>OX376205.1:2463716-3663716 GCA_947363905.1 Lithophane semibrunnea
GTAGGCAGAAATTACAGAACATCACGTGGCACGATTCTTACACATTTCTTTTGCCGCGTTTACGTTCGCACAAGAACATATAGGCACTATATTATGTCCTCGTAGGGCGTTCCTTCCCTGCGTTTCCACTGTCACCTGGCTTGTAAATACCTGTCTAGCCTTGCTTTTTTCTCTTCATAACCCAATAAAGCAAAACTCACGTTCAAGATCTCGGAGGAATAATTGTTGACGATTTCCATGACGTCATATCGCTTGTCTATGGTGAATATGACGAGTACGTGTGGCGGCAGGAACTCAGTCTCGATGGTTTCTGCTAACGCGCTCACTTGCTGCAAATAAAATGGGAAAGTTACAGAACAGAAGGTGAGGGCCCTTTTTAGGGTTCTGTAGTCAGCAAGGAACCCTTATAATTTCGCCATGTCCGTCTGTCTGTCTGTGTCTGTCCGTCTGTCTGTCTGTGTCTGTCCGTCTGTCCGCGGGTTAGCTCAGAGACTCTTAGTACAATGTACAACTAAATTGCTTGAGAAGATTCGGAGCAAATTGGCTGTTACAGACGAACAGACAGCCAGACAGCGATACACGAGTGATCTGAAGGACAATTTAGATATACATAGAAAGGGAGCGCAGGTCGTTGGCTGTTCGATGTAACATGGTGGTTCGAAGATTTGCACGTTGTACAAATCAAGTTAAAGTCAGTCTTTTCAGAGCTTTCAGTCAATCTTTCTACACGTGCAGTCTTTTGACCCGTTTTACGCAGAGGACATACAGTGATCTGCGTGTCCAATATAATAACGTGTTTAGGATTCTGTTGGGGCTGTCTGGCTTTGTAGTGCGTCCAGAATGTTTGCGGAGGCGCGCACAGACGATTTTTTACGCCATAATCCGAAAAAGGACCGCCTCCAAAGCCGGCCGGATACGCGCCACCTCCAGCGGTCTCCAGGGGGCTGACTATGAAGTATTAATGCCATCATTATTCCACTGCGAAAAAGGATGGTGCTAGCGGCCTTGTATAGCTCCGTCTCTCACTAACACTGGAAAAATGGTGGCATTAATACGTCTTAGTATAGGTGCTGAGCGTGTTCTCGGATCGGTGGGACTCCGCTCTGCTGCGCCACTGGGTAAGAATCCATATCTTGTGATATTACATAATATCTCCTTATTACTAACACTAGTTATTAAGTTATTTTGTTGATACTAATACTATAGACTCGTCATGTCTGAAATAAAGAATTTGAATTGAATTGAATTGAATTCGTGATTTTTGCTAGGTATGAAATCCCATCGGTTGCTCAACTTTATGATAAAACTAGCTGCCGCCAGCGGCTTCGCCCGCGTGTAATCTTTATAAATTACTAGCTGCGCCCCGCCAAATTTCATTCAAATCCGTTCAGCCGTTCACGCGTGATGGCGTGACCAAGGGAAATAGGGATTCATTTTTATAAATATAGCCTATGTTACTCAAGGTGAATGTAGCTTTCTAATGGTGAAACAATTTTTGAAATCGGCGCAGTAGTTTTTGAGTTTATTCATTTCAAACATACACACAAAAATACAAATCTTTCCTCTTTATAATATTAGTGTAGATGTACCTCAAACTCAAACTCAAAGCATTTATTTCAATTAAACCATTTACAGGCACTTTTGAATTGTCAAAGAGTCGGTCAGTTAGTCAAAAAGTTGAAGCTAGTTACCTTGGGGAAGAAGTAGGCGAGTCCACAGGCCCTGGCCAAATCATTGGCTGGTGAGTACAGCCCGGGTACGAATAGACCTCCAGCAGGAATGAAGTCCTCGCCCTCCACCTCGACGTCAGAATCGAAAACCTCCTCTATTACTTCAACCACTTCTTCTGGCGGAACATCTTCTCCACCTTCGGCCACCTCGAATTTTTTTTGTGTTTTTTAATTACCTACTAAATTATAATCTTCTCTTTTAAAACGGCGATGGTGCCGATTCTGTTGTGTGATTCGAAATTAATCGGCGCCTGACGTAAAATGACGTTATTTTAGTAGACAAGTTTTTAATCACGTCTAAACTTTTATGGAGTAGTGACAGACGCTGATTAATTTGACAGGACTAAACTAAAATTTATCTTCTGTCGTTTTCTTAATTAAATAGAAAGAAAAAGATGCACTGAACATAAATTTAGTGTAGTCTGTGAACAACAGAATCGGCACCAATGTAATCACTATTTTAACTACCATCTATTCTATTCTACTATTTTAAATAGAGCTCTTTAGTTGGTAAATTTTGCTGTCTGTAATTCTACTGTCATGTGAGATTCCCAAGTTATTCTATTTGTTAAATAAATAAAGATGAAAAATAGATAGGTACTGAATAAATGAACAGATTTGGGTTTACATTTAAAAAAAATTGCGTTATAAGAACTGCTTTGCGAGTCTTGCATTTTTACATGTTATGTTTTTGATGGGATCTCATTTCTTTTTGTAGTCATTGTAAATTATTTATACAGGATTACAAAGTTGCATATTAAGCAGTTCGTATATCTAGAAGACGGGACTGAAACGGATATTTAAATTTTTCCTTATTTTATAGGCTGAACACAAATCGTGTTCAAAATTTGAAGCTCTAGAAATACCTTAGAATTTTGATGATCGGTGATTATGACAAAATTATGGAACTTTGACTTGTAATAGTTCTTATACCACAGGTTCAAATGGAATCAAATTTGGGAATATCCTTAGTTATACTAAATTCTCTTGGTCACTAAAAAATTCAGGCTTCCACCATCATCCAATACGAGGTTACAGGGGTCGAAAATGTCCTGAATGGCTTCGAGAGCAAGATGATACGGCTGTGCTTTTATTAGTTGGATTTGCTGGACTTGGCGAAGGCACTGCCGTGCCCCCAGATTTCTTCGCCGACATGTTTCGAAGCGATTTTTATAGGTCCTTTGATAACTAACTAACTTTCTGCTCTTGCATCTTGATATAGATACTTATCCTAGTTGTTCAATATCTGTGCCATATATGAAAATGGATAGAACAGCTCTCCATTGGTATTCTGTAACCATCACACCGTGAAAACTTAGGTGAAGTGAGCGTGGAGTGAGCTGTCATTGTCATCGATACCTACTGATGCTATGGCAGTGACAGTTCTCTTCAAACTCACTTCACCTAAGTTTTCACGGTGAGGTTTCAAAATAGCACAACTGCAGTGCTATTCTGTAACCATCACTCCATGAAAACTTAGGTGAAGTGAGCGTGGAGTGAGCTGTCAGTGTCATCCCACCTGATGCTAGGGATACCCAAGCTAATACATTTACAATCATAATCGAGATTTTAATAATATTTTTATTCTAATTCTATTGATAATTTTGTATTATTTTAAAACCAGTATTTAAGTGTCTAAACATTAATACTATTTAGGTGGGCTTTAAATAAATTAGCAAAACAGATATTCAGTTAGAAACTCAATTTTGTTTTACTTACTCAATTTTTTTTCCTAGTATAGTACGTATCTACGTAGCTACATACAATAAATAAAATAAAACATTCACGTTTATGCTAGTTAGTAAAAAGCGACATAGTTTGTTATTATGAACCCATTGGTAGACTGTTTATTTAAATAAACGCAATCCCATGACCCAATCGCGATGTTTTTAAAGAAGCGATTGTGGATCGAGTCCAGTAAAGACTGTGCGACGTTGTTCAGCGTTGTAATTAACCCAAATCTATTAAATATGAAGAGAGATTCAGTGCTTGGCCAGACTGCAAAAGGGGGCGCGGGGCCGACGTGGCGCAAGATACTTAGGAACTTCATTTGAGTAGCGCGGGCTGCATGGCGCGGAGAGCGTGCGGGCTGCTTGGAGCGAAAGCGCGCGGGCAACTTAAACTCACGCAATAGCTCGCGTCCATTTAGTAAGTTGTCGTTGTGTGAGCACTGTGAGTGCGGCAAACGGCAAAACGCGCGGGTGCTGGGATCTCATACTAGTTCGAGCTGACCACGCACGTTTTGCCATTTAAAGTAAGAATTTTCAAGTAAAACTACCTAAGTCTTCTTCATCCATATTTGACAAACACTGGATACGACAACACTCGGAACGAAATGTGTGGTTGGGAAGTGTGGCTAGCCGACGGAAACTATTGTGGGAACATTAAGTAAAAGTCATTTATAAAAGACGTGCGGATTAAATGTACCTACTTACCTTATTTTATTGTAGGTTACCTTTATCTGGAGATAGATATACCGTATATCTACCTACGCGTTGCCAATAGGTAATAACATAAAGGCTCTTACATACTGGCGCGATTCGTCGCGTGACGCGAATTTTAAGGTTGATGCGCTCGGGTAGCCCGCGAAATTCAAATTTTCTTAGGTTTTTTGCAATTTGCAGGTCAGTATCAGGCTGTATGTTGATCTAAATATTATTAGCGCTCGTAACATATATGGATTTACTGAATTATAAACATTAAAATCAGCAATACAACTCACTAAGTTCATGAAAGTGTATTGAATGATACTGACCTGCAAATTGCAAAAAAACGTAAGAAAATTTGAATTTCGCGGGCCACCCTAGCGCATCCCCCTTAACAAAACAATTTCTGAGAAAACTTCACGGCGAACAATGCGGTGGCGTCGCGTAGCGCGACGAATCGCGCCAGTATGTAAGAGCCTTCATATTAATCAAATCATCATCGTAGGTAAGTACCTACTATTACTATTTACTAACCTCAACTGACATTTGCAACACGCGCACAGGCTCACTGCACCGTGCGTCGAAGTGATGTGGTTTCCAAGACAACCACCTGCATCGGATGGAGTGATGTGGGAGAATCGGGTGAAGTGATGTGGGAGAATCGTGTGAAGTGATCACGTCACGCATGCGCGTTAGACGCTGAAGTTTTTGTTTTTTCCCGTCATTAGCGGTCATGTCCATAAGTATAGGTACCTATTCGTATTTAGAGATAATAATTATTATTTACCTATGTATTTAAATGCTTTTATTTATTTCAATGTCTAAATCATACCTACCATTTTTGTCATATAAAAAGTCAGTTTATTGTTATTGCCTACATTTTGTTTACAATAAATGAACTATGAACTTATGAATGTAACGGGTCACGTAGGCGCACTCGGAACAATATGAAAATGTAATAGGTACCAATGTCCAAATGCAGCTACTACAAAGCGTCTCCTCATAGTCTGAGCATAGGTTGTTTTTTAGAAGTTTGATTATGGTTTGAACTTTGATTGAACCTGTCATCAGCTGACGACTTGAATGCAATGCAACACCGAGCGTGAGTGATGAAAGCGCTACTATACGATTGTGTATAAATCAAATCATAATAAACAAGTAGGTATTCATTAAAATCTTAGTCATCATTTAATTAGGGAATATTCATGTTCTGTTTCTTCCCGTTGATAAGTTGCTATAACTTTGAGAAATAGTCCCAGAGATTAATGTGATACTTAACAATGATTTATGCTAAAGTAATATGTGTTGATCCAATACTTTAAACCAAGCTGCCTTGGAGTTTCTTGCACTTCTTCTCCATGATGACCTAGACTTGGAACGGGCAACTACCTAGTTTTCTCATTACCATAACTCAATGCCGACAAGCCTACTTGAAATAAATGCCTAGTCTTGTCTTTCTTTGCTTTTCTTCATAAAACCTTTTCCATATACACCATATAGAAAGGTACCTACATACTTTCATAAACAGTAAATAACTAGTAGGTAACCATTCAATCTTACTAAATAGGGAATTATCATTTATTATATTAGTGTTATGTAGGTACTTACATCATCTAATTATTTCAATATCTAAACCGTTTATTTAATACCTAATTAAAACAACAAATGGGTTTTACTTGAAAGGTGAGATTGAGCAACTTCGTAAAATTCTCAATCTCAGTCATAATTTTTTTTTCAGTGATTGGTGTAGGTATTGTTCGTTTGCCTAAATAAATAAGTAAATCCTACTAATAATAAAAATTTGAAAGTTTGTGTTTGTATGTACTCAATAACGCAAAAACGTCTGAACGGATTTGGATAAAATTTAGCAAACAGATAGTTCATAACCTGGAATAACACATGACTTACGCGGGTGAAACCGCGGGGCGCAGCTAGTACATAATATGAAAAAAGCACAAAGGTAGTAAGTAACATTCCATCATCTAGATTGTTAGACACACCACAGTACAAGATACAAACCTTTTATTTTATCATACCCAAATATTTAGGCACATCAATAATCTAGTTAGGGGTGCTAATACCTACCTACATAAACAAACAAATTGCCAATCATTCTTGCAAACAAGAAAACTTAAAATTATTATAATTCATGTATTTATTTTAAGCTGATGAAATTATGTGTGTTTAGGTTGCTGTAGTCTAATTGTTTTCCTGTATCTATAGGTACTATTTTTACACACTATGTCTATGTCTCATAGATGTAAATTGATGCTATGTCTGTCATTCAACACTCCTGCCGCAGGTCTGCTGGAAAAAATCTAATGATAAACGTTTAATGTAATTTACTTTATTATGTGTTTAGTGTGTACATTAATAAATAATTATATAGATAGAATTTATTCACATGTATCACATCAAAATAAATCGAATACATTTTTTTGTTACTGAGCCAGCGGTCACCCGGGGTTCATTTGTCGGATGTGTGTGGACCGCATCCAACCAGCGCTGGAAATAAATAAGCATTTATTACTATGTGATTTATTTCATTCCTACACTCATCCGAGTACCTATATTTTTTTAAATCAACTAACCCACCTGTAATAATAATGTCACTATCTTCAGTATAGTTGTAGTACTCTCAATAAGAATTCAAAGCGGATATTTATAATAAGTACTCATTTCAATCAGTCATTTTGAGTACAATGAGTTGAAACATTTCTTAATTCCAAGCTCAATTAAAAATAGTGTGTGAAATAATGAATACTTACCAGGATTGGTATCAAATCAAGTAGAGGCAGTGTTCTTTTATTGTCTTCAATTCTTTTAAAGCCTTAGCAATGGCAGGATCAAATGGGCTAATCTGCTAAGAGGTAGAATATCTATCAGATTAATAATATTCACTTGTTTTAAATGTGTGCCTATTCCTTTTTTTTTTAGTTAACTTAATTTGTCCTACTGCTGGAAAGACGACCACTGCTGGACATGGACCTTCCCAAGCACCGCCATGGCACCACAATCCATTGAGGTTTGAATTACTTTAGAAAAACTTTTACCATTACAAACCAATGTCATATTACTACCTGTCAAATTCACGATTACACTTAATTATTGTCCCTGACAAACTTAAATAAAGTAGGAAATAAATTCAAACTTACATTTGTCTAAAGTATTTTATTGTAGCGGGTTATCCCACTAAACAGCACAGACTAAGTTACTGGTACTATAGACTCGCACACACATTTATTTTCCAAGTATAGTTATGATCATAGTTCTGAGATACACCTGAAAAAGACATTTGTGTACATTAGTATTCTACTATGTTAAAACGCTTGTGTCACATATGTAGAGTAGTGATCATTAATGTTTGCAATTACATTTTGAGGGCTGCAGTCCGCCTGATTAAATTTGCCAATAACTCATACTAGCAAAGTTGGACAGCCTGTTAGAAGTTCAAATAAAAAGCAATGCTGGCAAGGAAAACTTGAGTGGATTGGAATGATAATATACTCATTAAGGTTAGCAAGTAGTATTGATAACGTATGAACCTTCGTAAACTTTTGTGACTGTTCCTGTGGTCATTTCTTCGGCCGAAAACAGTCAAGGATTAGCCCGACTTCATTGATGTACCTTTTTCAGTGTTTCTGGCAGAGACATAGTTTGTGTAGATCTTGAGCTTGTTAATGCCACTGATAATGCTCAGCACTACTGAGGAGCCACTTTTTGTGTTCGATCTCACTAACAGAAAACTTAAGCACTAATTACGTAGGTAGGTATGCATTTTCATCCCTTCGTTTAGGACCGCCATGTTCGATACAACACTTGCTGTCGTATATAATTGTAATCTGTGCTTGTTGAAGATGTACATCATGCACTACTAATGCAAAATACATTTTAAAATCATTAAAAAGTTAAGAACGGAAATTAATCAAAGCAAACTTTACGACCCTAAAACAAAACATAGTTACTTTACTCTTTGAACAAAACTCAAAAACTTTACTCTTTAACTCAAAACTAGGTATGGGCGTTATTTCACGTCACTAGTTACAATAACTGGCTACCTGGCATGTAACCGAATCACTAGTTTCGAGTCCACACACAAACACGTGATTTTTGTAACTAGTTACATTGCAATGCAGTGATCGAATGAAAAGCGAGAAACGAAACAAAAGTACGTTGCGAGCGCATGTCGTTTCTTTAGCCTGAATAAAGTATGAAGGGAAGTTTATTTGTGTTAGTATTACGTTAATCATGTAACTACTTGTAGGTACAAAACGTATTTGTTCAAAAAACTTTAAGCTAACGTAATGTAATGTTATGTATTACTTAAGTAACCATTTATATTTTCGTTTCACAAATAACTGTAATAATTCGATATAATCACCATGTTGTATCACCGAATAGAATTTGAAAAATAACTAGTTACTAAAATCACTAGTTTTCAAAACAGGTGACGCGTTCCAAGTCACTTGTTACGTTACGTTTCGCGAAAATCACTATCACGACCCATACCTACTCAAAACTGACGCGGCATGTGGCAAGGCAACCAGTGTTGCCATTTGCCTGGTCTCGTAATATCATTTTTATTTTATTTACCCCAGATTCAATGATAATTTGAAAATATACCCTAAAATAAAATAAAAAATTGGTGCAATCTCAAAACTTTTACAAACGTCTGGTTGATAGGTTCAAGGTGGTGAGTACTGTGCGTGAAACTTTTTT
Source organism: Lithophane semibrunnea (assembly GCA_947363905.1). Lineage (NCBI taxonomy): Eukaryota > Metazoa > Arthropoda > Insecta > Lepidoptera > Noctuidae > Lithophane > Lithophane semibrunnea. The sequence goes on from OX376205.1 coordinate 2,472,592, forward strand.
GAACTGACAGATCTTATGAATATTGCTGGACTATTAATTTTATGGTTTAATAGTAATCATCATAAAAGATATATTTCTCAATTTGGATTTGAAGTAACGATTAGTTAATCTAAAATAAATCTTATTTATATGGACACACAATTCAAATTTAGTTGAACAAATATGAACCAACCGAGGAAAACTGGTAGTTTTGGCTCCGTTGAGACGAATCAATACATTGAAAAACTGTTTCCTAGAACAGTTTCTCGTTTCTGGAAAACGGTTTCGTTCCGTTTTAGGAAAAACCTGGAACGACCCAGTACCATTTGAAACAGACCTTACCCTAAAATGGCTGATAGACATACGAGCAAGCGTACTTAAGGCTCGGTGAGCTTAGGTACTCGCCCGTCTGTCATCGCCACGAGGCGCGAGCCAATTTGACGATGAAATTTTGAGCAAGCTTCACGTGTGTCACCGATGGCGAGCCGAGTAAGGTCGTGAACCTTAAAGACCGCGTACTTTAAGTACGCAAGCCACTTTCCTCCCACCATCACCCACTTTAAAATAACCTAAAAAAATGAATACCCCAAAAATTACCCTGCTCTATTAGTTTTATTCTAAATCTAGGGTAAATTACCCTAAGTTGGCATCACTGAAGGCAACGGCGGCAAAACTGAAAAGTCGTGTCATGGTGTTCTCAGTTTAAAATTACGGTAGATTTTAAAAATTCGGGTAAATTGTTGTTTGAAAAAATAACGCTTATTCCATACATCATAAAATACTCGGAATTTGACCAAATAACTGTGTGATCAATGTGATCATGATCATTTTTATAAATTTCACTATTATGTCTCCTAAGCCTGTCTTCTGATGTCGGAACCATCAGATTCACGATCACTTTCCATTTTAAAATAATTAAAAAACAGATTCCCTACCGTGCAATTTTCTATGATAATTTTAAATATTAACTACTGTGTAATTTATGTAACTGTAATTTAATAAAATTATAGCCGATAGGTAAAACAAAACGCATTTTTAGTTTTTGTCGCTTCATACTACACTACGCCCGCCGCCGCGTGGTCATTCCCAAACATATTGTACACAAGTAATCTAGCACGACTAAATACAAAAAGATTTATATTTTGTCCGTTTGACAAAATTAAAAATAAAAAAAAATGAGAAAGTGGAAAAAAAATAAGAAGGTGAAAATTATAATTTTGAATAAAAATATTGAATGTTCATGGTTCTTTTTTTTGCTTTTTATACGATAATTTACACGGTATTTTTCAAATAATTATGTCTACGGTATTTTGGGTCTGAAACACAGTATTTTTAATCCATCAACACGGTAGTTTTTTTTTTTCATCTGTTAACACTAATCTCAATCAATGTCATTGTCAAAGTAATTTAAAATTCCTGTTGTCAACACTCGCGGTAGCTCGCGCCAGTGTTGTTATTGATACGGCAAGTACCGTAATATACGGTAATCCACGTAATTTTTTCAGAAAATACGGTATACGGCAGGCCTTTCAATGCCGTATCAAAAAATACGGCAATTGGCTGCTGTAAGTGAAACGAAACGTTTTTAACTAGCGCAGCGAAACGTACCACTCACAGCTGGGGAAATCCCGACTCGCATCTGAAAACAGAGTTCATATCGCCGGATCGTGCCATCTCTTTCGCCTTAGTTAGAAATGAATGAGACAACGTACTGAACTAAAGTTAATTGTGATAACTATGACTCCAATAGCTCATTCGCAAGGTATACAAAAAAAAGAATCATCAAAATCGATTCATAATTGGTGGAGTAATCGCGCAACATACATACAAAAAAAAACATACAGACGAATTGAGAACCTCGTCCTTTTTGAAGAAGTCTGTTAAAAATATCGACAACAGTGGGAGATAGAGAGAGAGAATAAACATTTTTAAATTATATACGGCATTTTAGTATTTTATCCCTTAAAATACGGCAAATCAGAATGTGACATACGGCAACCCAGATTTTTGCGATAACAACACTGGCTCGCGCCGCCATGTTTCAAGTTTAAAAAATAGCTGCAATATTGGATTTAGTACGTATGTACTTTGACAACGATCTAATTTTTAATCCAAAAGTTAAATAATAACTAAACTTCATCAAATATTTATCATCTGTGATGGAAATTTCTATCTATGCCTCTATGCCAAAGTTCCAACCCAACCAAAACTTCCGTATTGTTTTGTTTTGGCCTTCCAAAAATTATCTACAAAATAAAATAAACAAATGAAAGTATTTAGTTTACTTTTAATAAGTTGGTCTGGGACATAATAAAATTAATAGTGTGTAATTGTAAATGTGACAGGTAGTAATATGACATTGGCTTGTAATGGTAAGAGTTTTTCTAAAATTATTCAAATAATTCAAAACTCAATGGATTGTGGTGCCATGGCGGTACTTGGGAAGGTCCATGTCCAGCAGTGGTCGTCTTTCGACTGAAATGATGCAATGGAATCCTCATTTCCTGTGTTACTGTTCATAATAAACTAGATTATCAGTCGGATGGTTAGCTTTGGAAGAAGAAGTGGTTGTCTGTCAGGTAAAATAGTACTTACTTACCTGTCTAGTTAACTTGATGATAATAATAATTTTAAGGTAAAAGTAGTAGGTAAGGAAAAACCCCAGCAGTAGGACAAAATAAGTTAAAAACGAAAGCACACATTTAAAGCAAGTGAATATTATTAATCTGATAGATATTCTACCTCTCAGCAGATGAGCCCATTTGATCCTGCCATTGCTAAGGCCATAAAAGAATTGAAGATAATAAATAAAGGAACACCAGGGATTTGATACCAGTCCTGGTAAGTATTCATTATTTCAGACACTATTTTTAATTGAGCTTGGAATTAAGAAATGTTTCAACTCATTGTACTCAAAATGATTGATTGAAATGAGTTCTTATTATAAATAGATCCTACCGCTTTGAATTCTTATTGAGAGTACTACATTACTATACTGAAGATAGTGACAATATTATTACAGGTGGGTTAGTTGATTTAAAAAAATATAGGTACTCGGATGAGTGTAGGAATGAAATAAATCAAATAGTAATAAATGCTTATTTATTTCCAGCGCTGGTGGGATGCGGTCCACACACCTCCGACAAATGAACCCCGGGTGGCCGCTGGCTCAGTAGCAAAAAAATGTATTAGATTTTTTTTTGATGTGATACATTTGAATAAATTCTATCTATATAATTATTTATTAATGTACACACTAAAAACATAATAAAGTAAAATACATAAACATTTATCATTAGATTTTTTCCAGCAGACCTGCGGCAGGAGTGTTGAATGACAGACATAGCATCAATTTACATATATGAGACATAGACATAGTGTGTAAAAATAGTACCTATAGATACAAGAAAACAATTAGAGTACAGCAAACTAAACACACATAATTTCATCAGCAAGATAAATACATGAATTATTATAATAATTATAATTTTTCTTGTTTGCAAGAGTGATTGGCAATTTGTGTGTTTATATAAGTAAGTATCGATCATTATTAGCACCCCTTGATGTGCCTAAATTTAGGTATGATAAAAGGTTTGTATCTTGTACTGTGGTTTGTCTAACAATCTAGATGATGAGATGTTACTACATTTTGTATTTTTTACTTATTATGTACCTACCTGTAAAACGCAAACAAACAAACAATACACCAATAACTGAAAAAAAATGATTGATGACTGAGATTGAGAATTTTACGAAGTTGCTCAATCTCACCTTTCAAGTAAAATCCATTTGTTGTTTATAAACGGTTGGATTGATTAGACATTGAAATAATTAGGTGCTAATTATTGTGTCTGAATACGAATAGGCCTATGGACAGGGCCATATATGAGGGAAAAATATTTAAAAAAAATTGAGTGCCTGCCTAGCGTATCCATCCATGGTAACACCACACACTTCAGCTTCAGCGCGGCAGAGGTTGGAGTGAATTTGCGCGCGCATCTACTTGTTATATTCAGTTGAACTTAGTAGCAATAAAATAACGATGATGACATAGGATTTGATGAATACTTTTTTAATTTGTTTATGATTTGATTTATACCTATACAAATCGTATAGTAGCGCTTTCATCACTCGCGCTGGGTGTTGCATTGCATTCCAGTCGTCAGCTGACAATAGGTTCAAAGTTCAAACCTTATTCAAACTTACAAAGAACAATGTACCTAAGTAGGTAGGTACCTACCTATACTGAGACTACGAGAAGACTCTGTAGTAGCTTTAGGTACTTATTGGACATTGGTACCTATTGTATTTTCTTATTGTTCTGAATTTATGAATGTCACGTAGGCGCAACTTCGTGACACGTTACCCTTACACCTTAAGTTCATAGTTCATTAAAATTTATTGTAAAAAAAATGTAGGCAATAAACTGACTTTTTATGACAAAAATGGTACGTACCTATGATTTAGACATTGAAATAAATCTAAAAGCATTTATATATAAATAGGTAAGTAATAATTATTGTCTCTAAATACGAATACCTATACCTATGGACATGGCCACCAATGAAGGGAAATTAAAAAAAAACTTCACACTTCATGAGAATCTCGTAACAATAGCAACATCACCGTGTGGTTTCTATGGCAACCACTTCACCGTATACTCGTGCAGTGTTGCCATTTTAGCTACTTCGTAGCTAAGCTATTTTACAGTGTCAATCAATTGAATAAAAAATTTAATAAAACTTGTAGCTAGATTTTTTAGCTACTTTACACATGACGTAAATACTTTCGATATTTTTTAATAGGTCTAGGTAGAGTGCATCTGGAAGTATGAAATGATATATCTATGGTTTCATCAAATAGTTCCTTTGCCGTAATGTTAGCTCCATAGGTAAACTTTAACAACATTTTTATTGTGTTGTGTTATCAGTTTAATTAATTTAATGCTCGTGGAAAATGGCATTACCTATGAAAAGAAGTAGATAGAGTAATTTGACAGGTGCAAATGTCAAACACCATATTAAAAAAACAAACAACAAAGATTTGAAATTAATAACTAGGATTCAAAAACGAAGTAGAAGTAGCATTTAGCTACTTTATTGGGTACAATCTGACAATCTAGCTACATTTAGCAGACCGTCTAGCTACTAACTAAAGGTAGCAGTTGGCAACACTGTTCTCGTGCCAGGCAGTGAGCTTGCGCGCGCTGCTACTTGCTAGTGTCAGTTGAACTTTTCGTAAGTTCATAAAATTATTGAAAACAAAATGTCGGCATTAGAGATACTGACTTTCCATAAACGGTTGGATTTAGACAATGAAATATCTAAAACCATTGAAATAAATAGCTAAGTACTAATTATTGTCTCTGAGCTCAGCTAGAATACGAATAGGCCATAACATGGCCGCCAACCGCCAATGAAGGAAAATTAAACCAAAACTTCAGCGCATAACGCGCATGCGCGAGGTGATCACCTCACTTGATTCTGACACATCATTCCACCCGATTCTGCAAAATCACTTCACTTGTGTGAGCCTGCGCGCGTTGGAAATGTCAGTTGAATTTAGTAATAGTAGTAACTTGAGCGCCTAACGCGCATGCGCGAGGTGATCACCTCACCCGATATCACTTCAACGCAACGAGCCTGTGCGCGCGTTGCAAATGTCAGTTGAGGTTAGTAATAGTAGGTAATTACGATGATGATTAATTGATGAATATTTTGTTATCTATTTGCAACGCGTAGGTAGGTACCTAGTACCTAGATTTAGTCCGCACGTCTTTTTATTTAAATGACATTTACTTATGTAGTTTCCCACATAATTTGTGTGGGGTTAAATTGTATGGCCCGTCAGCCAGGCACAATTTTAGCACTCGATCACTGAATGCTTGGCCGCACTGGGGCACTGGTAGCAATGGTAGCGCGGTGCGGGAAGCGGCGCTGCTGGTTCGGGGACGCGCGCAGTCTTGGCTGCAGTTCTGTCCGGTGTCCGCAGTCGAGCCGCGAGCGCGACTTCGTTCCGAGCGTTGTCGTGTCCAGTGTTTGTCAAATATGGATGAAGAAGACTTAGGTAGTTTTACTTGAAAATTCTTACTTTAAATGGCAAAACGTGCGTGGTCAGCTCGAACTAGTATGAGATCCCAGCTACCGCGCGTTTTGCCGATTGCTGCCCGCGCTCTTATTACGACCACTTGTGATAATTCTTTAATATGGACCCGAGCTTTGGCGTGAGTTTGAGTGGCCCGCGCGCTCTCCGCTCCAAGTAGCCCGCGCGCTCTCCGCGCCATGCAGCCACTCAAATGAAGTTTTTATGTTTGAGTAGGTATCTCGCGCTGCGTCTGCCCCGCGCCCCCTTTTGCAGTCTCGCCAAGCACTGATGACCGACCGAATCTCTCTTCATAATGAATAGATTTGGTTTCGTTACAACGCTGAACAACGTCGCACAGTCTTTACTGGACTCGATCCCCAATCGCTTCTTCAAACACATCGCGATTAGGTCATGGGATTGCGTTTATACAGGGTTATTGGTAAAACACCAGCAACCTCTTAAAGAGTCATTGTACTCATCATTATGAACAACTTTTACTATGGGAACAAATATGAAATCGCGAAAAAAAAAACAGCTGTTCCGTACATTTTGACGAGTTAAGCGAATATAAATGTACGGAACAGCTGTTTTTTTTTTCGCGATTTCATATTTGTTCCCATAGTAAAAGTTGTTCATAATGAGGAGTACAATGACTCCTTAAGAGGTTGCTGGTGTTTTACCAATAACCTTGTATAAATAAACAATCTAAAAATGGGTTCTTAATAACAATCTTTGTCGAAGCGCATTTTCTTTTGAATGTTTTATTTTATTTATTGTAAGTAGGTATGGTTTCAGGCTATAAGGACTAGTCTAGGAAAAAAATTGAGTAAGTAAAACAAAATTGAGTTTCTGACTGAATATCTGTTTTGCTATTTTATTTAAAAGCCTCCCTAAATGGTATTAATGTTTAGACCCTTAAATATTTGTTTTAAAATAATACAATATTATCAATAGAATTAGAATTAAAATATTATTAAAATCTCGATTATGATTGTAGGTGAATGTAATGCTTAGGCATCCCTAGCTTCAGTGACACTGACGGCTCACTCCACGCTCACTTCACTTAAATTTTCACGGTGTGATGGTTACAGAATCGACCGTGCCGTGAGCTGTCATTGTCATCGATACCTACTGATGCTATGGCAGTGACAGTTCTCTTCAAACTCACTTCACCTAAGTTTTCACGGTGAGGTTTCAAAATAGCACAACTGCAGTGCTATTCTGTAACCATCACTCCATGAAAACTTAGGTGAAGTGAGCGTGGAGTGAGCTGTCAGTGTCATCCCACCTGATGCTAGGGATACCCAAGCTAATACATTTACAATCATAATCGAGATTTTAATAATATTTTTATTCTAATTCTATTGATAATTTTGTATTATTTTAAAACCAGTATTTAAGTGTCTAAACATTAATACTATTTAGGTGGGCTTTAAATAAATTAGCAAAACAGATATTCAGTTAGAAACTCAATTTTGTTTTACTTACTCAATTTTTTTTCCTAGTATAGTACGTATCTACGTAGCTACATACAATAAATAAAATAAAACATTCACGTTTATGCTAGTTAGTAAAAAGCGACATAGTTTGTTATTATGAACCCATTGGTAGACTGTTTATTTAAATAAACGCAATCCCATGACCCAATCGCGATGTTTTTAAAGAAGCGATTGTGGATCGAGTCCAGTAAAGACTGTGCGACGTTGTTCAGCGTTGTAATTAACCCAAATCTATTAAATATGAAGAGAGATTCAGTGCTTGGCCAGACTGCAAAAGGGGGCGCGGGGCCGACGTGGCGCAAGATACTTAGGAACTTCATTTGAGTAGCGCGGGCTGCATGGCGCGGAGAGCGTGCGGGCTGCTTGGAGCGAAAGCGCGCGGGCAACTTAAACTCACGCAATAGCTCGCGTCCATTTAGTAAGTTGTCGTTGTGTGAGCACTGTGAGTGCGGCAAACGGCAAAACGCGCGGGTGCTGGGATCTCATACTAGTTCGAGCTGACCACGCACGTTTTGCCATTTAAAGTAAGAATTTTCAAGTAAAACTACCTAAGTCTTCTTCATCCATATTTGACAAACACTGGATACGACAACACTCGGAACGAAATGTGTGGTTGGGAAGTGTGGCTAGCCGACGGAAACTATTGTGGGAACATTAAGTAAAAGTCATTTATAAAAGACGTGCGGATTAAATGTACCTACTTACCTTATTTTATTGTAGGTTACCTTTATCTGGAGATAGATATACCGTATATCTACCTACGCGTTGCCAATAGGTAATAACATAAAGGCTCTTACATACTGGCGCGATTCGTCGCGTGACGCGAATTTTAAGGTTGATGCGCTCGGGTAGCCCGCGAAATTCAAATTTTCTTAGGTTTTTTGCAATTTGCAGGTCAGTATCAGGCTGTATGTTGATCTAAATATTATTAGCGCTCGTAACATATATGGATTTACTGAATTATAAACATTAAAATCAGCAATACAACTCACTAAGTTCATGAAAGTGTATTGAATGATACTGACCTGCAAATTGCAAAAAAACGTAAGAAAATTTGAATTTCGCGGGCCACCCTAGCGCATCCCCCTTAACAAAACAATTTCTGAGAAAACTTCACGGCGAACAATGCGGTGGCGTCGCGTAGCGCGACGAATCGCGCCAGTATGTAAGAGCCTTCATATTAATCAAATCATCATCGTAGGTAAGTACCTACTATTACTATTTACTAACCTCAACTGACATTTGCAACACGCGCACAGGCTCACTGCACCGTGCGTCGAAGTGATGTGGTTTCCAAGACAACCACCTGCATCGGATGGAGTGATGTGGGAGAATCGGGTGAAGTGATGTGGGAGAATCGTGTGAAGTGATCACGTCACGCATGCGCGTTAGACGCTGAAGTTTTTGTTTTTTCCCGTCATTAGCGGTCATGTCCATAAGTATAGGTACCTATTCGTATTTAGAGATAATAATTATTATTTACCTATGTATTTAAATGCTTTTATTTATTTCAATGTCTAAATCATACCTACCATTTTTGTCATATAAAAAGTCAGTTTATTGTTATTGCCTACATTTTGTTTACAATAAATGAACTATGAACTTATGAATGTAACGGGTCACGTAGGCGCACTCGGAACAATATGAAAATGTAATAGGTACCAATGTCCAAATGCAGCTACTACAAAGCGTCTCCTCATAGTCTGAGCATAGGTTGTTTTTTAGAAGTTTGATTATGGTTTGAACTTTGATTGAACCTGTCATCAGCTGACGACTTGAATGCAATGCAACACCGAGCGTGAGTGATGAAAGCGCTACTATACGATTGTGTATAAATCAAATCATAATAAACAAGTAGGTATTCATTAAAATCTTAGTCATCATTTAATTAGGGAATATTCATGTTCTGTTTCTTCCCGTTGATAAGTTGCTATAACTTTGAGAAATAGTCCCAGAGATTAATGTGATACTTAACAATGATTTATGCTAAAGTAATATGTGTTGATCCAATACTTTAAACCAAGCTGCCTTGGAGTTTCTTGCACTTCTTCTCCATGATGACCTAGACTTGGAACGGGCAACTACCTAGTTTTCTCATTACCATAACTCAATGCCGACAAGCCTACTTGAAATAAATGCCTAGTCTTGTCTTTCTTTGCTTTTCTTCATAAAACCTTTTCCATATACACCATATAGAAAGGTACCTACATACTTTCATAAACAGTAAATAACTAGTAGGTAACCATTCAATCTTACTAAATAGGGAATTATCATTTATTATATTAGTGTTATGTAGGTACTTACATCATCTAATTATTTCAATATCTAAACCGTTTATTTAATACCTAATTAAAACAACAAATGGGTTTTACTTGAAAGGTGAGATTGAGCAACTTCGTAAAATTCTCAATCTCAGTCATAATTTTTTTTTCAGTGATTGGTGTAGGTATTGTTCGTTTGCCTAAATAAATAAGTAAATCCTACTAATAATAAAAATTTGAAAGTTTGTGTTTGTATGTACTCAATAACGCAAAAACGTCTGAACGGATTTGGATAAAATTTAGCAAACAGATAGTTCATAACCTGGAATAACACATGACTTACGCGGGTGAAACCGCGGGGCGCAGCTAGTACATAATATGAAAAAAGCACAAAGGTAGTAAGTAACATTCCATCATCTAGATTGTTAGACACACCACAGTACAAGATACAAACCTTTTATTTTATCATACCCAAATATTTAGGCACATCAATAATCTAGTTAGGGGTGCTAATACCTACCTACATAAACAAACAAATTGCCAATCATTCTTGCAAACAAGAAAACTTAAAATTATTATAATTCATGTATTTATTTTAAGCTGATGAAATTATGTGTGTTTAGGTTGCTGTAGTCTAATTGTTTTCCTGTATCTATAGGTACTATTTTTACACACTATGTCTATGTCTCATAGATGTAAATTGATGCTATGTCTGTCATTCAACACTCCTGCCGCAGGTCTGCTGGAAAAAATCTAATGATAAACGTTTAATGTAATTTACTTTATTATGTGTTTAGTGTGTACATTAATAAATAATTATATAGATAGAATTTATTCACATGTATCACATCAAAATAAATCGAATACATTTTTTTGTTACTGAGCCAGCGGTCACCCGGGGTTCATTTGTCGGATGTGTGTGGACCGCATCCAACCAGCGCTGGAAATAAATAAGCATTTATTACTATGTGATTTATTTCATTCCTACACTCATCCGAGTACCTATATTTTTTTAAATCAACTAACCCACCTGTAATAATAATGTCACTATCTTCAGTATAGTTGTAGTACTCTCAATAAGAATTCAAAGCGGATATTTATAATAAGTACTCATTTCAATCAGTCATTTTGAGTACAATGAGTTGAAACATTTCTTAATTCCAAGCTCAATTAAAAATAGTGTGTGAAATAATGAATACTTACCAGGATTGGTATCAAATCAAGTAGAGGCAGTGTTCTTTTATTGTCTTCAATTCTTTTAAAGCCTTAGCAATGGCAGGATCAAATGGGCTAATCTGCTAAGAGGTAGAATATCTATCAGATTAATAATATTCACTTGTTTTAAATGTGTGCCTATTCCTTTTTTTTTTAGTTAACTTAATTTGTCCTACTGCTGGAAAGACGACCACTGCTGGACATGGACCTTCCCAAGCACCGCCATGGCACCACAATCCATTGAGGTTTGAATTACTTTAGAAAAACTTTTACCATTACAAACCAATGTCATATTACTACCTGTCAAATTCACGATTACACTTAATTATTGTCCCTGACAAACTTAAATAAAGTAGGAAATAAATTCAAACTTACATTTGTCTAAAGTATTTTATTGTAGCGGGTTATCCCACTAAACAGCACAGACTAAGTTACTGGTACTATAGACTCGCACACACATTTATTTTCCAAGTATAGTTATGATCATAGTTCTGAGATACACCTGAAAAAGACATTTGTGTACATTAGTATTCTACTATGTTAAAACGCTTGTGTCACATATGTAGAGTAGTGATCATTAATGTTTGCAATTACATTTTGAGGGCTGCAGTCCGCCTGATTAAATTTGCCAATAACTCATACTAGCAAAGTTGGACAGCCTGTTAGAAGTTCAAATAAAAAGCAATGCTGGCAAGGAAAACTTGAGTGGATTGGAATGATAATATACTCATTAAGGTTAGCAAGTAGTATTGATAACGTATGAACCTTCGTAAACTTTTGTGACTGTTCCTGTGGTCATTTCTTCGGCCGAAAACAGTCAAGGATTAGCCCGACTTCATTGATGTACCTTTTTCAGTGTTTCTGGCAGAGACATAGTTTGTGTAGATCTTGAGCTTGTTAATGCCACTGATAATGCTCAGCACTACTGAGGAGCCACTTTTTGTGTTCGATCTCACTAACAGAAAACTTAAGCACTAATTACGTAGGTAGGTATGCATTTTCATCCCTTCGTTTAGGACCGCCATGTTCGATACAACACTTGCTGTCGTATATAATTGTAATCTGTGCTTGTTGAAGATGTACATCATGCACTACTAATGCAAAATACATTTTAAAATCATTAAAAAGTTAAGAACGGAAATTAATCAAAGCAAACTTTACGACCCTAAAACAAAACATAGTTACTTTACTCTTTGAACAAAACTCAAAAACTTTACTCTTTAACTCAAAACTAGGTATGGGCGTTATTTCACGTCACTAGTTACAATAACTGGCTACCTGGCATGTAACCGAATCACTAGTTTCGAGTCCACACACAAACACGTGATTTTTGTAACTAGTTACATTGCAATGCAGTGATCGAATGAAAAGCGAGAAACGAAACAAAAGTACGTTGCGAGCGCATGTCGTTTCTTTAGCCTGAATAAAGTATGAAGGGAAGTTTATTTGTGTTAGTATTACGTTAATCATGTAACTACTTGTAGGTACAAAACGTATTTGTTCAAAAAACTTTAAGCTAACGTAATGTAATGTTATGTATTACTTAAGTAACCATTTATATTTTCGTTTCACAAATAACTGTAATAATTCGATATAATCACCATGTTGTATCACCGAATAGAATTTGAAAAATAACTAGTTACTAAAATCACTAGTTTTCAAAACAGGTGACGCGTTCCAAGTCACTTGTTACGTTACGTTTCGCGAAAATCACTATCACGACCCATACCTACTCAAAACTGACGCGGCATGTGGCAAGGCAACCAGTGTTGCCATTTGCCTGGTCTCGTAATATCATTTTTATTTTATTTACCCCAGATTCAATGATAATTTGAAAATATACCCTAAAATAAAATAAAAAATTGGTGCAATCTCAAAACTTTTACAAACGTCTGGTTGATAGGTTCAAGGTGGTGAGTACTGTGCGTGAAACTTTTTTGAACTGACAGATCTTATGAATATTGCTGGACTATTAATTTTATGGTTTAATAGTAATCATCATAAAAGATATATTTCTCAATTTGGATTTGAAGTAACGATTAGTTAATCTAAAATAAATCTTATTTATATGGACACACAATTCAAATTTAGTTGAACAAATATGAACCAACCGAGGAAAACTGGTAGTTTTGGCTCCGTTGAGACGAATCAATACATTGAAAAACTGTTTCCTAGAACAGTTTCTCGTTTCTGGAAAACGGTTTCGTTCCGTTTTAGGAAAAACCTGGAACGACCCAGTACCATTTGAAACAGACCTTACCCTAAAATGGCTGATAGACATACGAGCAAGCGTACTTAAGGCTCGGTGAGCTTAGGTACTCGCCCGTCTGTCATCGCCACGAGGCGCGAGCCAATTTGACGATGAAATTTTGAGCAAGCTTCACGTGTGTCACCGATGGCGAGCCGAGTAAGGTCGTGAACCTTAAAGACCGCGTACTTTAAGTACGCAAGCCACTTTCCTCCCACCATCACCCACTTTAAAATAACCTAAAAAAATGAATACCCCAAAAATTACCCTGCTCTATTAGTTTTATTCTAAATCTAGGGTAAATTACCCTAAGTTGGCATCACTGAAGGCAACGGCGGCAAAACTGAAAAGTCGTGTCATGGTGTTCTCAGTTTAAAATTACGGTAGATTTTAAAAATTCGGGTAAATTGTTGTTTGAAAAAATAACGCTTATTCCATACATCATAAAATACTCGGAATTTGACCAAATAACTGTGTGATCAATGTGATCATGATCATTTTTATAAATTTCACTATTATGTCTCCTAAGCCTGTCTTCTGATGTCGGAACCATCAGATTCACGATCACTTTCCATTTTAAAATAATTAAAAAACAGATTCCCTACCGTGCAATTTTCTATGATAATTTTAAATATTAACTACTGTGTAATTTATGTAACTGTAATTTAATAAAATTATAGCCGATAGGTAAAACAAAACGCATTTTTAGTTTTTGTCGCTTCATACTACACTACGCCCGCCGCCGCGTGGTCATTCCCAAACATATTGTACACAAGTAATCTAGCACGACTAAATACAAAAAGATTTATATTTTGTCCGTTTGACAAAATTAAAAATAAAAAAAAATGAGAAAGTGGAAAAAAAATAAGAAGGTGAAAATTATAATTTTGAATAAAAATATTGAATGTTCATGGTTCTTTTTTTTGCTTTTTATACGATAATTTACACGGTATTTTTCAAATAATTATGTCTACGGTATTTTGGGTCTGAAACACAGTATTTTTAATCCATCAACACGGTAGTTTTTTTTTTTCATCTGTTAACACTAATCTCAATCAATGTCATTGTCAAAGTAATTTAAAATTCCTGTTGTCAACACTCGCGGTAGCTCGCGCCAGTGTTGTTATTGATACGGCAAGTACCGTAATATACGGTAATCCACGTAATTTTTTCAGAAAATACGGTATACGGCAGGCCTTTCAATGCCGTATCAAAAAATACGGCAATTGGCTGCTGTAAGTGAAACGAAACGTTTTTAACTAGCGCAGCGAAACGTACCACTCACAGCTGGGGAAATCCCGACTCGCATCTGAAAACAGAGTTCATATCGCCGGATCGTGCCATCTCTTTCGCCTTAGTTAGAAATGAATGAGACAACGTACTGAACTAAAGTTAATTGTGATAACTATGACTCCAATAGCTCATTCGCAAGGTATACAAAAAAAAGAATCATCAAAATCGATTCATAATTGGTGGAGTAATCGCGCAACATACATACAAAAAAAAACATACAGACGAATTGAGAACCTCGTCCTTTTTGAAGAAGTCTGTTAAAAATATCGACAACAGTGGGAGATAGAGAGAGAGAATAAACATTTTTAAATTATATACGGCATTTTAGTATTTTATCCCTTAAAATACGGCAAATCAGAATGTGACATACGGCAACCCAGATTTTTGCGATAACAACACTGGCTCGCGCCGCCATGTTTCAAGTTTAAAAAATAGCTGCAATATTGGATTTAGTACGTATGTACTTTGACAACGATCTAATTTTTAATCCAAAAGTTAAATAATAACTAAACTTCATCAAATATTTATCATCTGTGATGGAAATTTCTATCTATGCCTCTATGCCAAAGTTCCAACCCAACCAAAACTTCCGTATTGTTTTGTTTTGGCCTTCCAAAAATTATCTACAAAATAAAATAAACAAATGAAAGTATTTAGTTTACTTTTAATAAGTTGGTCTGGGACATAATAAAATTAATAGTGTGTAATTGTAAATGTGACAGGTAGTAATATGACATTGGCTTGTAATGGTAAGAGTTTTTCTAAAATTATTCAAATAATTCAAAACTCAATGGATTGTGGTGCCATGGCGGTACTTGGGAAGGTCCATGTCCAGCAGTGGTCGTCTTTCGACTGAAATGATGCAATGGAATCCTCATTTCCTGTGTTACTGTTCATAATAAACTAGATTATCAGTCGGATGGTTAGCTTTGGAAGAAGAAGTGGTTGTCTGTCAGGTAAAATAGTACTTACTTACCTGTCTAGTTAACTTGATGATAATAATAATTTTAAGGTAAAAGTAGTAGGTAAGGAAAAACCCCAGCAGTAGGACAAAATAAGTTAAAAACGAAAGCACACATTTAAAGCAAGTGAATATTATTAATCTGATAGATATTCTACCTCTCAGCAGATGAGCCCATTTGATCCTGCCATTGCTAAGGCCATAAAAGAATTGAAGATAATAAATAAAGGAACACCAGGGATTTGATACCAGTCCTGGTAAGTATTCATTATTTCAGACACTATTTTTAATTGAGCTTGGAATTAAGAAATGTTTCAACTCATTGTACTCAAAATGATTGATTGAAATGAGTTCTTATTATAAATAGATCCTACCGCTTTGAATTCTTATTGAGAGTACTACATTACTATACTGAAGATAGTGACAATATTATTACAGGTGGGTTAGTTGATTTAAAAAAATATAGGTACTCGGATGAGTGTAGGAATGAAATAAATCAAATAGTAATAAATGCTTATTTATTTCCAGCGCTGGTGGGATGCGGTCCACACACCTCCGACAAATGAACCCCGGGTGGCCGCTGGCTCAGTAGCAAAAAAATGTATTAGATTTTTTTTTGATGTGATACATTTGAATAAATTCTATCTATATAATTATTTATTAATGTACACACTAAAAACATAATAAAGTAAAATACATAAACATTTATCATTAGATTTTTTCCAGCAGACCTGCGGCAGGAGTGTTGAATGACAGACATAGCATCAATTTACATATATGAGACATAGACATAGTGTGTAAAAATAGTACCTATAGATACAAGAAAACAATTAGAGTACAGCAAACTAAACACACATAATTTCATCAGCAAGATAAATACATGAATTATTATAATAATTATAATTTTTCTTGTTTGCAAGAGTGATTGGCAATTTGTGTGTTTATATAAGTAAGTATCGATCATTATTAGCACCCCTTGATGTGCCTAAATTTAGGTATGATAAAAGGTTTGTATCTTGTACTGTGGTTTGTCTAACAATCTAGATGATGAGATGTTACTACATTTTGTATTTTTTACTTATTATGTACCTACCTGTAAAACGCAAACAAACAAACAATACACCAATAACTGAAAAAAAATGATTGATGACTGAGATTGAGAATTTTACGAAGTTGCTCAATCTCACCTTTCAAGTAAAATCCATTTGTTGTTTATAAACGGTTGGATTGATTAGACATTGAAATAATTAGGTGCTAATTATTGTGTCTGAATACGAATAGGCCTATGGACAGGGCCATATATGAGGGAAAAATATTTAAAAAAAATTGAGTGCCTGCCTAGCGTATCCATCCATGGTAACACCACACACTTCAGCTTCAGCGCGGCAGAGGTTGGAGTGAATTTGCGCGCGCATCTACTTGTTATATTCAGTTGAACTTAGTAGCAATAAAATAACGATGATGACATAGGATTTGATGAATACTTTTTTAATTTGTTTATGATTTGATTTATACCTATACAAATCGTATAGTAGCGCTTTCATCACTCGCGCTGGGTGTTGCATTGCATTCCAGTCGTCAGCTGACAATAGGTTCAAAGTTCAAACCTTATTCAAACTTACAAAGAACAATGTACCTAAGTAGGTAGGTACCTACCTATACTGAGACTACGAGAAGACTCTGTAGTAGCTTTAGGTACTTATTGGACATTGGTACCTATTGTATTTTCTTATTGTTCTGAATTTATGAATGTCACGTAGGCGCAACTTCGTGACACGTTACCCTTACACCTTAAGTTCATAGTTCATTAAAATTTATTGTAAAAAAAATGTAGGCAATAAACTGACTTTTTATGACAAAAATGGTACGTACCTATGATTTAGACATTGAAATAAATCTAAAAGCATTTATATATAAATAGGTAAGTAATAATTATTGTCTCTAAATACGAATACCTATACCTATGGACATGGCCACCAATGAAGGGAAATTAAAAAAAAACTTCACACTTCATGAGAATCTCGTAACAATAGCAACATCACCGTGTGGTTTCTATGGCAACCACTTCACCGTATACTCGTGCAGTGTTGCCATTTTAGCTACTTCGTAGCTAAGCTATTTTACAGTGTCAATCAATTGAATAAAAAATTTAATAAAACTTGTAGCTAGATTTTTTAGCTACTTTACACATGACGTAAATACTTTCGATATTTTTTAATAGGTCTAGGTAGAGTGCATCTGGAAGTATGAAATGATATATCTATGGTTTCATCAAATAGTTCCTTTGCCGTAATGTTAGCTCCATAGGTAAACTTTAACAACATTTTTATTGTGTTGTGTTATCAGTTTAATTAATTTAATGCTCGTGGAAAATGGCATTACCTATGAAAAGAAGTAGATAGAGTAATTTGACAGGTGC
The DNA here is from genome assembly GCA_947363905.1 of Lithophane semibrunnea. Lineage (NCBI taxonomy): Eukaryota > Metazoa > Arthropoda > Insecta > Lepidoptera > Noctuidae > Lithophane > Lithophane semibrunnea. The sequence continues at coordinate 2,490,551 of OX376205.1, forward strand.
AAATGTCAAACACCATATTAAAAAAACAAACAACAAAGATTTGAAATTAATAACTAGGATTCAAAAACGAAGTAGAAGTAGCATTTAGCTACTTTATTGGGTACAATCTGACAATCTAGCTACATTTAGCAGACCGTCTAGCTACTAACTAAAGGTAGCAGTTGGCAACACTGTTCTCGTGCCAGGCAGTGAGCTTGCGCGCGCTGCTACTTGCTAGTGTCAGTTGAACTTTTCGTAAGTTCATAAAATTATTGAAAACAAAATGTCGGCATTAGAGATACTGACTTTCCATAAACGGTTGGATTTAGACAATGAAATATCTAAAACCATTGAAATAAATAGCTAAGTACTAATTATTGTCTCTGAGCTCAGCTAGAATACGAATAGGCCATAACATGGCCGCCAACCGCCAATGAAGGAAAATTAAACCAAAACTTCAGCGCATAACGCGCATGCGCGAGGTGATCACCTCACTTGATTCTGACACATCATTCCACCCGATTCTGCAAAATCACTTCACTTGTGTGAGCCTGCGCGCGTTGGAAATGTCAGTTGAATTTAGTAATAGTAGTAACTTGAGCGCCTAACGCGCATGCGCGAGGTGATCACCTCACCCGATATCACTTCAACGCAACGAGCCTGTGCGCGCGTTGCAAATGTCAGTTGAGGTTAGTAATAGTAGGTAATTACGATGATGATTAATTGATGAATATTTTGTTATCTATTTGCAACGCGTAGGTAGGTACCTAGTACCTAGATTTAGTCCGCACGTCTTTTTATTTAAATGACATTTACTTATGTAGTTTCCCACATAATTTGTGTGGGGTTAAATTGTATGGCCCGTCAGCCAGGCACAATTTTAGCACTCGATCACTGAATGCTTGGCCGCACTGGGGCACTGGTAGCAATGGTAGCGCGGTGCGGGAAGCGGCGCTGCTGGTTCGGGGACGCGCGCAGTCTTGGCTGCAGTTCTGTCCGGTGTCCGCAGTCGAGCCGCGAGCGCGACTTCGTTCCGAGCGTTGTCGTGTCCAGTGTTTGTCAAATATGGATGAAGAAGACTTAGGTAGTTTTACTTGAAAATTCTTACTTTAAATGGCAAAACGTGCGTGGTCAGCTCGAACTAGTATGAGATCCCAGCTACCGCGCGTTTTGCCGATTGCTGCCCGCGCTCTTATTACGACCACTTGTGATAATTCTTTAATATGGACCCGAGCTTTGGCGTGAGTTTGAGTGGCCCGCGCGCTCTCCGCTCCAAGTAGCCCGCGCGCTCTCCGCGCCATGCAGCCACTCAAATGAAGTTTTTATGTTTGAGTAGGTATCTCGCGCTGCGTCTGCCCCGCGCCCCCTTTTGCAGTCTCGCCAAGCACTGATGACCGACCGAATCTCTCTTCATAATGAATAGATTTGGTTTCGTTACAACGCTGAACAACGTCGCACAGTCTTTACTGGACTCGATCCCCAATCGCTTCTTCAAACACATCGCGATTAGGTCATGGGATTGCGTTTATACAGGGTTATTGGTAAAACACCAGCAACCTCTTAAAGAGTCATTGTACTCATCATTATGAACAACTTTTACTATGGGAACAAATATGAAATCGCGAAAAAAAAAACAGCTGTTCCGTACATTTTGACGAGTTAAGCGAATATAAATGTACGGAACAGCTGTTTTTTTTTTCGCGATTTCATATTTGTTCCCATAGTAAAAGTTGTTCATAATGAGGAGTACAATGACTCCTTAAGAGGTTGCTGGTGTTTTACCAATAACCTTGTATAAATAAACAATCTAAAAATGGGTTCTTAATAACAATCTTTGTCGAAGCGCATTTTCTTTTGAATGTTTTATTTTATTTATTGTAAGTAGGTATGGTTTCAGGCTATAAGGACTAGTCTAGGAAAAAAATTGAGTAAGTAAAACAAAATTGAGTTTCTGACTGAATATCTGTTTTGCTATTTTATTTAAAAGCCTCCCTAAATGGTATTAATGTTTAGACCCTTAAATATTTGTTTTAAAATAATACAATATTATCAATAGAATTAGAATTAAAATATTATTAAAATCTCGATTATGATTGTAGGTGAATGTAATGCTTAGGCATCCCTAGCTTCAGTGACACTGACGGCTCACTCCACGCTCACTTCACTTAAATTTTCACGGTGTGATGGTTACAGAATCGACCGGTGACGACGATGGCGACCAGCAAGATGATACGGCTGTGCTTTTATTAGTTGGATTTGCTGGACTTGGCGAAGGCACTGCCGTGCCCCCAGATTTCTTCGCCGACATGTTTCGAAGCGATTTTTATAGGTCCTTTGATAACTAACTAACTTTCTGCTCTTGCATCTTGATATAGATACTTATCCTAGTTGTTCAATATCTGTGCCATATATGAAAATGGATAGAACAGCTCTCCATTGGTATTCTGTAACCATCACACCGTGAAAACTTAGGTGAAGTGAGCGTGGAGTGAGCTGTCATTGTCATCGATACCTACTGATGCTATGGCAGTGACAGTTCTCTTCAAACTCACTTCACCTAAGTTTTCACGGTGAGGTTTCAAAATAGCACAACTGATGTCCCTCTGCACTGCACATGCATAATTACTAGCACTTCGCCTGCGACTTCGTCGGCGTGGATTTCCTATTTTGTCATACAAAAATAAAAACCCCGTTTAAAGGGTAATTTTCGAATAATAATGATTACCTGCCCTTCCGAGACCTCGGTGCCTCCTTTTTCTGCCACGTCTCCTTCTATTACTTCGCCCTCTACCACTTCTCGTTCTATAATTTCTCCATCTTCGCCAATCACCTGTTCTCCTTCTCCCGGTTCCGGTTCCGAGACTGGTACTGGATCTGCTGGTAACTAGGAACATTTTAAATATTACTTAACTTTACTTTTTTGCACTAAAAACGAAAACTGAATAAATGAAAATGAAGGATGGACAGTGTGAAAGATCATATATGGGCAGAAAGATTACCGAGATGACGACTAATAGAGACGTATTTATGAAAAAGATGCGCCGACCACAAATAAATTGGAATAAGGCTAAGAGAATGATGGTGTGATTTTTATATATTCCAAGGCCAAGACATTACCGTATCTACAGGTAGTCACCGGGGATGACTACCGAAATGACGTCTTATAACAGAAGCATAGAGATATAATTATATTATAGAGTGCGCGCGACAAACTATGAAGTAGACACAGGTTTGAACAACACGACGTTCCTCACAACACTCACTCACAAGTGTCATTTCGAGATTCGTTCATTTGTATGTCACAGTGAAGCGGTACAAAATGTTATTTTGAGGTGGGACATTCAATCATTTTGTATGGGTGTTGAAGTGCCTCTTGTATGTCCTACACAACACTAATATATACCTCACTTGTCTACGATGCGCACTAAGCGATTTGTGCAATACGCGCACTCTTTGTAATATTATATCTCTATGTACAGAAGTATGGAAGAAAAATATATGTTGCGCCGATCCCAAATAAATTAGCAAAAGGGAGTATCAGAAGATGATGATAAATACGGCCCCAGCCCGCGTCGCATGACCACGGTAGAAACGTGTTTTGCCGACAGAAGAATAGACAAACTGACGGATTCTGATTGTTTATCTGTCATTTTGTCTACTCTTCCGTCAACAAAACCCTTTTCTACGGTAGTCATACTACGCGTGCTGTTGTTGGTTGAGAAGAAAGGGGTTTATGAAGAAGAATGTCTTACTCCAGCAGCTATCCTGGCCATCCTCTCTTCATCCAGGCGAATCTTCTCGAGTCTCGCCTCTTCTTCTGCAGCGTCCCGAGCTAAGCGTGCTTGCTCAGATGCTAAGCGTTCTGCTTCTTCCTTTTCCTCTTGCTGTATTAGAAGCAGTCTTGTAGGTAACATAATCAGCCTATAATGTTCCCACTGCTGGGACACAGGCCTCCTCTCTATGAGAGGGAGTGGGCCGTAATCCACCACGCGGGCCCAGTGCGGGTTGGTAGATGTCACATGTCTTCGAATTTTTGGTTCTAAGACATGCCGGTTTCCTCATGATGTTTTCCTGCACCATTTTGAGAGCAGTGGTGATGAAATTATTTACACAAAGTAAAGCGCCTGACGGGGTTCGAACCTACGACCTACAACTCGTAAGTCGCGGCCGTTACCACTGGGCCACCACTGCTCTTGTAGGTAGGTATGTCTGAACTCATGAGTCATCTCGAAATCTATCTATTTTATTCATGAAATCTACATAGGTAGGTAGGTATTTCCTAAGAAAGCGTGCCGTCATGAAACGGCTGTAAAATGACATCATTTTTATGTCAGTATTTGTCTCAACAGTGTAAAAAATGCTCTTTATCTACACCCAATCCTCTATAAAAGTTTCTGAAACAGTTAGCTTATTGCCAACATTAAAACAACCAGTGTCATAGTAACCATAATATCATCCAAACGGGTGTTATAATGTTGTACTGAATTTCATAATGCAACTCATTTAAAAAAAAGAACATTGTCATTCACGAGCGTTTCACCAACAAAGCACCGTAATTTAAAAACAAAACAAAATCGAAAAATTCGAATTCACGTCGTACCGCGCCATTTTTGTTCGATATTGGTATTGCAAAGAAACTTTTATAGAAGATTCATAACACTCATGTGATACTATTATCACACGAGGCGAAGCCGAGTGAAAACCCACATTCGTGTTTTAATACCCCTTATTATATAACAGTTGCATAAATAACTATTAGAGCATTTTGCTTGGGTTTTCTAGGAAAACAGTTTTTGTAAGGCAATAACATAAAAAAATCTATCCCCGTTTTAGGTTGCAAGTTACGGTTTTTTAGCAATAACTCTTCAAATTCTAAAAATGAGGTGTGACTGTGTCCTGAGGCCCTAGACAAACTGACATTCTATCAGCGATAACGATGATGGAAAAGGCAAGTTTATGTCAATCCTATTGAAAGCCGTTGTAGAAATACGAAACGCTTTCGAAGCGATTGTCACTTGTCTAGGCGCTCTGGACACGGCCGTGCATTTTATGTGAATACGTGTTACGAGTAATATTTTCAATGAGACGAAGTCTTTTAATCCTTTACCTATCGAGTGGTGTAATTTAATTTTGGATGTATGTAGATGATAGATACAGCATCATCAAACAAAAAGCATGTAGGTCCAGCATCAAACTGTATCCCCCGAATATGTTATATATATTTCGCTGGCTATCCCGGCTTTTGTCTTAATAGGTTTTCCTCACCAATTTCTGCATTTTAGCATTGTACCGGTCCCGGCGTATTTCCCTCGCAGTCTTGCTGATACTGGCGTAACGCTCATAGGCCGGTATTGGAGGCAGCTGCTTCTCAGGAGGCACATCCTCCTTAGGTATCGGGATCTCCTCATATAAGGAGTAGCGCATCAGTTCTGTTTGGGAGGAGATTGAGGAAGGCAGGCTTTGTAGACTGACAGGAAATTTATGTGAAGGGTTGTACACTTAATGTAGGGAACCGCAGATTTTTTTTTTCAATAAAATAAATAATTTAATCAATAAAAATAAATAATAGCTGTAAGTAGCTGTAATAAGAGTAGCTTTTAGATTTGAGCTCAGCATTTGCCACTGTGGATTACGATCTACTTTTAGCAAAAAATAAAAAAATTGAAGAAAAAAGCTAAACGACTACGGACAAATAAAAGTCATCTAAAAACTTTTTACAAAAAAAAACAACCGACTTCAAAAAAAACACTAGTGAAAAATAACTTTAATTTCGGAAGTCGGTGTCTTTGCTTTTTAATTTTCGTTTTTTGCCACCGACTTCCGAAATTAAAGTTATTTTTCACTAGTGTTTTTTTTGAAGTCGGTTGTTTTTTTTTTGTAAAAAGTTTTTATTTTTCACTTTTTAGTGGTGGTACCTATCCCACACAAGTTACTACCTGCTATGTAAATAACAGTGAAGGAGTCTAATAATTATATCGTCTAAATAGACTGTGGGAAAAATACGTAATATTGAAGCTAGCTCAAAAACTATGCAAGCAAACTTAATAAAATTTATATGGGACCATCTCGGGAGTATACCCTTTCGAACAAAAAAATATTTTTTAAAATCGGTTCACAAATGGCGGAGTAATCAGTGAACATACATAAAAAAAAAAAAAAAAAAAACAATCATCCGAACGTAGTACCTCCTCCTTTTTTGAAGTCGGTAAAAACTAGGAAACAGGAGAATATTTCAGACAGAAATCAAGACAGGTACAAAATTGGTCAAGGTAAAGCCTTGGTCGCATGCCTGTTTATAATGTGGGTGCCAAGAACACCTACAAAATTATAATGGCATGCGATGACGGCTTTACCTAGAGTTCAGTCGTTTTTAAGGCGCTACGGTGGAACACAAGTTTACAACAAACATACTTACATATCGACGGTTTTACACCTAACAATTTTACACATAACTGACAAAGTAAAAATTTTACACACATTGAAAAAAACATTTCATTTCTTAAAACACGTTGGTTAAGTTTGGAGGTATTTCTACATTTTAATTTACTGCTGTTCCAACAAAAAATAAACTTTGATTTCACTAAAATATTCGATTAACGCCTAAGTATAAATTCAAAACGATAAAAAAGTGAATTTCTCGAAAAATGTCAGTTAGGAGTTATTGGCACTTCGCCGTCGATATATAACATACATACCTACTTACATACATAGACTGCTAAAATCATAACCTTTCTTTTTGGCTTTGCCTTAGTCGGGTAAAACTCAGTAGGAAGTGAGAGGCAGTCTCTTTTGACTGGGCGCACAATAATCAAATCACTGTCCATTCCAAGTTTGCCTGGAAGAGATCGCGGAAAGCGACAAGGCCGCCCATTGTATATTTTGTAGTGTTTGTTTTTTTTTCCTTTCGTTATATATTTTTGTGGTGTACAATAAAGTATATACAAATAAATAAATAATATTTTTATTCTGTTCTTTGTTTTTTGTGTGAATATTGTGTGCCTTACCTGGCTCAAATACAGGAGATCTTTCACCGTTCATACATGTTTGGGCTAAATGTGAAAGTGTCGGCCAAACAAAAAACAGCTATATTTCGAAAGAGTACGTTTTATTCTTCATTATTTATTACTACAAGCTATTACTATATTTTGATTACTAATAATTATTTTAACTAAAACACACTGAAAACAGTATTTTTCAAAATCGTATAACAGCGCAGGAAATTGCCCTACAGATTTGGTCTCTTATTAAAATGTGAAGAGAATAACATGTTCTAGCGGAATAATTATATCATTTTTTTTGTTTGGCCGGCACTTTTATTATTTAGCCCAAAATTAATGATCTCCTTTATTTTCTTTCTTTCTTTTGTTTTAGATTAATAGGCCGCTGGTTACTAACTAACAAAGTCCCGGGTATCCGAGTCCAACATCTTGAACAGCACGATCAGCGCTTCGCCAGCGAACAGCGCATGGAGACACGCTTCGTTAGGATCCACGTCACTCATGTAGAGAGCCTCCTTCGCACCGGCCTCATCCAATTGTATGGTTTCTTTAGCAGCTACGGTTATATCTGGAAGTAGTAAACGAGGACAGAAACTAAGACATAAAATCACGCCTGTTTTCCTCAGACAGAGGTAAGATTTAACCAGATTAATAATTTACCTACAACCCGTGCGCATTAAAATGGCACCTGGCTCGGAATTCAATACTGGGGAGTATTGAATTCCGAGCCAGGTGCCATTTTATTTTTTTTGTGCCGCTACCCGCGCCGCGCCCCGCCGTCGCCATGCGCGGAAGTGGGGGGAGTTACAATACAAACGTCATTGAGCCAGGTGCCATGTTAATGCGCACGGGGTTGTCATCATCTGCTTAGCCTTTTCCCAACTATGTTGGGGTCGGCTTCCAGTCTAACCAGATGCAGCTGAATACCAGTATTTTATATGGAGCGACTGCCTATCTGACCTCCACAACCCAGTAACTGGGTAATACGATACCCCTTGGTAAGACTGGTTGTCAGACTTTCGAGCTTCTGAAGACCCGTAACGACTGTCAAAGATCCACAAATGACAGCCGGGACCGACGGCTTAACGTGCTTTCCGAGGCACGGAGGAGTCTCGATATGTAATGCGCACGGGTTGTATGCGAGCGTAACCTTTAACCTGGCACACATCGCGACATCGAGCTAAATAATTCTATATCATCGTTATGCAGTCAGCACCTTGTAAAGAAAAACTGTTTTTTTTTTATAACCGCCTTTGTAGTTAGTGGTTCCACCACCTGTCTCAGTCCCAGAGGTCCGGGGTTCGATTCCCAGTGGGGGCAATATTTCCTGCTCGGTTTGGTTGGTGGTAGGGCTTGTTCTAAGTCCGCCTGGCTAGCTACCACCAGTATGTAGGTATGCCAGGCTCCATGTAAAAATCTTCAATACCCTTTGAATTTCGTGGGCGCCCTACCCTAGCGCATCCCAGTAGCTACTAGGTATCTACTGGGATGTCCACCCACATCTACCTAAGTACGAGTATTGTTATAATGACTCACTGTTATAGTCCCACTTCTCGTACAAGTCGTGGTGCGCCCCGTGGCAGTGCGGCCAGAACATAATGAAGTTGAGGTGTCTGATCCGCCGCGATAGGCGCTCGTTCACTCTCTTCTTGCGGGCCGCGAGAGTTAGCACTCGCAGCCTCTCTAATGCATCCTGGTATTCTTCCTCTATCTTCAAGTTTACTTCTAGTTTTTCCTTTAAAAACGATTGGAAACTCTTGGCATTTGCCTTTTAAAATGCCAATGCTCCACGGAGCCATAAATATACCTACCAGTAGTGGAGTGCCTAAAGCACTTGTGTGTGGGATAACTGCGCAACCGAACCGATAATACGAGACGGAAAAATCAGCTCGCAATTGTTTTTTAAATCAGAAACCTTTGACAAAAGGATGTGCAGTGGTAGCCCGCACAGTTCAAATTTTCTTACGTTTTTTGCAATTTGCAGGTCAGTGTCAGGTTGTATGCCTCAAAGAGATGTCAGCACAATTGGCGGGGTCCGCTAGGACCGATGCCTGCCAGGGTTGCGGGAAAGTCCGAAAGGGATACCGGGACCCTTGTCAACAGGCAACTGAAGGAACACGGGTGGGTTTTAGTCAGTAAAAATCTGACACACCCTCCCGCTCCGCCCAGAGCGGGAGAAGTCAGTTGATGATTTCCCACCCTCAAAAAAATAAAGTGTCAGGTTGTATGATGATCTAAATATACGGCTGCCCTGACGCTTTCGCATAAGTACTAGAATCGATGAACAATTTTTCAGTAGCAGCTTGGAGTCTGGATTTGTAGCCAGTTGATGTCAATAGGCTGGCCCCCATTACTAATAACATGACTGGTGAATTAGGGGTGTTCATAAGCATAGCATAGCAGAATCAGCCTTTAATTTTCCTACTGCTGGGACACAGGCCTACCCACTGTGAGAGGGAGTAATCCACCACGCGGGCCCAGTGCGAATTGGTACCTAAATGACACATGTCTTCGAATTTTTGGTTCTAGGATATGCTGGTTTCCTCACGATGTTTTCCTACACCGTTTTGAGAGCAGTTGTGATGAAATAATTTACACAAAGTGCCTGTCTTGGATCGAACCTACGACCTACAACTCGAAAGCCGCGTGTGATGTTGTTGTATACAGGGTGTAAAAAAAACAAGTAATAAAAACTAAAACCCAACTACGACTTAAAAGGTATAAACAAGACACCACAGACAGACAAATTAAAAATCCGGAGTCACACGTGTTAGGGCATAAATCGAACAGATTACGTGTGACTCCGGATTTTTAAATTGTCTGTCTGTGGTGTCTTGCTTATACCTTTTAAGTCGTAGTTGGGTTTTAGTTTTTATTACTTGATTTTTTTTTTAAATCTTTTGGGGTTATAATATATATATTTTTGAAATGTGCTCATTAAGCCCTTTCATTTGATACCCAACATGGTACGATTAAACCATTTTTTTAAGTTCCTCACTTTATGTCCTCTAGAGGGCGCCATTTTTAATTTAATGTGACTTCACATAGCCTATAACCAGCGGACAATTACGACGCTTCTAAGGATACTCATTTGTCAAATTGTGATAAGTGGTTTGGAAGATAGGAGGGAACAGATGAACATACATACATACATACACGACGCTTCTAACGATACCTCATTTGTCAAATTGTGATAAGTGGTTTGGAAGATAGGAGGGAACAGATGAACAATTCAAATGTTTAAAAAGAAACTGACAGGCCTATTACTTGATAAGTGTTATTATTCAATTGATGATTTTTTAAATGACACTGCTCTTTATATTTAATTATTGACATTGTATGTTTCCATTTTAAATTCTATATTTTTTGACATTTTTATTTTACTGACGTGGTTTTTTATTTTGTTGTAGTTAAATACATTTTATTTCAATGTTTGCATGCCTAATTTAAGGTAGATTGTTCAGGGATCTAAAAAAATTGTGAACACCTTTATTTTATGTACCTACTTTCTTAGCAAATAATCGATTATTTATTAATTTATTTATATTCATACATACATACATACATACCGGTCAAAATCATAACCCTCCTTTTTTTTTCGCCGTAGTCGGGTAAAAAGACCCATCACATAGCCGCCAATAAACATTCTATACCTACATCAAAGTAACATTGCACAAAAATCATTGCTGGGAAACGACTTTTGTTTTTTGGTGTAAAAATCGCTGTTTACGGTAGTGCGTAACGTAACGCTCCCGTAACCAGAAGGTTCCCAGGCATGGTCCAAAACAAAAAAATGATCACAACGACGGGAATAACAAGCGTGGCTTCGTTAAGTGTCTTTTTACACCCGATATACAGGATGTAAGGGTAAACACTCTTGTTATTCAAACCATGGGTAGTTGACTTAAAATAAAAATAAATGACCGAACACAACAAAAAAAAAACGTTGTTTTCATTAAAAGATTTTAAAAAGTTTCTATCTGACACCGTGCTTGCTAGCGAAACAGCTGACTGACTAAGGGAGGGATCGCGCTCGCTGCCGGTCAGGTCACATCCCATACCCCCCGCCCGGGTTGAGACGCAAGTTCATTGCCCTAGCGCATAGGGCAACGAACTTGCGTCTCTTGTGGTAAAATTTAGATCTAAAAAAAGAAAAAACAAAGTTGTAATTTTCCTTTGATTTTACGTTCTATAAATGAAACCAAACCACTGGTTGCAAGGATAACGGTGTTTACCCTAACACCCTGTATGTGAACTAGAATAAGATATATTACCGCTTCTTCAGGCAGCATCTCTTCAATCTCATACTCTGTTCGATCAACCGGGATGCCCTCGACTTGTAGCTCGTTTTTCTTTAGCTCTTCTTCAATGATCCGGCACAAATCTATCCCGTTCGGTCCGAACATTGCACGAACCAGTTTGCCTCTCTGCCGTAAAATGAATGGACATTATTCAATTGTAATCTAAGGGCCTATTGTGCAGTATTATACCCCATTTGAAATAAGATTAGATGTTTAAATAAACCTTTTTTACAGTCCATTCAACCGATTTTGATTTCTATTGAGTTGGTGGTATGACAAATGGCAGCTGCAGTAGATAGTTGGTATTTTGTAACCTTTTTTGCTTTAATGCCATCCTTATGCCTACGGTGTAGAAGTCAAAATTGGTTCAACGGACTGTAAAAAGGTTTGTTTTTAGGGCCAGCGCGCACTGAGGTGCGGTGGAATGCACTGCGTTATTATTTCTGCAGGACGGTATAGAACGCAGGCACAGGTACGCGCAATAGCGGTGATAAAAATGCACAATTACTATCTGCATAAATATATCTATCTATATTTAAATAAAAGGAGAAACTGACTGACGCTTTTGGTAATTTAAAACTAGTATTAATTTATTTCGCGCCGGTTCTCTTTCGCAAAGGAGAGCGGCGTGCCCTTGTCCACTGCGACCACATATCGATGTATCCCCACGTCGCGACGTGGGGATACATCGCCACGCGTCGGCTTCTAGGAAATATTCGTGGAGACCGCATATCTCACGATATTGGAGGGTCTTAGCTTTTAAAAAGCCTCGATCTCCACACTTTCGCGGGATATACAGTCTCATTACCAATGACTGTTGGTGATGCATTCGTTAAGCAGTCAGCGTACGGACCCTCCTATCCAAGGCGTCAAGTTCGGTCGGAGTCCATTTGAGTATGCCGAAAGAGTACATCAAAACCGGCATGACTCAACCGTTGAAGGCGCGAACCTTGTTTCCGCCTGCAGGCGGCCAAAGAAGCGCTCCTTCAACGATTGTTTCATGTCAGTAACATTGATGCCTAACGCTTCCGACATACCCAAATACTTATAGGTTTCGGATGCGGAGAGGGCTCTAAGGAATTGTGAAAATGATTATTAACTAGCTTCCGCCAGCGGCTTCGCCCGCGTGGTATGTCGATAAAGAGTAGCCTTTGTCCTTCCCCAGGATGCCATCTATCTCCTAGACAAATTTTGTCCAAATCCGTTCATTGGTTTAGGCGTGAAAAGGTAACATACAGACAGACAGACAGATAGATAGACAGACAGACAGAGTTACTTTCGAATTTATAATATTAGTATGGATCATTATTAATAAATAAATACCACAATGAATAAGAATACAGGTTCACTGTGGTCTTTGAATCTTTTCAACGCTGTTATACGGTCGGCGGGACACTGCAACAAGAACACATAATTGATGACGTAAACAATTTCACCCCTTGAACGTTCTAAGACTCGACGTTGGTCCAGGATGCGTGTAATTTCCGAGCAAGAGACCCAGGCTCTAGCTGGGCAATAATATTGTACTGAATTTCATTATGATCCGCTAGTGCATAATGTGATTTGAATATGGAATTTGATTGAAAGCCTGCGGTGCGGGGCAATTATCTTATTTTTAGGAACATTCGCATCTCATTCGCAATCTGTCAAAAAAACCACGACAGATTGTGACTTGAATGTGTCCGCCCCTAAGACGACCCACTGACCAAGTTTTTTAAGTAAGAGGTCTCTTCTTCCGACGGTTTATCGCTTCTGTCTGACTTAGCAGTAATTGTCAACTAAAATAAAATTGAACCTTGTGAACCCAGTATTCGATATTCTGTAAAAATGCCGATGCTAGTATCATTACTTACCTTGGCCATAGCGATGTTATCTTGACCGATCTCCATCTTACCCTTTCTAATAGCGTTGCCAGTCGCTAGACAAGGACCACAGAATTCGGAGTACACCTCCATACCTACAGAAAGTAACACGAGTTAATAAAAAATGATACTTAAGGGCGCACCCAATCACAAATTGGTTAGCATAATCCTCTGTTATGCCGAAAATACTGCAGCATTCATTTTGAAATAAATATATGTTAAAGTTGAGGATTGAAGCTAGGTCTTATGTGAGGCGAAAACACGATTACATAAAATTTTCTCGATAGAAAAAAATCCAAAGTTACCTCTAAAACGCTGGTATTCAAAAATACTTCAAATTAGATCATGAAACTTTGCATGATAACTGAACTAACTATAAAGCAGGTCTAATGTGTGTCATTTTTTTTAAATTACCTTTATTTTCACCGTAAAAAGCAATTACCTAAACTTTTCGACGCTTTAGAGCCGCTAGCGCCCAACTCCGTCTCGTTCTCACTCAGGTCGCGAGTCGTATGGTGCGAGCGGGTTAAATCTGAGGTTGAGTGCGCCCTTAAAGCATATACCACGAAGTCTGCCTTGATTTTAGGGACGTGTTGTGTGCATGCACATTTCACAAGCGACTTTACATTGTATTGCTAGATAAATTAGCCTCTGCGCCGAGGATTGAAAATACAACAGTGCAAAAGAACAGTTGACTGTTACTTTTGATGAAGAAACTGGCCGTTAGTCTGGTAAGTGTAAGGCTTCCTGTAAATGAAGCCGAAGCCGCGTTACCGCGTAGATTTAAAAGGTGAGGTACTGAACGGTGTTACGGGGCGTAATGTAACACGGCGTAACGCCACCGTAGAAACGGGTTTTGTCGACGAAAGAATAAAGAAAATGACAGATGAACAATCACAATTAATTTTGTCTATTCTACCGTCGAAAAACCCGTTTCTATGGCGGTCACGGTCATGCTATGCATGCTGGTAGAATGCTTGCCTGTTAGCCACCATATAATGGATAGAAAACCCAACCAATTTACTCACATATCAGCTTATCCGCAAAATTTTGGAGGTATTGTTCATAGTCCTCGTCGGTCTCTATAGTCTCTTGAATCGCAATTGCCTGTTTACGTGCCATTTTTTATTTAGTTCTTCAATGCTTCAATGCGTTAAAACAATCTAACGTTAGAACTGAAAATTCTTTGAAACTTTCTGACAGAACTTTGTGAATTGTCACAATATTTTTTTAAATCTTTTTAAAATCAAACTTGTTTATGTATAGGTACCTTGCATGTCGAAGCTTAATGAGGTCACCATTGTAAAGATTCGACTGAACAGAATATTATATACAGGTTTTATTAAGACCCATTATCAAGCCGAAATCTAAGCTCTCGTGTTTTGAGTAAAAACAATTGCTGGGAAAAGAAAAACGGAGTTAGGACGAGTTGGAGTTGGAGTTTATGAAGAATACTTGGGTGACCGCTTGACAATCTAGATCCTTTTACCCAAAGAGAAGAGGTTGAATAGCCATTATTTTTACCCCCTTACACCGGAGGGTGCAGTGATGGCCCAGTGGTAACGGCCCCGACTTACGAGTCGTAGATCGTGGGTTCGAACCCAGTCAGGCACTTTACTTTGTGTAAATAATTTCATCACTACTGCTCTCAAAGCGTTGAAGGAAAACATTTTCATGAGGAAACCGGCATGTCCTAGAACCAAAAAATTAAAAGACATGTGACATCTACTAACCCGCACTGGGCTCGCGTGGTGGATCACGGCACACTCCCTCGCGAAGAGAGGAGGCCCGTGTCCCAGCAGTGGGAACGTTCTAGGCTGATTATGTACACCGGAGAGAAGATGAAGCGTGCTAGCGCGCTACACAGATGTTCGGATGGGCATAATTTGGCACTGTCGCATGTTGGTCGAATCGTGCTGAATGTGAGTAATAATAATAAAATTTAGTGAGTAGCTCCCCTTATGTTTTACAGTGGTAAGATAAGATGGTAAAGCCTTAATTTAGTCCGTCATGTAGTAATCAAGTTAAAAATTCTAGTATTAGTTTACCGGATTACATATCGTCGGTCCAAGGAAATTGATCAGGAAATCCCAGCCGAGGGCAGGATATTTATTTT
Source organism: Lithophane semibrunnea (assembly GCA_947363905.1). Classification (NCBI taxonomy): domain Eukaryota; kingdom Metazoa; phylum Arthropoda; class Insecta; order Lepidoptera; family Noctuidae; genus Lithophane; species Lithophane semibrunnea. The sequence continues at coordinate 2,505,807 of OX376205.1, forward strand.
GCCGTACTTCACCGAGGCTCTGGAGGCCTGGAGACACGCTTGTCCGGATTGAGATCCACCCGACGATCCATCTTCCCAGAGACGTTGGGATAAGCAATTGACCACATCTGCTACTACTGCGTAGCGTGCGCGCATTCTGGGTGGGGGTAAGTGGGAGTCGGGTGTGGCTTGGCTTCAATGCTTCATGAACTAATGTTGTAGAAATTAGAAACTTTGTTCGACGACACTACTTCCCGCCTCACGGCTTCCCTGAGACTAGGAGCTCCTTGTTGTTCTCCTCATGCCCGCTCCGCATGCTCCGCTGTCACTGTGGTGAAGTTGTCAACAGCCTCGAACAGCACGCCTGTCAGCCGAAGTGCGGGTCGTTTAGCGCGGCACGCGACCCGTGGGGTACAAGTGCTCATGGTTTGTTCAACAAAATCTCCCAAAAGGCTGGTTTACACTTCACGTGAGGCTAAACATTGCCGTGCAACATGGCAATGCCGCCTTGCAGTTTCATAAACCCATTACCAGTTGACAGCCATGCAGAAAAATTCCTCGACGCCATATTTTAGTCAGTTAATAATTAAATTAAAATCTTTTATTTAGTCCAGTTTTAGTTAGGTTAGGATATTATAATTTTTATCAAGTTAATAAAAAGTAATTAATAATGAAATAGACATTTTTAATTTACAATAACTTAACATGTACGTAAATCACATGACAACATCATCAACATAAAATTTTTATAAATAATATCAATAACAGGTCCAAACAACTAGGTGACCAAGAAGCGATCAGTCTTCATTATTCTATTTTAATTAACTTTATGAGTATTTATAAAAAATATATTTAAAAACAACTTTTTAGTTGCTTCGTCTGTATATGAAAAAATAGATCTATTATTGATCAACCCTTAACCGATAGAGGTGGATAGAGTCTGGCAAACGAAATTTGATCCCGAAAACACGCGCGAAATTTAAAAAAACAGGTCTGTTTTTCCCTGTACATCATAGTGCGATAACACATGTTGATAATTAAAATTTCATTTCATTTAAATAAAATAGAATTTCAAGTATCAAAACGTGTTATCGCACTATGTACAGGGAATCAACTTTCGTTGGTCAGACTTTAGTATGAGGCATTTCAAAGTAAAAAAAAATACACGGTTGAAGTCACCTTAACATATTATAAAATGCAATTTTTACCAAAAAACCTTTTTGAACAGAAATAAATAATAATCAACCGCGTTTCCATTAAGACAATAGACATTGGAATTACAGCCCGCGCCTCCACTGAAGTATTTTTGATGCGACGCAGTGTCTACGGTATTGCATTAAAAAAATATAGCATATCTGTCAAAAACTGATCATTGTGAGATCACTGACACGTTTGTAAATTAGTAGACTTGGCCCCCCGGTTACACAATTTTCCGCCGGACTTCAGAAGAGGCGCGTACTTACTCTTCTACAAGGAACTTTTGACGCTCGAATGACGTTGAAAAAAAACTTTGTAAACATTCGTGCCATTTGCGAATGTCACTTGAAATGTATTCAAAAATCAAAGATGGCGGCGTTAATTCACATTTTGGCCGCGCGCCAAAATAACCTTGTAGCGCTATAGTTGACTGTACGGATCAAATTTTTGATCGATACGGCATCAGCCTCCACTGGGCCTGAATCATTTCCTTGTTGTTCTCAATCATCGCCAGTTTTGTTTCGTCTGAAAACAAAAGTGATATTTTTTAAAGACCACTTGCTTGCTTTGTTTTCCAAATAATAGCGTTACTGGGGTAATAAATAAAAATATACCCAATATTCATTGAAAGCAAAGTTGATTTTGTTTAACCGGTAAACAACTTTGTTAAATAACTATTGGTTGCGCGTGCGCGCTGGTCAATGGCTGACTGGATAACTAAACTAAATAGGTAATGCGAATATTAACACAAATACGCCAAGTGCAATAGTTTAGAAGAATCTTATGGCGCCTGAATGACATTTTCTTCATTGTGGGATACCGGGGCCCTTGGCAACAGGCAACTGAAGGAACACGGGTGGGTTTTAGTCAGTAAAAGTCTGACACGCCCTCATTTTATGATTTCCCACTCTTGAAAAAATTAAAAGGGGTAGTTAAGGTTGCACCTAGCAAGGTTGACCCTATCTAGGTGGAATAGAGGTAGAGTAGAGAGTAGAGAGGAACGACAGAGCTGTCCCGTCGTAAGTGATAGTCCGTTTGATGAAGTGGTAGTCCTCACCTTTATCGAGTATGTAGTGCGCGAGCGCGGCGCTGAACACGGTGACGGGCACCGCCATGTTGACGTACGGGAAGCACGCGCCGCCGTCTGACGTCACGTTGATGGCTATGATGCCCAGCACTTCGACACGGTTATTAGGACTGAAAGGCAATGCGTAAAAGTTATTAGGTTTTTATAAGCTCCATTTTTCTATTTAAAAAGTGTGTATCCTATGTCCTAAACCAGGTCATGGTCTACCTATGTGCCAAAGTTTATCAAAATCCGTTCAGCCGTTTGAGCGTGATAGCGTAACAAACAAACAAACTCACTTTCGCATTTATAATTATAATATAATATTATTAGTGATTATATTTTACCTGGTAACCCTGAAGATTGGTCCGCCACTGAAGCCCGACTGGACGCAGCAAGACGTCTGAATCATAGATGGCGACACTGTGTTGACATGGCCCGATGTTATCGTTGGTATTAAGTTAGTTAAGTCATACTCGTTGTAGTAAGGGAAACCGGCGGCCAGTACTGATTCGCCTGGAAAATAACAATGAAAACTGAAATACAATAGAGGTAGATATATTTAGTAACCTATTCCGCTTGACTATTCTTCAAGAGTCATAAAAACCCTGTAAGAAATCGACACGTGTTTCACCTCTCAACGAGGCATCCTCAGGATGACGATTGACCAATTGCAAACCAGAACGCGACGTGTTACCACACCGAGCGCTGGACGCACGCTTGAATCAATTAACTATAATGAAAACTGGTGTAACTATTATTAAAAATAAAAACTAGCTGTAAACCCTTATTGTGCGAGTCCGACTAGCACTATAGGCTGCCTTTTTTACCTTTCCAAGACAGCTATATTTAAATAAACCTTTTTTACAGTCCGTTCAACCGATTTTGACTTCAGATTTTGATTTTTAAAATCCGGAGTCACACGTAATCTGCTCGATTTATAACACGTGTGACTCCGGATTTTTAATTTGTCTGTCTGTGATGTCTTGTTTATACCTTTTTAGTTGACTTTTTTTGTCGTAGTTGGGTTTTAGTTTTTTAACTTTTATGAAAGAAATGCACAGTACCGGTTGCCAAAGATGAAACGAACGTAGGTGAACGTAATGAACATACCTTTTTCAGCCGGTACATTGGACAGTACAGCAGATTTCATATGGCTCAATCTCTCAGGGTTGGTGAATAGTAGAGCTAAGTCATATGCCTTCTTGTCTGGCGTCTTGTATCGCACTATTGCTGTCTCGTTCACTCCTCGGCAGTACACCGATAGCTTGTTTGTTTGGTACTGGAAAAAGGATGTACTTATTGCAAATTTTTATAATTATTAGTAGATTATAAATCTGTAAAGCACAAGGCTTTACGCGTGTGGGTGTGCGTGTGTTACGGTCGCGAATCATATTTTAATCAACATACAACCTAACACTGATCTGCAAATTGCAAAAAACGTAAGAAAATTTGAATTTCACGAATTCGAATTACTTATAGTGAAAAAAGGAAATTCCGCTAACGAAATCCTCCACCACTGAACTCACAGTTTTGACGACGTGTGCGCACGTGACGACGTACCCGCCGCCCAGGTGCACTCCCGCGCCCCACGCGTGCCCGCACCGCACTAGCACCGTGCACTCGTCTATCTGACCTGGAAGTTGCGTCAGAATAAGTGAAGTTCTGGCGAAAGCGGCCTCCGTCTAGCATTTGAGTGTGGTAGACTGGACTCACTGAGCACGTCGTGCAGCGGGTGCTTGTGTAAAGGCCTGGCGGGCGGCGCCGGCTGCACGCGCAGCTTGGCGGCCAGCACGGCCGTGAGCGGCGCCACCAGCGTCAGGCCCACCCACTCGCCGCGGCACCACGACACCGCGCACACCACGCAGCCGATCAGCTCCTTGCTGGAAGAACATTCACCTCCATATAGCGCTACAAAAATGATCGATGAATGTGTGTGACACTTAGGCTGCCATCAGACGGACTGCATCGCAGCAACCGCGCTCAGTCGATATATTCAAGTGCATGCAGTTGAATATATCGACTTCGCTCAGTCATGATATCAACTTCAAGCGGTCGGCTGCAGTCGTGTGAAGTCAATATTAACTGCATACAGTCGTGACTTCAACTTTACGCAGTCGGCTACAGTCCTGTAGTGTCGACACACGCTGTTCATCGCTAACCGCATACAGTTAGTGTGCAGTTAGTCAAGGAGCATAACTGTATGTACGACTGCAACCAACCGCGTGAAGTTGATATCATGACTGAGCGAAGTCGATATATTCAACTGCATGCACTTGAATATATCGACTGAGCGCGGTTGCTGCGATGCAGTCCGTCTGATAGCAGCCTTAGACTTGCAATAGTTCTTAAACTACATATTCATCATCTGCCTAGCCTTTTCCCAACTATGTTGGGGTCGGCTTCCAGTCTAACCGGATGCAGCTGAATACCAGTATTTTACATGGAGCGACTGCCTATCTGACCTCCACAACCCAGTAACTGGGTAATACGATACCCCTTGGTTAGACTGGTTGTCAGACTTTCGTGCTTCTGACGACTCGTAACGACTGTCAAAGATCCACAAATGACAGCCGGGACCAACGGCTTAACGTGCTTTCCGAGGCACGGAGGAGTCTCGATATGTGAAAATGGTCACCCATCCACGGACCAACCCCGGCAAGCGTAGCTTAACCTGATGGATCGACCCGAGCGGCTGTTATTACTTAGCCACGAGCTCCTCCCTTAAACTACATATTCAAATTGGGAATATACCTAGTTATAATATACCCTCTTGATCAATGAAAATTCAGGCTTCTAGCTTTAACTTCCTAAGTTACAGAGGGATCGAAAATGTTCTGATGGCTTCGAGAAAAGATGGTACGACTGCGCCTTTGTTTTTGTTCGACTTGGCGGAGGCACTGCCGCATGCCGTACTCCCAGATAAAAAAATACTGTGATATATTTAAAAAAAAATGCAGACACATCGATACCAAAGTAATTTAGAGATTAGGTTAGGAACACCAAATCTATCGCAATATACTCACGTAGGTCCTTCAGTGAAGACTGGTCCACCTTCAGAACCTAAAGCTGTGGCCGCGTCGGTTAACAGTAAGGATGGTCTCTTGCCCACCACACCACATATTGAACCCCGCGTCACTGCATTTAGGAACACCTGCAATGAGTTTGCAATACTTATTATGCAAAACCAATTTAAATCTGCCTAGCCTTTTCCCAACTATGTTGGGGTCGGCTTCCAGTCTAACCGGATGCACTTATTTTCCGTGGAGCGACTGCCTATTTGACCTCTACAACCCAGTAACTGGGTAATACGATACCCTGTAAGACTGGTTGTCAGACTTTCGGGTTTCTGACGACCCGTAACGACTGTCAAAGATCCTCGAATTACAGCCGGGACCAATGGCTTAACGTGCTTTCCGAGGCACGGAGGAGTCTCGGTATGTAAGGATGGTCCTCACTAATAAAATATGGTCTTCAATAATAAAAATATCTGGGGGCCTACCACCACCGCTTACATCAGTATTATTTTAATCTTACTTCGAGGGGGAAAGAGATGGAGCTATACGTTCTGTAGAGTTTCATCTCTTGCCTACACTGAAGTAATATTAAAATAATACTGCTGCTGTAAGCGGTGGTGGTAGGCCCCCTGGGGTGTTAGAGCCAGCTTAGAGTATAATTTCGAACAACGCCCCACGCGGCAGAGCGCGCCGCGGCACTACTAGCAAGTCCCCATACATTTTATATAGGTTTTTATGAGACTAGCTGCGCCCCGCGGTTTTACTTTTGTAAGTCTCGATCACGTGGGAATGTCGGTATAAAATGTATCTTATGTCCTATTCCAGGTCATGGTCTGCCCGAAGTGTTAGTAGCTCATAATCTGCCTAGTCTTTTCGCAACTACGTTGGGGTACGCTAGCTACGGAAGATATTTCATAGAAATTCATAGAAACCAGTTGTGTCGCCTGCTGCTGCCGCCTGCGGTCGGCTACGGAATGATACCTTAACACGTTCCGGGACACTTGACTATTTGCAAATGATATGCCACTACCAAATCCTATACATTACCTATCATACCGTCTACAGCCGTACGTACTACCGGCAGTACGTACCGGCGCGGCGCGGCGCACGTGCCGTGAGCGTGACACTAAATATCAACATCACTGTTCTTGTATGGCTCAGTCTACGCCTGTCGGCGGTGTGACTGTGTCATAATGCACTGCATTATATGTATGTGTTGTAAAATTACTTGAAAAGAGTTTGCCGTGACACCTACGAACTGTTAGGATGGCGCTCCGTGGGTCCTTTTTAATGAAAACACTTTGATTCTGCTACACTGCATTTATTTATACTTGCACATCAAAATAACGTATACAATAAGTTGGAGAAAATGTTAATCGAATAGAATTTTGTGGGTTGACTGCACACACACACAGTTTTATACAGCACATTAAAAGCAAAATCAGCAATAATTGCTGTGCAGTGAAATTATGTATAACATCTCCCTTTATATTTATAAAATTAAGCGCAAGATAAAATGCATAAAAATTAAAATAAAAATAATCCAAAACAAAAAAGGAAAGAGAAAAAAAATAATTGTGTGACAAATGCGCTTTACAGAAAGGAAATAATATGTTACTAACATTAACAATAAAGGCAAATAATAAGTAAAGCTAGAACAAAAAATACACCATATATACCTAATAGTAACTACATGTTGAATAACAGCACATGAGTAAAAAGACGTTATAATAGTGTTCATATCTTGTCAACATGATAGCTTTTTAGCTAAATACAAGATAAAGTGTTCAGCGACGCTCAATGTAATTGGAGAGAGCATAATATGAGCACTACTATTGATGTAGATAATTTTACAATAATCATTTTAATTAAGTTTAGGAAAAATATGACAATGTTAGTAAAAATTTAACCATTACAAAAACATTTTTTTAAAGAATTTTACTCGGTCAACGAGTCAATCTTATTACCTGTTATTGGCTTGGCAAACAAAAACATATATACACATAAAATACGGAATAAAAGTATAGAATATACAATACTTTAAAATATGAAGTCTCTAATTACATTATTAATTATGAATAAAATAGTACTAGTTGGTTAGGCTTAGACTGAATGTAAACAAATTTTACATAATGCGGGTTTTTGATGTAACGTTCACATAATTTAGAGGCAGGATTAATAATCGTAGACAAAAGTAGAATATAATGGAAAACTTATTGTGTAACTTAAATATTAGGTTACATCGTAAAACCACTAAGAATTAATCGCAAATCTAGCATCCATTACAGCCATGTAAAACGCAGTGGGATGAATAAGAACATGAGATAATAAAGATAAATTGAAATTATTTTCATGCAAACAAGTTTAGTAAATCTATCTAAAAAAGCCAAAAAAGCTAACTGTTTATTTTCTTTTTTGTAAACAGCAAAATTAATAAATTGATTACGATTATATACGTTTATAAAAATAGATGAAATGCTAATAGTTTTGCAAAATGAATCGTCAAAATTATGAACCTTAGCAAACAAGAAAAAGAATACTTTATAGTTAGAGTCAACAAGCTGTTCAGTTGGAACAGTTCGGGTTCAGCTGATTGCAACTCAGCGGAATTTGGTACCATGGACAGCTGTTTGAAATGTGTAACAGTGCTGTCGAAGTCCAGTGAAACTGCACACGAAGTAAATTGTTGTTTTGATAAATGTAAACTTGAATTATTTAAATTGGAATCGATAGTTGTATTTAATGGATGACGAGATAAGTATTTTGAATTATATATTTATATCAGATTTAATTGTTATAAGGTCAGGCTCAAGGACTGATTGGTTTAAAAACCAAGGAAACACAGTAGAAATAGTAGAACCAGTGTCAAGTAAAAACCGTAAAAGTTTATCATTAAAACTAGGTTTTAAGTAAACGTGAAGTATATTGTTGATATTATTTTCACGTGAACAATCCGTAGGAAAAGAGCTCCAATTTTCACGAAATGGGAAATTGCGTTTAGACATATCTGAATTTTCTGAAACTTGTGTTTTGAATTTCTGAAAATAATTTAGGAACACAAGGTAACCTTTTCTTGTTAGAAATAAACTGAACCTGAGACGCATTAACTTGTACAACAGAGAATTGACCACAAGAAGAATGGCTTTTGGATTTCAGTGGAAACTCAGTGGAAAGGCATTTAATTTCATCCGAATTTATTTGCTTTGACATCCGTGTTTTAAATAATTTAGGAACACGGCCTTTATTAGAAGACCTTTTGTGTGCACTAACCTGTGTTGGGGAAAATTTAGGAACACAGTTTGAAAGACACGTAGTATCTTTAGTTGCACTAATAACCTGTGTTGAAGAAAATTTAGGAATACAGTTTGAAGGACTTGTAGTACCTTTACTTGCGCTAACCTGTGTTGAAGAAAATTTAGGAACACAGGATTTAATAAAAAGGTTTTTCGTGTCATTTAAATTGTTAACATTAGGTTTCGGCAGACACGGAACCGGAACCACATTTAGTTTAAATTATCATTTTCATTAGAAGTGTCAACAATATGCACATTAGAATGGATATTATTTGCAGAGCTATGAGTTTTTAGTGCATGTGTACTGGATAGTGTCGCGTTGCGAGAATCATTTTTAAACTTAAGCTTGCGACATTCGCCTATTGTATGACCTCGATTTTGACAGTATGTGCACATTTAGTATTGTTGAAATAGGAATGATCGTTTTTAAAATTATGATCTTCTGAATATTATATTATAATTAGGTGTAGAATAATTTTTATGATAACAATTGGAAGCGACATGGCCAAAGTTTTGACAAATTGTGCATTGTTTAAATGATCTTTGAGACATTTGAGAAAGGTTATAGATCTTTTCTTCCTCAATTGCATGAGGAATAGCGTCGGATAATGTTTTAGGATTCCGACATCGCACAATGTGTGAAAAGTTTGAATTTAAACCTAACAAAAATGTATTTAGGGCCAAATCTTCCATAGCAGCTAATCTACCTATAAGTTCTTTGTCATCCTCACAGCTGTAATGAAAGTCAGATAAAATACGTGTGAGACATGATTCAAGTCGAATCGAATATTGCGTCACATCCTCAGAAGGCCATTGCTTGCAGTTTTGTAAATCTACAAGTAAATGGGTCGAGTGTTTTTTCTCCCCGAAAGTGGATTTTAAAAATTGTTTTATTTCAGACCACGTATTGAGTCTTTTTAAGCATATTGCTAATTGTGCTTGGCCTTCGAGTTGTGAAATAATATACTTGCACATAAAATTCTGCTGGTCTGTACTGGCTAGAGAAATTGCATTTTCGCAATTCGCAATCCCCGTTGTAGGTTTTAATAAACTTGGTTAACACTGAAAGTGTGATTTTGTCAGACATTTTTTAGACTTCTTCCACTTTGAACTTACTAAAAACGTTAAATAATTAAAATGCAGTACAGATCATCAGAAACGCACAGAAATAAGATTTGTAATATAGCATGCAAAATAAAATTTGAAATGACGAAAACTCACTTTTACCTAAATTCACTTTTTAAACATTGAAAAAAAATCACTTTAAGAAATTCAGCACTCACTAAAAATTTGGAGACTTCCGAAAACCAAAAAGTAGAGCTGTGATGTAATGAAAAACGAGTCTGGATGACAACTGTTTAATGTCATTTAAAACCATAGCTAATACCACAACACCTTCCCCTTAAGTAAGATGAAATAATAATAAAACACAAACTTAAAATCCAATAATTCCACATAAGTAAAGATATAACAATAATAATTAACAAACTCAAAATAATAATTAGTTCTACATTATAAAATACGTAAGTATACAATGTGTTAAGTCTTACTGCGGGTATGAGGTGGCGAGTAAGATGACGATACATTTATTTCAGTACTTGGCACATAATCATCATCCCTATCATCCCCCGAAAAATACTCATCATCAATGTCAGACAAAATATTGTCGGCTGGATCCTTTACCGGTCTTATCAAATGTCGACGATTACGGCGATAAATCCCTTTTTTGTTTTTAACAATATAAGAACGTGGAGTCGACGCTTTTCCAATTATTTTACCACGGCTTCTTTTATTTGCGTTTCCTAACATTATAACCTCGTCACCCACATTCAACTCAGGTAGCGGTTTACAATGCTGATCATAGTAACTTTTAATTTTGATTTGTTTTTCCAATATTTTTTTATGTTGTAGGTTATCACCATTTGTTTGTTTCAATAAATCTGGATGGACTGGTAGTCTACAATTTAAACGCCGGCCCATCATTAACTGTGCAGGAGAATTCAAATTTTCCCGCGGTGTATTCCTGTAACTTAGCAAATTTAAATAAAAGTCCGATTTACTATCTATTGATTTTTTCAATATATTTTTAATGGTTTGAACTGCCCTTTCACTCTTACCATTAGACTGAGCATAATAGGGAGATGAAGTAACGTGTTTAAAACCCCATTCTAAAGCAAATTTATTAAAATTACGACAAGAATATTGTGGACCATTGTCACTGATGACCGTATCCGGTATACCATACCGCGCAAAATTGTCTTTCATTATACATATTACTGAGTTTGACGAAGTGTCTTTCAAATATGCAACCTCAATAAAACCAGAATAATAATCAATTAATATTAAATAACTTTGCTTTCCATACTCAAATATATCTGTCCCAATTTTATTCCATGGTAATTCTGGTATAGCTACCGGAATCATAGGTTCCCTACACGGTTTGTTTGCTGTTTCTTGACATATTTTACATCTTCTCACATAATCCTCAATATCTCTTGTTATACCCGGCCAAAATATTACTTCACGAGCACGTCTCTTACAACGATCAATCCCTAAATGCCCTTCGTGAATAAGCTTTAACATATCCCTTTGCATAGAATGTGGTATCAAAACCTGTTTGTCTTTAAATATTACACCATCTACACAGTACAGTTCATCTCTTAAAGACCAAAAGTATCTTAAACCGTTGTGTATGTTAAACTTATTAGGCCACCCTTGATTAATATATTCAAGCAACAATTTTAAGCACTCATCCTTACGAGTTTCCCGCTTAACGAGAGTAAACTTATTCTGCGACATAGGTACATTATTGACTACCATTTTAATTTGACATAGTATAGCCCTGCTAATATTATCATCATACAAATCCGGAAGAGGTGCTCGCGATAATGTATCGGGTATGTACATATACTTCCCAGGCTTATAAGTGACCACCAACTCATAAGCTTGAACCTTCAACATCATTCGCTGCAAGCGAGCTGGGACTGAGTCTAGAGACTTTCTAAAAATGCTTTCCAGAGGTTTATGGTCCGATTCGATGACCACACAACTTTTTCCGTATATATACTGATGAAACTTTTCACAAGCAAATACTATTGCCAACATTTCCTTTTCTATTTGTGCGTATCTTTGTTGTGTATCAGTGAGCGTGCGTGACGCGTACTCTACTGGACGCCCCTCCTGCATGAGCACGGCGCCCAGTGCCACGCTGCTCGCGTCCACTGACAACACCACCGGACTACTAACCTTGAATAGAGAAAGAACTGGTGCCTTACATATCAATTCTTTTAGTTCATTGAATGCCTCTTTATGACCAACTTCCCAACACCAAGTCATATCTTTTTTTAACAATCTGGTCAGGGGAAAAATATGTTCTGAGTAATTAGGTATAAATTTAGAAAGATAATTTACAGCCCCTAAAAACCTTTCTAAACTTTTCCGATCCATGGGTTCCGGCATATTATTTATCGCTCTTACTTTCTCAGAATCAATTTTCATTCCATCTTTGTTAAAAATATGACCCAAATAATTTACTTCCTCAACACATATACGACATTTATCTTTGTTGAATTTTAAATTAATTTCCCGTGCCCTGTTTAACAACTCTTTCAAACGCAGATCGTGTTCGTCTTTATTCCTTCCCCAACAAATGATATCGTCGATAAACGAATCTACCCCTTCTAGGCCTTCCAGTAATTGCTTGATTTTCGCATGAAACACTTCAGGTGCACAATTAAGACCAAATGGCAATCGCAAATATTGATATCGCCCAAACGGTGTACTGAATGTACATAAGTCTGCACTTGCATTATCCAGTTTTACCGACCAAAACCCTGAAAATGCGTCTAAAACGGAGAAATACTTAGCACCACAAAACTTAGTAGCCAATTCATTTATTGTTGGCAGTTGAAAATGTGCACGCTTTATCGCCTTATTAAGCGGCCTCGGGTCTAAACATATACGCAACTGCCCATTTTTCTTAGCAACAATCACCAATGAATTCACCCATGGAGTTGGATGACTCACTTTCCTAATGACACCTAAATCAATCATTCTATTTAACTCATCTTGTAACTTATCGCGAACTCCTAATGGTACCTTACGAGTTGCACAAACCACCGGCATCACAGTTTTATCTACAACAATGTGATAGTCACCTGGCAAACAGCCTAACCCATTAAACAAATCTTGATAATCTGTAAGATTTATATTATGAACTCTTTTAATTAATCCTAAAGTTAGACAAGCTTGCAACCCCAGCACACTCTGACAATCACTAACCGCAATTGCAAATTTTAATTCATACAAAACACCCTTATACCACCATTTCAATTTGCAAATACCTTTTATAGGAATAAAATCACCACTATAAGATTGCAATCTAACACCTTGCTTGCCACCAATTAGGTCACTATCATAGCCTAACAACAAAAATCGACTATACGATAAAACATTAATGTCAGCTCCTGTATCTAATTTAAATTTTTCAGATCCGCACTTCCCTTGGAGTGTTTCATACCAATCCTCCGAGTTAATCTCTGAGACATTGTACAAAACTGATATAAAAAATGACTCACAATTATCTTCTTCATTGCTTTTTTCTTCAGTTAAACCTATATCGTACATTTCCTTAACTCCTTTTTTCAACTTGCACATTCTCGCAAAATGTCCATAATTTTCGCACACATAACACTGCACAGAAATAGCCGGACATAGACTGGGTTCATTGCATTGACCACCGCACCTGAGACAATTTCCGGCCTCACTTGAATGAACTTTTCGGGCTGTGTTGGAACCAGCAGAAACACTAGCCACACCGCGCCCTTGTCGACGTCCGCTGCCGCGCCAGCCACCGCGCCCACCGCGGCCGCCTACATCGCGCACACCAACTGCATCGACCTGTACCAATCCAGAAGTACCAGCACCACGCGTCTCCAATAAACGTCGATTATCTATTGAAATTTGGTCAACCTGGACAATTTTAATAGCTTTTTCCAACGTCAGGTCTTCTGCTCTCAATAAGCGATCTCTTGCTCCAGTACTCTGTATCCCACAAACAATACGGTCGCGGATCAACTCCTCTTCCAAATCCTTGAATTTACAATTTTTGCTCAGTAATCGCAATACCGTAACATACTGATCTATGGATTCTCCTTCTTCCTGACCCCTTGTAAAAAAATTGTACCTTGCTAATGTGATATTTTGTTTGACTCCAAAATATTCATCAAATTTCGTAAGCAATAGTTTGACATCATCCCTATCGCTCTCCTTGTCAAAAGAAAATGTCTCAAAGACTTCAAACCCCTCAGGTCCGATTAAATTTATCATTAAGCTGGCTTGAATACCCGGTTCTTCTTTAAGCACCCCCGATGCCTTCAAAAATAGCAAAAACTGCGACCTCCAACGCCGCCATGCGTCAGCCCGGCTGACGGAGCTGCCCTCCAGACATAGTTCTGTTGGTGGTCGCGCGTGTTCCATCGCGCACCACAAAATCCACTCCACAAACCAATTAAATTAAATATATTAATTTACCGCTGTCACCATGTGATGTAATGAAAAACGAGTCTGGATGACAACTGTTTAATGTCATTTAAAACCATAGCTAATACCACAACAGAGCAACACGTGGCTAGAAGTGCAGCGATGACGTCAAGTTCGGAGGCGCAGCGATTTGGCAACTCAGGGAGTCGAATTACGCGGTACCTTGAGTCACGTTGCTATGCGCGTGAAGCTTGTTACATGGAAGGTCTACGTGAGCTGGTGATGATGGCGAGTCAACCGTCCGATGATGGTGATAAAAGGACTTCTGGTCTGATAATGGATTTGATGTGTAGGCAGAGGTCGTCAGCGAGACCTCGATGGAAGGTCCTCTTGTGATGCGAGCTCGCACTCGGAAGTGGAGACTGACCGTTGACAGTTGCGATGCAATGTGGGGGAGAGGAGGGGCTAAGTAAACAACACTATGTGTACTACTCCGAGAGTCAACTGCGTTAACTCTTCCGAAAATTTTCTCGAACTTAAAACTATACTTACTCTTAAACTTAGCGTATAAGGCTTTCGCGTCACTAATTTTTCCATCAAAATGTTTGCCCCTCCGCCTACTAGGACCTAAATTAACAATAGATTCCCTTAACAATTTAAGTTGTATAAACAGTGACGTTAACTCCACTTCCATTTGAAACTATTGTCTCTAAATTTACCGATGACCGCAAGCACTCGCCACAACACTTATACTCATATTGGAATCACTTACTTCTTGATAAGGGAACGTCACTCCGTCCGCCTCTGGTCAGGCCATCTGCACAGGTTTACGATCCTCCCGCTGATTGATCTTCTCTTCGATCCAATTCTGGAGACATCTTCTATACATTCTGACCGCCACGCCAACGATGACAACCGCCAAACACACAGCAATAAACAACAGCACCGTGTTGATAGCTGTCAGCTGCTCCTGTGTAACCGCTGCGGCATTCGAACCACTCGCTGCCGTCTGAGCGATTATCACCTCTTCCTTAGACGTCGTGCTCCCCATGGCCCGTGACCCGACGTGACTTGAAGCTGACCGAAGTCGACTAAACTGCGACTCTGACTAGCCCCCGATCGAGGAACTGTAACGCCGTCCAGCCAACTGTTCCAGGGTGATGCGGGCTCACGCTCAATTGCGGAGGCTAATCGTCGATCACGGCAGCAGGAGGTGTTTCGGTGTGACGCGGGCTCACGCTCAACAGCGGTGGCTGATCGTCGATCACGTGGAATGCAGCAGCGAGGGCTTAGGCTTTTGAGGAAACCAAGGCTTATCGTCGACCACTTACCGAAAGGACTACTAGGCCACGGAGCCAACAAATACTATGGTGCAGACGAGTGGAAACGAATTCGCGACGCCTACACCTATAGATCCCGGTACTCAACGATTTTTCCTGGGATCCCTTTGACACCAATTTTTTAGGATGGCGCTCCGTGGGTCCTTTTTAATGAAAATACTTTGGTTCTGCTACACTGAATTTATTTATACTTGCACATCAAAATTACAATAAGTTGGAGAAAATGTTAATCGGATAGAATTTTGTGGGTTGACTGCACCGCTATGCATAGCGAGCAGTTTTATATAGCACATTAAAAGCAAAATCAGCAATAATTGCTGTGCAGTAAAATTATGTATAACAGAACGAATGAAGTCGCGTGATGTGACACCAGGAATTGTATGGGCAAGCAACGGCTATCAACGGTTTGCCAAATTACATGAAATAAAATTGACCGCCCTTAGCCGTACTGCCACGTAACGATATACCGAGATAACGTCGAGAGGCGGTCTGCCGCGGAATGTGTTATCATGACTATTGTTTGGAATATCTTCAATTTCCATAAAGTGGATCGGATTTCTGAATTAAACAATGAGTAAAGATGTTCGTTACATTACCTCACAGCCGAAAGGCGTCGAGTGGACTTCAAGAGTGGAACCTCTTCCTGTAGGTGGCCGAACCACGTCTAGCAAATAAGACAGGGGCCGTAAACTTTCAACACCTGAAATTTTAAAGGGTTGGTTTTATTATTTTTTGTGGCAAATAGGCTTGCAACGACACATGGGTGTATTACACTAGCATATCTATGATCATAGATCTATGATTAAAGATAAAAATATAAAAATAACGCCATTGGGAACCGGCAATGACATTACTGCCGGCAGCCGAGATTAAAAACATCGGCTGCCGGCACCGCCGGCTCCCATAATGGACACCGGCGGCGCAGCGTTTATAGAAACCCTTTTAACTAACCCGACCTAAAAAACGTTCCGGCAGCGGAGTCACTTCCTTAAAGATAATATAATGAACTTGTAAAATAGACATATTATGGGTTATTTGTGAATTGTCTCTGAACCATGCCTATACTTGCGGCAACAAAGACATCCGTGAAAGTATCTCAAAATTCTACTAGATGGATGTTGGCGGTTTTTCTATGCGTTTTGGGCCGATAGAGTTTCATTGCACAGTAGTGCCCTCGCGACCGCGAGTGTTTGTTTATTTTAGTTAGCCATTATAGTGACCTGTGACAAGCTTGTATTTCTTGACACCAACACTTTTGTGGAAACTTTAAAGTCGACTAGGGGTACTGTGTATCTGCCTGTTAGTTTTAGACACATAATAGCAAGGCTAGCTTTTTATATAAACTCAGACATAAATAGTATGTCGAAGTCTTGTATTATTAACACTACAATGATTAGTAATAATACTAATAATAAGGTGGTGAAACTGAATGAATGTAGCTCAAATGCTATAAATAGTTTTACAAATTGTACGAAGGAGTATCCCTGTCCCTCACTGACTATGAGCTCACTGCCTGGTGATGACATTCAAGTCTTGGGTTTAACTCCGGATAGTCATTTAAACTAGTGTATAAGACAACAGAAGGTACCAGTAAGAATATTCTTATAACTAACAACAACAAGGTGTCTTCTTGCTCTAATATAAGTAACTATCAAAAAGGAGATCAGCAGAATGCCTTGAAATTATTTCATCAAAATATTCAAGGTATTTCTTCCAAACTATTAGAAATTGAAATGTTTTTAGAAAAAACACAGTTTGAGATTGTTTGTTTTACTGAACATTGGCTAAAGGATTACCAAATGCTAATTAATTATAAGAACTACAGTGTGGGCAGTTGTTTTAACCGTAATTCTATGCTACGCGGAGGTTCTCTGATCTTGTAATGACATAGTTGGTTTATCAGTTGAACATTGCATTGAACTGTCCTGTGTTGAGCTGGATAAGCATGTCGTAGTGTGCGTGTACAGACCCCCTAATTATCAGAACTTTTCCTTATTTGAGTCAATAATGGAAGATGTCCTAGCGAAAGTTGCATCCAGTAACAAACCCGCAATTATTTGTGGTAATTTTAATACTAATATTCTGGAAAATAATTCAAATAGCTGTAGAATGTTAAGCCTTTTTAAATCGTTCAATTTATCGAATGTTTTTACAGAACCGACTAGAGTAACTCCAACTTCTGCTACTTGTATCGATAATGCCTTCTGCGATTGTGATTATTTAGATAAAGCCATCGTAAACTATTTGCCGTCTGATCATAGTGGACAAACGGTAACTTTTAAGTTTAAAACTCCAACGCAAAAAATGCAAATACAATTTAGACCGATTACAACAGGCAAATTAAATAGATTCAATAGTACCCTAAATAATAAGTTAAATGCCCTGGGCCAGAATATGGACGATGCAAATAAATTGTATGAGGATTTCTTTTCAGTAAGTAGTGCACACTGAATTCAATAAAACTTTTGAAAAGAAAACAAAAAATATTTGCCCTAATTTTATTTTTAGTGACTGGGCAACTAGAAGTATTAGGGTAAGTAGGGAAAAACTGTTCGAGCTGTATGGCCTTAAGCTTTACATTAACACTGGAACTTTCAATAAGTATGTTGCTACATATTCCAAAAAATTTCGAAAGCCCTGTTTATTAGCAACAAGATGAAATCAGCAGAAAATAAAATAAAATCAGTTTGGAAAGTTATAAATAGTGAAACTAATAAGAATAAAATACGAAACACTGATTACACATTGGAGACTTCACGTGGTGCCATAAGCTCTAATTTAGAAGTAGCTCAAGAATTTGTACACTTCTTTACTAACATACCAGCTAAAACGACGGAAGTTTTAAATTCCTCACCCGATGTCTCAATTGATTTATTAAGAGCGAATGTTCCAGGCACGGAAATTCACACATAATTCAACCGGGCACGGTTGAATTTCAATTTAAGCATATAAACCCTATGATAGTTATAAAAGCTTTTCGACAAATCAAAATAAAATTAACCGAAGATCTATGGGGATTATCTATCAAAGTTTGTACATCCATAATCGAGACTATAGCACCATACTTGGCTTTAATATTTAATTTATGTGTGTATGAAGGAGTCTTTCCGGATTTAATGAAATACAGTAAGGTTATACCACTTTTTAAATCTGGAGACAGTAAAGACACCAACAATTATAGACCAGTATCTGTTCTGCCGGTGTTCAGCAAGGTCTTCGAAAAGGTAATGCTCAATCAAATGCTTAATCATTTTAACACCAACCAAATCTTACACGATCAGCAGTATGGTTTCACCAAAGGACGTTGTACGACTGACCCCGGTGTCACCTTATTAAAACACATTTTTACTGCGTGGGAGGAGGCCCAAGATGCCATAGGAATCTTTTGTGACCTCTCCAAGGCATTTGACTGCGTAAATCACAAAACCTTGCTCTTAAAACTTGAGCATTACGGACTAGGTAAACTTGCACTCAGTTTAGTAAAATCTTATTTAAATGATAGACAACAGCAAGTTCAAATAAATGGTGCCAATTCACTCGGTTTAAATGTAAAAACCCAATGTGGAACCGAGCCGTGTGGAACACCCAGTTCCACACGGCTCGGTTCCACATTGGGTCCTTTCCTCTTTTTAGTATATATTAATGATCTACCCCATTTATTAAAAAAACAACCACAAATGGTGTTATTTGCTGACGATACTTCCTTAATTTTTAAAATAAATAGACGTGCATCAAATCTTGACGACGTAAATAACGCCCTACTGCAGGTCCAAAATTGGTTCACTGCTAATAATTTAGTATTAAATGGGAAAAAAACTAAATGCATGAGATTTGCTTTACCGAATGTTAAAAGTAGTGATTGTGACATAATATTGAATAGGGAGAAACTAGAATTCGTCGATAAGACTGTTTTCCTGGGGATCACACTCGACTCAAGGCTGCAATGGGGTCCTCATTTAACATCTCTTGCAGACGGCTAAGTTCAGCAGCATATGCTGTGAGGAAAATCCGTCAATTCACTGATGTAGATACCACGAGGCTAGTCTATTTCAGTTACTTTCATAGTATCATGTCTTACGGTATTTTAATATGGGGCCGGGCTGCAGATATCGAGTCTATTATTATTCTGCAGAAAAGAGCTATCAGAGCAATATATGGCCTCCGTATGCGCGATTCTCTAAGGGAACTGTTTAAAGATATTAACATCATGACGGTACCTTGTCAATATATCTAAGAAAACATCATTTACGTAAGGAAAAATCTTAAGTCTTTTTAGTAAAAGAGGTGAAAAACACTATTTATAGGACTAGGAATAGGGACCAATTAGTTCAACCGGGCTTCAGACTAGCTAAAGTAGACTCATCCTTCATGGGGTACTGTTTAAAATGTTACAATAAAATACCTCCCCACATACTCCAACTGAATGAAACAAAATTTAAATCTTGTATAAAACGCACACTATGCTGCCAAGCATATTATAAATTGGGGGATTACATCACTGACAAAAATGCTTGGCTTAGCGCTGGTCCAGCTCCACAGGGCGCAACAACTAATTGATTAGCATTCGAAAATATTGTTGGAGCTGCTGAAGATTGTAAAAACTATCTTTACATTGTATAAATTCAATCTCCTAGTACTGTATAACTGCATAGTACATGTGTGTGAGCACTATGTACTTACCTAAGTAAAAAAGCTACCTTTTAAGCTACCATTTACTAGGTACGTTTTTCATTGACTTGAATGTGCCCTGGCGGCTGAAAGCATGTCATGCTCACTTTAATGTCTCGCTGGTGGTGGCGTGTGTGTTGGATCATTAAGTTCCCTTCAAAATTGTTGAGCTGAATGGTGCTGATCCATGCGTCATGTTCGTGAACGGGCGCCATCAGTAGGGACTGGTCATCTCTTAGCTGCCACGGCTTATTTTGATTTATTTTAATTTTTGAATTGTTTTGTATCTTTTATTTACGGACGCTTTTAACCTGCACGTTTTTCTACATTGTACTCACATGTATGATTCCAACATGAATGATGTAAACAACATATTGTAACAATATCCTGATTTAAAAGAGTGTCCGTCGAGTTTCTTGCCCGTTCTTCTCCATAGGAACCTACTACGCTTTGGAATGGGCAACTAGCTTCATATATTCTGACTGACCGACCCTTTGGCAATTCAAAAGTGCCTGTAATTGGTTTATTTGAAATAAATGCTTTGAGTTTGAGTTTGAGTTTATAAATTACAAACATTTTGGAGCTACAAAGGCATTTTGATCCATTCCTGGTGCAACAAAGTCACAATTCAGGACACTTTTTTTGTTATGTCTTTTATTAGGATTTTTTGGTAATTCAACATAAGATTTTGAACGTAAAACTATAGCAAACAAAATAAACTATTCATTTTATAAAGATTTCAAACCTACTATAAATAATAATCCAGAAATGAGGAAATAAATGCGAGAAAAATTAAAAGTCATCTCCTTTAAAATTAGAAAATGAGCTGTTGTTGGTCTGAGGTTGTGACTTTGTTGCACTGAAGGTGCGTAATGTTTCGCCGGTCATAAGTTTCGTGGCGAAACAAGTTCCTTCCCAAAGATATATATTTTCGCAACTACCTACTGAAAATCCTAACCTCTTTATGTTTTTTGCCTATACAAACTTTTTGTCGATAGATGGTCAACAACAGAGAGTAGATATATGTCAACAAAATATGTCAACATATGACAACCGCTATTAAAATAAATTAATTTAAAACAGTGTTCAAGTGTCAACATTTGATTTGATCAGTCAAGCCAAAAATGGCAGAAAAGAAAGATAAGAAAGACAAGGATGAAAAGAAATGCCCTGAACCAGAACCCGTAACATGCGATCCTCGGAATTATGCAAGATATTATGATTCTCCCGATGGGTGCGACATAGGCACAAAGGTAAATATGTATAGGTACATATATATATCACTTGTACCTACACTTAAAAATAAGAGCCTATATAATTTTGCTGTAACCCGCGATGTTTTGTCAAGCATTTTGTTCTAAAGGGTCTTTCAACAAGGACGGGTCGATGTTGAAATTAAATAAAACAAGCTGTATGTGGGATATTAATATTATAGAAATTATTTTTTTATTTGAAAGGCCCATTTTTGCCATTATTTATGACATATGACATCAATTAAATGTCCACCGCGGCTTCGAACGGTAGCACGGATCCGAGAGGTCCAATTTTCAATTACTCTACTGCATAGATCCGGCAGAATCTGAGCGATGGCCTGCGTTATGTTAGACTTTCAGGGCATCGTTTGATTGAGGATTATTGGCATAGTCCTTCGACTTGAGAAAACCCCACAAGAAAATATCTAGCGGGGTCAAATCGCACGATCTTGGTGGCCAATTCACGTTACCTCTGCGAGAGATAATCCTATCCGCGAACCGTTCATGCAGAATGTCCATTGTGTCGCTCGCTCTGTGGCACGTAGCGCCGTCTTTTTGGAACCACATGTTGTCCTCGTCGATATCGTTCAATTCAGGCTAAAATAAATTGTTAATCATTGATCTGTAGCGCTCGCCGTTGACAGTAATGGGCTCGCCATCATCGTTTTCGAAGAAGTACGGCCAATGACGGAAAGCAGCGATGTTCTCGGCCGATCTGGCGTTCCTTTGACGTAAGGTTGATGGTTGGTTGTTTACCGAACCAGTCGTCTCGAATTTAGTCACCAAACGTTGGAGAGTCGACTTTGAAGGGCCACCGCGTCTGCTGTAAAATGGACATGCGCGCAACGTTTGCACTAACGAACACTCATTTTGATAATAAATTAAGTTTTATAATTTGGACGTGCTGCTCAATCGTGTAACTTGCCATGGTGACTTGGCATCAGTAACTGAAGAAATAACAACGCATTTGTCAGATGCCGCCAAAACAACATGGCCGCCACAAACTTTCAACATCGACCCGCCCTCTTTGAAAGACCCTTTACAACAACACAACGTTATTGGCAGTTCACTGGGATGTTTTGGATGCGCTAAGGTAGTCTGCGAAGGTCAGCGAATGGAAATAATTTAGAAAGTTGTGACACTGTCCCCCAGTGGTGGACAACGAGAATTATTTATAAAGTTGTTTCGCTGTCCACCCCAGTGGTGGACAACAAGAAAAATTTTAAAGTTGTTTCGCTGTCCCCGAGTGGTGGACATCGGGAATAATCGCAATTTTTTTTATGTTTTTTGCAATATGCAGGTCAGTGTCAGGTTGTAAGTTGAAATATGATTCGCGGCCGGCGGTAACAAATATGGCTGTATAGAATTAAAATCATTAAAATCAGCAATACAACTCTCCAGATATTATTTAAATGATTTTCTATATGCGTGTATGCACAAACGAAAAAAACATGGTGAACACGAACATGGAACACAGAACATTTGGTTCATACGAGTGGACGTAAATTAGCAAAGCGAACAAGAACTCCATACGGACACAGTTCGCGCTCAACCGCCTCGTACTCCGGGTCTAAAACGACCACATTAGCAATTCCTCTTTAAGCAATCCATTTCCTGAATTTCCAGCTGTCATTAGCAATTCCTCTAATTTGACAAAAAGCAATTCATGTGTGGACCATTTTACGAATCTCCATAGAATACTGTCAAACAGATGAATTATTTCTCTACTGTCAATTTGTGACATTTTACAATGATTCGTAATATTTTCCTATTATGATTCTGCCAAAGTGACTGTTTTAAGCCCCCTGCTCTTTAGTAGCCATGATTTTTGACGAACACACTGTTTGATGTTCGTTAGTGGTACGCACATACGGACAAAGTGTTCGATGTTCGATTGTGCGTACACGCCTTATGGTTTTCCATCAGATCCAAGTTGCCAGCCGCTACGGCATTGTCACCGGTCTCATCTTTGGAACGTACGATGTTCTGATGTACTCCCATGTCGTGGGAATGGGGCCCATAATGACGCGGTAAGTTTTAGTGAACTATCAATCTGCCTAGCCTTTTCCCAACTATGTTGAGGTCGGCTTCCAGTCTAACCGGATGCAGCTGAATACCAGTATTTTACATGGAGCGACTGCCTATCTGACCTTCACAACCTAGTAACTGGGTAATACGATACCCCTTGGCAAGAGTTGTCAGACTTTCGGGCTTCTAACGACCCGTAACGACTGTCAAAGATCCACAAATGACAGCCGGGACCAACGGCTTAACTAAGTAGTGTAGCCTTTCAGCCATTGGCTACACCTAGTGGCTTGTCTAAGTAAATTATAACATATTAAATTAACTAGCTATCTCACTATTCTTAAAACTTATGTTAAATATTGTTAAGAAATCAGTTGTTCGAATAGTAATCAAAAGAACGAATGCCGCCTGTGATACAGGTGTATCCTAGTACAGGCATCATAATTTGTAATACCTACATTATTTCTTTAGACTGTATTTTTACCAATTTTTATTTTTGAATACAGTTTTATTATTTATTTCATTATAATTATTTTTTAGGTACGCCCGCCACGTCGTGCCTCTTGGTCTTATGGGGGCAACATTCGCCGCGGTTTGTAACTTAACCCTGCGCGCACGAAATATCGACGACAAACTGAACTATTTTGTTGGTAAGTTTCCTCTGCCTTACGGACTTTCTTGATTGAATCTTCGTCGTGATCATCATTTTGCCCTTTTATCAATTTTTGTAGTGTCAGTGCGGCATAGCTTTTCGTCCATACTAGTGGTATCTCTTCATCTCAGTATTCGGTATCCATACCAGCAATATCGATTTTCACACTCTATCATATTACAAGTCACTCTGTATATGTTACGACTAAAACACGAAGTGCGGCTATATCTAGTTTTAGCCGGCTATACCCGGTGCGGCCGGTAGCAGTTGGTTAAACTTAGGTATAGCCTATTAATTCACGGCTAGAACTAGGAGTAACCGGTTTAACCGGTAGCATTCGGCTAAAACTAGGTGTAGCCAATGGCTGAAAGGTAGGTTAGGTTCGGTTAAAACTATGACCACAAAACGCACGAGCCGAGCGAGTCAACGTCCATTCTCTTGTGCCTAAACTGACCCTGGCACTCACCGGACGCCTGCCGCAGCACTCGCTCACTTCGCTCGCTCGGCTCGTGTGTGTGGTCACAGTTCTTACCTAACCTAACCAACCTTTCAGTCATTTTCATTTACTACACCTAAGTTTAACCAACTGCTACCGGCCGCACTTATGTGTATCTGGCTAAAACTAGGTATAGCCGAACTTCTGGTTGTATCCGTAACATCACAATAATAATATACAGGGCGTCCCATGGATATGCCACATGGAGGGAAAGTACCTTGAATATTTTAGATGGAACATTTTACCGAAATTTACAAAACAATTTAAACTGCATTCATAGATATTGAAATAATTTCATGGTTGAACCAGGAATCGAACCCATTACATGAGAAAAATAATCACCCTGTAGCTCTATCATACCGATCGAAAGGCTTCATCATAAGGATTATTTTTTGCTAAATAACATAGTGTCACAAATAAAAGGAAGACCATGAATTTTAACATTTTTAATACAAAATTAATCAATTTATGAAATGTTTAAATTATGATAGGGAAACGATGCGTACTTCTCAAGTGGGTACATTTATTAGTAATAGGTACTTATGATAATATCAGTTGTATGTCCTTACGGCAATTATGTCAGCTTTACATTTTTCTGAACAAAATTTCACATCAAATGTTAAAATTCATTATTTGGTTAAAATGCGGCAATTCGTTATGCACAGTGTATAAGACCATGACCACCGCAATACTTTCAGTTAAAATAAAATCCTGAAGTAAGAACTTCAAAACGAATTTAAAAACAATCCAATTTTTCTAACAAATCATTATGAGTAACGAATGCCATTTTAGTTATTTAGTTGATGTATACAAAATATTGTAAAACATTTTTAAAAGAGTAACGGTGTAGTTTTTTGCTCATTCATCTGCAAACGAAAACTACCTTTTGGAAGGGGCGACTAGAATCAGTTCTATTTCTTTGTTTTTGATGTTCAAAATTATATTTGAAATTAATTATTTGATTTTGACTTTGCATTACTGAGGATTTTGAGACACGTCTGGACTTTGTTTCTGTGGTGTTATCTAAAGGGACGTGTCGTGGTCAAGCTTATACGAAAAGCAGAATATTTGTGACTTTGTTGCTGGGATAGATACCTAATAAAGTATGCGAAAAAATGAAAAAAACACGAGGAAAACCGATAGCTTTTCTAAGAATAAAACTGTATATATAACCGTATAAATTTACCAAGCTTAAATATCATAGTTATAGAAAAATATCCGGTGATCTGGAGCCCTGGGGGCCTACCACCACCGCTTAAAGCAGTATCGTGGAGGAAAGATATGCAGCTATACGTCTTGCAGGCGTAGCATGAGCACCGTTTTGTCGACGGAAGAGTAGACAAAAATGACGTTTCCTGTAGACAGTAGACAGTACGAGACGGCAGCAAAGTAGAAAGACTCAACTGCACTTTTTACGAAATTCACTCTTTTACATAATTCGACTCAGAATTCTTTGTTTTATCATAGGATTTATCGGCTGTCAGTGTGATTTTGACAGTAAGGATAGAAAACTTTCTTCCGAAATAGTCTACATACAAAAAGACCTAGACAAAGATCGTTAGAAATGAAAGACAAAATGACAGATTGTAGAAAGATTTCTACGGTGGATGTCTAAAATGAAGAAACGAACTGTCACTTTGTATAGAAAAAGCTATGTCTATTCTTCGTAGAGATAGAAAGCGCCATGCTACGCCTGCTGTAGAGCTTCATCTCTTTCCTACACTGAAGTAATATTAAAATAATACTTCTGTAAGCGGTGGTGGTAGACCCCCGTCACTGTAGTATTTAATGCTGGTTAAATGCTAACGTTATAATATATATTTGTTGTCCAGGTGGTTTAGCTTGCGGACCGCTGGTTGCGCTGTACCTTCGCTCCGGACACGGGGTCGTGCTTGGTGGACTTTGCCTCGGTATCATAGGTGTACTAAAGAAGGAAGCGATCGAACAAAACTACGAAATCATTCATAAGATTCCTAACCACATGAATACGATCACCGGCTGGAAGTCAGATTATACATTGATGCCTGACCCTCGCGATGGTAATCTATATAATTATAACTTAATATAAATAGTCGATTTCCGTGTCCGTCTGTGTGACCACTTTGTTCTTTTGAATTACGCAACGCAAGCATAACTTATTAGGTACTACATAACTAGTTTAGGGGTGCAAACCAGAAATCGCGAAAAAAAATTAGCTACTCCCTACATTTTGACGAGCTATGCGAACATAACTGAAATTAAATTGTTTATTCTGTAAATAGGGTATCGAATCACTTTTACACATCATATGAAAACTAGGCTGAAGGAAGTAAGATGAAGGTCGGTTGAAATCTATGTAGCTCTTTTTTGCAGATTTCAGGGTTGGTCCCTTATTGAAAGAACTCGCGGCTACGACCACGACTGGTCGTGTACGTGGTTGCAACCTTGGACGCTGAAGCTCCGATCAAAATGCTGACTCCTATTCTAGAGCAGCACAAAGCTTGGCCGCAGCTAGTCGGACAGCACGTTGTGCGACCAGTTGGTCGTTGCGGCCAAATGCGTTATGCGTTGAATTACGATACCTACTTTACTTGGACGCTGCGGCCACTGGTCAGAGTCATGGCCGCGTATTGTGCAATGTCCCTTAAGATGCACTCATCATATGCCTAGCCTTTTCCCAACCAATTTGTGTTCGGCTTCCAGTCTAACCGGATACAGCTGAATACCAGTATTTTACATGGAGCGACTGCCTATATGACCTCCACAACCCAGTAACTGTGTAATACGATACCCCTTGGCAAGACTGGTTGTCAGACTTTCGGGCTTCTGACGAACCGTAACGACTGTCAAAGATCCACAAATGACAGCCGGGACCAACGGCTTAACGTGCGTTCCGAGGCACGGAAGAGTCTCGATATTATGTAAATATGGTTACCCATCCACGGACCAGCTCCGACAAGCGTAGCTTAACCTGTTGGATCGACCCGTGCGGCTGTTATTACTTAGCCACGAGCTCCACGAGCTCGTCCCTTAAGATGCACTGATTTAAGTAATAAAACCCGAAAATAATCATCAACGAACATCTCAGAAATTAATCTGCATCGTCCTCATACGGCCTGACCAAGACAAGGATTTTAAAAGAGGCTGTGACAGCTGCGGGTCTCCCTTAGTTTGGTTCACTATTTCTTCTCAGAGTAGTTGGATAGGAAACAAGGGAAACACCGAACAAATCTTCTAGCTATAAAACATATTTTATTTTGTGCCGTATGTTTTTTTTTTAAACCAATTTACATAAAATAAATATCAATACCCCTGGGCTCAAAGGGCGTTTAGCACAAAACATGGGTTTTCAGGAGATATAAAATAACAACAAAAAAAAAAGAATTTTCGTTATATCTCTCTCATTTTTAGAGCTACATAAAACTATCCAAGGGGCAAGGTTCTTAGATTTTTGATATGTTTAAGAAGGTTTTTTTCAAAAATGGCCCTGGTTTAGTATTGACTCATGGTAGAATCCGAAAAAAAAAATTTGGTTTTCATCATAAAAAACTTCGCTGTTGTAGCGAAGTTCTTTATGACAGGCGGACACGCACGGCAGACGACCACAGACCGCCACGCACCGCGCACCGAGGACCTTCCGATGTCTGCGATACCTCCGCACATACACCTTCCCACGGTCCGTCGTCCGGACTCGTCGCGCGTCGGTGTCCGTCCGCAAAATCGCGGAACGTGGGAATTCTGCTTTTTGATGCTTTACGAACAAAATTTTTAATGTCATTTATCATTTATTTCGCAGCAATTATTCACACTTGTGACAAAGACTACGACGATGAGGCGACGCAGAAGAGGAAGAGAATAGCCAAGAAGAAGAAGCAGCTGGAGTCGGGTGAATGTGATTAGTTGTAAAACATGAGAAAAAAACCCTGTGCGATCCTTGAGGGTGTTGTTAAGTATCGTTCTGAGAATCTATTTATGAGGTAATTTTCAGGAAAAAAGAAAAAAAAATTGCAATTTTTTTTTTTCAATGGTGAATTTTGTCGTTTTTTTTTTACATTGGACGCGGGCGGCGGTCGTTCATGTCAACGTTTTGTGTACCAAAGGTTGATAAAGTAAGATGTTAGTAAGACAAGATATAACAATATAGCGAGTAATTCGTAAACTCGTCCTACCCTACGTCCGAATGAAAAAACAGAGGGCCTAGACAAGTGACAATCGCTTCGAAAGCGTTTCGTATTTCTACAAAGACTTTCAACAGGATTGACATAAGCTTTTCGATAGCTTATGTCAGTCTCATACATTTTTGCCTTTTCCATCATCGTTATCGCTGATAGAATGTCACTTTGTCTAGGGCCTCAGAGCTCTTATTTGTCTATCTGTCCCCCCCTGAATTGGACATTGTGGACCCCGAAGGGCGGCAGAGGTGTAGACAATTTATTCACTTTATTTCAAATTTTTGTACGCCATGTCCAACAAATGTATGGCTTTAATCGTTTTTTTGTTGTAATAATAATTATAGTATTGATGTAAAGACTGTCTGACGTCATTACTTCCACATTATTTTTTTAAAGTGAAAACTTGTTCAGGCGCGTTGAACGATTTTTGTTAAGTTATGGATTCGCGTAGTTTGCTGGGCTATAGAATATAGATGGCGCTAATACAAGTTTTAAATTCTCACTTTTGTCGGCAGACTCTATATTTTAACAGCTATTCGTTTTTAAATTAACCATTTTCAAGGTTATCCATTTATTATCAACACTGTATGATTGGTGGTTACTGACGTGCGGTTGACAGTACAGGCAGCTTACATTAGGACTTTATTTACCTAAAAGTTAATGTTTATAATACAAGTATTTTTATCATTTATGGCTTTTTAATTACCTACCTTAGGCATAGCCTGTAATAATGGGTTCATAGGAAAGCTGGGAATCATTATATTTTGTGAATAGCTACAATTATGTGACCGGCGGTACAATGATCTTTTGGTGCCTCAGAGATAAAAAATCAGGACATAGTAGCGCTGTCAACAGTGACGTGAGGCCATCTTCGTGAACATGTGTGCACTTAGTGAGGTGTAGTTTCATTGTAAATAGTTGTATTGTAAATGTGTGCGTGTGAGCGTGTATGCACAGATCGGAGGAATTCGTCAACTCGTCCGAAATGAGCCATAGGCATGAAGGACGAGTTGACGTATTACTCACAGATCGGAAGTCTGTAGTTTTGGCATGCTTCACTGTATTGTTCGCAGCGCTGTCTTGGTTTTTTTAGACCAAATAAAGGGTTGAGTTTGGCGCTTGAATAAATGGGGGCACTGTTATGTTGGCAAGTATTTAATTTGTTTTGTGAAATATCACTTCTTGCTATCTATTAAACAAGATGGCGACGTTAGTTCCGATTTAGGCCACGCGCCATAATAACGTTGTAGCGCTATGTTTGAACGTAAACCGTAAAACCCACGTTCACACGGTAATGATCAGGGGCCTACCACCATCGCTTACAGCAGTATTATTTTAATATTAATTCAGTGTAGGAAAGAGATGAAGCTCTATAGAACGTATAGCTCCATCTCTTTCCCCCACTGAAGTATGATTAAAATAATACTGCTGTAAGCGATGGTGGTAGGCCCCCAGAACGATATTTTACGGTAAAAAGTTGGAATCACACGTCAACATCCCAGTGTTCATACGGTTTAAAATAAATGCAGTACCTTCTGCCATGTGATTTAAAGGCAATAACAGATGGACAGAAATATAGTTACTTTCACATTTATAATACTGATGGCCATTTTCTTCATCAAAAGTAACAGCCAAATTAGAGTGATTCGTTAACTTGTCCTACATGCATACGGCACATTTAGGACGACTTGAAGAAAATCAAAATAAATTATATTTTCATTCTGCAACTCGTCCCAAGTTTCTTTTTGTGTGGAACTTTAAACTTTATCAACGTTTGGTACAGTCAGCAAGACAAGATAATAACAATATGTTTTAAAGAATTTTTAGTTTTACTTGTAGGACGAGTTGACGAATCACTCCCAAATTAACGTCAAAAATCAACTTCTTTCGAGTTTTTGACGTTACTTTAGCTGTTGCTTTTGATGAAGAAACTGGCCGTAAGTATGTAGTATGGAAGTATAGTGCTTACCTCTTTTATCGCTCTCTAAGTCAATGAGTACGAAGACTGAAAACAGCGCGTTGCCGAGCTTCATCTGGCTGTCTATATCGCCGTCCTTGTGGCCGATGGTCCAGCTGTAGAGGATGTCGTCTGCACATCGGTCCAGGATCGGACACTGCCACACATGGCAAATCCTGTACACGAAAACAGTTCATAGTAGAATGGTCTGTGAAATGTGGGCCAGTTCAGAGTACGACGCGCATTACGCAACGCATTTTCGTACAAAAAAATGCGTTGCGCAATGCGCGTCGTTCTCTGAAGTGGGCCTAGATACATTTCACCCGTTATACTTAATAGGGGGCAAGTTTATTGTCATCAAATTGTAGGCACAAATCCAGACTCCGGCTGCTACTGAGAAATTTCATATTGAACCCAAGAACTCATGCGCAGCAGTAGTTTTTTTTTTCGCATGATAACGACGGAAACAGGTGACGCGCGCGTACGCTTGTACAGTAGATTTTTTACTTGTGCATAAAGTTTTAATAAATAAATAAATAAAGTATAAAATAGACATACCTTCCAGTAAGCACCCTTATCAAATAACTGCTATGATCCAAATCTCCCTGATGCAAATTCCTCTCCCTGCTCAATTTCTCAACACTCTCATAAAGATTGGGATTCTTTGACTGTTTCTTTTCACACGTCACATGGATTTCTGGTAAATTAGCATAGAATTCGTCACTAAGAATAGGTTTTCCTCTAGCTTTCTTGATTATCTTGGCTTCCTTGAGAGGAGAGAGTATGGAACCGTGTGTGAGGACCCATCGTTTGGAGAATCTGATGCCTGAAGCTGATACTGTCAGGATGTTCGCGTATTCACCGTCTTCCGAGTAATTGTAGGTTACCATTACACCTTCGACTGCCATGGTTCTGGAAAAAGACACATTAGGAGATGAGGAATTAGAATTACCTGTGTAGCTGCGAGAACAAAGTTAAACAAGTAGAATAAGATTGATTGATTCATTGATAGGATGTATAGGTACGTTTGGTACCTTGCCTGCTGACCAATAAATTTACATTTACTTATACAACATTATTTTTTGTTTATGCTAAACCCGAAAAGGGGTCATTGTACTCATCATTTTGAACAGCTTTTTCTATGGGACCAACCTTGAAATCGCGAAAAAAAAATCAGCCGTTCCATACATTTGTGTTCACTTAAATCAACAAATTGTAAAACGTGACACCTGTAATCTCCGACGGGTTAGGGAGAGTTACCAAGCATTTTACACCCACATATGCCGCCAGTTATGTTTAAGTCACATGTAAAATGGGAGCAAGCCTATTGCCATCGTCCTGCAGGCACAAATCCAGACTCATACTCAATACTCAATTTTTTATTGCATTCCATATGTGACATAGATGGTATGATAAGTAAAAAATCAATATGGACCCTGTCGGGCACAGCAAAATTAGGAGAGAGGAAGAGAGCTAAGCAGAAATGTAATATTATTATAAATTATTAGATGTGTTTAAATAAGTAAGTAATATATTAAGTATTAGGTTAGTGTAAATAGGTACTCCGGGTAGCTATTGAGAAATTTCAGATGGAAAAACCCAATATTTTGACCAACCCGGATCCCGGACCTCTTAAGGTATTCTACTAGTGCTTTATAATAATAAAATAAATAAAAAATCATTTATTTTAGGTCCTTGACCCATATTAGAAACCATACACAATTTTGTCAATTTAGTAAGTGAATAAAAAAAAAACAAGCATTACAATTTATAGAATTTAGGTATCGCAAGCAGGTAGGACAAATAAAAATTACACCTTATTAGTTTCAGATTATTGTGAATTTAGAATTATAAGTCAAATACAAAATATTCAGAAATGTCAAAAAAAAAAAGTTATAAAATATATTACTTAAATGGGACTGGGCAGGACATGTCTGCCGCATGCCGGACAAACTGTGGGCCCAAATAGCGCAGAACTGGTGCCCTGAGACAGTGAGACGGGGTCGCGGCAGACCACGTAGGAGATGGCGGGACGAGCTGGATAGGTTCCATGAAAACTGGAAAGAGGACGCGCGGGCTCGCGAAAGATGGAAGGAGTGGAGGGAGGCCTTTGCCCAGGAGTGGGACAGCGTACGCTAGGAAAAAAAAAAAAATATATATATATACAGTATGTAACAAAAACCCTGTCGGATCCTTAAGGGTATTATTTGGTATAGTATTGTGTGCCCATATACGTAACCATTTCATGG
This sequence comes from Lithophane semibrunnea, assembly GCA_947363905.1. Taxonomy (NCBI): domain Eukaryota; kingdom Metazoa; phylum Arthropoda; class Insecta; order Lepidoptera; family Noctuidae; genus Lithophane; species Lithophane semibrunnea. Next base: position 2,538,631 of record OX376205.1, read on the forward strand.
TTTTGAGATTATTATTTTTCCCCAATGAAAATAATTAATTTAAAAAAATAAAAATAAACTTATCAAAGGCAACACTTATCCTCGATAAAGTTCATGTGTGTGTGTATTTGTTTTCATGTGTTCATGTTCTACAATTTGAAGCCGCCCGAGCGGGACGGTTTTTATGATTCTTTGACATGAGCCGCCCGCCTGCATTGTCGCTTGCCGCCAAACAAACTTATAGCTAAATAAACCTACGTTATGCCTACGCGTTGTTATCAGCTGATTTGAGCTGATATCGTTTAGGCATAGTGAACTTGACTTCAATTTCTGTTCATCAAGAAACAATTAATTGAAATAAATGTAGCCCAGAAAAGGGCTTTTTAAAAATGTGCTTTTGGCACAGAAATGAAAACAGACACAAGTGAGCTAAGAAAAAGGTACTTACCGAATTTTGGTATTAGTTTATTAAAACAGTAACTTGTTGTTGTTGGATACCTCGGCGATCATGCTCCACATGTCTACCTCCAACACTGATACACATTCGACACCTTTTTATTAAATTGTCACGTACTCTTTGCAGCGCACTTGTGTCTGATTTAATTAAATTGAAAGCTGCTACAATCCGAGCTCTTACTTCGATTTCCGAATCACACTCTTTTTTAAAAACCATTTGTTTGACATGACCCCATAAATAGAAGTCCAGAGGCGTAAGATCGGGAGACCGTGCTGGCCACGAAACTGGTCCCCCCCGGCCAATCCATTGCCTCGGGAACTGAGCATCTAAATACTCGCGCACCGCACGCGAGAAATGTGGAGGCGCGCCGTCATGTTGAAACCACATTGAGCGATGGAAATTGAGGTCTATTAAAGGATCCAACTCTTCACTCAGCTCTTCACTCAAGAAAGACAGGTAGTTTGAACCATTCATTGTGGGCCTCAAAAAGTATGGACCAATAATCTGGTCTCCGAGGATACCAGCCCACACGTTAACACGCCAACGATGTTGGAAATTACTCGGTTTCATAGCTAGCGGGTTTTCGAGCGCCCACACGTGTTCGTTGTGGCAGTTGAATACACCTGTTCTTACAAACGAGCATTCATCGGAGAAAAGCACGCGATTCAAGAAACCTTCATGTTCTTCGACTTTTCTTAAGATCCAATTACAAAATTCCATTCTTGGTTCGTAATCAGTGGGAAGAAGGGATTGAACCCGCCGGTAGTGATAAGGGTGCTGACCATCTCCCTTCAGCACTCTCCAAACCAGCATGTGATTAGTGTCTAGTTGTCGAGCAACAGAGCGTGTGCTTTGCGTGGCGTCCGCCGCAAACATATCCAAAACTTGTTCCTCGATATCCAGGTTGCGCTCTCGTGGTCTTCCAGCATCAGCGCGCTGTGTCTCGTGGCCATGAGCACTGCCTGTGGTGAACACACGGTTATGTAGACGTTGGAACGCACGCTCCGACGGTACTGGCACACCTGGCCTGTGAAAACGCACCTCATAATCTCTACGCGCAGCTGCATAATTACAATCGGCCTTGCCTAAGCACATTAACATATTAAAATATTCCCGATTGGAATATGACATTACGGACGTCCGATCGAAAGGAATCTTCACGAAAGACTGACTAGCAACAAGCGTACAGACACGCGCCGCATCGCACGGTAGGCAACCAGTCGGCTACATCAGACAAGTCGGCGACTCGCTAGAGAGCACCGACAGCGCGCCCAGTGTAGGGCGGTATCCTTTGAAATAAAAATAGGTAAAATAAAAAGATTTCCCCGGTGAGTGGAATGTTGTCAATTTATGAAAATTTGCCGTATTTAGTGTGAATGTCGCATGGTTTATAAAAATAAAATAATCATTATCTTTTGATTTTTATGAATTACATTTTTAAATATATTTTTTATAGTACGTATGTTAACCCAGGAATACGCCTTTAATGGATCGGACAGGGTTTTTGTTACATACTGTATACATTGTAATAATAAACATTTATAGTTAGGATTAGAATTTCCACCAACGTGCACACCTACAATCCTAGTAGTGTAATAAAGCTATCTAAAATGAAGATCGCAATGCACTATTAATAGAACATCTGGAGGAAACTGGAATCGTCTGTATGCTGGCAAATGATAGGACGACAGCTAGATAACGTGCGCGTGATTCCTTTTAGGAATGACGTAAAAGTAATAGACAATATAGAGATAATACGATGCTACAGAAGGAACATAATAAGCTCTTGGAAGATCAGCCAATCTATTTTTAAAAAAACCCACCGTGAAAACTTATGTGAAGTGAGCTGTCAATCCGTAAACTTCATTTTGACAGCTCAACAACATTAATTGCGCTAGATAGGTTGACGCAGACTAATTTTTCGAAGATATGAAGCAATGGTTTAATCCTTCAAAATCATTCAGATTGTGATTGAAAGTGAGTTCGATCAATTACAATCTGAATCGTTTTGAAAAAGATTGCCTGAAAGTCGTAATCGGTTACGCAATAAGTTACGCAATTAGGATAGCTGTTTCATTTTGAAAGTTCCACAACATTCATGTTTCATTTTGAAAGTTCCACAACATTCATTGCATTCATTTAAGTTGTTGAGCAGATTTTTTTTCGAACTTATTCCGATATGGATTAGACGTTTGTTTCAAACCGACTCCAAATCTGATTAATAGTGTATTGGGTACGCAATTAGGGTGCAGATTAGTCTTAATCGTTTACTAAAATACATTACGTAATTAGATAGTAGCATTGCTATTCTATGAAGTTTTCACGGTGAGATTTTTACACAATAACGCCTATTCTGTAAAAATCTCACCGTGAAAATTTAGGTAAAGTGGAAGTGGTTATATCAGCGCTGCGGTATTTGTTTACTATTTCTCAAATACCGTAGCATTATGCTGAGATAGGAGCCTTTTTGGCATCGCATATGTTTTCTTTTCCTGTTTCACGTTGTTTTATTTTATTCTATTACTTGTTTTACTGATTTTATAGATTTAATGTTTGTTTCTATTGTTATATTTCCTGTGCGTGTTCCAAATAAAATATTTTTCTTTCTTTCTTTTCTTTAAGTGAGGTTGGAGTGAACTGTCACTGCCCTAGCATCAGTCTATGTAGGTATCGATGACAATGCCAGCTCACTCCACGCTCACTTCACCTAAATTTTTACGGTGAGATGGTCACAGAATAGTGCCAATGCTGGTGGAATGTCAGTTCACTTCGCCTAAGTTCACACGGTGGATTTCTTAGAGTATTTATTTACAGTAGTATGTATCTAAGGTGGGATTAAAGAAGAAAGATTAGTGAAGTGTGCTGGCTGATACAGATTTAACAGCAACTAATCATTCATAACCTGTTTGTTTTAGCATTCTCATGATTCATTCACTGTCGTGTTATTAGATAAGTAATACAACATTGCGATAGATGAATTGAATTATATACTTTGTTGTTATAGTATAACAGTTTTCTAATGAAAAGTACGCTAGAGGGCGCTACTAGTTACTAAAATAATAGTTAGGGAGTCGTATTGATGAGACATTTATTCTATAATAATTACGTAAACAATTAAAACAAATTGAAATATTTGGATCAGAAATAAGTACCTATAGAAATACAATCCTCGAATAACAGCTATACAAAATATAATTAAATAAAATATAAGGTACATATACTTGAACTGTAACACAGATATTATAATACCTGTAATTAAATAAGTAGCTATGTACATAGGTTGGACGTCACGTCAATTATATACCTGAACTAATTTGTGGTACCTATCCTACCTATCTACATACTATTCATGTAAATAAAGTAAGTATAAAACTTTCAATTTCATTAACTCCGTCACACATCAGATTGTGAATAAAAATTGATGAAAAAAGTAATTTACTCACATTTTCTTTTAGCAACGAGAATAATCATAGTGTGACGTGGGAGGTCCCGTGCAAATTGTACGATTGAAAAACACAACAATGTTCTACAATACATTACTTGCTCACACGATATGCCAAGATCAAACGTTCCGTCCAACACGTCGATGTATACTGAACAAAGCAATAGTATTGCAGAAATGCGAGACTATAATAATACGGTGATACAAGTAAAAGATGAGCTGAAGACAGGGTGCGAACACAATTACAAATTAGACATAAACACACCCATGGAATGGAAGTAATGAACCATATTCAAGCGGGTGGTCAATATAGCCATGCAATTTGCGATGGTATAAAAACGATACGCCAGCCATTTCCCGCCAACTTGTGTCGAAGCGTCTTCCAGAGGGTGCTTGTGACTTGTGTTCGAATTTCGAATTCAGTTTTTTTTCTGTGCAACCGTGTGTGAGTGCATCAAAGGTAAGTTTATGTTATTTTTTTCTGAAAAGTAAATTTTATGTACCTCGATTGTTTACAGGCCAGTAACTTATTAAGTACCTATGTTGAACGTGGTTGAAACTGAATAAAGTAAATCAATTTTTATGTAGCATTGAGGTCAAGTTCAGTGTTTCTGAAATAGTAAAGTTGTAATAATATATAATTGTACATTAAAAAAAAAAACCCTCCCTGGGTTAAATTACTCTCTAATTCAATTGAACTGCAATTTCGCACTGCAATTCATCGTTTCCGTAGTGTAGCGGTTATCACGTGTGCTTCACACGCACAAGGTCCCCGGTTCGATCCCGGGCGGAAACAATGACTTTTGCATTTAACATTATAAAATAGAATACTTTTTAAAACTGAAAGATAACGATTTTCTAATATCTTCCTTTTCTGAGTTAAGTTGTAAAGCAGGCAGGAAATAACAACATGTTTTAAAACGAATCAATCAAAATTGAAATAATTTTAGATCATTGAGGAATAAAGAGAACATTGCGGAAATGTTTTACTATGTTTGGCTTTTTTAAAGCTAAGAATATATTATGCTATTTTACTTCGTTTTAATTTCGAAAATCGCAAATCGTAACTTCTTTTGGAAAAGAGATATTTAAGCAATGACTAGTGACTACCATATATAGCATTTACAATAAGAATTATTAGAAAAAAATGTTAACCCATAAATGCTAAAAAGATTCCTTCGAGCCGGATTTGAACCAGCGACCTATGGATAACAATTTCGATACATCTACAGTCCACCGCTCTACCAACTGAGCTATCGAAGGTTAAGATATTGTAGTGAAATTAAAAGTCGTTTACCAAACGTTTTTGTTTGAGCTTATTCTTAAATTTTTACCCGATTGCCCCAGAAGGAGGGTAATGTTTTTGAAACAATGGTCATCAAAACATAAAGTTTTTATGAGTCTGGCAGGAAACTTTTTGGATACTTAATTATATTTTCCATCTACAAGTGCCAAGGCACCAATAATCATAATGTACCTAGATACCTACCTTACTCTAAAGTTCATTCGGTCAGATTAATTGCAGTTAGAAACAGTGCCCAGTATTTAGTCACCCTTTATCAACTTCAAATAAATCGTGTAAGTAAATAAAAAAGTAGATCTCTAGGTTAAGTCACTCGATTTAAATAAACTAATTAAATAATCGTCAATTAAGAACGTTCGGACGCTAACTTTAAAAAAATATTCGCTGGCGCTGTCAAAACGTCATTATATTTGTTGGCGGGAAAAGTGAAAAAGATGGCGGCCGACAGCTGTCATCAATCCGGTTTTGTGTTACGCAGAATTGTCCCGTTTATCAGATTAGATTAGCCTATCTTGTGACCCAGTTGTAATGAACTTGGTTAAATCTATTGCATTTCAAGTTTAGCAAGCTTTTCTACGAGCTGACACAATGACACTCAACACGTGCTGTTAAGAATAACTAGAAATAACTGGAAATAATGTCAGGAAAATGTGAAACAAACTAACAATAGATAATTTTCTTGTTTCCTCGATATTTCCAATGATTGTTTGTTCAACATTGTAAGCTGAGAATAATCCGAGTATCTACTATACCTACATACAGCTTGGCAAAAAAGAGTTTGGAAAAAATGAGGGCGCCACTACCGCATATAGGTCACTTCAAATGGGAAATGAGTAAAAGAATTTAAACTAATAGTTAAAAACGCTGCTTGTACACACGGCTACACATCAAGCTATACATTTCCAGTTTATGCTGATCTCGCATTGCATACGATTTCCGTACAATGCAAGCTCAGCTTATACTGGAAATGTATAGCTTGATGTGTAGCCGTGTGTACTGACTCAAAAACCTAGCACTTGTCGGCAAAGTAGTGCGAACATCATAGGTCTGCATTACCTAAGTAAAATATTTAGTTTCATTTGTCACCGCATCATATTCTTTTTTGCCAAGCTGTACCTGCCTGCAGTAGGTAGGCCTAAGTTACTACCATTTATGGTCCTTGAAAAAATCAATTGCAATTGTCAATGCTTACGTGATTGATGCCAGGGACCGAAAACCTTTTGTAAATTATGGTACTTAGAGGCAAAGATTTCTATAATCAAAGGTTACAGATATAAGTAAGGTGGTGCAGATGCAGGAGTGCGCACTTTTTAAACAACGCTTTGTACAAATATTTTTATAGTTAAAGAAATCGACTTTAATTTTAATTCTCTATCTATCTTTGAACAAATCAACATGAAGTTACAGTTACAAGTTACAGCTAAATATAAAAATCACATTTAAAAAACCGGCCAAGTGCGATTCGGACTCGCGCACGAAGGGTTCCGTACCATTATATAAAAAAACGGCAAAAAATCGTGTCTGTTGTATGGGATTATAATATATTATCATTCCTCCGCATCACATGCCATATTGCCCATACCATGACAACTGATTTTCGCACTACTTTTCTGTCACAGGTGCCACTTTCAGACTTCGTCTTATGTACTCATTTCTTATTCTATCCATTCGTATAACCACACTTCCTTCATAGCATTCTCAACTCAGCTGCATTCAATTGCCTTTCATTCTTCCCTTTAGTTTCAAGACTTATGCGCAGAGATCTGTCAAAGCCAAATAAGTTCAGTAACTAATCGAATGAGTATCCACGCTACAGTAATGTCCTTGAGTGACCTAGAAAATTATACATACCTAAGTAAACAATGTCCTGCCGATATTAACAGGAGAAACGAACGTCTAAACAAGTCAGGGTTCCTTTAGTGTTATTAATTAACTATTAGTTCCCCACGTAACACGAGGAGGTGAGGCACACGCCTTCCTACGGCTTCAAATACCCCTTCATAATAATTTTCCCTCGTAAAGGTTACGTGATAAAATTTCCTTAGTATTGTTTTCGTTTATTTTCTGAAATGTGACTGGTGGCACGTTGGATGGTGTGTAATTACTTGAATTTCCTCGAAGAACCAATAAATTGGCGAACTGCCATTTCTTTTTCATAATATTTCCATGTAAAATACTGGTGTTCAGTTGCATCTGGTTAGACTGGAAGCCGACCTCAACATAGATGGGAAAAGGCTAGGTAGGTGATGAATGATTAATGTTTTCTAGCAACTAGCTTCATATTTCTAACTGACCGACTCCTTGACAATTCAAAAGTGCCTGTAAATGGTTTAATTGAAATAAATGCTTTGAGTTTGAGTTTGAGTTTCTTTTAATTTTCGTTTCTGCCCCTCACATAATTCTCGAAAACTCAGATGTCTAAAATGAATATGAAAATTAAAAATTATCAGAGTTACAGAAATATAATGTATTAATGGAATTAAAATAATAATACTTAGAAGATAACAAATGTATCTATATTTTTAATATAATATATGGGGCAAATACACGCCACATTAGAAGCTGATAACGCAGTGTTACATAAACAATTTATGATTAAAGTTTTTTTGCAATGACGCAAAAATAGTTGTAAAAATAATACAATTTGAACTTTTATCGACTAGGTATTGCAATGTTATCAGTTTGTTTAAATTCATTGCCCTTAAAATGTGCATAAATGCAAAACAACATCGTGGAACTTACAGTTAACTAGCTGTGAAACTGCGGGGCGCAGCTAGTTAGCTGTAAGTCCTGCATAAGTCTTTATCCGTGTCCGTGGGAATATCGGGATAAAAAGTATCCTAGTCCTAACCCAGGTCATGGTCTACCCATGTTCCATTTTTTTGCCAAATCCGTTCAGCTGTTTTAGCGTGAAAGGGTTGTTACCCTTTCACGCTACAACAGCTGCCGTGTGTACCTTAGTAGTGAATTTGTGTGTTTGTTAACACACAAATTCACTTAGGATATAAGTCTGAAATCACCATTCATCACCAATCAGGCTTGAGCAAGCTTGATGATCAATGCTCGTACCTTTTCTGTAAGAAGAGGGCTTTGCCCTTCAGGAAGACAATAATAGGCTGTTTTTTTTTTATTTACTACGCGCCTTAATATATACTAAAAGAATATCCTCCCTCGAGAACCACTCTGTCCATTGGTGAAAACAGCATAAAAATCGGTGCAGTAGTTTATAAGTTTATCGCGAACAGACAAACAGACAGACGCGGCGGTGGACTTTGTTTTATAATATGTAGTAATTGTTATTATGTTAAATTATGCTGTATAAAATACCTACCTAGCTATTTTATTAGTAGACACGGCTACACATCAAGCTATACATTTCCAGTTTATATTGATCTCGCACTGTATAGGATTTCCGTACGATGCGAGGTCAGCTTATACTGGAAATGTATAGCTTGATGTGTAGCCGTGTGTACCTTAGTAAGTAGTCTGATAAAAGCATATAACATCTGCAGTAGGTACCTAGGTACCTTGAAAGTCATTTTGTCAATATTTAATGCAGTTCAAAAGTCCACCAAAGAAAATGATCGCAAAGGTATTTATTAGAAATCTTATACCAGTATATGTAGATGCTGATCCACCATTGGTTGAATTGAGTGGTGTGACTGGCGCATGCGCAACTCACACGACCGTTACCTATTTACACCTGCACATCCGTAATAGGAAACCCATGCATATATACTATCGATATAATCGATTCATTTCGAAATGCGTTAGTACGAATTATTGGGAATATTGAAATCGATATTCCTTGGTAAATCAAATTTAGTTTACGCATTATAAGATGTTTAGTGATACTTAGATTTCTAACCAACCAGTGTTTATTATTCAACTCAAGGACAAAAAATGATGTCACGCATTTTATTCACTTAATTAATGACATCCTTGCAAACATCTTTTTATTAGGATCAAGCAAGAAACTCTTTGCCTGCGGTATGTAACGTGTAACTTCCTGAAGATAAAATTGAACCGTTAAATTAGTTTTATGTAAAAATACGGAAATAAATTAAGGACATTAAAAAAGAAGTAGCTGAAATCATTATCGCCCCAAGACTGGTCTGGACTGGAAGACTGGACTGGACTAATCTTCATCTATCTCCCAGAAAAACAGAATTTGGAAGAAAAGTGAACTGATTGGTTCCTGCAATCAGAAGACCGTGAGGCGGGCTATATTATAGCATAATCAGCCAATAATGTTCCCACTGCTGGGACACAGGCCTCTTCTCTTCGAGAGGGGCTGGACTGGGCTGTAGTCTACCACGTGGGCCCAGTGCGGGTTGGTAGATGTCACATATCTTCGAATTTTTGGTTCTAGGAAACGTCCGTTTCCTCACGATGTGTTCCTTCACCGTTTTGAGAGCAGTGGTGATGAAATTAAGTATTTACACAAAATAAAGCGCCTGTCAGGCTTCGAACTCGTAGGTCGAGGCCGTTACCACTGAGCCACCACTGCTCTCAGATAATCTAAAGAAACTGAGAATATCGCTATTAGAATTACAGTCAAATTTTGAGTTCATTTATTTGGGAACGGTTCATGATGCGATATTTCCTAGACTGCTACTGATAACATCCCTTAGCTGTGTTTACCACACTAATAGCTATGCATAGGTCCTACAAATCCTGCTGACCCACTCAAAACACAGCTGTCAGTATGAAAAGTCAGCATCGAATATGTTTACAATAAACTACAAATGGCAGTTGAGTCGTTCGACCTTATAAACTCATTGTGCACATCCTTGATCGAATTTGTTGGAGACGGGAGCGGCTTGCCCTCACAGACACGTCCAAGTGCCAACGACATCGATATAAAAAACATATAGACCGACAAACATCTTTGTGTACGTAATACCGGCGGCGCTGCTTGTATATGGAAGATGTCAGAAAGCTGACTTATCCAGTACATTTCATGTTAGTTCTTTGTTTCGCCAAGCTGTGTCGGTCTGTCTATATTCTCAAGGCTTGGTTTAAACCAGAGTTTAGCAGATACTAAGGACGAATTTCACCAAACTTTTATACCTAGTGTAAGTCATATCCTGCAAATAAATTTTGAATTTTTTCAGTTTTTCCATACAAAAACTGTCAGACGACAATTTTATTCCAGGGATAAAAGATATCTGACTGTGATAAAATCAGCCCTTAGAGGTATTACGAAGAGCAGGACATAGTACTATAGTAATATATTTTGCTACAAGCTAAAGATAGTCGTGAATTTGTCATCGAGGCATGGCTTTTTAACCTGCTTCAACTGGGAACAGTTTGAGACCTGTCTTCACATTAATTGTAGGTCTGTAGGATGGGTAATGGGGATCTTGCTACATAACATGGATCTGGTGTAATTACAAGATGTTCCAGTCGTTCAGTAAGACGCGATCTGCAATTACACGAACAATTTATCTCTATGGAAGGGTCGCCAAGTTACGCCATGTCCACGTATCCCTCCGCAGGTTCCTGTGTGAAATATCAACGGAAATGGCCGGCTTCAGAGCTTCGCCGGTACTTAAGCGTCCAATTGAACAAACGAGCGTGATAACCCTGGATCCGGTCCCGTGACTTGATTCGTTGTGGCCTCTTAATGTACCTAAATGCAATCATTACCGATGATGACTGATTTACGTCACGATGGGATTATGAAATTATGTTTCTGGCGTTGCCATCTAGGCCATTCCTGCACTGTAATTAGTGTATAATCAGTAAAAAAAATTATTGCCTACCTTCTAGATGATCTCTAACATCGCCAGAGCCAAAAAGTGCATTTAAATTTCTCAAATAGTTCATGGCAACGCTGCCAACGCTCCCAAATTTCTGAGTAGCACTCACGTTCACTCGGTCCGGGTCGGCAATTTAAAGAGACACTAGCACTACGATAAGCCCACGACAATACAATAATGGACGCTCTTTTGCCTAATGGGTCGCATCCTGCACGGCCCAAGCGCAGTCCAGTCAATGCTAAGAGTCCGCTCCTCCACGGCACTTGTTCGTTACCAGAAACTAAATTTCATTGTTCATGTTTCCCTAATCGTGTGTGTGATCACGTTTCGTGTCATTGTAGACATCCTCGTGTGGGTTTCATGTGTCGTAGCTCTGGTGAGGCATCGCTGCGCCAATCGACGGACGTCGGCGACGACGGACGATGTGCCTGTTGCGATCTCGAAAACGATAACGAATTTCGACAACTTTAAGCCACGGTTATCTGTGTATCTTTATCTTAATTGTGTTATGGATGCAGTGTTGAGGATGGGAAAGTGCATTTTATGAGAGAATTTTACCTGTGCAGTGTATAGTGACGGACATGCCTGAGTTTCGACGCCTGGCAGCCAGTGTGAAAAAAAAGAAGCCACTTTCGCCGACTCAGCGGTTGAGTCACTCAAACAGTTCTATTTACTTGATGCGATAACATTTTAGGTGAGTCTGTCATTAGTGTAAAGTGGTGTTTCCCTTACATTAATGGCCACTTAGCTATCGTGGACAGGTGTGTGTTTCAAAAGCATTACCTATCGTTGTCCTTAAAATGTTCACTGTTTTTACCATTTTTAGTTATCAGTGTTTGTTACAAGGTGGGATTTCGTTTTTTTCCTGTTCATCTTAACGACGCAAAATACAATTTTAAAATATTGTAAGTATCATGAGTTACTTTTTTATAAGTATATAGCAGTAGTAGGCTCCATGCATGATTTCTTTTGCATAGATTCATAATTTTTGAGGCGATTTGACAGTTAACTTGACAGATGAAAAAAACAAACTAACCAATTTGAAAATTGATTTGGAAAACACACACATATTTATCCTGCTTAACCTTGGTAAATATTGACACTTATGTATGGGTGCAATGCAATCACAGCTTATTCGCACAACAACACAGTTGATAAATCACCAGCACAACTGAACACCATTCAATACTTTAACCTTCTAAGACTTTAACAATAACAAAAATATTGAACAAATATCTAAGTAGGTACAAAGTTTAACCAAATTCCAACTGGAATATTACCAACCATTAGAACGTCATTTAAATATCTTCAAAACAAAGAAACAGAATATTTACCTTTGACCTTAGTGCGTTTGTTTACTTTTTTGAGGTTATGTTTAACATTGGCCACCAAAGAAACTTCAGAATTCTTTTTCAAAGTTAACTTTTTTTTATCACATCACAGACACAAAAAACGCACTGTTTCTATTGCAATCTTCTTGAATAATGATTGTTTTCTCTTATTATGTCTACATTAAATACTATTACTCTACTACTTATCAGCTGATGAGCTGAGCTGACTGTTTTGTATTTAATTTGTTGCAATCTCTTTATCTCTACGCATTCTTATTGGTTGTAGTGTAACGATCTCTCGCGGACTCATTCATTACTACATTCATTCATGATTTACGAGTCTAGGTCGTGGTTCTTTGTGATATCGCTAGATGGCGTTAGGATAAAAGACAGAAAGGCTCTTTAAAAAAACCGGGAGTTTAAAAAACAGTCTCAAAATATTGTTCATTGTATTTTTGGTCATTATAAATTGTCAATATAAGCTGCATTGATGTAATTGTGGAAATCTTAGTATCGATCGTGTCGGTCCTAGGATTGACCCAAGGCAAAACAATACGCCACAGCTTTTAACCCGACTGCCCCAGAAATAGAGTAATGTTTTTTACTTACCTTTAGAAAAAACAGCCGTAACTACAAGATCAATTTTTTATCTTTAACTTGTCACAAATAACTGTCAAATATTTACCTGTTTTTATTAATTCGTTGATATTACTGTAAGTACAGAAATATAAAATATCGCTCTACAATGAACTAAAATATTAATCATTATTGTAATAATAACACTGTAAATATTTAATGTTGTAACCGGCGGGCGTTTCACATGTTAAAAGAGGATTGGGAAAGTTTTTGAAATTTTAACACATCTAAAATATTCAGTTTTATGATAAAATAATTAGCGATATTTCCTATAATGCGAAATTAATCAAACCCGCTAAATATTTGACAGCTGTTTGACACTCAGAATGAACGCTCCTATGCTTTAGGTAAAAGTAGGACCTGAGGCCCTAGACAAAGTGACATTCTATCAGCGATAACGATGATGATCGAAAAGGCAAAAATATAAATAGGACTGACATAAGCTATCGAAAAACTTATGTCAATCCTGTTGAAAGTCGTTGTAGAAATACGAAACGCTTTCGAAGCGATTGTCACTTGTCTAGGACCTCTGAGGCTCAAGACAAGTGACTTTATCTAGGGCCTCTTGAATATTTTCTTTACTTACCTACCATGTTTACACCTACGAAGACCGTAGGTTGACTCAAAACTTATTTTTCTGGAAAAGTTTTTCTTAATTAAGCCGGAAAATACGGGGCTATTCTACAAACAAATTACCTTTTAAATACTTACTATGTACAAGTTTCGGGTAAAACGTTTGTTACTTACCAACCTATTTTTTTAAAGAAAATTGAAAATCTTAATTGATCATTCTAATTAATCAAAATTCTTTTATCGGCGAAGCCTTCTAAAGTGATCGCGTGGACATTTAATTAATTTTTCAATGGCGACAAATAATAAGAAAATAATTGTGTAAAAAAGGAAATGTGAATACAATCACTTTAGATGTAACATAATATAACATCACGCCTGTATTCCCCAAAGGGTTAGGCAGAGGTGTACCTACAGTAGGTCCCTACACCCACATTTCGCCAGTTATGTTTAAGTCCCATGTAATAGGGGGCGAGCCTTTTGCCATCAACCGGGCACAAATCCAGAATCCGGGCTGCTACTGAAAAATTCCAGATGGAAAAACCCAATAACACTTTGTCTGACCCGGGAGTCGAACCCAGGACCTCATGCTCAGTAGCAGATTAAGCTGCCTAGCCTTTTCCCAACTATGATGACGTTGGCTTCCAGTCTAACCGGATGCTGCTGACAGAATTTTACGTGGAGTGACTGCCTATCTGACCTCCACAACCCAGTTAATGACTAATACGATACCCCTTGGAAAGACTGGTTGTCAGACTTTCGGGCTTCTGACGACCCGTACCGACTGTCAAAGATCCAAGAATGACAGCTGGGACCTACGGCTTAACTTGCTTTCCGAAGCACGGAGGGGTCTCGGTATGTAGATGGTCATCCATCCACGGACTGACCGCGGCAAGCGTAGCTTAACCTAATCGATCGACCCGTGCCTATTACTTAGCCACGAGCCCCCAGCAGCAGTCTCAGTTGGGACTGATTATTTTATTAAGCTTAATGATTTTGTAGGCAAAATGTTACATCAATTAATTGGCTACGTTTTCCAGAGAAGTCTTGGAATCCATCTAAACTATGACTCAAGATCTAATTGACCCCAGTTCCAGTAAAGCTATTAGAGAAAAACTGCACAATGGAAACTGCAAATACTTGAGGCGGTACTCATATTACTTAGCTTTGATACTAAATACTGCCGCCGGTCATTAATCACTAGTTAGAAAATTATAGTGAGGCTCGGAAACCCACTTGAAATAGGTACATATTATGGTAATTACTTAGTTGTGTTATAAAATACAATAGACGTAGATAATATATATTTAGTAACCTATTCCGCTTAACTATTCCTCAAGAGTCATAAAAAACCCTGTAAGAAATCGACACGTGTTTTTCCTCCCAACGAGGCATCCTCAGCATGCGATTGACCAGTCGCGAACCCGAACACGCCACGCCGAGTGCTGGACGTAGAGGGCGCGTCCGGTCTCTCCAATATTATGACTCTTGAGGAATAGTTAAGCGGAATAGGATACTAAATAATTATAGCTACGTCTATTGTATTTTATAATGGATTTCCGCAAAGTCAAGCCTCAATCAATTAACTAGTTGTGATATGGGAAAAACGACGGGGTGACGGAAAATTTGTTGGTTTTTAGGATCTGTTAAGTTTTAAAGGCATTTTCATATTCGGTTTGTGAAAAAAGCATAATAAATTATACGTTCCTGTAATGTGCAGTTGACAGGACCCGCACGTTATGATAGTAAGTGTTCCATCGTTTGTAGAACAGCCCCAACATTTACAATCCGAGGCGGAGTCGTCTAAAGCCCCCAAGTGTACTTGGGGGCTTTAGACGACTCCGCCTTGGCATCTCTTTGAGGCGCCCAACGTGTACGTTGGGCGCCTCAAAGAGATGTCAGCACAATTGGCGGGGTCCGCTAGGACCGATGCCTGCCAGGGTTGCGGGAAAGTCCGAAAGGGATACCGGGACCTTGGCAACAGGCAACTGTTAGCAAGTACACGTTAGGCGAGCCCGTTGGCCGAGTGTATACGGGGGCTTTAGAATCTCCACCTGAACTGGTTTCCCATGCTTCGACCAATCTGGGTCCGGAGTCTGTTTAAAGACTTCCAGGTTACCCAAGGCAACTCATGGCCAGGTGGGAGATCTTCAGTAGGTGGAACCAATAGACGCTTGTGATGGCGCCAAACCCTAGCTGAATTCTGCTCTTCTCGAAATTGTCTGTTTGCTCCTTCATTTTAATGGTCTTCATAACAAAAGAAGATGCTTCATTTTTGCCAAAAAGATGAAATAAAGATGAGTTGCCAGAATTTCCAGTTCATCATCATCTGCCTAGCCTTTTCCCAACTATGTTGGGGTCGCCTTCCAGTCTAACCGGATGTAGCTGAACACCAGTATTTTACATGGAGCGACTGCCTATCTGACTTCCACAACCCAGTAACTGGGTAATACGATAACCCTTGGTAAGACTGGTTGTGAGACTTTCGAGCTTTTGACGACCCCTAACGAACTTCCAGTTCAGTAAATGAAAATATGAATGAAAAATATTAACCAAAACTTCATGTAAGTATTGAATGTTTTTTTAAACCGCTTTTTATGAAGTCATCTCGTTTAATCAAAATCATCTAGCTTTAAAAAAAACCCGTCAAGTGCGAGTAGGACTCGCATACGAAGGGTTCCGTATCATATTACGATCGAGCAAAAAACGCCGAAATAAAAACATTTCTTGTAAAATTAAATAAAGTTAATAATTTTTATTATTTGTTGTTAGTTGATAGCGGCATTACAAAAAAACGATCAGTAAAAAATTCAACTGTCTACCTATTACGGTTCATGAGATACAGCCCGCTGACAGACAGACAGACGAACAAAGGAGGCTTAGTAATAAGGTTCCGTTTGGCACCGTTCGTGTACCCTACAAAGGCATTAATAAACTTAATATTGAGATAATTCTAACTCGATAATTCCGGTTATCTCGGCACCTGAGTCACTAATAACAAATGACATGGCGTCGTAGCACAAAAAAGCAAACAAAAAGTGGGTATACTGACACCTCATCATGTTCTAATCATTAAGGTATATAGGTAAGATGTGTCATCTTGTCGTGTTGAATATATTGTTGCAATTGGCGTGGTAAAGATGCTGGCTGACCGGTGAATGTACGGGCGAATTTCAAAGTAGGACACCCTGTAGCGTAGCAACGGAACCGAGATTTGAGTTTGAGATATTATAGGTTTAGTGGTCGCAAGCGCTACTGGTCGAGGCTGTGATCATCTTCACATAATAATATCCAGACTCCTCAGTGCCTCAGAAAGCACGTTAAGCCGTTGGTCCCGGCTGTCATTCGTGGATCTTTGACAGTCGTTACGGGTCGTCAGAAGCCCGAAAGTCTGACAACCAGTCTTACCAAGGGGTATCGTATTACCTAGTAACTGGGTTGTGGAGGTCTGATAGGCACTCGCTCCATGTAAAATACTGGTATTCAGCTGTATCCGGTTACACTGGAGGCCGACCCCAACATAGTTGGGGAAAGTCTAGGCAGATTGATTGGTCGCAAGCGCTAATGCTGATCATGATTTCCCGGTTCGATTCCCGGGTCGGTCAAAATGTTTTTCGGGTTTTTCCATCTAGATTTTCTCAGTTCTACTGCCCGGAGTCTTGTGCCCAGCTGATGATTTAAACATAACTGGCGAAATGTGGGTGCAATTCTACAATCTAATTCTCTTTTTCTCTTCTTCAAATTTTTTTTTTACCTTCGTGCGTTATTAAAAATATTGGACACGTATTTTTTCTTTTTTTATGTAATCAAAAGATTACGGCGATACATTGAGTAAAAATGTGGCATGACGTCACGAGTACGTAGAAACTCCCCAACTGAGTCATTTTTTAATAGATAAAGCAAAAAATACTAGTCTAATATTTTTTATTGTCTGACTAACGGACTAAATTGATTTTTTTTTTCTACCCAGTCACCTTCCCTTTTGGTAGATCTCTGCCTAACCCTTTGGGGAATACAGGCGTGATTTTATGTTATGAGAAACAGTCAGATGTTCTGTAAGAATCCTTAGCTTGTAATGAAAACTAAAAGAGATTATTGAATACTCCTCCATTTGAAATAAGATTAGACATTTAAATAAGCCTTTTTTACAGTCCGTTCAACCGATTTTGACTTCTATTGCGTTGGTGGCATGACAAATGGCAGCTGCAGTAGACAGTTGGTATTGTGTAACTTTTTTTGCTTTTAATGCCATCCATAATATGCCTACGGTATAGAATTCAAAACCGGGTGAACGGACTGTAAAAAGGCTTGTTTAAATGTCTAATCTTATTTCAAATGGAGTTATAGGAACATCTTGATAACTCGTAGACGGTCTACGAAAAATATCGTAGAGGTTGAATCTCGTAGACCCCAGGAGGTTCGTGATTGTGGTATTTCTAAGCTTTGGTAATTAAGTACATCACGCGGTACATTTATTCTGGTTTAATATTTATAAAAAACGAGCATCGTATATTTTCACTTAATCTAGGCAAAGACAATATTAGTCTTATTATAAAATTCATTCATTCAAGAGTCATAAAAACCCTGTAAGAAATCGCACCGAGCGCTGGAACCTTTGCGTCCAGCGCTCGGTGTGGTAACACGTCGCGTTCTGGTTTGCAATTGGTCAATCGTCATCCTGAGGATGCCTCGTTGAGAGGTGAAACACGTGTCGATTTCATACAGGGTTTATATGACTCTTGAAGAATAGTCAAGCGGAATAGGTTACTAAATATATCTACGTCTATTGTATTTTATAATGGATTTCCGCAAAGTCACGTCTGAATCAATTAACTGTCTTATTATATTCCATATCCTGTGTGTCACTCGTTCATTACGATATTTTACGCACACGAAACCTATTGGGGCAGATACATACATAGACTAATATATATATATATAATTATATTATATATCTATGGGCAGATAGGTACTGTGTCTTGTTACTGAGTCCAGTAGACAAGAGGCTTTAGTTATGTCCACAAACTGTAAACTCATGGTCTACATACATGGACATTGATTTATAATGTCAACATCGGCGGATTTTCATTTTCTTGACATAGGTACATATCTAAGTACATTTTCTCGGAAAATATATTCATCATTGTATGTAAACTGTAGTTTACGCAGTTCTCAGAGCCATATACAATCTGTCACGTCATTCAGGACTTAGGGCAGATAATAATTATCTCCCATGGATTAATACCTCATAATTATAGTTTAAATTCTTGGTAATATGCAGGTCATAAGTAAAAAATGTTGTGCAATGTTTAACGTGGTAGCGATTTTCCGGGTAGGTATATATTTTTTAATGATTTTTTCCAAGAGTTTGTTAGGGGAATATACTTTAGACATATTTAGGTTAAAGGACAATTTGCTAAGAAATAGTAATCTGTGTTTGTCGGTGGACTGTTTAACTCCAAGACAAGGTGAGTGATATATTATTACAAATTCTAATCCAATTTCATTCGATCTAAAAAAAAACAGAATTCCAATCTTATTGGTTGTTGTTCGAGCCGTTTGGGGTTGAAACACTAGGCCCGTGGGGGCCGTGGGCACCAAGTACCCACTTAGTTTCTCGAGACATCGCCTAGTGGTTGGTCGAATCTTCACGTGACCAGGGGGCTTAAAACGGTCACTTTAGCAGAATCTTATTATGAAAATATTATGAATCATCGTAAAATGGCCCAAACTGACAATTCATAATATGATCTGCGTAATTCATATAACGAAATAATTCATCTGTTTGATAGTTTTCTATGGAGATTCGTAAAATGATCCACAAATTATGAAATGGTTTTGTGTCAAATTAGAGAAATTGCTAATGGTGCCGATTCTCTTGTACACCGAACTAAACTAACTAAACTATCACTAAAATTCCTTACTTTTTACTATGAGAATCTTAGAGCTATTCTGCCAAAAAAAATCTCTAAATTTAAAAATTATTTTGACAGAACTAAAATCGAATTTGACAATCGCGACTCCACTTGGTACCTACTTGTTTGCCTACTACGTGATTTTTTTTGAGCCGGAGAGGCGCGCAATGTGGCCGTCTCGACGTATTTTTATATGGAATTTTTCACTTTTTGGAAGACAAATAAAAAAAAAAATTACGTAAGTACATGTTGAGTATTACGGGTTTGCGGGTTGCTAAGGGGTCAACATTTTCATTATTTTTACGATAGGACACACCATTTTCGAGATATAAGCAAAAGAAAATAAAAAAAAGATACAGTTTTGCAACTGAATTCGAGGTGTTGGTTTGAATTTTAGTTCATGACATCTAATTTTATTCCACACATTTTTAATCGTGATTAAAAATAGTCAGAGTTAGTTAGAGGATTTTAGATATAGAACAAAAATTTTGGTTAAAACGTCAAATTCAGAATAGCATTTCCACTAAATTAAAACTCAGTGCCATCTTAGTGCTGTCAAACTAAATTATAGTTAAGTTGTGTCACTTTAGTCTATTTTCAGAATGGGAAATCGTCATTTGACAGGAATAAACTAAATTTTAGTGATTTTTCGTTTAGTTTAGAGAATTTGTGACAAGGGAATCGGCACCAATAACAGCTGGGATTCAGGAAATGAATTGCTTTTAGAGAAATTGCTAATGTGGCCGGTTTAGGCCCCCAGGCGGCTGGCCTTTTTTTAGTCCAAAGAATTGCCAGTGCCATAGAACATTGCAAAGCTGCCAGCCTTTTGGGCTCTTTTTCTATTGACAGTGATGCGGACGAATTTTTATTGCCTACACGTACATAATGTACTATTTTAAGACTGTTAGCTTATAGAATAAGTAAATATTATCTTAAATACTTTTTTTAACTTCAATAAAATAAAATAAACATTAGATTGACGTACCCACCATTACCAATCCGATGATAATTCTTGTATTTCATATCCATAGGTACTGTTAGCCTGTCAGTCTACATCATGTAATATTATGGTCAAATAACGGTCACTGCTGGTACCTATCATGACATTTGTTTTGTTAGAAAAAATAAAATAAAAATACATTTTGGCTCTAAGATAAAAAAAAAATCTGCTTGCTGCTTTGGCTGCCTACATTATTAATGACAGCACGTTACAAGGTAGATGGGCACAATGCAGACATATTTTTTTTAAAGCACATAATGGCAATAAAGTGGAATAATGTCACTGAGATTTTTTTTATTATACTTATTAGAGTTCCGGCACGTTTATTTAACTTAAAGACTTATAATAGCTATAATAATAATTATATACAAGGGAAAATTATCAAAGGGCACCAAAAAATTGTCACTTGAATAAAGATAAAAGATTTGCGCTAATAAACGAATACTTTACTTTACTTATTAGCGATTAAAATTAAGGTAACGATCAGCTATCTAATTGCATATCACATTTTCGGTGAATGGCAGTTTAACAACATTGCGTAATTTTCGTTGTAGAGCAGATTTTTTTTTCGATCTTATGAAGCAATGAATTAGCAATCTCTTTCAAAATGATTTAGATTGTTATTGATCGTGTATTTGGCAATGAGGATGCAGTTTGAATTGAAATAAGGAAAGTAACTTAATTAGGTAATTATATTTCCAAACCGATTTAGGGAGGAGAAAGGTTGGAAAATATACATAGGTATTTTAAATCAGATAAAACTTGTCCAAATAATTATAATGATAACATAATGACGTAGACAGAATTGTGGTATTTCCTACCACTTAACGGTAGTCATTATAATAATTATAATATTTAATTTACAAGGAAGTGTGTTCCGAATGACATAAAATTATGTTGTGGTCTCCTTAATGGATGTATTTTTGTGGGTAATTTTACCAAAAACTAGTTTGCTCATAGTTCCTTTGGTTTTTAGATCAAATTATTGATCAGGAGATCAGGTTAACGAAAATATGGGAGAACCCAGTTGTTTGTAAATTGTAACTTTAATCTGTACCTATCCAAAGCAACTGTAATTTATAATATTATTATAAATTAAAGTTGCTTTTCGTGTTTGTCTGGTATGTCCCTGTTGTTCTTCTAAACCACATAATAGATTTTGATGAGGGTTTTACTCTCGTTTAGAGAATTTATTCCGGAAGGTTTATGTCTTTTGGATTTATAGTACGTTAATATCTATTTAAAACTAAGAAATACCTATCGATGTTTTGTCAAGTCGGAAAAATCCTGGGAAACAGGAGCGGTACGCTAGTTAGATAATAAAAAAATGCATTTTAATCCACCAATGGCAATTATTACAATTCACTTCTTATTTTCGAAACGTCATCAAAATCTTGCCATGGTTCAATTAAAAAAAAACAGCTATGACAATTAATTCATCACGTTAACGATGTTCATTAGAGATGAACGCTTTAATTTGACTCTATTTTTAATTAAAATCATAGGTTTGAAATATTAGCATTGTAATAATTATAATCATCTAAAAATATTTTTGTCACCTACCTAGTTTGTAGTATCACCGACACTGATACATTTGAATACGTACCTACATTATCTACACCCAAGTATCGATGTATTTACTGAACATTCGATTTCTAATTGAAAAAATCATCCGATTAAATCCTTCACCTCGATCGACTTCAAACTAATAGAAAATTAATTATTTACTTCATAACACAGACCATAGACGCCAGTTCATTACTCTATGTAGGTATCTCTTCAATCTTTACTTTTTTTCTCTACGTCTTCACAATAATTCAATGTCAGGTCGTATCTCGAATGACGCGATTTTTTGTTGCAAAATCAATCGGCATAGACAGCCTGTGTCGATTTCACTAAAATATAATGTTACCAACATTACGGGATTACATACGGGACTTGTTTGAGAATTTAAAAAGTTATTGAGTATGAATTTGTGTTAACATTTTGCGCAGACGTGCTAATTGAGTTGATTTTACTTTTTTTTTATGGTCAAGTTGTTGAATTGGTAGTGCCATGCTACGTTGTCGGTTTTATGCATCGGTAATTTTATTTCTTGTTTGGATCTCAAATGATATGAAAAGATATAACTTTAAATACACGTCCTGTTATGTTTCAGGGAAATTAGTTAAAGCTCTTAAATAAAACGGGGAGCTTTGACTTACGTACGCGGTTAAGTTGTCATCGCGGGAAACGTCACAGTATTTTCCCCGACCTGACTTCCCGCGCAAACTTAAACGTCACTATTCCCACAGATTAAAAAAAAACCATAGACACTTATTTTTTATTTTCCTTAGCTCGCAGACTACAGCATTTTATTCTAAGGTTGAAGGCCGACCACTTCCGTTTGTTGTCGCTGGCGGCGCCAACTTTTTACATATCTTATTATAAGTTAATTTATTGATGCCATATTGAAAATCGATATGTTAGTTTTATTCTTAAGATTAATTATAGTAATTTATTGTGTACACTCGTGTAATCAAACATGATCTGTCGGAGTTTTTTAACGGTGAATAGCTATTAGCATACATGTATTGACTGCGTAGAATTAAAAGAACTTGTTCTTAGTCAGTACGAGAAAATTTGTTCATTTATCGTCTCCTAGGCGCCCGTTCTATATTCTTATAAACTAATTATATAATCGATAGGTAAGTACCTACAATGCAATGACGTTATAACAGTTTGTTATTGTATTTAGTTTTTGTGTTATAGTTTGACGCACTTAAAATAATGCATGTGCAAAAACACGTTAGTTTAATCAGATTTAAAAACACTTGCAGTTTCTGGTCGACAAACATGCCAAATAATCGGCTATGTGCTGATTTAACCAAAACCAGATAACTTATTCGGGCAATAAAATTGACGTCTGACAGTTTTTGTATAGAAAATCTGTCAAAAATTTGATATTTATTCGCTGGATTAGACATAAATAAACTAGGGATAAAAGTGAGTTCGTATTCGCCCTAAAGTGTTCATTTTACTAAAAACCACTTAAGAGCAATAATGAACACCAATCTACGAAAAATATCTGTCACGCACGCACCAGACAGCTTGACGACGCGCCTATTAACTTTCCAACAATTAAATTTCATCCTTATCTTTATTACTCGTAAGTGTTAAAATCATTTGTAAACTATCTGGGACACCAATATGTCACATTGTCTGTACTCTGTTTATTTTGTATTTGCTTTTGGAACACATGGCATTCCATTCCCGAGTTCCATTCATACCTAATGTTACCCAACAGTACTGTCATTAGAAGGCATGGAAGTAGTATGTACTACCTAAAAAGTAGAGGGGCACACAGTCATCTGTCAAGCCGGTAAATAATTAAACTTGGTTGATTATGCAGCCTTTTATAAAATCTCTAATTCGATAGGACCCATAGAGTAAAGCCTAAATCTTTTAGTGTTATGCGCTTGCCTTTATCTAGATAGTCTACTCTCTTTCAGTTAGAAAAGCTTCACGAATATCCATGTTTATGGTTTTCCGCCTCGATACTGTTGAAAATCCTCAAAACCAATGAGAGAATTTTTGTTAATTACCAACCTTTTCTCGCGCATTCAAAACCAGTAATGCTTACGAGACTTATTCTTGGGTATCCACGTCTTCATCTACCTGTTAATAACTTTGTAGGGTATATTTCAGTAGGAAGCTTTAGCTGTAGCTTTTTTTGTTTTTTTTTTAGTATGATTTTTTTTGTATAAATTAATAAATATAATATATTATCATTTATATTTTCTTTGTTATGAATCCAAACAAGAGTGAGTAGGAGGCTTTAGTTTATTTTTGATTTTAGATTTGGAGAACTACTTAGTATTTGTTTTTTTTTTTGCCAGTACGTTGATGTGTTTTTAACTTAGCTACTGAATTTATTCTTAAAAATAACATACAATTTAAAGTTTAATGCTGACTTGTATTTTCCCTAAAATCCCTCAATTTTACTTATCAGAAGAAATGTATTGGACATGCAAATTAACGGATAATCAATAAAAAAGTATTTACCTACATTTATGCTCATATTCTCACCATATCGTACTCATAACCACATTCAAACTAAACTCACGTATCATTTTGCATCGCTAGCATTCACAGACGATGACGCAAAACCCTTCCAAAAAATACACAAAAAGAACAATCAGAACAGTCTTCTTTGAATGATCATCATTGATAGACCATTTTGTTGCGGGTACCAAACTAATTAACGTTCAAATCTCGACTTTATTGAGAACAGAATACAGTCTATAGAATAAGTAAAGGGGGTAAAAATAAGTTGGCATCGTAACTCTGCGTGCTGACAAGAATTATTGGAAGGCTTGAGTAATGAAGTCATAAACAGAACCAGTTTTAATTTTCAGGAATTCAGACTTAGTCCAGGTTCGCACGGGCGATTTTACTCGCGCACTGGATTTTCAACACACTGCTCAATATCGACAGTTGAAAATCCAATGCGCTATAAAAAATCGTCGCGTTGAAACATCGCTCATGCAAACCTGGGGGCTAAGTCTACTAATTTACAAACGTGTCAGTGGTCTCGCAATGATGAGTCTCGCAATGACAGATTTTGTATGGCATAGCTGTCAAAAACTGATCGACTTCGACGTAATAATGCCACCATTTTTCCAGTGTTAGTGAGAGACGGAGCTATACAAGGCCGCTAGCACCATCGTTTTTTCGCAGTGGAATAATGATGGCATTAATACTTCATAGTCAGCCCCCTGGACTTATGGTGAATTGGTTCTGTTCTCCTTAATATGGTGGAATGTGTAGGTACGTCGCATAGCGAGAAACTGTCGCGTTATCTGACAGATAAATAATTAATTAATTCGTTCTATTAATCTTAATTGTAGTGGGTTTTTCTCGTGGGTTTTCTGTCTTTGGTCTTGTTAAAGTGTGTTACTTACTGTTTTAAAAATGCCGGAGTTTTACATCTATGATTTCTTCTTATACTTAGGTTTCTTACCTTAGGCCTACCGACTTAACATACTTATTAAAACTGGTGAGGATCATCCTTTTACATCATAAAAGATCTACGCTCCGTTGTACCAAAATTCGTTACCCTTATTCCGGCCGTCGCGTCGTGTCGTCGAGAGAATGCGCTCTTGACACTTGTCAGTATCATACTAACGAATAGGTGTTTTGCGAATTTGATCCTTCTTATAACTAGAAATTATCCAACTGACAGGTGTCAGGCACGCATTACCTCGACGGCTGGACTGTACCTCTACGATCAGTCCTCTTTTACAAAATCCGGAATTATGTTCATTGCCTTCTCTGCGAATCACCACCACACCATAGACCAGAGAAAAAGTATCGTCTAATGATAATGGAAAATGGCGCGGACCCTTCTGTATCATCTCTCGTGTGTGGAGGGCATGCGTCCGACATTTTTTTTTTTATTACATCCGACATTCTGCTCCGTCACCGCTTCTATATTAACTCAAGCAATTACACTAACTACAGGTTAAACACCTGCAGTTATTTTGACATCAATCAGTTTGGCCCTATTTTGACATCAATCAGTTTAACCCTATTTTGGCATCAATCAGTTTAGCACCTCGCCCCGACACGTGGGCTATCAAAATATAGGTAGTATAGCGGAATACCTTTATAACTAGGCATCGATAAAATATGCTTAAACATCGATTCTGATTGTAATTAATCGATTATTGAATAGGATTGATGGTTCGTTAGTCTTGTATCGAATGGACTGTTATAAATATTGTTATTTAGTGATAAGTTTTGTTGGTACGGTAAATTGCTTTTATTACGATGTTTGCTTGTTAAAAACTTGTAAGTCAACATTATAACAACTTTAGTTAGTCGATTCATCATTCATCATTCTCCTGCCCTTATCCCAATTTATTTGTGGTCGGCGCAACATGTCCCTTTCTTCCATACTTCTCTATTAGCTGTCATCTCGATAGTCACCCCCTTTCTAGCCATATCATCTCTCACACAGTCCATCCATCGTTTCTTTGGTCTTCCCCTACTCTTATAGCCATCGACATTCATACCCAAAACTTTCCTCACAACATTTTCCTCATTCCTTCGCATCACGTGCCCATACCATGACAACCGATTTCCGCACAATTTACTTTATTTACTTATTTAATTTACTTTTCCGCACAAACTTTACTTAGTCGATTGTTTTATCTTATATCACTTTCATAACATATTATAAAACAAAGTCCCTCCCGCCGCGTCTGTCTGTCTGTCTGAACCCCGATAAACTAATAAACTACCGAACGGATTTTGATACACTTTTCACCTATGGACGGAGTGACTCATGAGGAAATTTTAGGTGTATAATTCATTAAAGGTTTTGTGTACCTGCAATGTTTTATGAAGCGCTATAAAAACCCTGCGAAGCAAGGGGGCGGGTCGCTAATGCTGTATTATAAAATTAAAGTCGTTTTTTATGTCTGCTGTTTAAGAACAACGCGGACACACAGTCCGCGTTGTTCTTCTAAACTACGCAACGGATTTCCAAGATTTATTCCCATGTATTTTACTTATAATAAAGAAGTGTTTAGTCTAACAGAAAATCATCAGACAACGCAATTCTTCAAATCTCCACTACTAATTTAATTGTTTTGGTCTTCGTCAAAATGGGGCGCCACAGATACCAAGTCAAAAAAGAAAAAAAAGTGTCGTGGCGGTCAAAATGTTACCCATTTTTCCCAGAGCTCTCATTCGCCAAGTCTACGGAGTATATCGAGTGATAAGGAGCTACGTTCCAAAAATAAAAAATCATCCTTTTTTGTTTTTTTTTAAGAGCCCAAACCCACCCATAGCCAATATTTTAAAAGCGGCCAGTTGACATACATAATATTGCAAAAAAAATACCGTTACGAATTCTAACTTGAAAATTGTCGTGTGACTGGTCAATAATGATAAAACCTTCAATCAACAATATATATCTAAATCACAGCACAATCTATCAGTTGCAAGGTAAACCAGTTATTTGTCGCACAGTATTTTTAACAGTCGTTGTATGCGGAATAACTGCTGAGTTAATAGTCAATTAGTTTTTCGTCAGCTATTGACACCCATTCTTCACTACTGATTATGTAAATAGAATGTATTTCTTTAGGAAACAAAATGTTGATGAAAAATCAAATGCTGTTAACAAAAATAATAGGTTAAAAAATAAGTCGTTATTAAATTCGAAGTCACTGTATTGGATCAACCCTATCAATAAGTAGGTTCGTCTCAAAAGTTCAATCTTAAAAGTGGTTGTGATTCTAATATACTTGATTGAAAGAAAATTTGAAAAAGGAAATTGAATGAAGTTAGCAATGTTTTCTCTTCTTTTTCACTTTTAATTTTCATGGCTTCATTTAACTGCCAAGCTAAGCTCACTAAGCTTTTGAATTCTTAGCTTAGTTATTTTGAGTTACCAATTCTATATTCTTAGATATTTACCATCTATTCTCCAATTTCTTACACAAAACTTCACCAGTGCAATTCATTGATGACCTCCCCTCTCTTCATCCATGTAACCATCGGTCAACCTTACATCAGACAGACAGTCGTGATAGTAACCTTAATGCACTTACGAAATACGCAAAATTGGCGGCTGCACCCAATGACTTGACTTCGGAACACGTTGCATCATCCTGCGTACGCGCAGTCTGTAGTGAATGAAGAAGTTGAATGACCAAATTGAGAGGATCGATGAACAAAAATTGAATACTGAGTACCTATTGTTGTTGAAAGGGTGTGTCTGGCGAAAGACGACAATTGATTTTATTTTACAAAGCAATTTAGTTCAAATATGGGGTAGCATTTTGTCAGTCGCTCCGTGTAAAATACTGGTATTCAGCTGCATCCGGTCAGACTAGAACCCGACCCCAAGAGAAAAGTCTAGGCAGTGATAATTATTAGGATACCAATTTGAGTCAGATTTAGCTCCGGGTTTTTTTGACTCTGTGTGGATGGACGGCGCGATGTATTAGTAAATGTCCCACAAAAATAAAACAAGATAACGCCAGGCTACTATTTTAGTTAACATTTTCATTATCACCTATTCACTAAAGATGTACGCAATCTTGAAAAAGATGGCGACGTGTCATACGCAAATATCTTACGCATGTTTACATTATGACGTAGTAGAACTTGTTAAGCCAAGAAAAATGTCAGTAGGTGCCTACGAGAAGTAAGTAAACCAACAGATTTTATCTTTTTATCAGTCAACATCACTGTATCTATACTTTTTTTTTGTGAATAGCATCTCGCAGGTCAACCTAGGAGGTTGTCAGCTGCTGTCTTTATAAATTATGGCATCCAGCCAGGGCATAAAAGTTACGAACTAAGCGACTACACGCTAAGGGTACCCCCTGTGGGGTACGGACCTCGGCTAAGGGCGTCACTAGGACAGTAAGGACAGGCTGGAACAGATCATACGGTATCTGCACAATTTTATTTCATCTTAAATCGTCAACCAGGCTTGAGTAATGCTAGTGCCTTCTCAGTATGAGAAGATGTCTTAGCTATAAAGTGCCTAATCAGCTGTTATAATTTATCAGGAAATGACAGAATTTAGAGTAGCCATCGACGCAGAAGATATTATAGTGCATAAGTGTGTGCGCAGCCACAGGTGCACTCTCTCTTCCCTCACTCTCATCGTCGGATGGGACGGCAATCCAACACGATCGGAGAGAGATTAGGCGCAGGACAACCGCTTAACGTCCTCAGGGAATACAGTGTGGTCAACATGGTCAGTAGGTTAGTAAATGAGGGGTTAACAGACTTTAGTTCGAGCAAGGAAATGATGGACAGATCATGTGAAGATGATGTTCTTAGAAAGGGAATGAATGAGATGACGGCTAGTAGAGATGTGTGGAAGAAGAAAACACACCTGAGTCATTTGAATTTCAAGAAACAGCATTATTAGGACAGGTAATAATAAACTTTTGTTCTGTCTAATAAAACATAAATTATAGTGAAGGAAAACATGGGAGCTAAGAGGGTAAAAACGCGCAGTGAGTAAGCATGGCTCGTTCCTTTTTAACTTTTTGGCCTGTGTTATGCTGGGAGACAGTTCACTGATACTTGTTTTGTACATATTTCCCTTCGAAGTAAAATCCAAGTTTAGTCACAGTTTTAAAGAGGAAGATTGGTACAAAATTCAGAAGCAACAAAAAGGCTTGACTTATTTTTACGTCGAAATGAATCAGTATATTATGGCGACATGCCCACGATGTTAATTGTTAGTATTCGAGGGGTATTCCCATGAGTTCACCTCGATGTTTTTAAAGGGTTGGTGGCGCCTCTTATCGATAAACTGAATAGGGTTGCCTTTACTTGGAACTTCACGTCGTTTGCAACATGAAGGTGAAGTGGTTTGTTCAAAAGAAACTGCCTACAGTTTGGTGTGGCATGCTAAGTTACCTCTTTCTTATCCTAACTTATTTGGGGTCAGCCGGGCAAGTCCTTTTATTCCCTCTCCAAAAAAAAAAACAAAAAAAAAATGCTCCTCCAATATCTTCCAATATTAGTTTGGATATTAAGATATCCTCCTGGTTTTTCAGAATACATAAGAAAGATCTATAAGTTGGATTTTGAGGAAGCTTCAATAATATGAGTCAGATAGATTAGTTTTTTTCATTATCGTGAAGCTAGCGGTTTTACACGCATAATTCTCGATCCCGTGGGAATAAAAAGATAAAAGGTAATCATTTATTTACCAAAACCTTAGCCTGGGTAACATGAACCCTGCCCTTCAAACTGGGATAATCCTGTATCTTGAAGGACAGTGTTCTTTAGTGGGATTTTTTCGTGCAGCTAGTTATGAGAGGCAAGGCTTGCAAGGCACAGCCCTATAGATGTCAACACGACCACAACACGCAATCATTTGTGGTTAGCGTGAACTTGGGCTTCGTGCACAAGAAACACTTTTTTTTTTGTAGAGCTTTTTCTGTCATAAGAAAACAATTAAATGAAAATGGACTAAAAATAATGTCGTAACGCACTAGCTCGCAAAATCTAGGAACCTAACATGTTTTTTTTTTATTAGGTGCACCCCACGATTTCACCCGCATAAGTCTCGATCCCGTGGGAATATCGGGATAACAAGTATCCTATGTCCTATTCCAGGTCATGGTCTACCCATGTGCCAAATTTCATCCAAATCCGTTCAGCCGTTTTAGCGTGAAAGCGTAACAAACAAACTCACATTCGCATTTATAATATTAGTTAGTATTAGGATAGTTATTATAGGATTATTTCATTTCATTAGGACAATTGGTTGGATACCTATTTTAATTAATTCGGTAGGCATGACTGGTCCTAAATGTCCCTCATCTGTTTTGTGGTTAATTTCAGTTACTTATGTTCGTCGATGAAACTCAAAATTGTTGGTCAGTCTGGTAGACATGGGCGTTTTTGGATTTTTACGCAAACGGTTAAATATCTGATTTCTGATTTTGAATAAAATAATTATAGATTTTGTATTCGTTTTCAAAATCCGTTTTTAGAAATCAATTTCAGGAGCGGCTCTGCCACCTCCCGCTCGCAATATCGATCGATTATTCAGTTATAAGGTGCATCGATCAAAAGTATCTAAACAAAGCTCCAAATCTACTCTTGCCTTGGTTTTGTGCAACAGACACCAATGTGACCACAGGTTTAACAGTCGATGATAAAAAGTTGTTGGTCTTTTAATTACTTTTATTTTAGGGATCTGGGGAAGCCCGACTTTAAATATAGATTAATTAAGAAATCTGTATCACCTCACCTTCAATGCGTAGTGTTGTTACTACTTATATTTTTATTTTGTTTAATGTTAAAAATAACGAATGTGAATTGTTTGGGTTTTTACTGTCAGTTCCGAAGACACTTAAATTAATCCCAATTACATATGCAGTGTTTGGGATTTCAGATACAAATTATTATAGTCAACTCTCTGTCTCTTTTGAAGAAAAAGATAGTAAATTTAGCGTTCCAAATACTGTAAGAGTTATTGTTGTTAGTATACACAAAACAGTCAATAGAAAATCTGTGAAAAAATCAGTTTCGTAGGCTGTGATACAAAAAGAGATGGGACACGAAGTTGTCCATTGTTTCAAAATTCACAGCAAGACTCAGATATATCTTCCATCTTATTTTTCCTTTGACGAGACGCTTAGTTTTATATATTTTTAAGAAGGATACCTAATTATGTTGTGCACCCCCTAAATATATTTTAGGGGTATGAGGAACAGGGTGTAAAGTTCACTCATCCACCATAGAAAAGGGAGGATCCTTCGACCAGACTGGTGTTGTGTCTGGCGGGCAACTGCCCAACGATTGATGAACAGTTCTTGTATATTGTCGATTGCACGGTAAACTTTAATTGCGCGATGCAGGATTTATGTGACATCAGGATTTTTGTGTGAAGTCAGGAATTTGATGCGTAGTTCGCATGTGGCGATGTAGATACCTCCACAATATCACAGGGCAGAAGGAGAAGACGGCGGAAAGAACTGGCAGAAAAGAAAAGGTTCTTATACCCAACATTGGGTGATTCCGGACTACGTTGATGACGAATATCAGCTATTTCATTGCATAACACATTTTCGAAAACGATTAAGACTAATCTGTTTCATTTTGACAGTTCAACAACATTCATTGCTTTATTTACGTTGTTGAGCAGATTTTTTTTCGAACTTATGAAGCAATGGTTTAGCAATTTTGTTTCAAAACGATTCAGATTCATGATCGTGTATTACGCAATTAGGCTGCAGGATACATGCGCCAAACTCTTCACTTTAGCTTCCATATCGCCCTATTAAAATAGCACACTTACATCTGACTCAGCAAATCTTACATCTAATACTATAAATATAAATCCGATTCCTATTATTACTGATATTAAACTCCACCTGTTTTATCTCAGACTCTCATGCCGGTACCTCTCAGCTAACGTGAGTAATAGCGTTGCGCCGGCGCTTACCTATATACCTGCAAAGCATCACGGCTGGCACACGTGTTACTGCGAATGTTTGCACAAAAGCACGTGTTCGTTGCGGTAAACCGTTTTCTACACAAGTCTGAAAATTTCAGACTGTCTGACTGTTAGAAGAGTTCCGATTTTCGTGACTTTTCTTTTTTTATGTAGCTTAGTAAATGTAACTCTAGTATAAATCTAGTGATGGTGTTTCCGCGTGTTTTTCGTCATACTTCTAAGCACAACAAATCTACGGTTTTTTTTTGTCCAAAGACGGTTTTCTTCATACGCGAACAAACCCGTGGACAGTTATTATAATTTGTTAGTTTGTCTCTGTATCAATATTTGTTAAAAACATGTGAAATGAATTAAATATCGTTCTAATCCCTGAAATAATAGCAGTCATATGATTTTGATCACTTTCCGCTGACAAAAACATTGTGACGTCAATCTAAAAACGCTCATTATACACACTATGTATGTATTATTAGGTATTATATGTAATTTAATTGTATAGGACAGCTGCAGTGCATATCCTCATGGGAAATGAACGATCATCGTGTATCAGCATATTTGTTCTATAATCTATAGTTCTGACCATAGATTATAGACCAGCGTAAGTAGCGAGACCTCTGGCTCTCGCACTATGCTCGACTCTATGCCCTTCTCTGGCTTTCATTCAAAGACACTGCAATATACTAAAGTCAGTCGTTTATCAAATTGACTCTCTATCAACTTAAATTGTCCGTAAATCAGAACTACAGCACAACCATCGAAAGTATGCGTCCTTGACACCTGAGGGCCACTTCTCATAGATAAAAAACTTTCACATTCAAGTCGCAATCTGTCAAACTTGTCAAAATTGATGGTTTTTTGACTGATCGCGAATGCGTTGCGAATGTGAACGTTCTAGGGAATTGCTCCGCTGTTTGTTTCATACTAATGTGTTTTGCTAATTAGATTATTATTATTACTACAAATTGTCCTACTGACAGGTTTCAGGAACGCATTCTCTCGACACGGCTGGACTGTAACGCCGCCATCTTGTTTTTTCAGTGCATTTCACACTCAACATACGTACTCAACATAAACGTCATTCGAGCGGCAAAATATTCTTGAAGCACACCTTCAAATCACAACTGTCATTCGTTGACAGTTTGATGAAATGGCAAATTGGTGTAGTGTGTTAATTTGATAAAGAAATGTCTTAACACCACAAAACCTCAGCAGGCGTAGCATGAACACCGTTTTGTCGACGGAAGAGAAGACAAAAATGACGTTTCCTATAGACAGTAGACAGTACGAGACGGCAGCAAAATAGAAAGAGTCAACTGCACTTATTACGAAATTCACTCTTTTACATAATTCGACTCAGAATTCTTTGTTTTATCATAGGATTTATCGGTTGTCAGT
This sequence comes from Lithophane semibrunnea, assembly GCA_947363905.1. NCBI lineage: Eukaryota > Metazoa > Arthropoda > Insecta > Lepidoptera > Noctuidae > Lithophane > Lithophane semibrunnea. The sequence continues at coordinate 2,572,413 of OX376205.1, forward strand.
GTGATTTTGACAGTAAGGATAGAAAACTTTCTTCCGAAATAGTCTACATATAAAAAGACATAGACAAAGATCGTTAGAAATGAAAGACAAAATGACAGATTGTAGAAAGATTTCTATAGTGGATGTCAAAAATGAAGAAACGAACTGCACTGGCACTTTGTATAGAAAAAGCTATGTCTATTCTTCGTAGAGATAGAAAACGCCATGCTACGCCTGCAGTTGTTTAGCTTAAACACCTTTTAAACATGCCATTGCTGTATGGAGTTTGACATAAAACTGACATTAGACACGCGTTGAACAAGTGTGTAAGTTTTTGTGGTAAGGCCCTTAATTTCCCTGACATAGCTCTCACTTACGTTTCATTTGTCTTTTCAATACTCATAGAATTTTATTATACCTATCTGAATCTCCAGTCTACCTACAAAATTGTTTTCCTGGAACTTAATACTTAGGTCCATCGGCAATTATTATAACAATGATTATGCAATGCAAGTGACCTGTGCACGCGACTGTATCTGATGTGACTATGCGCACGTATACCCTTGATTCCACGAATTAGACTGCCCCTTTGGTTCAGTGGTCGCATGAGCATATGCTGAGCATGAGGTCCTGGGTTCGATTTCCGGGTCGGGGAACGTGTTATTAGGGTGTAGCAGCCTGGAGTCTGGATTTGTGCCCGGTTGATGGCAATAGGCTCGCCCCCTATTACATGGGACTTAAACATAACTGGCGAAATGTGGGTGCACCTCTGCTTAACCCTTCGGGGAATACAGGCGTGATGTTATGTGCATTTGCATATCAGTGTAAGATAAATACAGAATCCCTGTTGCAATCAAGGTATTGAATCTAAATATCGTAAATCTATGGATCTTCAATGAATGCATTCCTAGTAGGTAGTGTTTATAGAGTGTAATTCTATTTACCGGTTTATTAGTTAGTTCAAAGGCATTTCGACAGAATATTCACCTGAGGTATATGAGTCAGGAGATTAAATAAATTTAGGTATTTCACGTTAATATTTTAACATTAGGCAATTCTGAGACTGCCTCGTTGGTAGACCAACGTGGTCGTAAGAAAAATCAATAAAAGACAGTAATTTATATACCCATGAAAAGTACTTATTAAAAGTTAAATACAACCACTGCTTGTTGCTCAAAAAAATTATGAAACTCCAACAATTTTCTACTATAGTTCGTTTCGTCGTGGTCATGATATCGCCATTAACCACGATACTGCTTCGTTTACATCTGTTTTTAGCCCCAAATCATAAATATTCCGTTCCACCAAAAAAACGCAACTTGATAAATAAGTAATGCATTAAAAATTGTAAAAAAAAATAGGAATATGTTTCTTGACTCCTATACTTCGTATACATTAAAATGCTTAAAATACAATAGACGCTGATATAGACTATTCTTCAAGAGTCATAAAAACTCTGTAAGAAATCAACACGTGTTTCACCTCTCAACGAGGCATCTTCAGGATGACGATTGACCAATTGCAAACCAGAACGCGACGTATATATCAGCGTCTATTGTATTTTATAATGGATTTCCGCAAAGTCACGCCTGAATCAATTAACTATTAAAATGCTTATTTATAATATATAATACAACTATTTACACTAACTAAACCAATAAATACAAAAACAAAAGGAAACTTATGTAGGCGTTGTAGTATTCGTCCGCATTGCTGACATCCGGGGCCTACCACCACCGCTTACAACAGTATAATTTTAATATTACTTCAGTGTAGGAAAGGGATGAAGCTCTACAGGACGTATAGCTCCATCTCTTTCCGCCACGAAGTAAGATTAAAATAATACTGCTGTTAGCGGTGGTGGTAGGCCCCCAGAAGACAGTAATGCCCCCAGAGCATTGCCATTGCCAAAGAACGAGGCAGCCCTCTGGGCACGTCAAGTGATTAATGGTTAAGTTTAGAATTACGTGCATATTCCCTAAACTTATACTATTGTAGGTAAGTACTGTATGTACACACGGCTACACGTCAAGCTATACATTTCCAGTTTATGCTGATCTCGCATTGTATAAGATTTCCGTACAATGCGAGGTCAGCTTATACTGGAAATGTATAGCTTGATGTGTAGCCGTGTGTACACACAGGTACAGACTTTTTTCACCAAGTAATAAATAGCTCTCAGATCAGTCAGGAAATAATCACTGAATCATTTCACACAAAAAATCGAGAAGGAAGGCCATAATTTAAAATGATACCTTAACGATAATGAGTTTCCTGCTAATGACTCAAAGCTGGCAACATTGAGTCCAAATTTCTTTGTTCTTTTTTTAGGTTAAAGGTATTCATGGGGTTGCCAGATTAGCCGAATTGAGATGAGATATGTTCCTACCCGGTAGGTCTCAAAACTTTATGTTACTTGTTTCAATGACGTATCGGGTTTTTTCAAAAGTTTCGTGAATAATTCGTGGGAACCCCTCATCTCATACCACTTGGATCGTCGACCTGAATATGGTAGGTACGTACGTTAGCATGGAATTGAAAGGCCGGAACTGGATAAACTATTATATTTAAGACTTCAACTACTAACAGAATACTTTTTAATACATCTTGGAGCAATGATAGCCAAGCGGTGTGACCGTCAGACTGTCAAGTCATAAGACTCGAGTTCGAACCCAAGACACGCATCTCTGACTTTTCGGATTCATGTGCGTATTGTATAACTACAAAAACGGTGAAGGAAAACATCGTGAGGAAGGAAAACATCATGCCTGAGCGATATTTCTCGATGGCATGTGAAGCCATAGTCAGAGGCCCATGGGCGGCTTCAAACCTCTGACACTAGAAGGCCTAGACAAGTGACAATCGCTTCGAAAGCGTTTCGTATTTCTACAACGACTTTCAACAGGATTGACATAAGCTTTTCGATAGCTTATGTCAGTCCTATACATTATTGCCTTTTCCATCATCGTTATCGTTGATAGAATGTCACTTTGTCTAGCGCCTCAGTTTAGTCACTAACCACAAAAGGACCACCACGAAAAGAAGAAGAATACATCTTAACGCAAGTATCTATAAATTTTATATTCCGTCTGTCTGTATGGCCGCGTTGATCTTCTAAACAGGGGGCCAAATCTACTAATTTACAAACGTGTCAGTGGTCTCACAATGATCAGTTTTTGACAGATATGCCATACAAAATCTGTCAAAAACTCATCATTGTGAGACCACTGACACGTTTGTAAATTAGTAGACTTGGTCCCCTGGTCTGTCGCGGTGCCAGGGAGGCACTACTCCGCAGCAGTCAGTGCCGTGATGCCGTCGCAGCAATGTGGCGCAGCATTGCTGCCGTGCTTGGAATTTAATCTCATAAAAACCTATAGAAAATGTATAGGGACCAGTAGCGACGCGGCAGCACTGCCGCCTGTGGCGTTGTTCGGAATCATACCTTAATGCGACACTACATCGGATATGCGATGATTGGGTCGGTAATGGTGTACGTTTACCTACTACCTGCTGTCATGTATAGCTGTCAAAAGGGACTTTTTAGATTGTCTCGAGTCCAGGGGGCCAGGACTCGAGACAATCTAAGAAGTCCCTTTTGACAGCTATAAAAATGCTTTGTGTAGCGATGAAAAATAAAATTGGTTTCTCATAAACCGATTAAATTACCGAGAAAATTTAAAACTCATATTAAAAGTACTCTTTGTAAACAAGCATATTACAAATTAGAGGATTATATCCAAGATAAGAATGCTTGGAAACATGCTGGTCTTGATCCATAGGACAAATTCGAGGCTGGACAAAATCAAACTGGTTGCTAATCTAGTTGTAAAATTATTTGTATATCATCGATTTTTTTTTACATTTTCTGATAATTAAACTCACACACTGTCCTATTAGTATTACTTGCAAGCTTGTAGGAATATTGTCATATAGTATACTTTAATGTTAGTAAATATGTGAGCACCATGTATCTATCACATACTTAATTTATTTATTTGTCATTGCACCATTTTTAATTTTTAATAATTTTAATTCTTTTTACCTATTGTAATTGTATTCTCGGTGCATCGTCTTCACATGTAATTATATAATTGATGTATACCAAATATTGTAAAACATTTTTTTTTTTTAAAGAGTAACGGTGGAGTTTCTTGCCCATTCTTCTCCATACGAAAACTACCTTTTGGAAGGGGCAACTAGAATCAGTTCTATTTCTATGTATTTGACGTTCAAAAGTGCCTTTAATGTGCCTACTTGAAATAAATTATTTGACTTTGACTTTGACTTTGATTCTCGAGACATATCGATTGGACATACTTAAAGAGTTTGTAATCGAAGACTTATCTACATTGCTTATAAAACTGATTCTCATAGCTTAACATTTTATTATAAGTACGAGAGCGAAACGTCAAAACGGACTTCTTAGATTGTCGCGAGTCTACGCAAAAGATTTTGATGAAGTTTTTACCATCATTTACAGAATTTATTCCGGAAGGCTAGGTTAGGTTAGAAGGTAAGGTATTGTTTACATAGTACAATACATTAATAATAAACTAACATTAGCATAAAGAAAACACGATGTTTTGTCAAGTCGTACAAGACCGTGCCTAGCACAAAATAAAACACAAACATGAATCATAACTCAATTACAGTTTTAAGGAAAGCTAAAGCAAGGTTAGATAACTAAACATATTAAACATAAAGTTTATTTTCGTATTTGTCCGTATGTCCTCGTTGTTCTTCTAAACCACGCAACAGATTTAGATATAGTTACAGAAGGATGCGCTAAGGTAGCCCGCGAAATTCAAATCTCGTAAGAAAATATGATTTTTTGGGCTACCCTAGCGCATCCCCCATAAGACTAAGAAATGTCGATGTTTTGCCAAGTTGTAAAACCCGTGCTAAGCAGGGGCGGGTCGCTAGCAGAAAACTTAACCATGAATCACTAGTCATTTACAATTTAAGGAAAACTAAAGGTAGGTTAGGTATATACTCTAAAAGAACGTCGGAAAAACTAAATCTTGACGAAGATAGATTATGTACCTTTCCGCTACATAACTAAGAATCAATCCAGGAAAAATAAATATGATGCAATCAATCAGTGATTAATCTTTTGATAGTACTTTAGGGGTATGAGGAACAGGGTGTAAAGTTCACTCATCCCCCATAGAAAAGGGAGGATCCTCCGACCAGACAGGTGTTGTCTGGCGGGCAACTGCCCAATGATTGATATTGGGTTTTTGTATATATGTTCACTGCATGGTAAACTCTAATTGCGCGATGCAGGATTTATGTGACCTCAGGATTTTTATGTGACGTCAGGTCTTCGATGCGTAGTTCGCATGTGGCGATGTAGATACCGCCACATCACTCCCCTCCGGAGACCGGAGGTCGATGGTGGGCTGAGTCTTGTATCTTGCGATGCTTGCCAATGCCAGTTGTGGTTCCAGTGAGTCGGAACCGGGTGCCGCATTGTTCGCGGTGGTTCGGAACTGTTTGCGGCGATTGTGGTGATTGATGTGATTGCGGTGATTCCCCAGTGGGTCGGGGTGATGAGGCTGAGGGTGATGACCAGGAATGCGCGTTCGCTGCATGCTGGTGGTCAGGATACACGTTGACGCCTCGGTTGTTGGCTTGGCTGTGTGACTCGCCTCACTGAAAGCTTGCGGGAGTGATGATGATGACGTCACGCTGGAGTAGTTGCACGAAGGCTGCGTTGACGTTCATATTCGGGGTCACCAATTTAGGGGTATGAGGAACAGGGTGTAAAGTTCACTCATCCCCCATAGAAAAGGGAGGATCCTCCGACCAGACGGGTGTTGAGTCTGGCGGGCAACTGCCCAATGATTGATATTGGGTTTTTGTATATATGTTCACTGCATGGTAAACTCTAATTGCGCGATGCAGGATTTATGTGACCTCAGGATTTTTGTGTGACGTCAGGTCTTCGATGCGTAGTCCGCATGTGGCGATGTAGATACCGCCACAGTACCTTAAAAGGGAAAATTAGTGTTATGTACACTCGAACAAAATATTTGGTATACCTACAGGCTAAATACAGTATGTTAACTAACAAAGGGCGTTCCCGTTAACCTGCAATAGTATAGCGTCTATACATGCTAAAAAAAAAATCACCATTAAAAAAAAATGTTTTTTTTTTGTTTTTGTATAGTAAAATATTCACAAAAAATATTAAATTGTTACGGAAAATAATCTCTCTGTACACGCCCACTTGCCACACTAGTTTTTCTACGTTGAAATACAAGTGTGCGTGTACAGAGTGTTTCTTTTATGTTTAAATTTAATCGTTTTGTGAACATTTCACGACACAAATAAAAAAAAAAAAAATTTTTTTTTTACTGGTAATATTTTTTTTAGCTTGTACGCTGTACTAATGCAGGTTAACGGGAACGCCCTTTGTTAGTTAACATACTGTATATTCATTTTCCGCTACACTGCCAAAATTCGTTTTAATTGTGTGTGTAATTTAACTTTTTGAGCGTATGGCTTAGGACAGTGACGTACAAGGATTGTTGACTACTAAAAACACTCCTAAAATTGTTTAAAGTAGTTGCAAGTTATGCTTGTATAGCAAATAGCTTGTTCGACTGTACTACTGATAACATAAACGCGCGTGCGACCAGCTCGCTTCAATAATAATAAGTGCCTTAATTCCGTTACGTCAGCAATATCACACAAGACACACAAGACGTCACACAAGACGTGACATCAGACAAATTGCGGTTTTTTGATATTACATAATTTAATGGCAAAATAACAAAGGGACAAATAAGGGAATAGGGGTACCTATTGGCAAAATTAAAGCAGTTTGTGTGAAAGACGCTCGAAAGCCTGAACGCCAATTCTCGTACATAAAAAATGTTCATGCAAGTTCTAGTTTATTTTTTATTTAATTTTCCTGCAGGCCCTGTAACCGGGGTTTTTATTGCGTCAGCCAACACATTTTTATTTATTTACTTATTGCCAACTTACATCCATCATTACAGGGTAACCTATTGCGATTGTGTACTTATCTAACTCTTATCCTATAAAATTTTGTAACTTATTACAAATAAAGCATTCTTTGTGAAATCGCTCAGAGAACAACAGAATAGGTCTGAGTTGTTAGCTATGAGGTTGAGAGTGCGGAGTGCACGCGTCATTGGCGCCTCACTTAAGGGCGCACCCAATCACAAATTGCTTAGCATGATCCTCTGTTATACCGATAATACTGCAGCATTAATTTTAAAATAAATATATGTTGAGGATTGATGCTAGGTCTTATGTGAGACGAAAACACGATTACATAAAATTTTCTCTATAGAAAAAAAATCCATAGTTACCTCTGCACAGAATTATAAACCGCTGGTATTCAAAAAATACTTCAAATTAGATCATGAAAGTTTGCATGATAACTGAACTAACTATAAGCAGGTCTTATGTGTGTCATTTTTTTTAATTACCATTATTTTCAACGTAAAAAGCAATTACCTAAACTTTTCTACGCTTTAGAGCCACTAGCGCCCCACTCCGTCTCGTTCTCACTCAGGTCGCGAGTAGTATGGTGCGAGCGGGATAAAATCTGAGGTAGGGTGTGCTCTTAATAAATTGGTCCAAGCGTGATTTACCTTTTGCTATTATACAGGGTTCCTAAGATTTTAACTGGCATACAGAATCTATTGACGATAGCCAATTCTTTATTCTAAATTCAAATGCCGAAAAAAGTTTTAGTTAGAGCTCATTTTAAAGTTTTTTTGGAACTTATCGCAATATTCTCTGCACACTTGAGCTAAACCGAAAAAAGTGTAACATTTGAATTTTTGACCCTTCAGAGGGCCTGGACAAGTGACAATCGCTTCGAAAGCGTTTCGTATTTCTACAACGACTTTCAACAGGATTGACATAAACTTTTCGATAGCTTATGTCAGTCCTATACATTTTTGCCTTTTCCATCATCGTTATCGCTAGAATGTCACTTTGTCTAGGGCCTCAGTACCGTCACGACACTTTTGTTCGCTAAGTGTGCAAAAGCGAAAGCAACTTAGTTTGGTCATCAGACATTTCTCAAAATCTCTCAAATCAAAGCCCCCGCTTATCAACTCACCTGCCGATCTATTTTGTAAAAATCTCCCCGAGCTGTCAATGTTGTCAATACCAAGCATTAAGGCCCGACCCTACCTCAAATTGCTTAGCATGATCCTCCGATAAGCCGAAAATACTGCAGCATTAATTTTTAAATAAATATATTCTAAAGTTGAGAATTGATGCTAGGTCTTATGTGAGGCGAAAACATACGATTACATAAAATTTTCTCGATAGAAAAAAATTCAAAGCTTACCTCTAAACCGAAATATAAACCGCTGGTATTAAAAAAAAAAACTCCAAATTCGATCATGAAACTTTGCTAACTGAAATAACTATAAAGCAGGTCTTATGTTTTAAAGTTATGGATCATGATAATCAATTTGAGGTTGTATAGGCTCTACAACGACACAAACTGTAAGGCTCACGGACAGACGGACTGCCTTTCAACTGCACTTCTGTTTGCTGTTCGAATGCAGTTAGTACGACTGCAATACTCGCATTGTACTGTAACTGCATTCAAACTGCAAATTTGCAGATGGAGTGCAGTTGAAATGCAGTCCGTCTGATGGCTGCCTAAGCTGTGATTATTTGTTTATTTATTTCTCAGGCAAATGTGAGTCATGTCATGTCGCCAGCGCCGGCGTAGCGCAGTAGCGACTGTACAACGCGAAGTATTTCTCAGGAAATAGGCACTATTGTGGTCACTTAATGCAAGATTTTGTAAAATATTGGCAATGCGTCATTATCCATTTTTAGGATTCTTCGTAAAAGCTACTTTCATTTCCCTGCAATTTATGTACAACGGTGACATTTTTATCGCAAATTGATACCTAATTTGATTTTTTTTTTGGAGCTCGTAGCTAATTAATTACAGCTGCACGGGTCGATCAATCAGGTTAAGCTACTCTTGCCGGGGTTGGTCCGTGGATGGGTGACCATTTTTACATACCGAGACTCCTCCGTGCCTCGGAAAGCACGTTAAGCCGTTGGTCCCGGCTGTCATTCCTGGATCTTTGACAGCCGTTACGAGTCGTCAGAAGCCCGAAAGTCTGACAACCAGTCTAACCAAGGGGTATCGGGGGTATCGTATTACCCAATTAGTGGGCTGTGGAGGCAGTCGGTCTATGTAAAATACTGGTATTCAGCTGCATCCGGTTAGACTTGAAGCCAACCTGGGAAAAGGCTAGGCAGATTGATTGATACCTAATTTGAATCAACGTTAAAAAATATATTTATTTTACATCATTTATTTGTTGTATTAGGTATTATAGGCAATTTATGAAAGGATCTACGGGACTAACAGGTCTATTTTGAAGAAAAAAAAAAACATAAAATGAAAGTGACTTTTTTAATTAACAGCTTGCTTTTAAAACAAAATCATATTTATCAATTTTGGATACATTACAATAACATGTGTCAAGATTTTTTAAAGATATTTAAATTTGTATGAAAATCCGCTCCATGTAAAATACTGGTATTCAGATGTATCCGATAAAACTGGAAGCCGACCTTGGGAAAATGCTAAGGATAAAAAGTCAGCGAAATTTCAGCATATGCCTAGACTATGAGCTTTCCACGCAAGCGGAAGTTTAACATTTAACAATAAAATGAACCGTAATACAAATTCAAGGGCAGCTTTGCATTCTCTGTATACCTACCTAAAATTACTGTGGAGTGCACGTACACCTGTTTAATTTCGCCCACTTTATGACTTTAATAGGTACACACGGCTACACATCAAGCTATACATTTCCAGTATAAGCTGACCTCGCATTGTACGGAAATCCTATACAATGTGAGATCAGCATAAACTGGAAATTTGTATAGCTTGATGTGTAGCCGTGTGTATCAAAGAAACGGAAATATCCCACTTCCTAGAAGCCCGGAAAAGTTTGGCTTAAAAGTTCCAGCGGGTACAATACATATAATTATGATTCATTCAATATTATTTCTAGTAAGTCTATAATCTAGATTCTAGATTAGAATTACACGCGGCAGCTGCGTTTTTTCTAAGGCTATTGGAGCAAACGATTATAAATAAAAATGTAAATTATATTTCCATATTTATCTTGGAACGAGGAAAAGTCTGTCTGGGTGACGTTATGGGGCGAATCACGATCGATTCTAGAGTGTCGATTAATAGTATAATCCGGATTGCACTTTCTTTACTCTGTAGTTTAGACCTTCACGTCAAAAAGAGGCAGAGCGTGATGCTGTATGGGGACACGGATTTCTCTCTAGTCCAAAATTACGTGGTCTTTCTTACGATACGATTCCTATGGTGCGTGTTGGTCCGGGCTGATCCGCGTGCGTCCGCGGCCAGTCGATAATTTCAAGGGGAATGTACCCAATCTCGAACGCACGGCGACAGACGTGTCTGCGATACCCCGCACGTACCCCTTCCCACGGTGCGTCGTGCGGGCTCGTCCGTGTCCGTCCGCGATATGGCGCACCGTCGGATTCCACTTTTAATCGCCTTCCGATGAGGGAATGCGTTCCTGACACCTGTCAGATAAATCACCTTTTACAATTATTTTACATTTGACAGCAACCAAATTATTATAACAACGAGAGTAAAGATCACTGTGGTGCAAAATCAAAATATATAATTACTGTGAAAGGACTGCAAATGTTGAGTACAAAAGAATAAATACGTGTTTTATAAAATTAAAATTGGTTAGTTTCCGTACGAAAAATACGCGCAATGACGTGGAGTTGCGGACTCCAGCCCATAATACCTAAAGTCTGTTTTTTAATCTCGTGGACTCATTTGCAATTTCAAGCGATTGTTGTTTGTTTTTTCAATTTGAAGTTTGACATTTGCACCCGTCAAATTAGTCCTAATCGGGTCCAACTGACAGGACACGTTTCAGGAACGCATTGTTTCCATGGTCGGAATATATCTCCTGTTCGTTTTTCAAACGTTACTTTTATGGTCAGCACCATTCATTAGGGTTCTATAAAAAGGCTCAAATATTGATAACGATGAAAATCCCTCATTAATTGGCTTTGGATTAAATGTTATCAATAGCCAGCATTAATACCCTTACGCAAACAAATGAAAAAGAATACAACACAGAGCGAGATAAATACCAATTGCACCAGTATATACTTATAATTGTGTACTCGTCACGGAATTCCCGTAACCGACAACGTCAGAGTTATGTAACATTGACAATGAGAATAATTGTTTACCTACGCTAGATGGTAAACGGGAAGAAATGGGCCTATTATTATTATAGACGTCATAGATGTGCAGCCAGAGGATAGACTCGTTCTTTCGCTTGAGTCATTTGTTTGTGGTCACGCAAAATTTCACGCCTCCTTAGGCTCCATTTACACGGTACAAGTTATTGCCTGTGGCATACCATAAACTCGAACCATCAATTAACTGGCACTATCAAACGTAATAACGCAACACGTAAAAATTGTTGCACGATACAGGCCTATAACCTATACTAGTTGCCGTTCAAAACTGGTATAGGTATAAACAGCATGTACAATAAAATTGCACGTACATTAAAACCGAATCGAAACAAGTTTAAAAAAATCTTGAGAAGACGTTCAATATTTTAATGACATATTTGGCAGCTGTTATACAGGCGATTACTTAAATCAATTCTACAAGAATATGCAACTCTATGTTAACAAGAGACAAAAGTTACATGCAATAATCGCCTTGCAATAAAATTACCTTGGCGTAAGTCGCATGCAATTTTATTGAACGGCCAAATTTGCACTCAATCATTGTATGCCATTTCATGGAAATCGCACGCGTGTAAACACTTGCATACGTGTTATTATTGCTCCAGAAACTTGCATCGTGTAAATGGGGCTTTATTCTTAGGCAAAGATGAGCCACAATATACCTAACATACATACCTACCTCTTTACCGATATGGTGCACTACAGCCACTACTGCCTGCAGTTAAACCAAGCAATGCATTACTAGAGATATCATTATTTTCGTCAACCGCTCAAACTGTACCTACTAACGACGGCGACACGTGAGGGCCTAACAAGTGGCAATCGCTTCGAAAGCGTTTCGTATGTCTACAACGACTTTCAACAGAATTGACATAGCTTTTCGATAGCTTATCGCACCTTCGGTGCAACAAAGTCATAAATAGTAAATTAAAATATGAGGTGTTTTGACTTTTGTTTCGGTGCAACAAAGTCACAAATAGTAAAATTAAAAAATGAGCTGTTGTGACTTTGTTGCACCGAAGGTACGTTATGTCAGTCCTATACATTTCTGCCTTTTCCATCATTGTTATCGCTGATAGAATGTCACTTTGTCGAGGGCCTCTGAGGGCCTAGACAAATGGCAATCGTTTTCTAAACATTTCGTATTTCTATAATGATTTTCAACGGGATTGACATATGCTTTTCGGTAGCTTATGTCAGTCCCATACATTTTTGACTTTCCCATCATCGTTATCGCTGATAGAATGTCACTTTGTCAAGGCCCTCGGTGTTGAGATTGATAAGGAATTGTGCGCAAACCAAAAGTCACTAATCATCAACTTCATCACAACAAGAGACTTCGATCACCAATCCGCCCGCCACGTGATGATTTGGCAAATCCTTTTTTTTATCTACTACGGAGAATCTCTTGGCCTGCATCTCACATGAGCACCGTTTTGTCGACGGGAGAGTAGACAAAAATGACGTTTCCTGTAGACAGTATACAGTATGAGACGGCAGCAAAGTAGAAAGAGTCAACTGCACTTTTTACGAAATTCACTCTTTTACATAATTCGACTCAGAATTCTTTGTTTTATCATAGGATTTATCGGTTGTCAGTGTGATTTTGACAGTAAGGATAGAAAACTTTCTTCCGGTCGATCTTTGTCTAGGTCTTTTTGTAGGTAGACTATTACCTACAAAAAGACCTAGACAAAGATCGTTAGAAATGAAAGGCAAAATGACAGATTGTAGAAAGATTTCTACGGTGGATGTCATAAATGAAGAAACGAACTGTCACTTTGTATAGAAAAAGCTATGTCTATTCTTCGTAGAGATAGAAAGCGCCATGCTACGCCTGCTGATGGTAAGTGATGATCCGGCCGAAGGTGGAAGCGAGCTTCACCCGGAATCCTCAACCACAGAGGAACATGGCTCTCTCACCTGTAACTGCCGAAACACAACAATGCTGTTAACATTGTTGTTATGGCGACAGACTTAGATAATATGGTAGTAGCTAGCCAGGCGGACTTAGAACAAGCCCTACCACTGACCAAACCGAGCAAAATAATTTGCCCCCACTGGGAATCAAACCCAGGACCTCTGCTTCTGAGACAGGTGGTCTATAACCACTAGAGCACAGAGGCGGTTAAAAGCGGTTTTAGGCGGTTATTCAGAAGCGAAAGGTCAAAGTGCTCAATACGTACAGTCGAAAAACTACCAACACGGAAGTGTTACCTACCTACATTTGACGTCACATTTTGCGGTATGCGCCATGTTTATGTAGGTTTCCTAGTTCAGTTATAACGAAACCTATTTAATGACACGTCACTATGACGGTGTGGATTCATGCTGCTTTCTGCTTGGCTGATGTAAAGGACTTGACGAGAGCCACGTATTTTCAGAGGAAAAATTAGAGAAATTAGACAAGTTTCCTTATACGGGGGTTGGAAATCAGTATGCACCATGTTTTGCAATACTCGGTGAATGACGTTCCTCTCCAGCTGCGGTTTGCTGAATGAATCCGCGTAAACGAACTTTTTATAAGATTGGTACAAAAATGGCGTTTCAAACGAATTTAAAATCACAATAAGTCTATTGGATAAAGAAATTATAGGAGATTAGATACATTAAAATTAGCACCCAAACTTACATAATATAGGGTAACCATACCACAAAAGTTAGCACATTTTTGAATGATTTGAATACATAATAATATTGAAAAATCATGCATGTATTAGGATATACCAACAAATAATAGTAATAATAAATTCAAACTGGTTTGATTATAAAACTTTATCGTTTTTAAATTTTACTAGCTAATGCCCGCGGCTTCGCCCGCTTGACAAATTATATACTAAAACCTTCCTCGAGAACCACTCTTTCTGTTGGTGAAAACAGCATGAAAATCGGTGCTATCGTTTTTGAGTTTATCGCGAACAGACAGACAGACAGACGCGGCGGAGGACTTTGATTTATAACATGTAGTGATTGATTTAAAAATGGCTAAACACGTGAAATTAAATGAATTTAGTTAAACTATCAAAGATATCACAAATATTATTATCAAGCTTGGTTTATTTATTTATTAGGATCTCCAACAAAAGATGTACACAGGACATGACAAATATTATGTTATGTACCATAGGTATCTCTAGGTGGTTCTTTCCGGATCAAGGCGTTGATTCACCAATCAATTTTTTTTTTAATCTATCGAACTTATAGATGCTGCTAATGGAATGTCTTTTTAAACGGAATCATGATTCATTAGGGGCCTTAAAATATTGCTCACAGGGTGGATTCGTAAAACAATCTTGGTATTTATTATGTATGAATAATGAACGTTCATCAGCAACGCTGATGCCTAACGCTTCCGACATACCCAAATACTTATAGCTTTCGGATGAGGGGAGGGACCTGAGGTATATGGAATCCGAGAGTTGAATTCCATAATCTCCCCTCGCTTTACATGCATGACTGCACATTTGTCCACGCGAAATTCCATCCTGATGGCGTTACTGAAGGTTCCAGTTACCTTCAGTAGCTCCATCAGTCGCAATTCGTTGGGGGCCAAGAGTTTCAGGTCATCCATGTAGAGGAGGTGAGATATGACCTGACCACCTCTCCTCACCGATAGAGGCACCATGAATCGCGCAAAATTATTTTAGATGTTCGAACGATGAGTCGTCATCATCTTTACCATTATTCACCTTCTATTTATCTCGTTGGATAAGGCAAAATAAATTATACTGGTGTAGTTGTGTGATGTCAATGTAAATATGAGACGCCAGATATTATGTTGTTATATTCTACTCGAAACTTAATAAGTTAGGTAACCTGTCTGTCATCGTTTTCTTTATTTTCCTTAGCAATTTTAGCAGTTTCATGTATTCTCAATTTAGCGTTCGTATCTACATTCACGGTCATTCCTTTCCAAGCTAAAGCTGTAACTTCAAGATACTCCCATTACTAGACAACTATTGCCGCTTCCTACAGACAGTTTTAACAAAAACAAAGGTTTTCTAAATATCCTACATAGATACAGTTATTAAATAAAGTCCCAAAAATTTCCATAGTTCAAAGAATTTTTCCGGAAATCTACAACTATTATATTGTGTTACAAAATTAATGTGTTACACATTCTTATCTACTGATAAAAATAACCGGGTCCGTGTTTCCTGGTTTATTTCGAGTTGGTATAAGGAAATTATTCATTTAGGTATGACATTACGGTAATAATGGCCGTTTTTAATCTATTTACCTCCTTTGAGTGACTTATTGATAACGCTTACATCACTCGACAGAATAATATTTATCTCTTTTATCATAGGATCAAGGATTATTTCATAACTATCAGGATTATGATAAAAATTCGTTCTGCAAAACACAACAACATTATGGTAAACAGAAAGAGGCCTAGGATAGTACCCTGTGGCGTTCTCTGGAATAACCTATATTTAACAGTCTTTAATCTTCTATGAAATGGTGACTTAAAGTGAATCCTCTTACTGACTGAACATAATAAACATTTTCAAGAATTTTATAATAAATCGACACCAAATGCTTTTCAAAAGCCTATTAATAAAACTGATAAAACAACGAAGATAAAATGATTAGAATACTTTATTTGAAGTGATTACGAAAACTTGATTAAGCTTTTTCACAAGCAAAGATATTTCAATTCAACATTAATATAACTCCCTCACTTTAATCAAGGGAGTGGCAAAACGCAAGATGTAGATAAAATCCGTCTTTTCCTCTTGGATTATCCAGAAAATATACTGCAAACATGATCTCCAGAATACAACGATATGATTCATTGATACATCTACTCTAGATTCTAGATAACATTGACAGCTGGTCGGCAAACAATGATTGATACGTGGCGTGGTTCTGTCAAGGCTTTTTAACGGCGCGACGGCTACATAATATTATCGGTCAAAGGTTCTATTTCTATTCTAATACCTACATCTTTATTAGCCAATGTTCCCATTGTGTCAATGTTCCAATATTCCATTTGTATCATCGCATAAACCTGTGTTATGTAAATAAATGAATTTGAATTTATATCGTGACGATAGATAATTTGGATCCGTACCATGACTGTTTTCAGGACAGTTTTAGGCCTGTACCTCACGTGACTCAGGCATTACATAAAACTGGTTTAAACCCTTATGATTGGTTGACACCAGTAATTAATACTTGAGTCTTGAGTGTCGCTCTGTAATACGGTCAAAGTCATAGTTACACACAAGGCTCAAAATCGCTTAACATTTAACATGACACCTTGTTTTTAACTATTGGCCTGCTAGAGAGTGCAAGTTAACCTATTCAAAGTGCTTCAGTGGTTTGAATAAATGAAGCTGTTCATAAGCCACTGCACGGTTAACTCTGAAAATTTTACAGTGCGATTGTCATTTTTTTCATCTAAATGACAGTCTACAACGATAAAAAACCCTCACGACCCCATTGGAACCATCGGACACATACTAATGTCAGAAAAACATAAAAGCTGTCTATGAAATGTAGGTTTAAGATAGTGCCCCTTCGCTTTGAACAGTCGAAATGGTAATGTGTTTATATTAAAGCATAATTTCTCAGATTCGGTGAATGTAGGCTGAGCTGAATACATAAATAGCTGCATTGAATTTAAACGGTCTTCTGGTCCATCTTTAGTAATTTTGTGAAATAATATTTGGTCCTACTACCTTACTTTAGAAAGTTTTGCTGTCTCATAAATATTTTCGTTGTAAATCTTTTAAAAGTAAAGGATAATTTGACCAGGGGGCTAGACGGCCACATTAGCAATTCCTCTAAAAGCAATTCATTTCCTGTATTCCCAGCTGTCATTCGCAATTCCTCTAATTTGACACAAAAGCAATTCATAATTTATGGACTATTTTACGAATCTCCATAGAAAACTGTTTAACAGGTGAATTATTATCATATTATGAATTGTCAGTTTGTGACATTTTACGATGATTCATAATATTTTCCTAATATGATTTTGCCAAAGTGGCCATTTTAAGGCCCCAGAAGCTACTTTGAAACACCCAGATGGTACCGTTTTTAGGTCCACAGACGTTAATGAAGTAAAAGTAAAACTAATTACTCCAGTAGACATGAAATGACGTGTTGATGACCCTGTTAGCTTCCGTGGTACCGTCATGGTCAGGCCTGTTTGCGTTCAAAGTCACGGTCGACGGTTCTTAATGATTCGCCACCCAGACAAGCCAAAATTATTAAAATTTGCGGTTTTCGGTGAGTACCTAGATATTATTTTCTAGCTAGTTTTTTCTACATGTTCTTATAATAGCTTAGTGGTTGTAAGTGCTACTGACTAATCCGGTGTTGGATTTCCTATTTGTGTTGCGTTTTTATGTTTTTCGGTATTTCCGATTCGGTTTTAATTTTTTAAACCGGTCTAAACTACTTCTCCGCATTCATCATGAACGTCATCGGATTCATATACGAGTATATGATTGGTCCATCGGAAAATTTAATTCAACTGTGGTGCAGCAACTTTATTATTCCTTCCTAACTCTTTTTAATTGTTTTACTTATTACTTTCGTATGTAGTATCCATATGCTATATGATGCCAATTTCTTCTTGCCAAACATTTCGTCTGACAAATAGAACTACTTCTTCTTCTGTAATGATGATTTCTTTACCTTCAACAGACGTAATGTCCCCTTTATTTACTTGAATAAATTAGTCACATGTGATTACGTCACATATCAACACATACATAATCTACGTAACGATACCCTTATCTGATAAGAGTCCAAATCTTGTTTATTAAACATAAATATTTTGGCTGTTAGTGTTCCGATTCCGTATAGTGATGAACTAAGAATAAAATCAGCTATTAATATACTGTGACCACCAATCTTTTAAGCATGAAGATAATGACGTATCTAGAGTTTCCCGTTCCTTGGTAGGTCCATGTTCAATAATGGACTCTCCTGACGCAATGAGCAATGATCTACAAGATCACAGAATTCTATCTATTAACTTGATAGATATAGATAATTTAGATATATTGTTTTATGGGCACACTATGAAATATAATCATCATGAAGTACTTGAAAAGGAATTTACTAGAAAAGCTAAAGATGATTCTCTTATCACTAGTAATTCGGCGATGTGACAAGATTAGGGTTTTTCGGTTGATCTACGCATGATTTTCATGCTAGTGATTTTGCAATTTATGTCCCCGTGGACCTCTCTGATGTCCATGAATCTTTGACACTCGTTACGGGTCGTCATAAGGCTTAGCAAGGTGTATCGTGTAACCCAGTAACTGGGTTGTGGAGGTCAAATAGGTAGTCACTCCATGTAAAAAACTGGTAGGTAATCAGCTGCAACCGGTTACACTTGAAGCTGACCCCAACATAGCTGGAAAAAGGCGAGGCAGATTGATTGTACACGTGGACCAGTATGGTGCTGTATTCTGTAAACAGTCTGACACTGACCTGCAAATTGGAAAAAACGGAAGATAATTTGAATTTCACGGGCTGCATCCCCTTTAACACTAATATCAAGTGAAGTGACCATGCAACTTTAGTTTACAGAATAATGCTTTTATCCCCTTGGAAATACACCCGGACTCAAGTTACACCAGTATTTATATCAGTGTAACCATAAATTCAATTGGTTTAATTTTAGCGTAAGTTTACTCCAAGTACGGGATTAGAGTATAATGCACTTCTATAACTTCATTACTTAACTTCATTACTTACGAACTTATTATAATTGATCCTTTTAGTTGATGCAGTTCGGTCTTTCTGGTAAACGTGGAGTATAAAAGATTAATTTGTCAAGTCGTCCTACATGCCTTACGGCCCATTTAGGATGTTGTTTTCATTTTCTGCAATCCGTTCTAAATGTGCCGTAGGCATGTAGGAGTTGATGAATTCCTCGTCTCTAGAGTCACGTCATCTTTCAGTGGCGCCACTAAGCAATATCTTCAAAGATACTCTTAGAGTGTCTGTATTTTCTTTTATCGCTACTTATCTATCTACATCTTGAACTATAGGCTCCTAAGTAATCAGTTTTCTATTTGACTGATAACTACTGATACTCTGAGTGATCACTACTGATAATTTTCATTTTCTCTCTTATCGTGACCTAAAATGAAAGGTTGGTTTTTCTTATATTTCTCCAAACATACCCACCCTCCTGCCCACGGATTCGTCCGCGTGTGTCGTTAAAAAGTAGCCTATGTCCTTTTCCACGTCAGCGTCTACCCATGTGCCAAATTTCATCCAAATCTGTTCAGCCGTTTTAGCGTGAAAGCGTAATAAACAAACAAACTCACTTTCGCATTTATAATATTAGTTAGGAATATGGTATCACTTAACAACAACAGTTCCCAGGATTAACTTTATGCTTTTTTTTTCTAAGCCGTGGTAATTTATCAAAAACAAAAAAAACTGACGGTAAAATATAACAAAAAAAAACTTATAATATATATATTTTTTTTGCATTCATTGTGCCATCCAACTGTAATAGAACCAGTGGACTAATCTTTCCATCACCCTGTAAAAATCCCAAAGATAGAAATACAACATTTTTTTAATATTTTTTATTAATTACATTCATGACATCTAAGTAAGTAATTGACATTGAACATCTGACTATATTTAATTATTTGTGACATTGATAATCTGGATATTTAAATGACATTTATTTATTATTATTACTCTCCCTCATAGTAATTAAGTGGCATGTAATTTTTGTATTTTTTTTTAATTGTTAAATCTCTAATAATCGACACAGTGTAAAAATTGATATGAATAAATTAAAAATTAAAACAAAATTGCTTTGACACCGTGCAACCTCCGTGCATGACAGTACAAAGAAGATTATGGTGTGACGAAGGCTGCGTTATCGGTTTTGAGAAAATTCTCATAGTAATCTCTGTGTCAAATGAATCTAATCATTGGTTTTGATATTTGCATACCTCCAGCAAAAATTGGGATTTTTCAAGAGTGATTCTTCTCCTACCTTTGGTGGTTTTTTTTTTTCGTGTGGTTGGTCACTGGCCTGGTGGCAGGGTTTTTATGTCAAAGTCAAAAGTCAAAGTCAAATAATTTATTTCAAGTAGACACATTAAAGGCACTTATGACTGTCAAATACATAGAAATCGAAATAGAACTGATTCTAGTTGCCCCTTCCAAAAGGTAGTTTTCGTATGGAGAAGAATGGGCAAGAAACTCCACCGTTACTCTTTTAAAAAATGTTTATGCCGCCCATGGGTGACCTCTGACTTGGCTTCACATGCCGTCGAGAAGTATCTCTCAGGCGTGCCGGTCTTCTCTTCTTTAATGGTTGAATCATGACCGAATATTACCTAAAGCTGTTGAAAAATATACCTTCTCTTTTAGAAATTAGGTTTGTATCTACGTCATTTAGCGTTAAAAAAGTGATGTGGTTGTCTGATGAGGTCTACCCAAGTTTTTGCGGGACTATTGCCCGACCTTCTAAGTCCGACAGCCTTAAGGTGACCGCCGACGGCGCCGACACTCGATTTTATTCAGACATAGCTATTGACGTCACAGTGGGTACTTTCGTTTAATTGCCTGAGAATGCAGACGCTTAGTGCATCATCTTACTTAATTATGAACAATAACTAGCTTTTGTTCGCGTCTCCGCTTGTAAATGAGGACGCAAGGACCGAATTTGCTAATGATTTTGACTGCATTAGTCCATAGACTCACAATGTGGCCCCATTTATAAACACATCGACCATAGATAGGCTTAGAAAAAAAATGACAAAAATTATTCTAAAAGCCGGTTATTTTATTTTTAGATTTAAATTTTAAATTACCATAAGCCAACTATAAAATTAGTTTTTTTTGTAATATTAATTCCGAACTCGTTACAACACAAAATGAATTGCAACCATCTCATGCATCGTTATAATTCAAATTAACATTTTTTCCCCAAGACATGGCTACAAAAAATCACAACAAATTAATTAACCAAAACCTCAATTAAACAGAAACACAAACACACTGACGCGGCCCACAATACAAGTATATTCGACAAACAATAGGACGCGATGTACTCGCGTATTTCAGAGACAACGCACACACCTTGGACGTTAGTCGTTTACTGTGGGGAGCATCAGAAAGACGTTAGTGATCGTGCTACTGTGTGGATTTGCCAAATAAACGTTTTGTTATAACACTTGGGTAAGTCCTTTTTAATGTTTTGCTCTTAAAATTAGTCCGTCTATAGTTTTTTTTTTATGCCGGACACTGGTCAAACTTGTGACGGTAATTTTCTGATTGATTTTTTTTTGTCGTGCATTGCGAGGATTTTAATTCTAAATTAATGTGGTTGGACTTGAACTTTTGTAGTGTTGCTCGGGGGCGTATTTATCATTAAAATAGTAATATTTAGACGTGTTAATTGGAGTTAGTTAAGAGTTCTAGTTCTCCATCTAGTAAAAAGTAACTTTGGCGTCGGAATAAAGTGTGCAAAGTTTTAGATATATCTATATCTAGGACATGCAATTTTTTCAAGTCACTTAACCGCGCACAGAAGGCCAATTCTCGTGCTTAAAAAACGTTCAAATTCAAGTCGCAGTGCCGCAAAAGTTCCAAAACGTCAAAAAAGGTATTCTGCTAAACCAAAAAACTAAGTCAAAGGTGGCGTTTGGTGCGATGATATTGCGAATTGAATGAAAATAAGAAATGTACTGAAACGGTATTCTGCTAAATTGTCGAGTAGCGAATGAAAATAAAATCGATATCCGTGGGTATTCCCGTACCTAAGCAACCGTCAAAACTGACGTAAGCATGAGATTATTTGTTGACTGAACTGTCACGAAAAATTTTAGCTTCTGCAGTTTCAATTTCTCATTTTATTTTCATTTTGTCCTTGAAATCATCTTGAAATCCAATATTCATGAAATAAAAACTTATACAGGAACAGTGTTGTAAATACTTTTGTGTTTGTGTGGTGAAATAATACAAAACGAGTGGGTTCGCCAGTGGGAGTTATTTTCATTCCTCGCACAACGTGCAGAGCCGAATCGTCGGCGGAACAACGTAGAGAGCCCAGCAGTAGCTGTTCTCAGCATCGCCAGCCGCGGGGTCACACATCAGGCGCATTTTCCATAAGCGACCGTGCGTTTTTAAAACTTAGTCTTACGAACTGAAGCCGCATTTCCTACAGGATAAGCGAAGAAATGGACTGGGTGTTGCAGCCAAGGTTGGTCTACAAGTACAAATTATAATACTTATATCAAAACTAGCTTCCGCCCGCGTGGTATGTCGATAAAAAGTAGCCTATGTCCTTCCCCAGTATGCCATCTATCTCCTTGCCAAATTTTGTCGAAATCCGTTCCATGGTTTAGGCGTGAAAAAGTAACATACGGAGAGACAGACAGAGTTACTTTCGAATTTATAATATTAGTATGGATATATTAATAGGGATATTATCGATTGATATGCAACAAGGCAGCTATATTCTAAGCATCTTCATCACCGCATCTACTTATCAGCCACAAGGTCGAAACTCTATTCCTTCAGGTTCACAGTTGTGTAGAAAGGCTGGAAGTGTAACCGTGATTTTAAAATCTATGCGAAATGAATAAGTAATAGAATTTGTTTGTCTATTCACTATTTATTATACCTTTTATGTCTCCTTTTTAGATTCCTTACATTTAGATGAGATACGAAGTCCCGACCTATTTGCGGTCATGGCAGCCAATTTAAACGGAGATAGCCAAGTATACAGGAGATACTATAGAAAACGAGGCTGTGCGCACACACAACATGTACACAACCTCTTCCCTCACTCTCATAGTCCGATGGGTCGGCAATACGACGTAACCGGGAAGAGATTAGTACCAACGGCTGTACGTGCTTTCCTAGGCACGGGGTTGTCACACTATTACATTACTATTTGGAGGAATCACGCGGACGACACATGGCGGGAAAAATGAGCAGGACGGTCGTTCTGATTGCCATTGTTCGACCTAGATAAGAGCGAAAAGGACGGTCCACGTCTGATAAAAAACCGTTTAAAAGCGCCCTAATACACAGTGTTACTTATGTTGTTTTGCGTAATATTTTTTTGTTTGTATAAATAGTTACCTGCCTATTTAATAATAAATATTCACTTCAGTAGGGTAGTCATTTTATTTTTCTACAGTCACTCCACTTCTGTGAAGCACAGGGTCCGTCGATGTGGCGACGCTTGAGAGAGGCCTATGTTTAACAGTGGACGTCTTTCGGCTGAAATGATGACGATGACTCCACTTCTATAGGGCTGACTTTATATTAAGTAAGCACTTCGCCTGCAACTGCATCACGGCACGTTTGCTCTTTCACTATGCTCGTGAGAGATGGTCACAGTTCCAAACATAATACATATTTATATAGATTTGTATAAATGTACTTATTACATTAATTTCCTCCAGCCTCTTTGACTGAATGTATGCCCAAGCTTCTGAATAAATACTACTTGATAGATTAAGTATGTACGATTCTTGCAAAAATAATCTTTAAGGTCGGACCAAAACCATATGCTGCATCCGGTTAGACTGGAAGCCGACCCCAACTTGGTTGGGAAAAGGCTAGGCAGATGATGAAGGTCGGACCAACACATAGGTTAGATCATCATCATCATTTCTGACAGCCTTGTTCCGCTCACTGCTGAGTAAGTATATGCTACACATTATTACGCTATTTCCTATGGAGGGAAGATGAATATTCTATTTTGTTCCTGTTCTTCGATAGTTTACTGCGGGATTGTACAAGACAGGATTTGACAAGCTTTACAAGGAGCTATGTTGGAAAATAGTAAGAACGCAAACAGCCTTGTGGAATCTTCTTAGCAAGTGTTTGCCTCATAAGGTAATTGGCGTTTGACATATTAGTACGAGAGCCCACGACCAAAACCATGTCGCATCGCTTTACGGCCAAAACCGTATAAAATCATTAGTTCGTTGAAGTTGTTGTTACATTACATACAAATTTTGCGAGGCACATGTGACCTGACAAATTTTTCAACACATTCAAAATCCTTCGTTCGTATTCTTTCAATTTAATTTTATTTGTAAATCTAAAATCTATCGTTCAAAATCAGACAGATTGTTAAAAAATAGATCGGTACTTTTTTTGGCGTAATATTTGAAAATTGGGTCAGCTCAGACGTGATTGAGAAATTCTGATTGTGAAAAATTCTGAAAGGAGATCATTTATTTTGAGTCCAAAACCCAAAGTTTTAGTTTTATATTAAAAAAAAATGAAGGTAAGTACGTAGAATAGACTTGAAGAAAACAGCTGAAGGAATAGTCTTTGAGATTCAGCGCCATGGTATAAAATGATTAGGAGGACTTCTCCGACCAAGGTACCTCATTTTTTTTTCGCACTCTGCACTTTGTGCTTTTGGCCCAACTTTGTATGAGACGTGAATGGTCCTCAGGATTTTGGATTCAGATCTATCAATTTTATAGGGTTTTGGTCGAAAAACGACAAGGCAAAAATGTTGGTCATGGGCTCTCATACTATAAGAAAGTGTCATGTGTCATGTGTGTCTTTTCAAAGTTAGCTTTTGTATAATAACTACTTGATACCCTATATTTGATTGTTCATAAATAGTATTCAAACTGCTGAAAGTCCATCATTTCTTCGGTTTAAGGGCTCAGCCCGCTTCCACTGCGCAAGTGACACAGTCAATTACGACATATAGATATAAGAAAGGCTATTTTCATCACATGTCAAAGAATCGTACAGTCGAAGCGATTCGACGTCTACCTCGCATGACCTAGGTTGTGAGTTCGATCCTCAACTATTGTTATTTTTTTTTGTTTTTTTGTAATTCATTTTTGTACTATTTTGATACATCAAGATTTCCATATTAAAAATAATAAAATAACTGCATGCTTTTTAGGGTTCCGTACCGAAAGGGTGTAAATTATTTGTTATTACCAAAGGAACAGACCGATCGTTTGATCTTGCGAAAATGAGCAAAAGTTCATAATAAAGAAATGAAAAAGGCAAATGAAAACTATACTTTGATTTATTTTGCTACATTTGTATGCAGTAACTAGTACCTTGTATAAATATTTTTTTACAATATAGTATACTTGTAATATTTTTACAAGGTAGCTTGGCACTTTCATCTGTAAAGGATTTTAAATCCGCTGCAAAACTTCATCTCCCGTCAGGATATCGAAAAATCTGCTATTGATGCTAACAACAAACCCTTGTGTTTGTTGTAGAGGGTACGGAAGTTTTTTATCATAACGGCACTTCTATATCTGTATGATTTTCCCTGCAACTCTTCACTCAACGCACTAGAACGACTACAACAGTAGGTATCTATCCTGGATGCTATGCTCGGGTTTTATTTCGAAATACGATGATATTCCTCACTCGGACCAAATAAAAAACCTTCTTCATGGATAATATAGTTATGTAGGAACTAAACAATTTTTTGATGGCTATTTCGGCACCATATTCGACAAATCTCTTTCTTGCTGTGATAGTGCTATATAGTTACAGTTATTTCACTCATAAACCAAGAATTTAATAAATAAAAAAGATATAATACTATAGTTTGACATTCAATATAATGACGTCTCTTCTTGACATCTTAAACCATCGCGCTTGCGCGTCGCGATTTCAATACGTTCCAAATTATCTTTCTATCTGAATATTTATTTCAATGATTTTGTATTCTCAAAGATATATAATAACAAACGGGAAATGAAAATACTAAAACTATGTACTTATCCAAGCAAACTAATTAATACATTTAAAAAATCATAAAATAAGGTTGCTAAAAATTGAAGTATCACTAATTATCACAATATCGTCTGCGTGCATTGAACCAACATGAAAATATATTTATTTTCGTAAACGAAAACATACTCGACCGCCGTGAGACTCGACTGCGAAGATATTGCGATCGGAATGTGAATAAACCGAATATTAAGGTTAGCAGAATACCATTTTTTGATCTATTCACAATGTCATCGCATTCCGGTCGCATGATTTTCAATTTGCACGTTAAATAGCAGAATTGGCCTTCAGTTTTGTTTTAATTGTAGATCATATAATAGGTACCTTAAATTGAACATACTCGTAATCATCTTATTATGACTTAAAATAAAATAAAAACAAAATCGCTCAAAAGCTCAAACGCGAAGCTCACATCTCTACCAAACCAATCCAACCACCGTACTGTGTTACAACTCTAAACAAATTGCCAAACTGTAGTAAAAATCTATCGGTTGCGTGAGCCCTAAAGGCTTTCATGTGACGTAGCGACGGGCTCGTCGTCTCGACCAATCACAGCGTTGACTGATCCATAAAAACGTCAAGCGTGAAGCGGAAAGGCCAAACGCGAAACGTACGTGAGGCAGAACGCACGCCGGTGTCAAACGGGACGCGCTACATTCGTTCGCTCAATAAAATTTACGCTCGCTTACGGTCAGTGTAGTGTTGTTCGCATTTCGGAATAATAAAAGTGAGTAAAAAAGAAAAAAATATTCTTTCTGCAATTTTTTTCGATTTGTCTCCCGTGGGTGTCCAGTCGGAACCGGTGTGTAATTGGATGCTGGATTGGTTCAAGTGATATTAACTTAGTTCCAAGTAAGCTGTCAGTTTTTTATATCAATTTATAAGTTGTTTGCAAACAAAATTCACGATCTGGTTCCAAGTGGACATTCATGGACGGTGATGGTTGTAATCATGGAGTCGCAATAAATGAAATTATCTTTTTTGATAACGTTTGCATTAAAGTTAGTGAGTGTTGGAGGTGTGTTTGCAATGTTTCTCAACACTGAATTTGTAACTTTCAAGTTTCATAGATTTTCTCAGCTTAAGTGTCCTAAGTTGAGGAACTGCTCCTGAGCATAAAAGTAAAGTAAACAAGTCATGTTTGAGAATCATTGAAAACTATTGCTCCTACTTACGAAATATCTTTACGTCTACAGATTTCTTATCTACATATTTCTATATGATCAGTCATCATTGATGAAATGGCTTATCTTGATCTATTACATAAATATTATCGGAAGATTTAACTGTATCGGATTGTTAATCTTATAATCTTTATTGGATGTTTAGTTTTACTTCTAATGCTACAAAGGGATCTTCATTTAATATTTTGAACAAGCACCTTTGAATTTCTATAACATTTATCTTTCCATCTTCATTCAAAATACAGAATCTATCAAAAGCCACACACGATTCAAAATCTCCTACAAATAGCAAAAGTAAATATTGAAATAACTCCTTAAACATAAAAGTCCAGTAAATTAATCTCAAACATGTTGTTGCCATTGATAAAATTGTGTCATTTTTATCGTGTTATCTGTTACGTGCAAAAAGTAAATATCACCACATATGGGATAACCAGAGATACGTATGGTTTAGTCTTGCAAGAGGCTGGTCTCACGTGAACACATACCGAACTTGAGTAAATAAAAAACGAAAGTTGATGTTTAGTTATCTTAAGTCTTTGAACCACAAATATGCTTGGTGAAGTAGAGATTGCAATCTGAATCATGTGTGCTACTAAAAGAATTTCAGATGTAGATGATGTTATATCTAATCCCGAATACAATTTTAGATCTTCATAATCCTATGTACATAAATCGAATTAGAACTTATGGATAGGAGACATGATAAGGATCGGAAACCAAGTAAAATGCTAAAGACAATGAGAGCTGTCAATCAGCATTGCATGAAGGATATCCCAATCCAATCCATCAGCATTTAGACCTAGCACAAATATTGATTCATTTGATGAAAGGTCATTGAATTAACTTTACAAAAACGCATCTTACAATGTTTCTAATATTGATTCTCCATATCGCTATTATAATATATGAAGCATAGTTTCAATTCACTTGCATACTTAGGATGTATCGAATAGAAATATAGCGTTTGTTGCATTGAAAATCTCAATAACTAATAATGTTTCTTCCGTGAATCCCGGTGTTATCACAGGCAAGGATACTGTTTTCATCCTCTCTGGATATATCTGTATAATCAGATAATGCTTGTATTTGTATATACGTACAAGTCTTTGATATATATCTGTAAGATTCGTTAGTGATTGTTCGATTATCGAGTGCATTATAGGGATCTATTTTGTCATGATCGTGTGTTGACACCTTTCTCTGTGTGACGTCATCGGATGACGCAATAACTGTTACTGTTTCGTTAAGATGCATACCTGTCCTTTCTAATACTTTTGTAATTTCTTCGAAGATGGTGTCTTTTTTTTTCTTAATTTCGTCTGTAGTGTGCGCTATGCCAATTTTGGCAGAGTTTTTAAGTGAAGGACATCATATGACTAGATGATATTGCACATTTTATTATGCTCTACTTTACCCTTTACTTGTTCCTACACACTTTTAGTTTTATCTGTTTCTATTTATTTACTGTCTAGCCAAGTAGCAAAATAATAATTGAAATTGTAAACAGCTTTAATGATATTAATGAGTATTTTAAATATTATGAAAGTGGCAGAAGCTTCTGTGAGTGAAAATTCCATTTTATATATATTTTAGATGTTATAATTGATTTGGTCAAGTCGATAGTTGTTATATCCTATAAAGCATCACTTGAGTAAATTACAAATATAAATGTACCTTACTGTAAAAATGAGGGCACAAATGTCGAGCCAGGAAAGCCTCCTAACATATGACATGAAGAATTTCCTCACATACGTTTGATTCCGCGTCTAGAACTACTAACCTCATAAGTAAATAGTAAAATAACGAATAAAACACACAAACTCATTACATGCAAGAAGTGAATGCTTTAAGTTTGACAAATTTAATACTTTGTTCTGGCTTGGGGACAACCTGAGAGACTGGAGGTCAAATCTTTGGACAGGGAAATGAATTTCAAATGATCTAGTTAGAGATCTCACCATAATTTACTAGAAAATAAGGCTGGCAAAAGCGATAGCCCTTAGCCTATAGAGGGATTATAAAATTACGGATAACTCAAAAGTTGTATATTCTGGCTTCCGCATTGGCCCCGCGTGGTAGATTACAGCCTACTCCCTCTCACAGAGAGGACGCCTGGGTCTCAGCAGTGGGAACATTGTAAGCTGATTATGCAATAGGTTAGCAATCATTAAAAGAAAAAAAGTAAAAGAGCTTATTAGTAAAAGAGCTTTATCATGAGTCCTACAGCAACCTTCCTTACGAGACCCGAGACCCATGACGGTATTCCTTTATAAACCGTTCGAAAATAAATCAATCGTAAAGCTTATAAACAAATAAACAAAGTAGCTGTAAGAACAATAAAATGAACGAGGTTCAAATGTTCAGCACATACGCACATACTTCAGCATCCATAAACACTGGTAAACTCGACGACATATCAAACTATAGACTCCCAGTATAAAATGACCTCGTACTGTATAGGGTTTCCGTACAATGACTGGCCAGATTATACTGGCAAAGTTTCGCGGGGTATATTGTCGTGCGTACATAAGTATAGGTAACATTACGACCGTACCGTACGGGGCTAAAGGAGTCAAAGATTAATAGCCTGTCAAACCAACTGTTTGTTTGACTATAGGTAATTTATAAACGGCAATAGCGCAGTGGTTTGAAGTGAGCACTGGCGAGAGAGTGGTCTTGAGTTTGAAGCAAGCCCCGGTTGATTACAGCTTCTTCAATATAATTTCAGATTATGGTCAGTAAAAATTCATCAACTTAATATCGTCACGACTCAAAATCGGCAAGTTATAACAAAAAAACGCGATTTTAATTACACAACAAAGCTCATTTTTTTTTGTATTTTTTGTTAGGCAGTTAATTACAAATTAAAAAACATATTAATTTAACTCAAAAATAAACAAAATTAATTATCAAATCCATCAACCAACAACAAAATACGTATCTGTGTCAAAAAATATGTGCAAATAGTATAATATTTAGCGTTCTTATAAAAGACATCAACGCACTCGGACCCCACACACGTTCGCCCGATCCTTGGTCTCGGTCCTTCCAGGAATAACTTCACTTATCGAACGGTGGTGACCCCTAGCCAGCCCGCACGTGTAACCGAACATACTGCCTTAGAATCTACCTGTCTGTACCTGGATTTTGTAGAATATGTACCTCTTTCTGTGAAATAGAGCTACTGTAAGGTAAAAGCTAAATGAAATTAAAAATATTGTTGTCTTTTTCTTGTTCGTCAAGTAAGAAAAAGATGGGAGATAGCCAGAGCTGTCAAATTAAGTAAACTATTGGTAAATGTCGTTAAAAGTCATGCTGAAGTTCTAAGTTTGAATTTGACAGCTTGTTTTTTTTTAATTTAAACTTAAATAGGTTCAATTTCGATCATCGGTTTGATTTACAAATTGGTTCAGTATGATCGGTAACTCGTTAAGTGCCGTTAATAAGTGAAGGGAAGCGTTTCATTGACTGGTATATTAAATACAACGTGATAATTTTACAACGTGATACTTTTACAACGTGATACTCATTTAAGTTTAATAGTTTGCGATTCTTTGCTTCCGTGAAGTGCGCAAACTTAACTTTTTTTTTGTTTTTTTACTGTCTCCTGAAAGTTTTAACACCAAAAACAGTATTATTATTTTATATAGTATTTTTCTGTTCCTTTTTCTTGTCTGTAATATTCTCATTTAGTTTATATGGAATAGGATGCCTGAAAAGATTTACGGAAGACTTTTGCTCAGCAGAGGGACAGAGTATAAAAAAGAATGTTTATCTATTATCATAAATTCCTAAAATTGTTTTTATGTATTTAATCATATAACCCGTATTGTAAAATGAACAAAAACTGATTATTAATCTATTTATTTTAATATGTGGTTTATCGCTCGTGGCAGCCATTAGTCTTAATGTTTTAGTAATATGTTTCTAATTGATTTGAAACTTCGGTTTTTTAATTAGTGCCAGGACATCAACTTATTATTTATTGCCATTAGGAAAATCTTTCAATAATATACATATAATATTAAGAAAATCTTTACCAATTTCGCAATATCATATTTCAATTAATAATAAAAACTTTTAAACCTACTTAACAACTTTTTTAATGACTTAGGTACATAGAAAACAGTGATATAGATTGTGCACAGGTGTAGACATAATTCATAATAATAAAAAATTTACATAATAGCTCAATAATTATGTTAAATTAATTTAAAAAAAATAAAAGACAGTTCAATCTATTTACTAGAGACTGCATAGACATAAAACCTTTTCGGAACCTTTTCGAATACTCCTAAAAACTACATAGTATTTGAAAATAGAATACTTGGTACAGAAACAAAATGCAAACGTTACTCGTGAATATATTATTTGCATATGCATAATAATAATATGCAACCATGTTATTTGTTGCTCTGGTTACAAACTTACAATGTAAAATTCTCTTACAAAAGTCAAGCAGTTCACTTGTGCTAAGCTGCACTGTGACATGCAATGAAAACTAAGTAACAAATTCCATTTATATTTTAAAAGCTTTTTCCCGCTGTATAACTTCAAATCCCAGATGAACGCCTTCATTTAAACCGTACCTATTACTGTCCTACTGCAGGGCAAAGGCATACAGAGAAGGCATGAGAGTTGATCACCACGCTTGCTTAAGACGGGTTGGGTATTTCAGACGTTTAAATAAGTCTTTATGTCCAGCGGGGCATTTCCCCTATTTTTAAAAACGTTCACATTCGTATCGCATTCGCAATCTGTCAAAATAACCATCAATTTACCAACATTTTTGGCAAGTTTGACAGATTACGAGTTGAATGTGAACGTTTTTTATTTAAGAGTATTGGCCCTCAGGTTTCCTCACGATGTTTTACTTCACCGATGTCCGTAATGTGATAAACTTAGAAAGAAACATATTGCATAAGAAAAGTATTCCTTTCTTGAGAACAAAAACGCAATTTATAAGTCAAATGAGGAAAACTGGGTTATACTAGTTCACACACGTAATCTTACGATCTATTGACTAACAAAATTAATCATCATCGGCCTAGCCTTTTCCCAACTATGTTGGGGTCGGCTTCCAGTCTAACCGGGTGCAGCTGAATAGTAGTATTTTACATGGAGTGACTGCCTATCTGACCTCCACAACCCATTAATACTTAATACGATACGCCTTGGCAAGACTAGTTGTCAGACTTTCGGGCTTCTGACGACTCATAACAATGTCAAAGAGATCCACAAATGACAGCCGGAACCAACGGCTTAACGTACTTTCCGAGGCACGGAGGAGTCTCGGTATGTAAATATGGTCACCCATCCACGGACCAACCCAACAAGCGTAGCTTGTAAGTAACCTCATGGATCGGTTTGTGCGGCTGTTATTACTTAGCCACGAGCTCCTCCAACTAACAAAACTAATATTATAGAAAATATGATATGAAAGAGACGGAAGTGAATGACAAGATTGACGGTTCACAGGGGAGAATGGAAGACAAAAAAAAGGTGTTGCGGCGATCCCAAGTAACATGGAACACCATCAGAAAGATGATGATGAAAATGAATATACAGAGAATATAAAGAAATATTATGAGGATGAAACCAGTGCTTGCACATAAATCACCACGCGTGGTGGATACGACAATTTTACGATCAGTATGGTTACTTCTCCTAGCAAAGATAGAAGGCCCATATTTTACAGTACATATAAGGACTAATGACATGACAATGGGTACAAAGTCCAATGAATTTTGACCGCATAGTGATGTCGGGTTACTGAACTCAATGAATGTCATCTTAATATGTCTATTATAAGTTTATAACCTTCGATTATAATCTAAGTTTATAAGATATTGTTATAAGCTTTGGTTATGTAATCTCGAGTAAATACATGGAGACTATATTCTTAATGGGGTAACTGAAGGTTAATAGTATGGACTGATGATCAAGAGTCCTGCAATTCGTATTGATGGTAAATTCGATCTAATAGAAAAAACACATTTGTCTATGTTTCAAAAGTTATTTTTCTAACACGGGTGACAGAAGAGGCTGCTAAGATATAGGGTATCCTATATCTTAGCAGCCTCTTCTGTCACCCGCAGACTCTTTTCTGAACCAGTGAACATCCGAAATCAAACTGCATAGAACTTGAGAGAATATTCCATCAAAATCGTTTAAAATTCAACGGAACCCAAAACCATAATCTCAAAAGCACCCATTCAAATTAAAATAAACGATTCGATAATTAATTTAAATTAATTTGATGTTAAACAATATTTATATTATTGTTCCAATATTTGAATATGGCCGAACACCTGTGTGCAACCCGATACGGCCGTCGGCGCCGACTGACTATAAATTGACCATTAATATGACCATAAAGATTATGTTTTTTTCGAATATCGAATATCTTTTGGGTTGGTTCTTCAGGTAGAGTTCGAAGAAGGTTTCATTGATGATTCATTTGGATTGATTGGAATCAAGCCTGTAAATCTTCTCATAATTTCAAGCTAATTGTAGATTATGATTATGAATTTCGATTTGCATATTCTCGGGAATATATTTGTGTTGCTTACATAAGTTCATATACTTCTGTCTGCTTTTACACCGGAAGTTTGACAGTTCTTATTTTAAACCCGTTCGTGTTAGACCCACCAGATTCTATAACCAATAAAGTACAGCCTAATATAAACACCTCAAAACGTACTTTATAGTACCGGCCCATTCAATAAACTAAGAGTACTCGGACATAGTCAGTATTATGCTTCACACGCTAGCGGTAAGCTAACACCACGGCTATATGATTACGCGGAAGCGTCTGGTATGTCGGCAGACGTTAACATTGACACTTGACCTATCCAGCGTGCGTTTTACTATCGTTAATCAATGGGAATTGTGGGGTTGTCTCATCTAGTAATGATTTTTAATATTTTTTTTCTTTACCTTCTATGCTAGATTCCTTGAGTCGATCAAAATTCTGAGCTCTTCTAATTTCAGTGGGATCTTTGTTGATAGCTTTAGCTTAAACTAATTTATGATAAGGGTATACGTTTGGGTTTTTGTCATTTTAACCTCATTATTTTGGTTCATTGACTAATTCTCCAGTTAATATATTCAGAATAACTTATAAGCTTTTCATATCATATGGCTAAAACCGCCATCTTTTAATAATCTAACTTTCTCAAACTCCTCATCTAGACGTAAATTTAACCCGTTGATAGCCGCGATTTTCATCATCTTTAACATCGGACCAACTCGAGCGTGCTCGGGCACTCTCGGGCGTATTCGGAACCAGCGCAAGAGTCGCCATCCAGTCTCGTTCAACTCGCTACTTATGTTACAAACCAGATCTTGTTATGTTACATTTTATTTTGTAATGTTATTTTCTTTAAGTGTGATATTTCTTTTAAGACCATATATGGTAATGCGTTGTTTCCTTTAGTCTATTTTTGTACCTACATTCTTGTTTATTTATGGATTTGAATGATCTAAAAAACCTCATGAATATCTTGGCAGACACAAGTCACTTGATGCAGACACTTGAATAATTTAATAGAATCTTCCCAAACGTGTATTTTCTCATGTCTGTCAAACTAGAGTTAACTCTGCTCTTATCTTCAAAGTCTATAAATTTACGTGTCTCATCTCCAAAATCATCAAGCCCGTTAATATCCCAAGAATTATAATCCATGAAAATAGAATTATCAAAGTGAGTTGACATAATAACTTTCTCATCGCGTTCATTGCCAACTTTCATGTGATATTTCACTGATTTCAATGTTGCGGCGGCGGCGACTCCAAACGATTGTGCAAAACGAGGTTACTGTACATATAATATTATTATTAGTTCAAAAGAAAAGTACGTTCATGTGTAAGCTGCGTTAATTAATAAACCGACTTATTCTAAGATCAAAATGAACTAATCAACACTGGCAATTCAACACCTTATGGTGAAAGAACCAGAGTTTAAAATGTTGAATATGAGACTGCTGAAGATTATTTTCTAAATAGTGTAAACAATAATAGAGAATTACCACTAATTTGTTTCTGAATGGTTATGACTAATAATGTTAGTTTGAAAGGAGAAATGTTCTTCTCAGAACTGAAGAGAGAACTGGTGTCTTTGTAGTCCAGTTGAAGCGCTGTAGGCATGGGTACTGACAT
The DNA here is from genome assembly GCA_947363905.1 of Lithophane semibrunnea. Lineage (NCBI taxonomy): Eukaryota > Metazoa > Arthropoda > Insecta > Lepidoptera > Noctuidae > Lithophane > Lithophane semibrunnea. The sequence goes on from OX376205.1 coordinate 2,607,779, forward strand.
AAATGTTATAACGAATAGTCTCAGTGTAGCATTAGTAACGCTAAAGCAAACAAAGCAACTGTAAAGACGGCTGGGTCAAATATACTATGTATTATGAAGAATATGGTAAGCTTGCCGACATCATGTATCTGTTGGTTTGTAGTCATAATATTAAAATCATCATTATTTCTGCCTCTGTTGATACCGATTCTCAAGATAGCTTTTGAATAGTCAATGATAGACGTCTAAAACCTACCAGCCAATATTAAATTGTAAAAAGCTCGTAAATTATTAATATCAATTAAACATAAAGCAACTACGGAAGTACCAACCCTATTCTAGAACATTACACAAATAGTTACCCATATATTCACGCATAATCTTAAGAGGATTAAGCAGATAAAGAATCTCGTTGATTGCCAGTAATTATCACGAAGGCTTAGTGAAAGGTGTTACATATCTGTAATTAGATCTCCAATGTTGTTTTCCTTGAGAACTTGAGACCGATTAATGTGCCGTCAAAAGGCAATCTGATCTCAGTGAGTTATGAATATTTTCACGTAGACTGGGATATGGGTAGAGAAGTGATAGGTGATAACGTTAATGAAGTAGGTGTAGTGAAATTAATAGGAGAGTTTGGAGCAAGGGAAATGGAACCGTCGCCGTCGGCGCATCAAATGAGCTTTGGCTAGATGTTGAGAAGTATATGATGAAAGATTACAGTGCAGTGTAAGCATATATGAAGACTTCCGATGAAAAGAAAGTAATATAAACCTAGCGTACACACCAATCACTACACAGTTAAAATAAGCAGGACATTGCGGTATTAATTCTCACTAGCGGAGCTGTGGTCCAAGAGACACAACAAAGTGTCGTTAAGCCATAAGTAGCAATAACATTACTTACCCACTAGAATACTCCGAAGTTAAGTTGTCGAACAACACACTTACAAACAACTTGAAAGTAAAGCCGTTTATTTTGAGAGCAACGCTAAAATATGTTGTTATTTCTCAACCTTATTGTCATTTCAAGCATTTTTATGTGCTAGACCTCGATTTAGCCGAGCCTCTTGTTCAGCAGGTTACTCATGTCTTGATAGAAGGAGAAGTAATTCGCAAACTAGGCTGATTCAAATGATGTTGCCTGTCGAAGGAGTTCTAGAGGAAAACGGACTAATGCAGCTTCGTTTATACTATCTGTTGCTTTATCGAAATTATACTTTATAACTAGCGGTACTAATAGTACCAAATTTTGGTTAGCACTTACAATCCATCCCCTTTCGATCAGGATGTTAAGAGGTCTCCCAAAACGCGTTCTTTTATTTCAATTATTTCATACTTTATGGAAGCTGAAAGCAAAGCCAACTATGTATCTTATTTATAGCCTAGAAACGATATGGTATTAGCATCTTCATCATCTCTCTTTACTAACTAATAGTTACTAAACGCAACTACTGTCAATTTAAATCAAAGTTAACGAACCTCTTTAGGAATAAACTTGACAGTTGAATCTTTGTACAGTACTTTATTGAGCTATCGTTAAAGTGTGACTAACCAAGATATTTTGTTAGTCAATTGTCTCCTAACTGTATGACTGTTTTCACATACTATTATTAGATGTGGCTACATTTGTATATTCATGCGAATGCTGTGCTATTAATACTGGTAAACTCAATGTCTTACTTGCCAGTCTTATTTTGATTAGAAATACATTGGCAGTGGGTTAGATTTGTGTTCGTTTTTTATCTATATTTTTACGTTCAGGATTGAAATTGAGCTTCGGAATAATAACTTCTACAGGTTCATCTTTTTAACTTTAACCAATACTTAGACTGCACTTCTTATTTATTTGTCTTTTTCGAAGTTCATATCTCTGTATATCTATCTACAAATTCGTTTGGTATAATCAAATCTAACTTACACTCATAACTAGTGCTGGTCGGCTAACTTCAACTAACACTGCAGCCTTTGCTATAGCTATTTATCCATAATGTTTGATGCATCATTGGATAGCTGGCTCAGCTCTGATTCTCAGCCAAATTGTTCATTACTATGTTTATATTTAATTTTTGTTTTCCAATTAGTCAATTATAACTTTCCCACAGTTTAAAGCACATCCTCCATATTTATCAGCTCCCACAAGATCAGGGACAATTTCGAAGCCACAACATGCAGTAGGTGTTTAGTTGCAACACGTCGCTCCGGCGCAGTTACGATGTAGATTGGATTGCGCGCATGTGCCGTAAATGGCGTCAAGTTGTCTCCGTGTGTCCTCGGCTTAGTGTTGTCAACGCACACTTGGGCAAGTCTGTAGGGACGCGATATGCTGGACCTTAGGAATATTCTGGAATTTCAAATAATGATGGGCTTTAGAATAATTTTGAACCTGAAAATAATTATGAACTGCAATGTAGTGTCAACTAATGCAGCAATAAACAACTAATTACAACCAATAAGGTAGACATCGAGAGTTATTGTGCACTGCATCATGTTAGAATACATTTATCAATACCTACTAAACAAAAGTTGTCACTGTAGAAAATAGTCGTAAACTCAAAAAATCTCGCTAACGTTAACAAACAGAGTTCTTCAGCATATTTATCAAAAACAGGTCCAAAGTTCAAATCCTGCATCATGCATCGGAATTTTTACAAATCGTTACAATATATCAGTTTGCGGTATGTCAACTTCAGTTATGTCTGTGCAAATGATGGCAAACGGATCTTACTGTGTGATTGTGTGACCAGACTGTGTAACTTAGACTTTACGAGCTTTGCTTTAGTTTACAATTGTGTTTGTAATTCGTAAACTTAAATAGGTCGCAAGAAAAAAACGGGACTAACATTTGTTTTTTTTAGGTTTTTGGTATATATATTACTAGCTGCCGCCAGCGGCTTCGCCCGCGTGTAATCTTTATAAATTATAGCCTACTAGCTACTGCCCGCGGCTGCGCCTGGGTGGATGTCGGTTATTATATACTAAAACCTTCCTCGAGAACCACTCTATGAAAACCGCATCAAAATCCGTTGCGTAGTTTTAAAGATTTAAGCATACATAGGGATATAGGGACAGAGAAAGCGATTTTGTTTTATACTATGTAGTGATGTTACTCAGGGTGAATGTAGCTTTCTAATGGTGAAAGAATTTTTGAAATCGGCGCAGTGTTTTTGAGTTTATTCATTACAAACATACACACAAAAATACAAATCTTTCCTCTTTATAATAATATTAGTGTAGATTGCTCAAGCGCAATAATAATGACTTAATACGATCTCTGTATTATTTTCCGAGCCTGGCAGTGCTTTTAGTTATTTAACAAGTCTTTTTCGATGAACCCAAAGATATAATGGTCAGTCTCGACGTATACGATATCTATCTACAAAAAAGCCTAAGTATTTTATTCATTACTTTCTATCAAGAAAGTCTATACTGCTTTGTTTACTTATTTACTGTCATCCAATCAAAAGTAGCTAGCTACCACTTTTACTCCGCCAGTCTGGCCGAGCCCTTAGCAAGCGCGCGTTGCCATCGAGTCTGCCGCAGTCACCCACTCAGGCGCACGTACTCGCGTGTGAAACCCGATACACACACACACGCAGACAGACACGCAGGGAAAATCAACGAACTGCACAGAACTGTGTTCTGAACTAACTTGCGTTACAAAATCTTATACCTTGCGTTTACTTATCTTATTTTATCATCTGATTTTTACCCGACTGCTTAGGAAGGGTTATGTTTTATAACGATTTTCTTTACTTTTGGTCTGGGGTTTTCCAACGGTCACTTTAGCAGAATCATAATATGAATCATCGTAAAATGTCACCAACAGACAATTCATAATTATGATTTGCGTGTCATTCATATTACGAAATAATTCATCTGTTTGACAGTTTTCTATAGAGATTCGTAAAATGGTCCACAAATTATGAATTGCTTTTATGTCAAATTAGAGGAATTGCTAATGACAACTGGGATTAAGGAAATGAACTGCTTTTAGAGGAATTGCTAATGTGGCTGGTTTAGGCCGTGGTTTCAGTCTAACTTGGTTGAGAATTAGTATGTTTGTCGAACAACTACTTAAAACAAACAATTGGAACATCAATCCGTGATTGCCGATCCGTATAAGGGTGCATTTTGGGGGGTACTATCCATATAAATTGATTTGACGTTCGTAGCCTGATTTGGATAAATAAGTTTAATTAAATAGCATTCGATGCTAATAGACAGGCTATTAGCATCGAATGCTATTTAATTAAACTTCATGCCAATTCCGTGGAGCAGTGGTGGCCCAGTCAAGTCGTAAGTCGTGTGTTCGAACAGACAGGTGCTTTACTTTGTGTAAATAATTTCATCAAAACTGCTCTCAAAACGGTGAAGGAAAAATTCGAAAACATGTTGTGACATCCACCAACCCGCACTGGGCCCGCGTGGTGTATTACGCCCAATCCCTCTCAAAGAGAGGAGGCCTGTGTCCCAGCAGTGGGAACGTTATTGGCTGATTATTTATGTTATGTATGCAAATTCCATAGAGTTCAAGCAGTTTCATTTTACTGAATTGATTCGGTAGATAATACTAAATCATAGCAGCCGGACGGTTCGACCGTTGGTTAAGCTGCGCTTGCCGCGGTCGGTCCGTAGATGGGTGACCATTACATATCAAGAACCTCCGTGTTTTGAAAAGCACGTTAAGCAGTTGGTCCGGGCTGTCATTTGTAGATCTTTGACAGTTAGACGGGTAATCAGAAGCCCAAAAGTCTGACAACCAGTCTTGCCAAGGGGTATCGAGTTACCCAGTAAATGGGCTATGGAGGTCAGATATGCATGTCGGTTAGACAGGAAGTCAACCCTGAAATAGTTGGGAAAAGGCTATGTAGATTGAATGTTAACTGGACACAAGATATTCTAAATATTCAAATGTCTAGTAAGTACCTCTAGTTCATTATTTTACAGTCTGTCCTGCGCAAGCGCAACACAATTATTCGGATTTAACATTATTTCCTCAAGTTTAAAACTGTATTACGTCTGAGTTAAACGTTGTGGTATCTGTTTAAATTATTATTATTATTAAAAGGATTTTCCTCCTATTACGTAAACAGCTGGAATTTTAAGGTTGGCTTTTGATGAAGCAAACTGTTGTTACTTTGTTGCTTTTTGAAATTTCATTTTACAATCATACTTACTTGCCATCTGGAGAGAAAGGCAAAGAAAAACGGAAAGTTTTAAAAAAATGTGCATGAATTTTCTTAAAAAGTACCTACAAAATTCTGTCAAAATCTCACCGTAAAAACTAAGGTGAAGTGAGCTGAAAGTGAGCTGTCACTCCACCTGAAGCTAGGGATTGACAGCTCACTTCACACATAAGACGCAGTTTCTTTTAAAAAAACGTCCAAAAATGTCTAAACTCTAATTTGCAAAGTACCTGTGGATAGGTACCTGGTTTGTCAAAGCTCTTATCTAATGAATGATATTAGGGTCTCGTCAGACCTTATCTAATGAATGATGAGACGATTTTCTGTCGCACGTCTTTTGCACGGTTTTTTTTTATTTTTCTAATCATCACTCAAGTTTTTTTGTCAATAATAATGATTTTTTAAACACGTCTCATTTTCCGCATTTTACGGGTTTTTTTCATTATGTTTTATAACTTGGCGTCTTAGATTCAGCTTTAATATATTTTCATAACAAATCAACAAGTATGCAGATTCAAACAAAGCATAAACACATTATATTAACATAATAATATATGTTCTTACAAGTCACGAGTTTCCCAACGCTATATGGGCATGAATGAAATTTACTACTACTATTTATAATAATTTTACCATTTATTGACATACAATGTCAGTCACTGATAGTACTTTAATTTAGAATATATTGTATTGTCCTTCCGCTAATACGAACTTGTATTCAATAATCCACATAATATCCTAATAAGTAGGAAACTATAGTTTCGAGCCGTTTGGCGTTGAACTTGAAACTTGGCCGTGGGGTCCGAGTGCTCATAGTTTGTTCAAAGAATTCTCCAAACGGCTAGTTGACACTTCCCGTGACCCAAGGGCTGGCTTTTACCTTGGTCAGAGGCTAAGCATTGCCATACAACGTGGCAATGCCGCCAGTCTGTTGGGTACATTACCAGCCGAAAGCGATGCGGAGGAATTTTTCGACGCTATAATTTAGTTAATTGTTTATTCAGTTTTAATCAGTTATTTAATTTAGTACCTGCTATGTAGTAGTGTTACATATTTTCTATAGTAATTTTAATGTTTTAAATGTATATTTTCGTTCATTTTATACATAAATAATTTCAATATCCATTGTTATAAACCATAATGAAGTGATTTTGCAATAGCTAGCCTTTTTCGGCGTGTTTATCTTCGAAATTATTTGAATGGGGTTTTTTATGACATCATTTCCATAATTATAATTGTACCTATAGGTAAGCTAGCAGGTAGGTACCGAATTGTGGAAAATTACTTTAGGTACCTACCTACAATAATTTGGATAAACGAATATCTTTTTGACATCCATTCATACAACCTAGTAAGTAATCCATTTTCAGAACTTTTAACAAGTGCGTAACTATTTTCTCACGATTTTCGAGTTTAGATCTACCCAGCTAACCCAAATAATAGTTATACCTACCTAGAATAATCACTTTAACCATCGCTAAATAACAATTATAATTAAACACTGAAGCAATTTTCCCTGAAAAAACTCTCCTTTTTTGGCCAGTAGGTAGTTTATAAAAAAATAGACCAATTCAAACCGTTAAGAAACCAAGTAAATGCAGCGGTAATTTACAAAGCTTGCTAGCCACCACAAGCTATGCAATATATTCAAATAAATCAATTGATCTATCCAGTAGCACTTAACCCTCATAACTCTATCCGTCTTTATGACGTAATATATTTCAACCTGTCAATACTTATTCACAATCGTGGTCGTTAAGTCAACACGTTATGCACCACGTGTTGCTTGGAGCCAACGCACCTATAAAAGATTCTTCTCAGTTTTATTATTAATATTCTCAATGAAAATGAACGTGAGTTACGATATTTCACACGATTTATCTCTTTTGTCATTGTTCTTGAAATAGATTTTATTGTCTAAGGAAGGATGATTGGCGGATGCGGTTTTTGTTTAGCATTTTTTGTAGAAACAAAATGTCACTATGCCTTTTGCGTAATACTTATAATCCTTGAAAACTATATCAGCCTATGTATTCTGTAAAATCTCACTGAAAACTTGGGTGAAGTGAACTGTCACTCCAAAGAATTGACATTATTGACAGTTCACTTCACCTAAATGTTTACGGTAAAATTTAACGGAAAAGACGATACGATAGAGGGTCAGTTACTTTAAGTGCCTATATTGCAGTTCAAAATTACTGGTAGGTAGACTATTTGAGAAAGTCCCAAGCAAAGAATATCACATTATGTATCCTCTTCAACACTGTTTGTTGTAAAGGGAAGAAAATTTGCGTTTTCCTCAACCACGCTCGCAATTGATGCTAATAATACCCAATACCTACTTATTATGTATTAGTCACTTTCATTATGTAGTCGCTAATTTTGTTGCAATTTATAACTTTACTGTCAGTTGAACTAACTTACGCATTACTCATTTAATTCAAATCGCATTTCAATCTTCATGTCTGCATTTGTTTATAAATACTCCATCAAAGCTGGAACTACTCGTTCAATGTATACAAACACTGTCAACTAATTCATATTGCCTATTATATTTGACGTTACTTACTCATTCTTGATATAATGTACCTATCTATACATAAATTACTACGTCAGTCATCGCTGTAATTAATTATTGTAATATTTATCACCATGACCCCATTCGACGGTCATTTATATGATTTTCCTTTTATATTCGAACTTATTCAAAGTCTTATCCTTAGTTTTCCGGACTATCATATCACCAGGATTTTCATTCTTCCGCCCTTATCCCAATTTAACTGCTCAACTGTTGATTGGCCTTAAGAAAGCCGATAACAATTACAATTTTATATGTCTCGTTAGTGAAAGTTGGAGGTTTATTTGGGGTCGGCGCAACATGTACATATTTTTCTTCTATTAGCATTTCCAAGAATAATATTATTTTAGGGGTATGAGGAACAGGGTGTAAAGTTCACTCATCCACCATTGTAAAGGGAGGATCCTCCGACTAGACGGGTGTTGTCTGGCGGGCAACTGCCCAATGATTGATATTGGATTCTTGTATATATGTCCACTGCACGGTAAACTCTAATTGCGCGATGCAGGATTTTTGTGTGACGTCAGGCCTTCGATGCATAGTTCGCATGTGGCGATGTAGATACCACATTATCATTAGTCAGATCAAATGCTTATCCCATCTTCTAATAAATCTGCTCTAACACAAGAGGTGGCGTATCCGAGAGCCACATCCACACGACAAAACACGTGACTATGAACACAAGCATAAAAATAAAAACTTTTAATGATCAAAGAATTGACCATAAAAACTTGCACAGCGCCCCGTGACCTCTAAATGTACAGAATGTAAAATTGAATGTGGTATTAATGAAATATCTTGTGTCGTATACTTAAGATGACCCAAATGAGGAGATCATGTTACGCGGCGACGATGCGTCTGCGATCGCCCATGTACAAGAAACTTTAAATGTATGTTGAGATAATATTGTGTCCGCACGACATTTTATAGTTGAAAGATTTTCAATAAGACATAGAACAATAGCATAAATGTTGAGTGCATTCGACATTCTTTTGTTCAAAACTTTAATTTTTATAGTAATTAATGAACTATCGAAAATCTAAGAAAATGTTATAACAAGCATCAATGATCTTGACGTAGACGAATTGAATAATCGCTAACTACATAGGTAATATTAAAGTTCAAGTCAAGCATTCATACAAAGTGAAATTCGGAAAGGAGGAAAATATTAATAAACTATTATAACATCCAGTTAGTAATAAAACAGATAGGTAGCGTTGATTCAAAATTCCCAATAAATAAAACAGAATCCAACTAAGTACAAAACCACGAAACGATTCGAAGTGAAAATATACATAGTCGTAGAAATATATATCTGGGAAAACATCTTATAAGCAGTAAATGTGAAGATCTAGATTAAATGGTGGCTTAACACAGTCCAAATTTGAATTTAAAGGTCCCAAAACTTGGCTCCTACTTTTAACCTTACCAACATACTAATATAGTCGTATAAGAAACTCTCGGCTATCATTTTATATAGCAGTTGATTTGTAGGTCACAAATGAATTCCCTCGGTGGTTGTAGCTAGTAACTTGACACTGGCAGCTAAATATAGTAGCACATTCGCATCGATTACGGTCGTATCGATATTTGGTGTCGATTCATTGATATACTTATAATTATGTATCGTTTGATAGAGGGAAAGCAGTTTTAGGAGATAACAGAGGTGGTTTGATGATAATATTGACATTAATTTTAGTTAAAAGATCATCAGCTTCTAAAAGTTCTATATGTGCAACCTTATTAAGCACTTTTAAAGTTGAGTGCATATTTCATCCAACCTCTATAGCCTTCATAAGTTAGGCATTAGTTGTTTTTTCGATAGAAATCAGTTTTTTAGATTCATTTAATAAACCGACTTTTTATAATCCCGAAAAATCGTCAGATATGGCAGCAGACAATTTTTACAAAATATTAATACAACTTTTCAAACCACAAAGAAAAAGCCCAAATGAATAAAAGACAGTAACATCGAGTTTATCCTCAAAATAAACCGAATTTACAGTTAAAGCCGCCGTCTGGACCAATAAGACATATTTACAACGCTTTAATGAAATAAATAAAATTAAACAAGCCCGCTCGGGAGCTAAAGTTAGCTTTTGTGTCTTGCCAATTGTCGGCTGGCTTAATGAATTGCGTTTTGTCTATCCGTCTGTAGAGTGTCATGCTGTTCTTATTCTATACTAGCGACTCGCTCCAGCTTCGCACGGTTTTACGACTTGACAAAACATTAACAAAGGGCGTTCCCGTTAACCTGCAATAGTATAGCGTGTATACACGCTAAAAAAAATATTACCAGACAAAAAAAAAATGTCGTGAAATGTTCACAAAACGATTAAATTTAAACGTAAAAGAAACTCTGTACACGCACACTTGTATTTCAACGTAGAAAAACAAGTGTGACAAGTGGGCGTGTACAGAGAGTTTATTTTCCGTAACAATTTAATATTTTTTGTGAATATTTTACTATACAAAAACAAAAAAATACATTTTTTTTTAATGGTAATATTTTTTTAGCATGTATAGACGCTATACTATTGCAGGTTAACGGGAACGCCCTTTGTTAGTTAACATACTGTATGTAACATAACGTAAACCTTCCAAAATCAATTCTCTAAACGATGGTGTAAACCTCATCAAAATCGGTTGCGTGGTTTAGACAAACAACACGGTCATATAGACAAACACGAACAGTGATTTTAATTTATCTTATGTCAAAGTCAATGTAATGTGCCTAACGTCAAACACAAAGAAATAGAACTGATTCTTAGTTGCCCTTTCCAAAAGGTAGTTTTCGTATGGAGAAGAATGGGCAAGAAACACCACCGATAGGTACTCTTTTAAAAAACAATATTTTGTATAAGTACATCAATGATATAATTACATAATAGGTATGTATAGAAGAAGTTCTGATTCTATATCTTTGGATTTATTGGAAAAAACAACTCTATCTATAACTTATTCAGCAGCAAATCTATCATCAACCAGTTCAACGACTTATGCAGTGGAACTTATGCACTAAATAAGCATCTTTTCAACAAAACTGTTACCTTCAGCCGTTACTGGAGTCATAACTCCCTCTGTCCTTGATTTCCTCTCAACATTGCACTCCTATACGCTAAAACTAAAAGCAAAATCCGCTTTTAAACTCACTCACCGCTTCCAAATACGTCATTTCCTCTCTTACATTGCATTTAACATCATTGCGTATTTTAATATTTATGATGTTGAAGTCTGCCAAGTCTCTCTCAATTACTTTTTTTTGAAGATGTCATTGAAGATGAAAGGGTATTTTTCCACGGCGGGTACACACGATATCTTTGACAGTTTGATATCAATCGGAAACCGCACGGTTCACCTTCCTCCCGGCTGGTCGTCACGCCTGCGGTGGAGCCGACACGAAATACACGCGCCTACGCCGGTACGTGCAGGGATGCATTCAGGACGGAGGCTAGGGTGCATCATTACGAAAATAATTTAATTGTAGCTTAAAAGTATACGAAACGTCACAAGATAATACTTATTCATATTTTTTTCAGTAAGATTTATAAAGTTGTCTTTGCTGTGACATGCATTTTTGCATGCTGATATAGAAAGAATAGCATCAAATACTTTTTTTTTTTTAATTACATAATGACTACTTTCCAACCAAACGACAAACTCCCGAGATGCACTCGGTAACATTGAATCCTAACCCGCCCTGCTCGCTTCCTCCCTGTAAACGATGACCGTCTTCGAACCCGCGCCGTCTCGAGAGCCAGATCCATATCACGCAATTTACAACCACTACATTTAAACGTAGGTATCTTCATTAAAACTGGGTGGTCCTTCTCCCGCAGAAAAAAAGAACTAAAAAAATGTTTTCTGTTTAACACTATCTTTTGATAGGCTATAAGTAATTTATTAGAGCTATAAAATAGCGTTTGAAAAAATTTTGAGCAAACTTTAGTAGTCAGTGTCACGAAGAATTTATTATTTCGATTTTAAAATGTCAATTTAAAACTAATATTTTTATTTGTAGATCGATCTGAAGCGTCCTAAACATTGAAAAAGAAAACTAAAAATAGTATTTAGGTGTAGGTTTTTAACTCATTAACGATCTTTTCCCGACACCTTTACGAGGTAACGACCCTATACAAAACAAAGCAATAACAATACCTACTTTGCTAGCACTTCAACAACGAACAAAACAAATAAAGAACCAAAATTAATTATTCATAATTCGGTTTTATTCTAAAATTATCATCATCATCATCATCATTTCAGCCGAAAGACGTCTACTGCTGGACATATCCCTCCGCCAAGCATCGCCATTTCAACCGGTTAGGTCTATGTCGGCAATCCAATAAGGGGATGCAAGACAGGTCACTTACAATCAAAATAATGACCCCTTTTGACTCCGTAAATGTAAAAAAAATCGATTAATTTAACATGTTTTATTATTATTTCTAAAATAAAATATAAAATAACAAATTAGGTACTCGAAAATGGTTGATAATGGCATAGGGTCATCAGGGCTCATTTGGTTGCAAATGACCTCTTCTACATCCCCATAAAAGCAGGGACTTGCTTCGCACGGTTATTACGACTTTACGGTTTTTCGCTACTGTGACTTCGCTAGTGTTAGAATATTTATTTATTAATTAATTGAAACCGCTGTGAATGGCAACCCACGCTTCCGAAGCGTGAATGGAACTGAATTATAACATCCTCAAAATGATAAGCAGATTTGGCAGAAAGCCAATCTTAAAGACGACATTATGTTTGGGAAGACTCAATAAATATATTTAATGTATACTGTCCAGACACGTTGACACTTTTACTAAACAAGTTTGATAAAAAGAGTAAAATAAAACACCTAAGATTATGTTTTTTTATGCTTGAAACTGTTTGACATTTTGTGTGCTGTAGTATCTATCTGTAGTATGTAGAGATTTATGGTTTATGTGAAAGGTTAATGGACTTAAATTATGTATACTGTTATGAAATTAAATTGATTTTTATTCTACGTCGTAGTAAGGTGAAAAATAGATTGCCAGACTAAAAAAAAGGTTATTTAGGATGTATGTATATAATGGGTAGTATTGCTGGTTCAGAAAATATATTTGCAGTTGCTTCGAAAATATTGGACACATTACTAACAATGTTACAAGTTACCCATTTTTATTTTTCAGCAGGTACATACGGCTACACACCAAGCTATACATGTCCAGTATAAGCTGACCTCGTATTGTACGAAACAATGCGAGATCAGCCTAAACCGGAAATGTATAGCTTGATGTGTAGCCGTGTGTACCTACACAAATTCTTACCTTTTTCCTGAACTATCGTCTGATGAAAGTTATTGATTATTAAATGTATCACGACATTATTATCTTATCCAGATTACACTAATGTGCGGAAATATTGCTTTTCTATTCAAAAGTTTGCTCAAAATAGACAAAAAAAATGGCAATATTTCTAAACTAGTACACATAAACATGATTATATAACTTAACTAGCTTCTTCCCGCGACTTCGGCTGCGTGAAATTTCTTGTTCACCGACTGCTCGTGCTATTACTGCATTTCGCTTAGCATTCGTTCAAACTTTTTTCTTTTTGCTTTTGTGATGTTAAATAGCCTGTAGCCTTCCTCAAGAATTGGGCTACCAAATGCAAAAATATTTTTTTTAAATCCGTCTGGGAGTTCCAGAGATTAGAGCGTCCAAAAAAAAAAAAAACTATTCAGATTTATTATTAGTGTAGATTATCAAATTACGATGAGTTATTATTAATGAATTACCTGATAAAAATAAGAATTAAAACAAATTCTAGTAGTAATTCTGATCTTTATGTAAAAGGCACATTCTAAAGATTGCGTTAGAATTGTTCACACCGTACGCTGCAAAACAGACAGACACAGTGAGCAGTGAGTCATTTTAATAGTTTATCTTACGATGTAGAATAACTTTAAAATAGTAGGTATCATCGTATTATAAGTTTAATGAAAAAGAAACCGCAAGTCGTGTTTATGATAGTGTAACGCGTGTTATAAGTAATTTATTATACAATGATGTAATAATGAAACGTCTCTCTGGAATCTTGTAAGCAAAATAGAAGAAAAAATACCTTAGTGAAAAATGTACTTAGGATGAATTTCACCAACGATACTTAACGCGATTAGCACCAATCGCGTTCAAAAACTGTCAGCGTCAATATTTCGCAAAAATGATATAACACTGACAGCTCTTGAACGCGGTTTCGGTGTGCTGATCGCGTTCATTGGTAAAATCGCACTTAATATCTTTAGCCAAACTCTGTATAAGTAAATCAGGCAAGAAATTATATCTTCAGCCATTTCTCAAAGAAAATTTTCAAAATTATTCATTTAGTTTCGGGGATACCGATACAGCTGCGCTCGCGCCGTCTGGGCGTTCTGTTGCTAATGTATGATTGGTTAATTTTGGCCGCAGACGCACGTTGACATGACTTGTTTATATGCGCCAGACGAGTGTCCTCTAAACTTTGTTTATTTTCCTTTTTTCATCGATGGCTATGTTTCATTTTATTTTATTAATGTTTTAAATGTTCTGGAGTTGGCAGACTTCCTTTGATATGGTTGCTATGTCTCTTGCGCAGTTAGATAAATACAGCATCTAATAATCAGCACGAAAATTGCCAACACTGTGTCTGTGAATTTACAAGAATTCGAGCATCTACAATTATTACAAGATTATTTTGAACGTAGGTTATATTACTTGCTTACAGTACAGTATGACCAACCGTTTTATCAACACGGTTTTTTCCCTCTATTTCAACAAGAAGTGTCCTAAAAATAACTAGGAGTAGGTATTAACTACCTACTGTTCAAATATTTAGGTAGTACCTAAATAATCAAAATAATAAACTACCTACATGGAATAAGTAACCGCAATGATTCCATTTTCATAAATAATTTTGGCCAACTTGTTTACATTATTTTATTTTGATATCATGCTATAGGTACCTACTAACGTATGAACATATTAACTTCGTTTCTAAAAAACACAAATATTAGGTAGGTAATTTGACTTATCTTTTGCAAACGCACTATTTCAAAACTGTCGTAGATATCCTACCAGGTAAAGTCAGGGATATTAATTATTATGAGTGCATTTACGTGTTGTTTCTGTGACAAATAAACCGATTTTTCTTTCTTTTTGTCAAATTGATAGTCAACTTTTATTGTCCGTGTATTCAATCACAACTGTCATTCCTTGACAGGGCTCAGTCACAAAATGACCACTTCACAAAATATCTATCGGATGCAAAATGTCTCCTTCTCGGAATGTCTCTTTCGCAAAATGACCACTTCGCAAAATATGCACCGGATTGGGCCCCTACATGTTGTCATGTCTCTTTCGCAAAATGACCATTTCGCAAAATGTTCCCTTTTTTCAATACACATTCGTATCAGTCTTTGACAGTTGTTGTGACAAGTAAGGTGTCAATTTGCTTATCAATTACCCCAATTTTATGTCTGTACTCTGACAAATATGACAGCGACTGCACAATGTATGGTCCTGGGAGCCATCTTTGGGCAAAAACAGAAATAAAATCCCTTTTTATCATGGAGAACCATAAACAGACAGTGGATAAGTCCTTTCGGGGAATACATGAGTTGGATTAGGTACATTAACATGTTTATTCTTAGGAATTATGATTTATACGGTTATATATAAACTGCAATAGCATGTAATAGGTACTTAAAGGTAATTAGCAATTACATGACACAAGCGGAACACGTTTCAGGAAGCGGACATAAACATAGATCACACTAGACTTGGTAATTGTCTATGACACCTAGAGAATTATTACCCATATTGTTTTTTTAGGGTTCCGTACCCAAAGGGTAAAACGAGACCCGATTACTAAAACTCCGCTGTCCGTCCGTCTGTCTGTGTGTCCGTCTGTCACCATTTCTGTTGCCGCTATAACAACAAATACTAAAAAACAGGATAAAATAAATATTTAAGGGGGCTCCCATACCCCCACATCCCCGTTTTTATAGTAAATGGCACGGAACCACACACACACGTGACGTGTTGACGACACGGTTGGCGCAGTGGCTGAGCGATGGACTGCTGCGCAACGTGTCGCGGGTTCGATCCCCGCACGGAACAAATATTTGTATGATCTGCAGTTCTGTCGTTTTGTCGAGAAGCGTAGCTAGTTTATAAATTCATACTAACCCAGTAGTCCGATCACAAGGATGAGCCAATAAATTCTTACATAAATCTGACTTCCTGACTCATTTTTCTGTGTGCGCAATTATGGATTGCAATAGAATTTTTGACGTAAGAAAAGTGTTCGTCAGCAGGATTGCGTAGTGTGTTATCTATTAGGAAAGAAACAGCCTAGAACTACGCCGCGTACTTCTTTCACTTCCAGTAAAAAAATCTATTAGAACATAAATATGTATTTTTGTTGAAGATATATCACCTCCATGTACTAACGTTGGCTACTGGCTAGATAGAAAACTGTTTAGATTGAAATAGCCATATAGTTTTTTACAGTGGTCCATTTCTATACCTTCCTAATAATAATATATGCTTAACAATATTTTCTGTGGTTTCGCTCTGCAAATCTCCCCAACAATTTTTCTGTATACTTACTTATCTTATTAAAATAAGTTCCTACTTGGTATAAATGTAAAATTAATTTGCATGCCCTAAACATGTAAAATACCTATACACTGCACATTAAGGGCGCACCCTACCTCAGATTGTATCCCGCTCGCACCATACTACTCGCGACCTGAGTGAGAACGAGACGGAGTGGGGCGCTAGCGGCTCTAAAGCGTCCGAAAGTTTAGGTAATTGCTTTTTACGGTGAAAATAATGGTAATTTAAAAAAATGACACACATAAGACCTGCTTTATAGTTAGTTCAGTTATCATCCAAACTTTCATGATCTAATTTGAAGTATTTTTTGAATACCATCGGTTTATAATTCTGTGCAGAGGTAACTTTGGATTTTTTTTCTATAGAGAAAATTTTATGTAATCGTGTTTTCGCCTCACATAAGACCTAGCATCAATCCTCAACTTTAACATAAGTATATTTAGTTCAAAATTAATGCTGCAGTATTTTCGGCATAACAGAGGATTATGCTAAGCAATTTGTGATTGGGTGCGCCCTTAAGCCACCAACTTTTACAACGGGTAACACCTATGTTTTATAGTTATGATTCTTATTCTTAAATGGCATAGAAATAAAAATCATGTGACACAAAGTTGATAGTACCTACTTATTCTGATTGGAAAAAACTCATGGAAAAAAGAGGTTACATAGTTTTGCTACGCTGAATAGACGCATGTAGATCAGTCATTAGCATATTATGAATGCCTTGATGATAATAGCAATGTACGGTTTTTGATACTTATCGAGGAAAACCGTACCGTAGCGCAATTAGTTTAACTACCTGCTAGTAATTTTATTTTTAGCTATCAGATAATACTATATTTAAATTTATAAAAATATTCCTGCAACCTTTCCGAATAACACAAAAGTTTTCCCACGAATAGTGTTGTACAGTTAAAAAACCGTAACTATCCCATGTTTCACTCGCCACCCGACTCTCGGTTTCTGTCGGGATCGGGACGTCCCACGTCAATCGCCTCTCTATTATTATGCTGTATTAAATTTATCTCTAGTAATTCAAGGACCACCTGTGCAGTTCATCGGCACTAGACCGAACCAGTCAGTCTGGTTAACACAACCGCGTCATTTACACCTGTCAAATGTTATTTTAAACGATATTCAACTTTATTACATTTATAAAAGCGGCAAACTGGATGAACGATCTGAAACAAGTTTTGCCGCCAAAGCGCCGTTTGTGTATATATTTATTTATACTTTTTTAATCTGTATCTCCGTCTGGACGCTCGCGATTAATGCCTGTGCCCGCGAATGGTAGTTCTTTTTTTAATCTTCCACGGTGGGCCAAATAATCATTTCATGATTGATAATCTAAAATTGATGGTTTGTGGGTTAGTCGTTGAACAAAATTTGCAGTCTACGTAATATTGTATGGCTCCTTTACAATTCATAACTCACCTCATTACATTTCTTATCCTTATTTAGTTATCTCTCAATATCTAAATTAAAATGATACTGAAGTTCATAACTATAATTCATAGTATACAAACAAGATTCTACTGATACACCTTTATTTAATTTACACTCGGTTCACGACTCCAACCAAAATTAATTACCGTTTCAAAATCCGCAGCCTCCGCCCATGACGTGTCGTTGTCAAAAAAACCGTCTCTGATCAAAAACCGGTATCTTGTACCGGTTTGAAAAAAAAAAAACACGAGACGTCTGCAATAAATTTTCGCATGCGCTATTATCTGTACAGCAATCAGCTGTATGATGACGTCATCCTGGAGCCCGCCACTTTCTTTTCTTACACTAATTGGCAAAGGAAACTTGCGTGGGTTGCATTCTTCCTATGTGAGTAATTGGAAATAGGACTAACTCGACTAATAGGGTATGTGGTTTTAGTCGAATTTCGGGAATTTATTTAGTGAACATGCCGAGTAATTTTCAATACTTTACGTAGGTAGAGGTACCTATACAGTTGTAACTTCAAACGCAAGGAGAATCCATGATTTGACTTTTATTACATACTGTGTGGCAAAAGATGTCAACTCTAGAAGCAAGCCTAATGCATTATGAAACATTGAAGATACCATAAACGCCTACTAAATATTTGAAAAGCATCCACTCCCATCCAATACACTCTATATAATCCAAACAGGACATTAAATTTAAAGTTCTATTTACTTACCTCGTAAATATAAAACCGAGTAATATACTTACCATGTGATCGGCCGAAGTCGTGCGCTCGACTTGTTACGTTCAAACAGGCTAGCTTCTCGAATGTTCCGACTTTCCTGCCCAAGCCGTTTTGCGCGACAATTTTCCAATACGTGTTTTTTTTTAGTTGCGTGACTAGGGATCTAGTTTTACGTAAATAAACTTGATCTAGTCTAGTTATGTAGTATAATGGTGGGACTACAGGGAGCGGAGCGATAATTAGTAGCTTTGCCTCGTTCTTGATTGTCGGATGAATTATGTAGACGATATTCTCGCGGTAAAGTTGTTATAGGCGGGTTAAACCCTTTCCGAGAATCCCGCACACGAATAAACAAAAATAACTTCATTTGAGTTCGGAATCGGAATCCAGTTTTTAAACTGACTAATGAGAACAATATTTTTTTTAGACCGAAGGTCTAACCTTCTTGTCAAAGCTGTCAAATTTGACAGATCGCAAATTCCCAACACTATTTTTCTGAGTCGATTTTTATTGAAATATCGACTAATAAGTTCTGGATGAAGCTCAACAATTTCCTCAAAGAGAAACGCAATATTTAACGCATTAGTCATATGATTGTAATATTTATAATGTTTACGCATGTCAGATGTATGCCTACTGATATTGAGCTCGCCTATGCGACGCACGCGCTGTGCATTGTTGCACTGACACAATATAATGTATTTGAGTCCTCGTCAATGTATGTTGATGCTCATTTGTCGGGCGGGCGTAGTATTTGCGTAGGCCTTCGCGTGAAGTAGCATGCCAAGAGTCTTGTTAAAACGAAAACTCTTCTTGTAACGTGCCACACACGTGTTTTGGTTAAAATTACTTACTTAACTTTGTTTAGATAAAAAATATATATATAATATTCAAGTTATGAAGTAAAATAATGATTTACATTAATTACAAACGAGGAAACTTTAATTCTAGCTGTGCTATAGACCTGCCTGATCTAGGTTAATGAAAACCTGTGTTACAGGCCTAGTGATCTTACTAAATAATGACTCCTTCATATAAATTCAGATGCTAATCTTCTAATACGTTCCACATTTTTCAATCATTCTTGATTCGACTGTCAGTTGGGAAAGAAAAACGTAAAAAGCGAAAAAAGATTTCACTTGGCTCGCATTAAAATTACGTATCTTGATAAATATTATTTCAAGAAATCTCTAGACGAAAAGTCCACCTGTACCGTTGCCCAGTCACCTATTTCCTTAAGCTCCGGTGTTGCAAGCATTTAATAGTTCAAGCTAATAAAACATTAAATAAACGTTAAACTCCAGCCAATAATTTAGCTAAATTAATTCTGATGAAATTGCTCGTAAGTGCAGCATGCATGATATATTTACATGTTTAACTAAAAGTCAATCATAATCAGCTAATAATTACATCCTATCTGCTGGCGAACGTACGCCTATTAAGTGGCTAACGATTGCGAAAAAGGAAAATTCATGTAATTTCCACTACGAGTGGTTAGGGTTGCCTGTGTTAAAAAAAACGTATTTTACCTATTTATAATATACTTAATTTAGCAGTTTCGGCCATTATTAAAGTACTGCCGAATATCATCTTAATTAAAAGCGCTTTTCTTACACTATAAATTACAATAAAGGGGATTTTGATCAGCTGTTTTCTTGTAAAATTCCCATCTATCTTCATATTAAAAATCATTGAAAGCTGTCCCTGCTAAACCTCAAAAATATTTTCTATTTTAACAAACTCAAACTATTTATTTCAATTAAACCAATGACAGCACTTTTTAACGGTCAAGGCATTACTAAAAAAAGTCGATTTGTCAGCCCTATTTACCGTACGCATGTAGATACGCACTGCCTGCGTGTGCGTATAACCGGCCGCTGATTCTCGCTGCAGACAGCGAGGCGCGATCGCAAACGCAGGCGCACGATGTACCCGCGATGAATACATTCAACATTGCCAACTAGTGCCAATCGACTCCCATGCATGGACTAGACAGAACTGAACTTGTATTGAGTTCGGTGACTCTTAAAGATGTAACGAAGAATGAATGTGGAATCAATTTAGTTAGGAGAGGTCGGATTATTTAGAAGAAAGGATTTTGTCAATTTTAACTGTCATTTTCGGTCACACATCTATTTCTTGAACTCTATCGGCCATTGACTCGTTATTTAAAAGAAAGGACACTGAAATAAAAATGCATTTTCAGTTTTTCAACATTTTCCTTTAGGCTACTTGTAACTGCAAAGTTGCAAACTCATAAACATGATATTGAGTTACCGTGTAGAATCTGCGACACCGGTCAGGTACACACGGCTACACATCAAGCTGAACATTTCCAGTATAACCTGACCTCGCATTGTACGGAAATCCTATACAATGCGAGATCAGCATAAACTGTAAATGTATCGTTTGATGGGTAGCCGTGTGTACCATTGGAGGCGGTGCGAGAGAAGTCATAGCACCAAATAGCATTAAAAAAAAACAGTTCCACAATTTTCCGCTGGACTTCAGCGGTAGCGTGGACTCTAAACATTTGAAAAAAGATTTTAATGAGATGTTAATTAAAATTTCTAATCTAAACACCAAGTTTGTAGTTTTTCCCGCTCACTGGAGTTTCAAATAAGTATTTGTTTTTGTTTTTAAACAAAACAATTGACGCGTCATTATAACATTAGGATAATGCTCTTTAATTACACCTCATGACGCTCTTTGACAAACGCTACCTATCCTAACGGTATTTCATAGATTCAAAAATCACTCACAGACTGCCTCGTTGGTCTAATAGTCAAGCGCCACTAGTGAGTATGAGGTCTTGGGTTCGATTCCCAGGTCAGGCAAAGTGTTATTAGGGTTTTTTCATCAGAAATTTCTCAGTAGCAGTCTGGAGTCTGGATTTGTTCCCGGTGATGGCAATAGGCTCGCCCCCTATTACATGGGACTTAAACATAACTGGCGAAATGTGGGTGTAGGTACTATGTGCACCTCTGCCTAACCCTTCGGAGAATACAGGCGTGATGTTATGTTTAAATATCATAAATACTCAAACAGTAGTGGTACCAAAATACTTGGTACAGAAATAGCATCGCTTAATTAATTGGCATCGGACAATAGATGACGACAGTTTCTTACAATGACACTAGCACAGACCTAAAACTAACTGGATGTGGCTAAGGACGTACTTCTTTATTACTTTTATGAAGTGGGTGAGACGTGCTTACTTAAAGTACGCGGTTTTTAAGTTCGCGACCTTATTCGGCTTGCCGACGGTGACACACGTGAAGCTTGCAAAAAATTTCATTGTCAAATTGGCTCGCGGCTCGCGACGATGACAGACGACGAGGCAAGGCGGGCTACGAGCAAAATTTCAAACCTGTTGGATCGCCGACGAACTTACTCGGCGGTTTTAAAGTCCGCGTACTTAGCATGACACACGGGCGAGTAAGCTCGCTTAGCTCGCCGAGCCATAAGTACGCGTACTTGCTCGCACGTCTATCACCCCTTTAAGTGTTATGTCATCGTAAAACAAAGTTACCTGTGTTTGTTTGGGGATAATCTTGAGTACATGGATTTAAATAGAGTTAAGGAGTTGTTTGTCGGAAATAGTGGTGTACCTACATTAAATAGTGGTGTACAAACAGCCTAATTTTGTTAATTCTGCTGCAGCTACAACAGCAATCCGTCAAAATACTTGGCCAGCAATCAATGAAACGTTTGGTGGGCAAAAAGATTGACATAGGTTTTAGTGACAGTTATTATTTACCTGTCCAAAATGTTTTCAAGCGAGGCATCAGGAACTTACATCTTTCAGTTATATTTTCGCTCATTGACACTTTGTCAGCTCATGGCACTTGACCTCACATGAATCTTTCTTCTGTGGCTTTAATAGTGAAAGTTTAAAAAAAAATCTTGATGCAGATTTTACTGGAGCTTTCCCCCATATTTAAATCACACCATTCCGCAACATTGCACCACACTACCACCATATCTTTACAATCCGGATTACCAGGGACACATAATCACGCCGGCACCATATTCTCTAATTCCTCGTTGACCTACATCGCAGCGCACGCGGCTAATTGTCGCTCATTGGTGGGAGTGAGGCATCACGCGACGTCGACCTAGCCTGCTAATTGTCGTACGAGATACACAATCGTTTAGCGAGCTTACATAAAGAAACTAAGATGTTTGCCACTTGTTTGATGTGTACACGTGTTTGGCTGCCCCTTTGGTCTCGTGGTCGCAAGCACGACTGCTGAGCGTGAGAATCGAACCCAGGACGGGTTCGATTCTCGGGTCGGAATTTCAGAATTTTAGTAACAGCCCGGATTTTGAAAGTCGGCGGTGTGATACTCCAGTGCATAGGAAAGTACGTTAAGAATTTGGCCCTGCGCCTGATCACTTTCCGGTCGTGTCGGATTGCCGTCCCATCGGAATATGAGAGTGAGGGAAGAGAGATAGCATTAGTGTCTGCGCACTTTTTGAAGACGCTCCTCTCTTGCATCCTAATCTCATCCAGCATCAAATCAGGGGGCCTTAACCGGCCCCATTAGCAATTCCTCTAAAAGCTGTTCATTCCCAGCTGTCATTAGCAATTGCTCTAATTTGACATAAAAGCAATCCATAATAAGTGGACCATTTTACGAATCTCCTTAAAAAACTGTCAAACAGATGAATTATTTCGTAATATGAATTACACGCAGATCATATTAAGAATTGTCAGTTTGTGACATTTTACGATGATTCATAATATTTTCATATGATTCTGCTAAAGTGACCGTTTTAAGCCCCCTGTCCTCTCCTTCCAGTGAATCTAGGAAGTGAGAGCATCCGAATTGGTCCGCTAAGGCCGCAATGGGGCCGGCCCGAAGGTTGCGCCCGCGCAGAAACAATGGCGGACGATGAGCTCCATACACGCTATTGTCTCTACTCGTGAATTAATTTAACGGATCGCGGGACTGATTTTTGTATAATATGTAGTTTTACTATGACAAGAGTAACCATTTACTATAATCCTAATGTAAAAAAGGGAAATTATTCGTTAAGCAAATTGATTAACTACATAAATTGTTTTAGTTATGATACAATTTGGCAAGGAGATAGATGACATCCCAGGGAACGATATAGGCTACTTTTTATCGACATACTACGCGGGCGAAGCCGGTGGTGGAAGCAAGTATCCTAGAAAACATTGTACAGCTAACACTGGGCCCATAATATTGGCATAAACACCTCGATAAACAAAGTTGCAGTGTGACTGACGTCACAGCCCCCATGTAGACTGCCCATCCTTTCTTATATCAACAAACGTATTTGTTTACATTAAAACCACCACGTAAGAAGATGAAAAATAATAAATATTACCCGCTTCTCGTTCAGGTCGTTTGTGGGCGTCTGTAATCAAAATACTCGTAAAACCAAGCGGTGCCATACCGTCTATAGAACATCCAGTCGAGAGAGACCTCTTAGTACATAATAAACTTAGTACGAAAGAGGTCTTAATAAGATGGTTAGATGAATTTGTTAATTTTGTAAACAATATAAAATAGTAGAGTTTATATGCGATTTGAGGACTTGTCGCAATTGTCTTTATCTAGACTCCAGGTACTGTTATTCTAAATAGGAATTGGAAAATATCTCTTGCACTACTCTATAGGTATTTCAATACTTGTTTTATTGGTTAAAGTATCCAGGTTTTTTCAGTAACAAGAATTCCAATTTTAGCCTTCAGGAAATCGGAACTGAATCATGATGCCTTATCGTAATCATCCTTCACAAGCGTTTTTAGTCCCATAGCAAAGCCTTTTTCGACCTACCTACGACAGCGCAAGCCTCTGCCCTTTTATGCCATTCTTTTTGCTCCAATCTAGAATAAACTAGTCCGCAAAACTAATTCGACTTCGCAGTTATAAACTCGTTACACTATTTTAGTAACTAAAGCAATTTCTCGCCCACCTTGTTTACGCACACGAAGCCAATCTACATTGCCGTTTTTCTCGAACACAAAGTTGCGCTTACGCCGCGCATAGCAAGCAGGATTGCAGGCGCATTGGGTGGCTGCCGGGCAGTCTAGCTAGTCGAGTAGTCGCCGTAATTGCCATGCAGAGGGCGTGCCGAGCGGTGCGTGTGCGGCGAATCGACGCACACTCTCACAAGCTTTGCGTAACGTCGCGTCTGTGTATCTCACGCCGGACTTGGTCCAACTTCTGAGGACTTATTTATGTGCATACTGGATACCTACATAGTTGAAACTGATGTATTCGTTTTACTTGCTCGTGTGCAAAATGACACTTGAAACGATGATTTTACCTGACAGCTAAATGCTTAGTCCAATTTAAGTGTCCAAAACAGATCGAACAACATAGATGTGATGTCTCTTAAACAAAATATACCTTAAATCTCGTGCCTAACTAAAAGTTTCGCTTCCCACTTTAAAAGTTTGAACTTATTGTTTTTGCAACAAGTAAGAAGGCTAAAGGTTCCCGCAGACAAGCGCGACGCGACGGCGTAACAGCCGTAGAACAGTATTCCCTGAAGTTTTCATAAAAGTTGTAGGAACACCCAAATATCTTACCTAATTGGTCCACTAATCAAGGTGATGACGTTGTCTCTCAAAAAATCTTTCAATGAGGACCTAGGCAGACCACTTTAGATCAATTAAAGCTATGCAGCACATCGACGTAGGCATGTATCCGACACAATCCAGTGTCGTTGGGCGGCAGCCGAGCAGTCTGCTATCTATAATTGCTATGCACACTGCGCGTGAGTGCGTGGACTGTAAAGCTACGTACATACGCGCGACAACTGTCGTCGCAACTGTTGCACTTAGTTATTGGCTGAACATTAGTGCAGTTGGAAGTTACGGATTGTGAACTTGTAATGCTTAAGGTCATATTTAGTGCATAGCCACATATTCATTGATACCGAGCTCGTGGCTAAGTTTTAACAGTCGCACGGGTCGATCCATCAAGTTAAGCTACGGTTGCCGGGGTTGGTCCGTGGATGGGTAACCATCTTTACGTACCGAGACTCCTTCGTGCCTCGGAAAGCACGTTAAGTCGTTGGTCCCGGCTATCATTCGTGGTTCTTTGACA
Organism: Lithophane semibrunnea; assembly: GCA_947363905.1. Classification (NCBI taxonomy): domain Eukaryota; kingdom Metazoa; phylum Arthropoda; class Insecta; order Lepidoptera; family Noctuidae; genus Lithophane; species Lithophane semibrunnea. The sequence goes on from OX376205.1 coordinate 2,633,436, forward strand.
GTCGTTACGAGTCGTCAGAAGCCCGAAAGTCTGACAACCAGTCTTACCAAGGGGTATCGTATTACCCAGTTACTGGGTTGTGGAGGTCAGATCAGTCGCTCCATGTAAAATACTGGTATTCAGCTGCATCCGGACAGGAAGCCGACCCCAACATAGTTGGGAAAAGGCTAGGCAGATTGATTGATTGAGCCACATATTAATTTAGTTAAATACCCAAGCCTATGCTAGTGAAATCGTAATTGGTGAGGTTTGCTAACAAATTATCAAAGTAAGTAAGTATTTATATGATAAGATCTGGACTATTATCACGTCCTGGGCTAGTCCTGCTGATCCTGCTGGGCAAATTGACACTTAAGCCTCACTCGCTCAATTGTCGGGCAACAATTGCCCAACATCTATCGGCCAATGAACACGCTACGTCAGCCGCACACTTGTGTAACAAGCAACAGTTTGTGCCTGCTGTTACATTATTTATGTGCTCGTGTGAAACGTAGCTAATCCAATGCCAGAAGAAAGTTAAGTTTTCAATGAATTGGATGCTCTGTTAATGAATATGTAGGTAGTGCAGGTTAAATTCCTTTAGAATGGCATTCGTTCTGCAATTTTTTAATGGGGTACTCCAAAGCCCCCCATTAATAAAATCGCCAACAATTAAACATGTTTTATTTGATATTTTGTAACAATATGTTGATTTAGTGTCCGTGGAGTTTCTTGCCCGTTCTTCTCCATAGGAACCTACTACGCTTTGGAATGGGCAACTAGCTTCATATTTCTGACTGACCGACTCCTTGACAATTCAAAAGTGCCTGTAAATGGTTTGAGTTTGAGGAATTGCTTTCGTTGGAGAGTTCGTTCGCTGAATTATCCTTCTTCGCTTATAAAAAGAAACGTATGCTAAGTAGTCCTAAAATCATGAAGTCATGGCAGTGATTGTAGAGTTAAGCATACATTCGGAGAAATTGATTCTCCCAAATGAAATGGGCTATCGGCAAAACTGCTGAAAAATGAACTCGCCTTTTCAAATTCAGCATTTGCGCTTACGTCTAATCTAACCAACATTCTAATCTAAAATGCAGTAGGCACTAGTTCGATAATGTTCTCATGTATTATTCTATGTCTGTTCAGCCTACATCCACAAACCGCTAGTTAGAAGCCTAGTTTTACTAAACGATATCTTTTTCGGTTCTATCTAGTGAACTATTTATTACTAATGATTTTTTTCAAAGAAGTAGTATTTTAATTGGCCTGCAGTGAAATACCGGCTGCCAATTGGCATCCAGATTAAGGAAAGTGTGCATTTGTGCTATTTTTTTTGTGTTTTTTGTGCTATTTGTAAAATTCATTAGTAAAAATGATTTTAACCCTACAAATATCAGTGAAATTCACACTGACAAACTTATACCCGGTGTCTTTTCGTAAGATGCACTTTGCTGAATTATTTTAGAAATTATTTTAGTTAGGTATCCTTAAAGTTAGTTAATATACAATTCAATGAACAAATTACCCCAAAATAATCGGAAAATTCACACCGAAAGTGACACAAAGTATTCATTCGAAGTTATTTCGAAGGATGTAAGTAGAATTCTTTCCAACCTATATTATGATACTATCTTCTATGCACTTCTTTTCACTTTAACACAGTTGCTGCATTGTTGCTTTGAGAAAGCTGAGTGCATTACACAATGCACGTCTGTTCTGAATGATTTTAAGATCTGTATTGTAATGTAGCAGTGAAAGGGTTGCATCTGAAAGTTTAAGGTTCTATCTGACTTTGATATTTAATCATTTAATGAACGATCGGTTTGGTAGGCTGAAAAGGGCCACAGAAAGTGCACTGCTCCAATAGGAGTCTCACATAATTAAGACATAGTAAAAAAATGGTCATTGGCGAAACACTGATAATTCCTACCTTCCTTAAAAAAATCTGTCCAGCTCCTTAGAAATTAAGCCGCAACTCCCAAATAAAATCACTCCCATTTTTGACCAGCAAACTTACATTAATTCGATTGTCATTTAATAACTTAAAATCAACAGAACAAGAGCAAGTAACCTACCTATACCATAAACTACATTAAAGGTAGGTTATCCAGTCTGTACCTACCACACAAGTACACGTTGACAACTACTAACCATCGGACCACCATTGAACGAGCCCACCATGGCATAATAACTTCATAAAATCGTCCATGAATCACTTTTGCCTGGGGCGTCCCTCGTTACTGAATCGTTAAAGCGATGCCGACTGCCGACGTATCGACACAAAAATATATTAAAGAAGGCTCAGTTGTAGTAAAATGCATACCGAGACCTCAAACGGAAGAAAAGTGACCTTTCCAAGGTGATTCCCTCATATTTTCTACTCCTAGAAACCGGTAGATTTCATAAAATCCGCAGCGCGTTGCGATCTTTTGGTTTGGAAAATCCGTAAGCCCTAATTTGATGTGTAAAACTTCTGTTCCACAGTTTTTGTCAGACTGTCGGCTCACTTTATACCGATACCAAAGTCAGAACCGGTCCACTTGGCCCAATCAGGAAACGTTACGTGGGTATATACATATAATGTTGGTTTATTGAGACGGATAACACTTTATTTAAGTGCGTTCGCGGCGGAGGGTTAAAGTAGTGACAAGGTTTGGGTATTATTGATATAAAACAATGGGAAATATGTTTTAAACTTTTGCTCTTTTGATTCGGAGATAAGATTTTTTGCAGTGCCTTTTAAACCGCAATACAACCTTAATATCTTGTCATTATGGTGTACAGTACTCAAATGACCTTAGAAAGTGAAATTAGTTTCACTTTTCATTTGCAAAAATGATCTACAACCATTAAGGTCTGTACTTTCGCACATAAAATTACAAAAAATAAGGTTAATACCACCCATTAGCATAGTTTAGGACAATCAACTCGCATGAGTCACTCAAAGTAGGCTTGAGATGAAAGAACTCGAAATAAATTATTGTTTCGAGTGTCCACTGTGCAATCACAATAGTGTGCCTTTCGCCTTACATGAGGTGATATGGCGTGATTATTTAATCGACACCTGCGGTTTTTCTACAACAATTACGCTACTATTGCTCATTTAATCGATGTAATTAAATAGATAATAATAGTAACTAATTACCTACAAGAAGAATTCGCAGAAGTTTTAAATAAGACGACAAAAATGAGATGATTAATCGCATTTAAATTTTAATGAGATGAAAACTTTAGAAAAAAATCAGCATGTAGTGCGTTAGTGGTAAATTCGGCGCTAAGTATGGTAGGTACCGTAGGTACCTAGGTAGGTACGTACGAATCAAATTCCTGGATAATTTGGCAATATTTTTGAATGTGGAAAACATTTCGTCCTGCGCCATTTTATTCTGCCCCGATCAGGGCAATTTTTTTAATATTTGGCGCAGAATTTGATTCTACGGTCTTATGCCAGCGATGAACTTACCCCAACATACTACTCTAACCGATTAACGAATCGAGTTGACTAACTCCCAAGTCTACATATAATAGGTACCTATCTAAAGTTCAATAAACATGAGGTATCGTTAATGTTCAATATAGAAATTGCACAAGTTCCTAATATCCGTGTTGATTGGAAAGCTAGGGAAAGGAGCGTGGAATATGTTGTAAAGGCTCTTACATACTGGCGCGACGCGACGCCACCGCATTGTTCTCCGTGAAGTTTTCTCAGAAATTGTTTTGTTAAAATTCGCGTCCCACGGCGAATCGCGTTAAGTACCTACCGAAAGTTCAACATAAACATGAGGTATCGTTAATGTCCAATATAGAAATTGCACAAGTTCCTAATATCCGTGTTGATTGGAAAGCTAGGGAAAGGAGCGTGGAATATGTTGTAAGTTGTGAAATTTCCTGCTTCATTTATTAGTCATAGTTGGTCTACAATAGTGCTTAGTAGCACAGAAACGTCTACCTTCATTAAATAGATTAATCTAATCACACAATAGACGGTAAAGTGTTACTATACGGCCGATATAACTTGGCAGGTCTGAACATAGGCGCATATAACTTTCGCGCCTGTTCTCTAACTCACACTCGCCTCTAATAGCGAAAAAATGTTACTGCGCAGCCCTCTGCATGAAGTTCGGAACTGCCAAGTAATATCGGCAGTATTGTGCAGCTATAGATAAATAAAAAATAAACACCAGTATAATTTAAATAGACATTATTAAGACCCCAGGGCCTAATTTAAGCTACAGTAATTGCACTATTGCCATTTATTTTCTACCAGCAATTATGTGTCTTGAACAGCCCCAGGCTTGGCTAATTGAAACATAGAGGCGTGTACGCACGAACGAACAAGAACATGATACACACGAACATCGAACCCTTGTTCGCATGTGCGTACCGCTAATAAACATCAAACACTGCGTTCGTCAAAAACGATGGTGGCAATTTCATTGGTCTGTGTGGACGGTTAAGCGTCAACACAAGTCGAACTGTGTTCGTTTTCGCTTTGCTTATTTACATCCACAGAAGAACCAAATCTTCAGTGTTCGATGTTCGTGTTCACCATATTTTGTTCGTTCGTGCGTAAACGCCTTTACTATTTCTTATTTTAAACACTAATCGAACAACTTTATGTAACACAATTATTTAAAAAACAAAATCTATCAGTTAAGCGCTCTAAAGTTACAAGGAGATTGCCGATAATAGTTTGATAATCTAGAGCTAAGTATACGGTGCCTTACTTTACACTATAGTAAACGTGGTAGCCTGAAATACCCATAGGCATACATCTGCTTGTAACTGATCTACTGCACAACAAAGCCCTCTTTTCATACTATATAGCAGTCATCAACGAGTTTGCTCAGTGGCTACCTATTAGTTAACAGGGGGCCTACCACCACAGCATATAGCGAGATTATTTTAATCTTACTTCGTGGGGAAAAGAGATGGAGCTATACGTTCTGTAGAGCTTCGTCTCTTTCCCACACTGAAGAAATATTAAAATAATACTGCTGTTAACGGTGGTGGTAGGCCCCTGATCAGTTAACAAGTACTTATTTATTACTTATCAGATTAGTTTCTGGCGGGACGTAGTATGGACCAACATTTCTTTGTAAAAAATCTGTATAATTTTCACCCTATGTTCACAAAATTTATAAATGAGTACTTAAAAATGTTTTCCTTCATAGTCAGTGCTTTTTTTTTTTTTTTGGGTGTGAAATCATCAAATGACTTCTCCCTCTCTGGGCGGAGCGGAAGGGCGTGTCAGACTCTTACTGACTAAAACCCACCCGTGTTCCTTCAGTTGCCTGTTGCCAGGGTCCCGGTATCCCTTTCGGACTATTCCGCAACCCTGGCAGGTTCACAGTCAGTGCTGGATTAACCTTCTAAGAAAATGCATGAAATATTGGAAAGGCTCTGCAATCTCGCCAAGTTTCTCTAGGCAAATGCCGCAAATATGTAAAAGAACCTACAGTTTTAGTTTCATATTTCCCTGCTTACCCACTAATACTGGGCCACCGTGTAGGTACCTACTTACCTAACTACAGAGTCCACTTTAAGATAATTGCCCGTTCACTTTGCGCTTTAATCTATCGATATTAGTTAAGGCGGAGTTTTAAACTGAAGTAGTCCTGCTTCACATAGCTTTAAAAAAAACAAAAAACCAACTGTACTTTATTATTATAACACCCTCGACAGGAATTGATTGATAATAGTTTCTCAAACTGTTTTTGGAAATCGTCCAGAACAGTGCAACGAGAATCAGACAAGGCCTACCCCATAACCTTTTTACCGTTAGGTACTAAGTATACTTTAACATCTTGTAAATCCATACTAATATTATAAATTCTAAAGTAACTCTGTCTGTCTGTATGTTACCTTTTCACGCATAAAGCACTAAACGGATTTCGATAAAATTTGGCATGGAGATAGATGGCATCCCGGGGAAGGACATAGGGACTACTCTTTGTCGACATACCACGCGGGCGAAGCCGCGGGCGGAAGCTAGTTCTAAATAATTATAAATGCGAAAGTGAGTTTATTTGTTTGTTACGCTTTCACACTAAAACGGCTGAACGGATTCCATGAAATTGGCACAGGGGTAGACCATGACCCGGAATAGGACATACAATACTTTTTATCCCGATATTCCCACGGGATCGAGACTGAGACTACGATACGCGGCTGAAAACGCGGGGCGCAGCTAGTAGTTTATAACTAAATAAGCAGTGTTTTAACAATGGATCAATTAATAGAAATAACAGCTACAGCTCATCACATACCTACGTTTACATTATGTGGTTTAATAAAATACTGGCTATGATACGAGTATTTCCCTTAACCGCGTGACAACACACGCTGCCCAGGCGCAGAAGCTGCGTAATATTGCGCCATGGCCGCGCACTCCTTTGATCCTCCTCGCCGTTACTAAATAACGGCCTTTTACGTATTGATAATGTTAAAGTGCTTATTATAATAACTGTAAAACTTATAAGTACATACCTACATGTATACGAATGCCCGTTTAATTACAACACCTTCCTGGTATGAATAATTTTACCTGCCACGGTAACCATCTATTTTTAAGCGTTTGTGGCAACTTATAAGCCAATTATTGGTATTCGAAGTAAAGTAAAATCATGACATAAATACCTACAAGTATGAAACATAAATCGTATTTATGAGGGAAATCCTCTTTTCCGTCATTAATGATTAAAAACTTGAAGTTTCTTATCGCGCGTAAAACACTTGCAATGACAATGCCTTTCATTTCAATTCAACAATATTCAATGCGCTAGATAATTACGTTCTCGAGAATTTTTCAAACATCAAGCACAATTTTTCAGATTGTGAACGAAATTTTCGTTTCTGGAACGAAAACTATCGACGCGTCAAAATTAAACGCAAGTCAAGTGATGCAATTGCTGTTAATAATTCATTCAACCAATCTCAACGGTCTATGCGCGCTTGACAATGTGTTAGCTAATCTTAATTGTGTTGATTTTCGTTCCAGAAACCGGGCGTAAGTGTTATGCAATTGGGCTGCTGTTTTCTTTAACTTAATTAACGATTTACCTTTTCTTGTTTCCAGATGCATCTAAGTTCGATTCAGTTGGCGTGCGCGGCAGTGGTGGCGGTGGCCCTGGGCGCAGCGGCGCCGCCCTCGTCGTCGCACCACGTCGCGCGGCGCTCCTTCTTCACTCTCGAGTGCAAAGGAGTCTACGACGCGGCCATCTTTGCCCGCCTCGACAGGATCTGCGACGACTGCTACAACCTCTTCAGAGAACCACAGCTCTTTACCCTATGCAGGTTCGTTGCGTTTTGTCTATGATTCCTTTTTCAAATGTGACGTTTTACAGTTTTTTTGTTGAATCTGTGCCAGTTTATGGCGGAAATTTCGAGTTGAGGATGGTTGGTTTGGAATTTTGAATTAGTTTACCTACACGAAATTGTGATTTTGACTCGTGTTGTAAAGATAAGCCTGATTAGATAAGATAAGCTATGATAGTCACACTATATTGTAAAGATATTTAGCATAATAACGATGTCACTACGAATTTCACAATTCAAAACAAACATACTCAATTCCAACCTTAAAGAACATGTATTAAAGTGCATTATTCCTTGTTGGGGCACAGGAAAGACTGTTTCACGACAGATTACTTCAAAGGCTGCGTGGAGGTGCTTCAAGAAACTGACCAGTTAGAACAGTTCAAGGAATATATAAGAATATTACACGGGGCCGTACCCCCGGCTGGGAATTAGGTACCAACCGAATTTATTTTGCCTCTCCTTCTCACAACTTTATATTTCCTATATCTATCTCTTTCTAATGCGTCAAGCATTCCTTCAGCTTTGGGGTATTAACAGCACGCTATATATATCGCACTCTAAGTATTTTAACACTGCTATGCAAAAATAAAATTTGTAATAAAAAAAACACAAACCAAGGATCGTAAGTATAAACTTCAGGTAAAAAGGTCTAATCTTCCTTTCAGAGCATTTTTATCTTCTTGTCTTCTAGCATTTTAGAAGCTGAATTAACAGCATGCCTTTTCGCCTACTTTCCAGCACTATTATAATAATCTATAACTTTATTTGAGCACTATTATATTATAATAATGTACATCTTTGAGCACTATTGTAATAATGTATAACCTTATGCACTATTATAAGTTTATAACTAAGGCAGATAACACACTCGATGGATTGAGCAAACTTATCTACACTAATAAAACAAATTGATTCATTACAACAAAACAAGATTTGTATGTTTGTTTGTAATAAATAAACTCAAAAATGAATGGACCGTTTAAAAGAATTCTTTCACCAGTATAATGCTTTATTATCAGTTTATCATATTTATCACAGAGTAACATAGCCTATAATTTATAAAGGTATCACGCGGGCGAAGCCGCTGGCGGACAGTTGTGGTTTATATTTTTTTAAATCATTGTTTTTTTAATGATTTAAAAAAATATAAACAACCCCTATTTATATAGATATACTGAAGTGACTTATCTGCCTTACATTTCGCTCTAAAGGGATAGCATAAAATTAAATATATTATATTGGAATATTTATTTATTTTCCTACTAATAATGCTGAATTTTATAAGCCAACAAATAACTCAGCCTTTTGCAGTCCATTTTTGGACACGACCATTTTAATATTAATAATTGAATTTATAAAAAAAAAAATAGTAGATTACTTATAAACGTTTAATTTGCCTGCATTTTTTTATTATTCAGATTTAGACAATTATTTTTACTTATAAACGTTTAATTTGTCCGATTTAGACAATTATTTTAATTGACGAAAAAAAAAATATTTCTTCTATAAAAATCTGCTATCTGCTAATGCCTACCTACCTCTAAAAACCCAAATACAAGAAATTAATTTCTATTTTTTTATTTTCCAGGGAGAAATGCTTCACATCGCCCTATTTCAAGGGATGCATGGAGTCATTGTACCTATACGACGAAAAGGAACAAATTGATCAGATGATCGACTTCGTCGGTAAACGCTAACTACAACAATCGCGACCAAATCGTTCCGACGCCTGCGCATCTTACCGTGTAAAATAAACTACGCAGTTTTGTACCAACTTCCAACGCAACGGTTACGCAACCGCTTTGCCATAAGCAGACCATAGACAATGATCCTGGTGAATCTGCTTTCTTCCTCAACATATTCTAGTCCTAAGCGAAGTAAATAGTTTTATGTTCGCAACTAAATGTAATATTATTGTAATTTGTATTAAGTAATACTAAGGACATTTATTATTATCTATTTTATGGTTTATATGTTATTAAATGTTGTAAGCTTCTTATTTATGGAAGTGTAGAGTACATTGATCACCTCCTAGTATTGAAATTCGAAAATTTGAGGCAGCCTTTGGTGTCGATGCTGGTCATCTGTTGTCTCGTGGGATCCGACTGAGATTTACGATTTTATTGTCAAGGTGTCGTTGTGAGATGGCGACGGAGGGTCGAGGTGTCAACTGGTTGCTTACACCGCTTCCTGTCAACTGATAGCTTTCCAATAGTCATCTCATTCTCCCTCGAATGTCTCACAACGACAACTGATTTGCGACGCATTCCAATCACAGTATTTAAAAAAATACTTACGCTTTTTTATTTCAATCTACAATTCATTTTATCACATTTTTGTATTATCTTTTGAATTATGTTTTCAAGAGCCTAATTATAGTTCTTACAAGATAGTATTTCATTTTATATAATAGGTAGGTTCTAAACCAATAACTTGTTTGCTGTACGAATTTGAACTTAATTACCAAGGAACATAAATTTGAATTTAGTTTTTATTGAAATTTAGTATTCAAAATCTGTTGCTAGTTAGTTTTATAAGTATTAAATCACGCATGTGGCTTATACATCACTTAGATTTTATCACTACAAAACTCAGGGAGTTGATTGTATTAATTTCATTTGACTTTATTTATTTATTATTCATGTTCATAAAAAAGGGCTAGTTTCACTAATTGTTTAAAGCAAAAGTTTCCAATTATAAAATAATAGATTAAAATTTAAAAAAAAAACTTCACATTTCAGGTTACCTTGGTTAGTTAAACTGGCCCTTTAGATTATAATGGTTGGTTCTCATTTGTACAAGTGAATGTAAAGCTCGGCCGTTTGTGTCGTTTTTAGATGTAAGTCCGTTTGTGCAAATGATACCCGAACCGTACACAGGATTACCGAAATTGTGCTCACTTCGCTTTAAAGATTTCGATTGCCAAGCGAGTTTTAATGATTATTTTTATTAGTTAATTTCACTAGTTAGTAAGTATTTAAAAAAAGATTTATTTTTATATACTTCCGACCTATTTATTACCTTTTGTTACTTTTTATTTATATTTTTTTTAATAATAAGTACCTATGATTAGAACCTTTTTCGTGCAGCGATAGTGTACCAGTGTGAAAAAAAATATTTAACTGTACTCATATTATATTCCTGATTTTTTTTATTATCTTTAAGTTGCGGTTTATACTTATTTAAAAGTTTTCATTTTGTAAATTCCGCTATAAATCTTGTCTGTGTTCGAATCTCATCTTTGTTTATTTTAGCGTTTCTTATGTTTCATTGACAAACTTGTAATGAATATCGACACAGGGAGTGACGTAATAGTTTCGAAACGAGATAGAGTGCGTTTCATCACATAGTTCCTATGCCGTAATGTTGGCTCCACTGTTGTAGGACCAATACGAACATGCTACGCCGCTACGGCGCTACCTAATAGGTCTGTTTTTTTTTTTAATTTAACAGTGAAGTCAACATTACGGCAAAGGAACTATTTGATGAAACGCACTCTAGTCTGTCCCGTGACGTAGATAAAATGGTGCCAATTATTGTCAGCGAGACGCTAGGTTAAAAAAAAATTAGCTAATGGTATATAAACAATTTATAGGACGCGTTTGTAAAAATGAATTAGTAAATTATTATAAATAATTGTATAAATTTTATAAAAACAGCTAAGAAACGCTACGGGTTCCATGAAATATATTTGATTTGAAAATCACACCTGCATTTTCTTTATCCCTTGTGTTTTCCAAGGTTACGCATATTAATAGAATACAGTACAGGAAACTACTATGCTATAGCTTTGTAAGTTCTGCAAGCTAATAAAAGTTTTATATCTATGTGGCGGTATCTACATCGCCACATGCGAACTACGCATCGAAGACCTGACGTCACATAAATCCTGCATCGCGCAATTAGAGTTTACCGTGCAGTGAACATATATACAAAAACCCAATATCTATCATTGGGCAGTTGCCCGCCAGACACAACACCCGTCTGGTCGGAGGATCCTCCCTTTTCTATGGGGGATGAGTGAACTTTACACCCTGTTCCTCATATCCCTAAATCTATATTAATAATAAAGCTGAAGAGTTCGTTTGTTTGAACGCCCTAATCTTTGAAACTACCACCCTGGTTCTCAGACCAAATAAAAAACCAAGACAGAGCGCTGCGAACAATACAGTGAAGCATGCTAAAACTACACCAACGCTCTGTGCGCACACGCTCAAACGCACACATTGACAACCATTTACAATCAAACTACACCAAAATATGAGCACACATGTTTACGAAACCGGCTTCACGTCACTGTTGACAGCGCTCTGTCTTGGTATTTTATTTAGTCTGAGTCCTGGTTTTGAAAAAATCTTTTTGAGTTTGTTAATTCTTGAGAAAGTTTATGGCAATTTAAAATAACGCTACGACCTTTAGGAGCTGAGGGAGGAGAGTGTAACAGCGGGGCACTGCTAGTTTCGCATAAAATTAGACCTTAAATGGGACATAAAAGGACCAATTTTATATCTCTGATATCTCAAATATTAGTTGGTAGATAGATATACATGAAATTAATCATATTACCAATCCTGCTGCTCGATTTTAAGCTCAACTATACACAAAATATGACACAATTTTGCATAGGTACACCAGGGAAACAGTACTATTAATACAACAATATTTCCTAAATTATTCATATATTTTAACGTAACAAATCTTTGACATTAGATATGACAACGTAGTTCGAAGGATCACAGTACATAAATGTATACATAATTACATTATTATTCAATTCCTTACATTATTTCATTAATTACAGTTAACTATTCTACATTAAATTTCATGTAAGTGGCATTTTTAGCACGCGAGATTTATATATATTTTTAAATGGGGCTATGTAAGACCAATGAAAACAAAATGATTTTTTTTAACTTGGGGTATTTAAGGTAAATTGTAAGATTCTTATTTAGACCCATTTAAATATACAAAAAAAAAAAAATGAAAAAAAGACTAATTAAAAATAATGTATGAATCAATAACAAATGTTTTGCCCGTTGCAGACAATACAGTGGCTAGTGAATACTTATCGTGGTCCGCTGACTGTACGTCGTAACTATTACTTTGTATGATCAACAATTGAACTACGAAAATGAGCTTTACTGCTACATAATAAAAGTACTGTCAAAGTTACAAGGAGGTGCGGTTGACTGTACATCTCCTACAACGGGTTTTACACAAAATTAATAGAATGAATATTTACACAAAATAACATTTTCTATACAAATAGAAATGTCGAAAAATGAAGCAATGTATTTATTTTAAAATAATAATTTTGAAAATTTATAATCAAATCAACAGGCGGCCAAAAGGAAAAATAACTAAAACTAAATTTAGAATTTTCTAAATAAATACATTCCAGTCTCATAACAATCACATATCCAAAATATTGTTCCATCTTTAGAGGTTATCCAAATGGCAATGCTACATACACGAAAAAAAGTTTACTAAGGAAGCTTTCAGGAAACAACGGCCTTTCTGAACCTCATGTGCCTGCGCAGGGCGATTTTGATGGCATGAAACTGTAATACAAAAATACTACTACTATACTCTTTGATACTGCAATCAAATCTTATGTGGCACATATACACGCCGTGAATGTGTGCGTCAAGACGAGTAGCGTCTGCACATAACACACACACTACCGAGTTCGCCATTTTCTCGGACGGTACCAAGAGCCCCTGCGCTTACACGCACATTCACAGCGTATTTGTACACTTGGTTACCACAAGTAACGCGCGCGTCGCTTCGTGAAATAAAAATACTGTACACAATATACATGGTGTTTGGTGCATCGTATGCCAAATGAAAATGGCGGATAGGAGGGGTCATAGGTTATCTTGTCAGGCACCAAAAAAAATTCTTGGACCCACTTTTTAAAACCAGATGAGGGAAAACGCTTGCAAGTAATTTAGATTTTGATAGAATCGTACAACATGAAAAATTACAAAAAAAAAAAAAACATTGGAGGCTATACCAATACCCTTTTTTTACTTCAGTCCAAAGGATGATTTTGGGGATTAAAAAAAATAAATACGAAAAAAATCTTTTAATTTTTTGGGGCCCATTACCCCTCCTATCCACCATTTTCATTTGGCAAACGATGCACCAAACACCCTATATATTAAGCTTTGCAGCTATACATAGATACAATACTATGGCACAAAGCTTGTCTACAATAGATAAATTGAATACTTGTCCGCGTAGACATGTGATTGCGGCTAGGTTCAGGGCAAGTTGCTCCGGCCAAGAACGTTGCGCGATTTCAACCCAGAATTTCGTTGCATGGAATATCTTTTAGTGCATCAGTTCTACCAATTGGATAAACTTTTAAAACCTTTATACAGAAGACAGGACATTAAAATTTACATACGTCTATTTCTCTTGAGAGCACTATAACCTGTCTTCTGAGGATCTTGAGCTATCTAAACTATCCCAAGACTGTAGCAGTCAGTGTAGATTACGCCTATTTGGGCAGCTATTCTTTTTTTAAATATAATTCCATGGCACTCCATACTACTTATCTGATTAAAAAATAAAGATGAAATATTAAAAAATCTTAACGTTCCTACAAACCGTTTTTACAATAAATTACGTAAATGCCAAAATGTACAATAACGCTACAAGGTCCTTTTCGCGCGTGGACTAAGTCGGAACTAGCGCCGCCATCTTGTTTTGTCAATACAATTTCTGTGACAATTTCACAAATGTTTACCAACAACGCCCCCCTATTAATGTCACTTGTAGCTGGGTTCGAACCCACGACTAAGTCGTAAGTCGAGGCCGTTGCTACTAGTCACTGCTCCATGGTATTTCATTATAGACAGCCTGGTTATCATAGTTATCCGTAATTTTTTCTAGTATTTTCTATTTCTGTTATAATGTCAATGAATCAATCTGATTAAATGGTATTTTCAAGTTATTTATCCTGGGCGAAAATCGATCTAGGTAGGTCTCATATCAGGGAAAAACTGTTTTCACCCGAGCAGAACTCGGTCGCCCAAGTACTGTTACATACATTATCTTGCATGGTATGGTTCATCCCGCAGTGAAAATATTAGCTATTGATAGTGGAACTAACTGCCCAAGATGGCCACAAAGTACTTACGAAGCTCTATCTAAAGTCATTATACATTTTCAATTTTACTAGTTTATCCAAAAAAAAAAAAAAAACTGTAGTAGTAGACATATTTAGTAACTATTCTTCAACAGTCATAAAAAAACCCTAAAATAAATCGACACGTGTTTCACATTTCAACGAGACATACTCACGATGACGATTGACCAGTTGCAAACCAGAACACAAAGTGTTGCACACCGAGCGCTGGACGCAGAGCGCAGCGCTCGGTGTGGCAACACGTCGTTTTTTTCGGGATTTTCTATGACTCTTGAAGAATAGTTAAGCGGAATAGGTTACTAAATATATCTACGTCTATGTTCGAATAACATAACTGTATACCCCCTGAAGGGTTTGGGAGAGGTGTACCAATACTACAACCACATTTCGCATGTAATAGGGGGCGAGCCTATTGCCATATCCGACCCCGGAATCGAACCCAGGACCTCATGCTTAGCAGTAGCGCTTACGACCACGCGCAGCGATCCTTTCAATAAATTAGGGAGTTTTACAATGTACAGTTGGTTTTATACTAGCAGATAGAACGAGATATTACTGTGACAACATTTATACAATTTATCTTACAGAACTTTTACGTAATATGGAATGGTTTGTGCAAAAATATGTCTATAAGTACTATACTAGAAGTTATTAAAATTTGGTCGCAGATAAACATGTACTTACATTTTTGTTGGCATTGACAATTACATTTATTGGGTAAGTCAAAATAGAACCCTAATACTATAGGTATAAGATTTCTTTTGAGTGTTCTAAACGACAAAATTCTGCGGACACAAGGAGCAAAACAAAACACTCCTTTTAGGCTTTCCCGCAGTCGGGTAACATTTATCTAATTGGCGGAATCTCTAATGGAAATTCATATTACATTGTGCTCCAAATGAAGGCTAAAAACCAAATAATTCTATGGAAATTAAAAAAATATATCATCTATATTTCTATTAATAATCAGTATAATATTTATAATTTCATAATAACGATCTAATATTACAGTAAGGAATAGCCACCGAAATGATAATATTTAAATTACAGGGTAAAACAACTAGTTATCGACCTTTTGTTTAGCTATTTATTGTAGTATTCAATTAAATAAGGCACTGGCATTTCATTATTTTTTTCAGAGAAAAATTAAAGAAACAAATGAGTCTAAAGGCTAACTGAAAAATAATATACTTAATCCATTTCAAAATGAACTTTTTAAATCATCAAAAATAAATTTATTTATTTACAATTTTGGACTAGGTCGACAACTATCCATTTTACCTACAGTTGGACTAGTCTATTGTATAATGATACTACCATTAGAAGTCATCCAGGCAGAAATCGAAGTGATCTTCCATCACTTTGTACTGGTCGCATGAAAACCTCATGCATTTTGGGCATGTGAAGACCTGGAATATAGAAAAAAATATTAAGGAAAAAAATATTTGTGTAATTTTTATTCAGACACAACCATGCGCTTTTACGAGTAGTTTGAGAATGCATACATGCATTAAAAATCCAAGACCAGTAGTCAGTAAGTACATTAATGATATATGGCTCGTGGCGGGCGCGGTAATGAAATGTGGGAGCGAGACGACACGAGACTCGGTACAGAGTGATAAGAAATTTCGTACTAAATAATCACAATTCCCACTCGCACGTTTCATGACCGCGACTGCCGACTGTCTTGGTGTTTAGTTCAATATTTAGGTGTACTATAGTTAGTCGAGAATTTGAAGATGTTCAGTCGCGATCAAAACACTTTGTTATTATTTTATAAATCAATCATCACGCACAAAATCGAGGAGTTAAAGTAACACATAAAAATATAGATCATTCATTATCAAAAGAAATTTTACAAAGACGAAATTATTATTAACACCTAAAATAATACACACGCCACGCCACAGAACAAAGTCTCACCTAAATGTGGAAAACTTAAAAATTCTTCGTAGATAGGATACAAAAAATAAGTAAACAATAGTTTTAAATATGTATAATATTATAAATTTTACAAAAAATATGTGATAGTAAAAAATAAATGCACTAGGTTAGTAATAATTATAAATATAGAAACAATTAGACGGATAACCGACACTACAGACAGGATAGTTGCGGCATTATGTCAGCTTTTAAATAAAATTAATAATAACCTTGACTACCTATTAATTAATATAGAATTTAAAAGTTTTACATAAATAAAGTGTAGTGCCATCCATGAGGACGCGTCCCGCTCCGCGATAACTGTATTGTAAGCTGTACTTTAGTACGGAACGGAGCGGAGTGCTTACACTGTGCAAGCCACTTTCAGACGTCAATTTGCGTCAAAAAATTTGTCAGATTAAAGTCAGAAAATTAATTATCAATTTAATTCTCTGTCTTTAATCTGGAAAATTGACTGCCAACATAAACTGTCCGGCAAATCAAAATATTGTTCTTTGACAGTTGTATGAAATGGCAAATTGGCGTAATGTGTCAGTTTGATAACCAAATTATTTTCTCTGACTGTGCCTACAATGTTCACAAGAAGATTGTATTTCAACGATTTTCTGTTTAAATGCTGATTTCCAATTAAATATTTTTATGATAAATTGTTCTACAAAAAACCTTAACCACCGTCCTATTTAAAAGCTATCGTCCCGCGATCGTTCGATCTTTATGTTCGGTGAATCTGAACGCGAAGTCGCGCCGGCAGAGGGCGCTTTCCGGTTTTCCGAACAAAAAGTGACATTGACATGCACGCGACCGATCGCGGATTCGCGTGACGGCGACGAACGGTTTTAAATAGAATGTGGCCTGAAGCTTGCTAGACGATTTACAGTGTTTTGCGCGCGAATAGATTGTTAATAACCCTCCTTTTTGCTTCGTCGTAGTCGGGTAACTATACAAAATCCGTGAGGAGTCTGGTTTCTATGAATTTCTATGAAATACCTTCCGTAGCTAGTGACATGTCGCGCGTCGGTTCCATAGAAATACATACAACCCGTGCGCATAACATGGCTCCTGGCTCGGAACTCAATACTCCCCCCCGCTACCCGCGCCGCGCCCCGCCGTCGCCGTGCGGGGAAGCGGGGGAGGTACAAACGTCATAGAGCCAGGTGCCACGTTAATGCGCACGCGTTGTACAAACCAGTCGTGCCGCGGCGACACGTCCGCTGCAGTCGCCGCCTGCCGTCGGCTACGGGATTGTACCTTTAGTCGATTCGCGCACAAAACTCCACGTCAATTTTAAAGCTATACAAATAATTACAACTTAAATTACTTTTAAAATAAATAAATACAATTTCCAGCTATCATTAAAACTATCCTCTAATCAACCTAGACAGTGATCAACATGTTGTTGCAACAGTATGAGCGTTCTGTAAGGCTGGTCGCACACGGGACAGTCGTACCGCAGCGGCGGCGGGCTGGGCTCCTTCGGTGCGGCCGCGCCTTCCTCCGACTTGTCTGATAGTTTTTTCTTTTTGTGAACCTTTTTGTACGATTAATTGTTTAGAATGGGGAAGTTTGATCGAAAATAATAAAAAATAAGTCATAGTATGCGTAAGAATTGTTGTGCTGAATGAGGTTTTTCTTAATGAAAACACACATATAAAAGGTGCAACGTCGCAGTGCGGAAACTTCAGAGCATTGAAGAAACTTTTCGACGATCATCGCCGATTTTTGCGATGCGACGGCGACACGCATTAAGGGTTGGTACACAAAACTGCGTTGCGACATCGCATCGCAAAAATCAGCGACGGTACCCTAAGATTTTCTTAAGAAAGTTCCTGCGTTGCGAATTCGCATCGCGCTGATTCGCAGTTTTATGTACAAGCCCTAAAACTGCGCTCTATCGGGCTACGTCGCGAAATATTGTCAAATATGTCGGTCAGGTTATTGTCATTATAAACCTATGTAATCTTTCACAATTTACTGAAGCATCGACCCAGTTCTTTCGCTCTCTTGAGCTTGGCGTTGTAGTTTTGGTATAATTCTGACGGCGACGTCAGTGGCACTACAGTTTTTATATTTTTTTATGAAAACTCTCCCGATGGCGACATTGCCGTATGCTGCTGCGGTTGAGCGGCGACTGCAGACGACAAACCAGAAGTTCTGTCAATAGGTGTCACCAACAGAGCGACCAGACGTATTTTTTTTTTTGACAAATGAGTTCGCGAATCTGAAGTAGACAAGTGTCGCTGCCATCGAAGTTGTCACATCCACGAATTAAATCGCAGCGGCACTTTCACTTGCGGTTATTGTCGCACGCCGCTGCCGTCTGCGGTCCGTGGTCGCTACCTGAAGGATACTTTTATGTTATCAGAGATAGATCTGAAAAGTTTTTTCGATCCTTCTTTTGTAGTAGAGAAGTTTTATTAATTAATATGATGATAAGTATAGTGCTCACCATGTTCCCCGTAGTGCTGGCGGGGCGGGCGGGCGCGCTGCGGGCCGGAGAAGCAGGAGTCGCGCGAGCGCTGGCCGTACTGCGCGACGTGCTGGTGGCGCTGCGGTACACGGCCGGGTTTATCTTGCGCACTTCCTCCAACTGCAAAGAGAATAATACTTATAAGCAAACTGTCTCAGCCATTCTGGGACCTTTGACAGTCGTCAGAAGCCCGAAAGTCTGACAACCAGTCTTACCAATGTGTAACGTGTTACCCAGTAAATGAGTTGTGGAGGTCAATCAGATATAGACAGTCGCTCCATGTAAAATACTGGTATTCAGCTGCATCCGGTTAGACTGGAAGCCGACCCCAACATAGTTGGGATAAGGATAGACAGGCAGCAAACTGTTTTGTGGCTTGGAAACCTTTAGAAGATTTTACCATGTACCCTGTTGGATTACTTCACAGTAGTAGTAGTATTAATCTATCACATAATTAATTTCAGGCGCGGTCCTGGGGGTCATGTCGCCCCCCCAAAATCATTCAAGCTATCGAGAGACTAAATGATTTGAGTACTTATCAATTAACCATTTCCCTAAAAATATTCCTCGGCACGAATGGTGCCAATGTGGTGGAATTCCCCCCAAAATCTTGGGCTGCGACCGCGCGTGCTTAATTTATGTCATTGCTTAATTTTTCATTATTTTTACCTTTTGTGGCATACTAATTTTATTCTATAAAACGGCTGAACGGATTTTGATGAAATTTGACACAGGAGACATAGGATACTTTTTATCTTGGTAAACCTAGACGAAGGCGAGGGCAAAAACTATCACTACAAATTATAAAACAAAGTCCTCTGCCGCGTCTGTCTGTCTGTTCGCGATAAATTCAAAAACTACTGCACCGAGTTTCATGCTGTTTTTACCAATGGATAGAGTGGTTCTCGAAGAAGGTTTTAGTATACAACGTGCCGCTACAATGGTGACATTAATTTAACACACGGGTAGGGCTAGTGGCCAGTAACCATAAAAATTATAATAAAATAAAATAATTCGTAAATTGAAAAAATATAATTTTCAAACAAACTAAATAATAAAAACATAACCAAAATTGAGATCACTCTTTGTAAAAGATTCATTCATGTAGGTACCTACCAGCTGGCTTACGTTCCATCGGTCAAGATCCTTTGTCGGCATAATTTCTAGGAAATTGCGCGGCTTTCCTTTTATTCGCCTACATATGATCCGTGGCCCCGGCAAATGAACTCTTCGCTACAGTTCTTTAAGTACAGGTTGCTCCAGGATGGTATTTTAGAAAATTGTAAATAAATCAATAAATAATAACATTTAATGAAATTAAAATATTTTCCTAAAACGAATTCGCGAAATCGGATACGTGTTAATTGATTCAGGCGTGACTTTGCGGAAATCCATTATAAAATACAATAGACGCTGATATATTTAGTAACCTATTCCGCTTGACTATTCTTCAAGAGTCATAAAAACCCTGTAAGAAATCGACACGTGTTTCACCTCTCGACGAGGCATCTTCAGGATGACGATTGACCAATTGCAAACCAGAACGCGACGTGTTACCACACCGAGCGCTGGACGCAGAGTGAATCAAATCGCCCGACATGAAGATGCCTCGTTGAGAGGTGAAACACGTGTCGATTTCTTACAGGGTTTTTATGACTCTTGAAGAATAGTCAAGCGGAATAGGTTACTAAATATATCAGCGTCTATTGTATTTTTTTCGGATACGTGTGTTAAATTAATGTCGTCATGGTAGCGGCACGTTGTATAATAACCGACATCAACGCGGGCGCAGCCGCGTGCATCAGCTAGTTAACAATAAACTAAAAAGACAATAATAACGCACCTGTTGCGTAAGTTCCTGGTTACGTTTCTTCGTGGTTCTAAGATCTGTGAGTATGTTCTCTTTCTCACTCGCCATCTTCTCGCGAGATTCTCTCTCCGCTTCGAAGTCACTCCTGCAAATAGAAGAACTGTTTAGTGACCAAGCATGGAGCAAGTAATTAATAGTTGAAGTCAATTTTTTTTTCATACTGACTGCGACGTTTGACTCTTTTGATGTATTGTATATCTCATGTTAATGAAAAGTATGACTTCTGTTGCGCCGTCATAAGGTTCAAACTCGCGTAATTGAGGAAACATATTATAATAATATTGTGCCATTTGGTATTTTGTAAAAATTAAAATCTATCACTAATCAACCTTCCTCATTTGTAACTGACCTAGCATAAGTGCAAACGCCATCTTAATGGCAACCTTGAATATCTGATAATCTAGCCCCCTTATACATATTAGTTCAACATTTATAAATACTTTCTCGCTTCCAAATATTCATTGAAAAATGAAAGGTCGACATTTCTGAATATATATTTTTTATTAGCCGTTACTGTCCCGCTGCTAGGCAAAGACCTCTCTTCTCTCTTTCCACCTCTCTCTGTCCAGAGTTGCCAAGGACCAATCTTTATTGAAGGAGTCCAGCTCATCCAGCCATCTCCGTCTGGGCCTGCCGCGATGTCGTTTGCCATTAAGGCGGGACCCATCCTTAGCTCGCCGTGCGATAAGGACCAGGCCCGGGTCGACGCGACGCCGCGTGGTGTTCCACGTGCGCCTCAAAGAGATGTCACAACTGGAGGGGTCCGCTAGGACCGATGCCTGCCAGGGTTGCGGGAAAGTCCGAAACGGATACTGGGACCTTGGCAACAGGCAACTGAAGGAACACGGGTGGGTTTTAGTCAGTAAAAGTCTGACACGCCCTTCCGCTCCGCCCAGATCGGCAGAAGATATTTGATGATTCCCGACTTTAAAACAAAAAAAACGGCGGACCCACCCCTTCTGAATAATTACCTACGCAAAAAAGTCTAAAATAAGCAGTTCAAACTCACTTATACAAATCCATTTGCGCTTTAAGCAGCTCAGTATCATCCTTCTCCCCCTTCAACTTGTTAAGCTCAGCTTGTAACATAGTAAGTTCCTGTCCCCTTGCGACTAGGGCTGCGGTCAGGGCTTCCACGTTGCCCGAGCGCTCCACACGGGGCTTCGCCACCGATTTCTTTAGGACTTCGCTGTAGTCCTTGAAGATGCCATCGAATATTGAGAGGGTGCCTCGGACTTGGCCTCTAGAAAATAGTGAATAATGAGTTTAGGACGATATTATAAGTTCGCGGCAGATTATATCAAAATCGTTTTTTATCAGTGGAAAAAAAGACAGCTTTTTTATTGGTAAAACTGTCAAAAAATACATGTCAAATACTTATAACCGATACCTGTTATAAGTATTTGAATTTTGGTCAGATTCGCTCTAAATATAGGTAACATGTATTTACTAATAAACGTCTTTTATTTAGGATCTAAGTAAAACATTTATTAGCATTATGCTGAGATAGGAGCCTTTTTGGCCTCGTACAGGTCGTTAAATATTTTATTTTATTTTCGTTTTTTTTTTTTTTAATAAATATGTTAATTTGGTTAGTTTTAAATGCTCCCTTTTTAGTGTTTGTATTTCCTGTGCGTGTCCCAAATAAAATATTTTTCTTTCTTTTATTTCTTGTTAAAAAACGGCGATACACTAAACTTGCTTGCGACGACGCGTTAACCTCACTCACTTGTTTGTAGACATGCGCTCTCAATGCTCGCAACGAGCGACTCGGCTCGCTGCACTGAGGCTATAGACAAAATCCCTTTTCCGTAAGTAATTGTATGGAGTTGACATTAGCTTTAGAGATGTCACGTGACTGCTGCTGTCAACTCCATACAATTTGATCTTTCCGTTAGCGTTAACGCTTACAGAAAAGGGATTTTGTCTAGGCCCCTTGACCACTGTAACGCATTACACTCGATACATTACAAACAAACGCTGCAAATCATTCCCGTTACTTACATATTATTAAGCGCCGTACTGTGCTGTTTCTCCATCTGCTGCTTGACCTCTGCCAGGCCGGTCTTGAACTGATCTGCTGTCATCCTTTCGAGCTTGTAGTCGTGAAGACTCGTTATAAGCCCGAAGGTTTCGACTAGACTGTCTGACATGCTGGAAAATAATAAATTAAAGGTTAAGTTAATTGCTTAATTTAACTATTGATTATGATTTTTCACTGTCATTTATCTAGCAAAGATATTCTTTAAAAGAAAACACAGACGCAAGATTATAATATTTTAGAGGTATGAGGAACAGGGTGTAAAGTTCACTCATCCTGTATTGAAAAGGGAGGATCCTCCGACCAGACCGGTGTTGTGTCGCGCGGTAAACTCTAATTGCGCGATACAGGATTTTTTATGTGACGGCAGGATTTTTGTGTGACGTCAGGTCTTTGATGCGTAGTTCGCATGTGGCGATGTAGATGCCGCCACAATATCTTTATTCAGGCAACTTTATGACTAAAAAGTCGCATCGGGTCGCAGCGCGTCGCTTTCCAATATAGAAAAGAGCGGTGCGGCCCGTCTATAGTGTGAGATGGTTCATACAAAATGTACGAAAGTGATGTATGAGGATTTTTTCGGTCAAATAATGTTTAGTTGTGACTGAATATAATAGTGGTACTATAATCAATCACTAAGGGTGAATTTTACTAAACTTTTAAGCCGAGTATACGTCGTGTCCTGCGAATAAATTTTGAATTTTTGACAGATTTTCCATACAAAAAATGACACGACGACAATTTTATTCCATGGATAAAAAATAACAGTCACCCGTGCGTCAATATATTGAGTAGCTCCGCCAAATGTTTCAGCGTCTTGTCGTACAGCTTGACGTTGGTCGTGAGGCTGGCGAACTCCGACGACGAAGACTCCGGCTCCGAACTGATCGAGAAACGAACTGGTTGGAACACCTGCAGATCAGACGTAGTGATGTTATTTTAAAGGTTACTTTAAAATATACACAGCGGCGCTTCGATTGGCCCTTCACCAGTGAAGGCCAGTGAAGGGCCAATCGGAGCGCCGAACGCGGTCGATGCGTAAAGTCGAGGTAGGTAAAAGAAAGTTCTGGTCAATAGGGATGATAACAACAAAATGTGTTTTATATCCGTCATTTGGGTTATTAAAAAGTACTAGATACGTATTTTTTTAATTGTGACGTAGCAACCCCCATTCTCCAACTTTAATGCGTTTCATCTAAGTATTTTTTTACTTAAATAACTCATAAGTCCCTCCGCATCTTGCCCTTATTAAAAGGGGGCGTAGGTATTCACATAGATAAAGCTGAATACTTACGGTAGTAGACGCCTCCTTTAGCCTAATGTGTAGATCCTGTATTTGGTCCTTGTATATCTTGACACCCTCCGTTACGCCAGACTTGTGTTTACTGAATTCCAACTGCAGAAATAAATACACGACTATTATTTTACACAGTAAAAAAATCTAACTGAAAAAAATAAAGACTTGACTATTATTTAACCATAATTTTTTTTTTTTTTAAATAACTTGACGACGTCAGCTGGCGTTTAAAAAAAAAAAAAAAAGTCAAGTGAGCGCCTATGCTGCCTGAAATATCTTTATTTATTGATTTTACAACAATAATAATCGTAGCAGGTGGCGTTCTGTAGTAGTACCCCCATGGGTAGAAAGCGCCACTTCATCATCTGCCTGCCTTTTTCCAACTATCGGCTTTCAGACTATTGGATGGATGGACTGCAGCTGACTACCAGTATTTTACATGGAGCCACTGCCTCTGACCTCCACAACCCGGTTACTGAGTAATATGGCTGTCAGACTTTATGGCTTCCATCCCGTAACGACTGTCAAAGATCTACGAATGACAGCCGGGACCAACGGCTTAACGTGCTATCCGAGGCACGGAGGAGTCTCGGTATGTAAAGATGGTCCATCCACGGACCAACTGCGGAAAGTGTATTAATGGTTTTTTCTATGTGGAATTTCTCACTAGCAGCCCTGAGTATAGATTTGTGCCCAGTTGATGGCAATAGGCTCGTACCCCTGTAACATGGGGCTTAAACAAACTGGCGAAATGTGAGTGTACCAAACTATCCGGGAAATAAAGGTGTTATATTATTATTTTAGAATTATCTTACTTTAACACTTTCTAGGTCCAGTATTTTGAGTTGTGCGGTCTTGAGTTCAGACTGTAGTGAAGACACCCTGCCTTCTAGCTGACGTAGCAGCTGGTCGCGTTTAGCGACCTCCTCGGATGATATGCTTGTCTGGAAGATTGGAAAATATATCATCATCATCA
Source organism: Lithophane semibrunnea (assembly GCA_947363905.1). NCBI lineage: Eukaryota > Metazoa > Arthropoda > Insecta > Lepidoptera > Noctuidae > Lithophane > Lithophane semibrunnea. The sequence goes on from OX376205.1 coordinate 2,658,486, forward strand.
TTTCAGCTGAAAAACGTCCACTGCTGGACATAGGCCTCCCCCAAGCACCGCTACTTCGACCGGTTCTGTGCTTCTCGCATCCAGCGCATTCCCGCGGCCACCAGGTCATCGTTCCACCTCCACCAACGCTACGTCTTCCGGAAAATACACAATCCTAACTAATATTACAAATGCGAATGTGAGTTTGTTTGACGATAAAACGGCTGAACGGATTTGTATGAAGTTTAGCAGACAGATAGTCCATGACCTGGGTAAAGACATAGGCTACTTTTCATCCTGGATACGGTTTGAATTCATTTATTTCTAAAGATTACAAATCACTTGTACAGAAATAAATACTAAAACATTACATCATTTATACATTTTTGTTGTCCAGTAGTAGCAGGAGCTTACGAGTATAGTGCTAAAATTACAAAAAAAAAAAAAAATTGAAGGTAATTTGTTAAAGTTTTGTATTGTCTACCGCCCGTTTCTTTTTTCTTCTTTCGTTCTTTTTTCGCGAAATTTTTAACTTGATACAAAATAGTTGTCTTGACAAAAAGTCGTAAGAGTATTGATAAAAATCGTTATTGCTTCAAATCCCAGTTTATTTTTTAAACTTGTACAATATAAAAACATTTGAAATAGTAAAAACAAGGCCTATAGGTAGCAGGAACTCTGACACACAACCTATTATCAGTTGTATCCTACAAAAGTGCAATACCAACGTAGTCAAAATGTAGCATAATCAGCCTATAACGGTTCACTGCTGGGACACAGGCCTCTCGGTGAGAGGGAGAGGGCCGTAATCCACCACGCGGGCCCAGTGTGGGTTGTTAGATGTCACATGTCTTCGAATTTTTGGTTCTAGGACATGCCGGTTTCCTCACGAAGTTTTCCTTCAACATTTTGAAAACTGTGGTGATGAAATAATTTACACAAAGTACAGCGCCCTTCTGGGTTCGAACCCCTACAATTCGTAAATCGCGGCCATTGAGGGGGATGCGCTAGGGTAGCCCGCGAAATTCAAATTTTCTTACGTTTTTTGCTAAAAGTAATAAATAAATAAAATAAATAAATAAATAGTAAATAGTCATTCAATACACTTTCATGAGCTTAGAGAGTTGTATTACTGACTTAAATGTTTATAATTCTGTAAATCCATATTTGTTACGAGCGCTAATAATATTTAGATCAACATACAACCTGATACTCACCTGCAAATAGCAAAAAACGTAAGAAAATTTGAATTTCGCGGGCCACCCTAGCGCATCAACCTTAACACTGGACCACCAACACTGTAATCCATGGTAACAGGTTGCGTGTCGATGTCCCCGTCACCCTGTATACGAAATTTAACCAATAAATAAATTAAATAGTAAAGGAACTTACAAAATTACTAGCTGACTGCAACTGTGCTTGTAAGTCTTGTACGGTAAACCTCAGGTTTTTTAATTCTGTCGCGTGCTCTGTGTCCTTGGTCGATAGTAGAAGCTGTAAATAACAAGAAATTACAAATATGTATATAAATACAGATACACCCCATCTCAGCTTAACCCTTACGCGGGAATACAGGCGCGATGTTATGTTTTATGTTAACAAAACAAATAAAAGGTCCTAAAAATTTCGGTGGCAGTGGATTTTGAACCTTGTCATGTATGTCATAGAGTTTGTATTTCAAAAATATGATAATTACATATGATTCTGAATTGTAGTTAAAGTTATGAACATTGTCCTGCTTAATGCTTTAACCGACTATAGATTGTTAATACTCGGTCAATATGTAGAAACACGTGTCGATTTCTTACAAGGTTTTTTATGACTGTTGAAGAATAGTTAAGCGGAATAGGTTACTAAATATCTACGTCTATTGTATTTTTTTTTGGAAGCAGCTATTTTGTGAGCTGCGCTTCATAAATAAATACAGCTTAATCTATCTATATGTTTATAAAAAAATCAAGTAATAAAAACTAAAACCCAACTACGACTTAAAAGGTATAAACAAGACACCACAGAAAGACAAATTAAAAATCCGGAGTCACACGTGTTAGGGCATAAATCGAACAGATTACGTGTGACTCCGGATTTTTAATTTGTCTGTCTGTGGTGTCTCGTTTATACCTTTTAAGTCGTAGTTGGGTTTTAGTTTTTATTACTTGATTTTTTTTAAATTCTTTTTGGGTTATAATATATATATGTTTGAAATGTGCTCATTAAGCCCTTTCATTTGATACCCAACATTGTACGATTAAACCATTTTTTTTTAAGTTCGTCACTTTATGTCCTCTAGAGGGCGCCATTTTTATTTAGTGTGACTTCACATAGCCAGCGGAAAATCGACGCTTCCTCATTTGTCAAATTGTGATAAGTGGTTTGGAAGATAGGAGGGAACAGATGAACATACATACATACATACATACCGGTCAAAATCATAACCCTCCTTTTTTCTACGCCGTAGTCGGGTAAAAATGAATCCCTATTTCCCTTGGTCACGCCATCACGCGTGAACGGCTGAACGGATTTGGATGAAATGTGGCACATAGGTAGACCATGAACTGGAGAAGGACATAGGATACTTTTTATCCCGATATTCCCACGGGATCGAGACTTATGCGAGTGAAACCGCGGGGCGCAGCTAGTATTTCAATAAAACTTACTTCAGCATTTTTGAGTTTCTCTTTGAGGTCATCTCTCTCCTTGGATGTAGCGTCAACTATATGCTCCAACGATTCCTTCTGCCATGTCAAGTTCTCATTATCTACTATCACCTGCAACAAATGATTATTCGGATTGAATGATTATTCTTAACGAGAAAAAATTGTTCAAAGAAAAACAATCTTTAAAAATGAATAAACGGAATTATAATAACGACGAATAATAAGTACAGGTATATAAAAATAATCATAAACATTTAAGTACATTTATGCAGGTAAAATAATACTAAAATAATAGATAAGTGAAATTTTAGTATCTCCTGATTGTCATCACCTGATGTAAGTTAAGACTTGTTCACACAATAACAACTTAATCATCTCCTAAAACCGGGCTTCCTCTCTCCTACCCTTTTGCTGTGCCCTACAGGGTTCATAGTTATCTAAATTATTTATTTACCACATAAGTACACATTATGGTAAAGCAATAAAGGTATTGATTATTGACAAAGATAATAAAAAATATTTAACGGATCTTTTTCGATAAGAAATTAAATTTAACTTAAATCTCTTTTACATAATTAAGGTTGCAGTTTTTTAATGAAAGTGAATATAAAAGTCTGAACAATATTATGTGACTTTAATATGAGGGTAGTTTATTCATTATTTAACACTCATAGTATATTATGCGTATATACCCGGAGCAAATTTGTAAGCTCATGCCTTAAAGTCTTTTTAACAATATCCGGATAAGTAGGCAGTATCTACCAGATAAGCATTATAAAATACGGTACTGTCATATTAACCGTAACTTACCGTAAGACGTGGTGAATCATGCCAAGTGCAAGATAGGGAAGTGTTAAGTGATTTTGAAGAAGAAAAGTATATTATCACATTTACCTGTCTCCTCTGCTTCTCAACTAACTCCAACTGCGCAGTCAGCTTATTAATAGTATCATCATCGGGTGACGTCACGAACTCCAGCGCAGACGAAGGGCCCGACGGCCCCGACTGGGCCGAATGTACAGACTGTGCCAACTGTGCCGACTGAGCCGACTGAGCCGACTTGTTAGACCGCACCGACTCGCCCGTCTCGCTGCTCACGTGTGAATGTGCGTCGGAGTCGGCGAGTCGAGCTATGTCTGTCTTGAGTTTTTTATTTTCTTGACGTAGCTAGGAATGGAGGAAAATTGTTTAGGTATTTTACATTATACATGTCACTTTACACCTGTAAGGGCGAATTTCACCAAAACTTTTATATCGAGTATAAGTCTTATCCTGCGAATAAATTTTGAATTTTTGACAGTTTTACCATATAAAACCTGTCAGAGGAAAATTTTATTCCACGGATAAAAGATATCTGAATTTGATGAAATCAGCCCTTAGTCATATAGGTATCTGCAGAACTGAATATTATACCCTCATTTCACCAGTTACATTAGTTTAACACCAGTTATAAGTTCCTTGTAATAGACATATTGTATATATATTTATAACAACACGCCTTGTTTCCCCGAAGGGTTGGGCAGAGGTGTACCCGTATAGTACTCGTACACCCACATTTCACCAAATCGCTAGTAGAGAGGACAGCAAATCCATGGAAAAACCGAATAATATTCACAGCTCAACAGTTGCGCTAGACACGTACTCTGTACTCTGTTATGTTACCGAAAAAAGGGGTACGCGTTGTTTCAACTTAACACAGGCAGCTTCGCAACCAGTCTTAGAAAACATCTCCTTATCCACAGATATGCAGTTTACAGATATCTGGAGCCGTATTATGACGTATAAATGTCACCATTTTTCCAGTGTGAGTGAGAGACGGGGCTATACAAGGCCGATAGCAACATCCTTTTGTTGCAGTGGAATAATGATGGCATTAATACTTCATAATCTGGTGAAATGTGTACTAAGGTACACTTCTCATGCCTTTTTTTTTGAGGGTGGGATATCACTAAATGACTTCTCCCGCTCTAGGCGGAGCGGGAGGGCGTGTCAGACTTTTACTGACTAAAACCCACCCGTGTTCCTTCAGTTGCCTGTTGCCAAGGGTCCCGGTATCCCTTTCGGACGTTCCCGCAACACTTCAAGTGTAACCTTTCGAAAATTACAGGGGTGATTTTATGTTATATCAGTTAAAAATACATTAAATCCGTTACAAGTTTCTGAAGAAAATCTATGATAACATTTAGATAACATACCTTCTCAACCAACCCCTTAGTCTCATCAAACTTCTCCTTATGCAGTACATGAGTCTTCATCATATCCTCCTGACAGGACGCTATCAGTAAGAACTGCTCCTTCATGGACTCATTGTTCTGTTTCAACGTGTCCTTGAGGATCACATTCTCGTCTAGGAGTTCACCGAAACGTTTTTGTAGTTCCTCTGTGCTTCTGTCATCAGTTATTATGGTACTGGCTACCATCATGCTACCTGGTGATGGCTGGAAAAAGAAAGGAAACATACATATACAATAAAATACAAATGGGCCTAATTATGCTGAAGAGTACCATTGCATCGACACGTAAAAAAAAACAAAAAATATTATTACAAAAAAAAAAAAAACCGACTTGTTGAAGTGAAAAATTACTTTAATTTCGGAAGTCGGTGTCTTTGGATCTGTATTTTAATTCTGTTCGTCTTCCTTTTTTAAAGTCAGTTAAAAAATAATGATGTAGCGTTTTTTTTTGTTGCTCTGCACTGAGTGTTTGATTTCTGATCAGTTGAGATTTAGTTTGTTCCTATTATAACATCATTTGATAGGTACATTTAGAAAATAAGTACTTTAAAAGGTTAACCAAGAATCTTTTGATTCCCTAAAATTTAACAAAGTACCTAACGTATTAAGCCTCCTCCGTCAGCAAATTTTTATTTGACTCTACAAAAGATTATAACAATTAAGCCTAATTATAACAACTAATGCAAATTTTAACCCAAATACTTTAAAATTTAATAAAAAAGAACCCTACCTCTATGTCAGATATTTTCAGTTAGACACAAAAAATCTAAATCCAACAAAAAAAATCAGCTCCGTCCACCGACAATGCCCAACACTGAATGGACGCTATTAACAAGGAAACGACTATCAGAGCACTCAACCACGACCTACAACACAGATTATATCCTCCATAACAGAATAATATTATCTAAGGTAAATCCCCTCTGAAAAGACATGTAAAGGTATGCACACATTTGTACACAAAAGCATCAGAAATTGGAAATTATTCACTCATGTAGCAAATATATTATAGAAGAAACAAAAACCAATGAAACTTTGTATTAATTGAGTGAAAGATGTTGCGTCACAGATGTTCACTCCGCATATAAGGTATGAATCTACATACAAGTAAGCGGCGGGCCCGTCTTGTTGGGCCAATCCAGTGAGTGTAACGTAGTCAGAAGATATATGTATAAGAGTTACGCGATAGAAAGAGAGGCAACTTCTAGGTGCATATAACTGTAGGTGTAGTGCTGTGCAACCTGAATTGCACTTTATTATGTCGTAGCAAGAGTCGTTTTTTATTTAAGGAGTGAATCATCTGTATTCATCTGTGGTTGCGCCAGAAAGGGGGCGAATACTCAGATAACGGATGAAGAAAACATGTTGTGCTAACACCAAAAAATTGGAATAAAAGTATGAGAATGATGAAGATAAGGGAAAAATTACGGTATGATCACGTATTCTCATTTAGCTCGCACAGACATGGCAGTGGCAAGACCAGAAGCCAACCCCAATATATTTGGGAAAAGGATCATGGGACACGACACTACTAGTCTCTCTGCAGAGAAGGACCAGCCAGAAATTCTATGAACATTATTTTTTTTAAATAAATCATAATAAATAAGGTGAAATGAGGGTGTACTATAGGCGCACCTCTGCCTCATCTTTCGAGGAACAGGCGTGAAATTATTTAGGAAAAAAAACGTTGGGCAACGACTGCACTGGCTTTTAAACGTCAGTGTCATAAAAGATTTCATCGATTCCATCACGTGCTCTAAAATAAAGGAGACCGCATAATATTAACGAATATTGTCATCTAATGTAAAGTACAAACGAATACCGCAACGACAATGATTGTGTTCACGCCCTTACAAAGTTTACGTTTCATTTAATAACATTTCTATCACCGGCAGTGACATTACATGATGTGATGTGATTGATTGATAAGGGGATCAATACAATAATTGTGATAACGTTAAAAAAATCCATATGTCTAATAAGATAATGGGTTTTTTTTACCATTCATTGTTAATAAAATGAATGGTTTAGCGACGTCATAAAAGTTAAATCATTAAATTGTATGCGGTATAATAAACATTAAAACCTTATCTTACATTCTTGTGGTTGTATGACGATTGACGGTAGTACGTTTAATATTGATTACATAATGATTATTGATCAATAATTATGAGTTGACAGTCACAGATGGCTATTGAGACTACGGGTCAGTACCGACCGCGACGTGACGCTGCGCAATTTTCTTCACGAAAAGGTATATTTTCAGTGCGAGTGTTGACACGTGTCAAAGTACGCTGAGTTGCGCGGTGCTGCGCAGCGCGTGTACCTTATTGTTTAGTAAATAAATTCGATAAAGTGCGCGTCGCCTCGCGTCTCGGTGTGAACTGACCCTAATAAATAGACATGCGGCAATTTTGTTTATTGAGTAGGACTATCTAAGATAAGAGATTGGATCTTTAAAAATATTTATTTATAATCACTTACAACTATTATTACAGGTACAACCCAATGCAATATTAGGTAGGAAAGGTTTTTCACTACCCAAAGTATAAAATAAACAAGGTTACCGTTTTTTTTATTCATTAAAAACCAAAATTTTTACTGTGAAACGGCAACTTGCATTGCATTGGCTAAGGAATCACACAAATAATTGTGCAAAATGAAAAAAAAAATATACAGAAACGAACTTTAAACACATGTTAAATAAAATTGATTTAGATAAAGTATTGATTTATTGATTTCATAATAACAACACATTATTAAACAATTTTGGAAGCAATGGAAACTGAACTTTGTGTAGCAGAGATAAGATATCTTTTTCCAAAGCACGTTAATTAAACATTTCAAGTGGCTAAATGCACTTTTCTGTTTTACGAGTGTGTGCATTACAAAGTAAAGTCCCTGCTAAATGGGTTGTTACATAAGTGCAAGGCTTGTTATTAAACCTTATACAGCGTGATTCAAACCGGACTTGCCTCGCGTTCCTTTAATTAGTATGTTTTAAATTTATAATTAACGGTCAATAGAGGAAAATAATAACAACAGCCAACAGCGTGGCTAAGTAATAACAGCCGCTCGGGTCGATCAATCAGGTTAAGCTACTCTTGCCGGGGTTGGTCCGTGGATGGGTGACCATTTTCACATATCGAGATTCCTCCGTGCCTCGGAAAGCACGTTAAGCCGTTGGTCCCGGCTGTCATTTGTGGATCTTTGACAGTCGTTACGAGTCGTCAGAAGCACGAAAGTCTGACAACCAGTCTAACCAAGGGGTATCGTATTACCCAGTTACTGGGTTGTGGAGGTCAGATAGGCAGTCGCTCCATGTAAAATACTGGTATTCAGCTGCATCCGGTTAGACTGGAAGCCGACCCCAACATAGTTGGGAAAAGGCTAGGCAGATGATGGTCAATAGAGGAAAATAATTTAGAAAAATATAATTTATTAACATATATATAGTGTATAACACTCAACTTTTCACGTATTTTTGTTTAATTGTTTCTTTTTTTTTCTTAGTATTAATTTTATTTTGTGGTATAATGCTTGTGGCACATTTATTACGTTTATGAGGCATGCGGTGCTAACCTATAAGAAATTGTTACACAAACCCTAGTTTTTAGTATAGCATTATTCTATCATTTTACCAGTGTAAACAATTGTTGGTTGGCCAATAAAGAAAAATAAAATAATTAACTTGAGCAATTACAGTTAATTGATTCAGGCGTGACTTTGCGGAAATCCATTATAAAATAAAATAAAATAAGTCATAAAAACCCTGTAAGAAATCGACACGTGTTTCACCTCTCAACGAGGCATCTTGAGGATGACGATTGACCAATTGCATACCAGAACGCGACGTGTTACCACACCGAGCGCTGGAGTTCTCTGCGTCCAGCGCTCGGTGTGGTAACACGCCTCGTTGAGAGGTGAAACACGTGTCGATTTCTTACAGGGTTTTTATGACTCTTGAAGAATAGTCAGGCGGAATAGGTTACTAAATATATCAGCGTCTATTGTATTTTTTTGAGCAATTACATTGCTGCGGCAAAATATTGAATTTCTGACCATATTCTAAATGTTATACAAACTTATCCTTCTGATATTTTGTTTCACTGGCTTCCTCGTATTTTAATGGAAAACGAGGGTCAGATGTCACGGCAATTATTATAATATCTAACCAATCAGATAAGTTTCACAGACCAAAAAGTTATAAGTTTGAGAGTCTAGACTGATGAATAAACATATATACACATACAAACAGAATACTTATCAAAAACAAAACTAATTACTACAAAAGGAATTCTTGAAAACTACGTACGAATAATTATAAGACTGGTCATTTATTTCAATGATTTTTTATTTTTACCTTTTTCTTACGAACGCTTTTAACTTCACGTCTACCTATATTGTTCTCACACGTATAATTTCAACTTGAATGATGTAACCAAAATTTTAATTTAATAAAGTGTCCGTGGAGTTTCTTGTCCGTTTGTCTCCATAGGAAGGAACCTACTACGCCAATTGTGACATCATAGTGTATTGTTTTTTATTTTATTGTTTTTTTACCCGACTACGGCGAAGAAAAAAGGAGGGTTATGATTTTGACCGGTATGTATGTATGTATGTATGTATGTTCATCTGTTCCCTCCTATCTTCCAAACCACTTATCACAATTTGACAAATGAGGTATCGTTAGAAGCGTCGTGATTGTCCGCTGGTTATAGGCTATGTGAAGTCACATTAAATTAAAAATGGCGCCCTCTAGAGGACATACAGTGAGGAACTTAAAAAAAAAAATGTTTAATAGTACCATGTTGGGTATCAAATGAAAGGGCTTAATGAGCACATTCCAAAAATATATATATTATAACCCCAAAAGAATTTAAAAAAAAATCAAGTAATAAAAACTAAAACCCAACTACGACTTAAAAGGTATAAACAAGACACCACAGACAGACAAATTTAAAATCCGGAGTCACACGTAATCAGTTCGATTTATGCCCTAACACGTGTGACTCCGGATTTTAAATTTGTCTGTCTGTGGTGTCTTGTTTATACCTTTTAAGTCGTAGTTGGGTTTTAGTTTTTATTACTTGATTTTTTTTTGTTTATTGCACCTTGTGGCTATTTATTCATGTAATTAGTAATTATTTAACCGTGCTTTTGTATGTTGTGTTATGTCTTTCGCATGCACCAAATAAACGTTTTATCAATCTACCTATGGAATGGGCAACTAGCTTCATATTTCTGACTAACCGTCCCCTTGACAATTCAAAAGTGCCCGTACTTAAATGGTTTATCCTACTATCCTTCTTCCTCCTTTTTTTTTTTTTTTTTTTTTTTTTTTTGAGGGTGGGAAATCATCCAATGACTTCTCCCGCTCTGGGTGGAGCGGAAGGGCGTGTCAGACTTTTACTGACTAAAACCCACCCGTGTTCCTTCAGTTGCCTGTTGCCAAGGTCCCGGTATCCCTTTCGGACTAACCCGCAACCCTGGCAGGGTCCTTCTTCCTCCTAATATTATAAACGCGAAAGTTTGTAAGTATGGATGGATGGATGTTTGTTACTCTTTCACGTAAAAACTACAGAATGGATTTGGATGAAATTTGGCAAACAGATAGTTTATAACCTGGATTAACACATAGAATACTTTTTATCCTGATATTCCCACGGGATCGAGACTTACTCGGGTGAAACCGCGTATCACAGCTAGTTTGAAATAAATGGTTTGAGAAGAGTTTCAAAGTAATCTTAATTGTTTGACGTATACTATTACATTTGTAGTCCGATGACTTTTGCATTATGCGAATAATGTTTACAAAACATTATCTCGTTACTCATAATAAACTGTAGTATGTACTTACCAATAGTGATAAGTTTAATCTGTGTTACTGAATACTGACGCAGGTTTAAATAACAATGTCTCCATAATATCGGCCATTAGGTGCTTACTGCATTTTATTTTGTTATTATGATTTATGTGTGTCCGTAGGTGTGTCCGTGGCATCACAGCGGGCCCTATCAGAATACCAACCGCTGCGGTACTTATTTATTTTTTAAATATCACAGCATTATGCTAAGATACTTGTTGGCCTCGCACAGGTCGCTTTTTTGTGTTCTTTTATTTGAAAAATATGTTTAACTTGTTAGTTTTAATGCTCCTTTTTATTTTACAGTTTGTATAACCTTATAACTCAACTAGCTGTGCCCGCGACTTCGTTCTGTTATAACCCTGACTTGCAAACGATTAACAAACAAGCCATTAAGAGAAGTACGTCCCGCACTTCTCAACATTCCAATCTCCAGTATCACTGATAACAACTAACCGCCGTCGCCCAGATCCGAGGTCACATGAGTTAGTCGGTCTCGATCCTTTCTAAGAGCCACGCACGTTCTAAAATTCATTTAATTATAAATTAAATATTTTCTAATTAATAAATATAATCATTTTCTTAGGTAAATAATTAATCCTTTTTTAAAACCCTTTCACAAAGGCACGGGCTAACATTGGTGGCAGCTTAAGGGATTGAAAAGTTAATCCCACGGTCCGTCTCCGTCCCGTCGAAAATCGCTCGGAAAAATCAGTGAAAACCCGATAAGTGCAAGTGCAAGTACAAGTGCAAGTACAAGTACAAGTGCAAGTGCAAGTGCAAGTGCAGGTGAAAGTGCTACACCCATCCAACGTCATTTAGACGATCCAGACGGTTATCAACAGTTCCAGAACGCAGCGCGCAAGAATGCAGCTAGCCCTCACGCTCGCCTACCTGTCGTGAGTCCTTCACTATACTACAACTACAACAACAATACAACGCATCTTTACATTACTATCTCCACATAATACTATGCCCAGAACCCTCAAACCTGAAGAAATCGCAGAATCCCTTGAAAGTCTAACTTCCGAAATGGACCTCAACAGCCTGTTTAAATTCGTGAAATCATACGACGGAACCAGGGAAACCCTGAACTCATTTATTACCAACTGTAATAACGCATATAGTCTAGCCTCAGAAAATCAAAAACCTATTTTATTTAAATATATCCTAAGCAGACTTGAAGGGAAAGCGGAAGTTGTTTGCTCAATAAGAGAGTTTAATACCTGGGAACAATTAAAAGAATTCTTAAAAACTCAATTCTGTGACAGGAAACACTACGCCCACCTTCTTACCGAACTCCAAGAGAGCAAACAAGGTCCGCAAGAGAATGTTAACGAATTCGCCCTAAAAATCGAGACATGCCTCTCACGTCTACTTACAGAAGTATCATTATCCACGGCTAAAGCCAAAGAACTTCCCGGCCGCACAGCGGCAATGGAAGACTTAGCCCTCCATCATTTTACGTTGGGACTACACCCACGTATCTCTAATATGGTGAGATGCAGGTCTCCTCAAAACCTAAATGAAGCCGTTAATTACGCTATTAATGAAGAGCGCATTCAACAATCAATTTTTAAGCGAAATCAACCCACGGAAAATAGGTTTTCTAAACCAAATAAACCAGTCCCTTCCAAATCCCAACAACAGCGTCCAATATCTAACAATAATAATCAGTCTAATAAATCTGATATCTGCCGATACTGCAAATTCCCAGGGCATTCAATTGAAAATTGCCGTAAACGAGAATTTAATAACAACCGTTTCCGTAACAACGAACAACCAACTACTTCCGGTTTCAAACCACCACAGCGAATCAATTTTGTCGAATCAAACGAACAAGAAGACCCTGAATCCAACGACGAAACCGACAATGACCCAAAAAACTACTAAGTGGCTCGTATCGGTGTCGTACGAGACACCACCCACCATATCTATTGGACACCGCATCGACTAAACCCACTGAATCTACAAATTCCACTGAATCTACTAAATCCACTGAATCTACAAATTCCACTGAATCTACTAAACCCACTGAATCTACAAATTCCACTGAATCTACTAAATCCACTGAATCTACAAATTCCACTGAATCTACTAAATCCACTGAATCTACAATATCCATTAAAATAAAAAAAAATACAAAATCCGAGTACACCGAATCTGATAACCCAAAACATTCCCCAAATCCTAAGGAAATATTTGAAATTACTACTGATCCAAGAAGAACTTTACTCCCACACCTTCTTATCAATACTTCTGTCTCAAATCTACCATTATGTCTTTTAATAGACTCCGGATCGGCAATAAGCCTTATTAAGAAAAGCTGTATCCAGAAGTTTCCCAAACTCATAGCCGAACCTATAAACCTAAAAGGAATAGAACCTGACCAGGGAACTACTGTAACATTAGGCCACTTCCCTCTGAAACTGCAATTATCCGACTCACCCCGAAAATTCGTAAACCATAAGTTCCATGTAGTAGAGAAAATACATCTTCCTCACGATGGTATCATCGGAAGCGACCTGCTCGATATATTCGGAGGTAACATCGATTACCTCAACCAAGAAATCAGATTTAACAAACTGCCAATGCCGGTCAAATTCAATGAACCTATTTATTCCATTCCAGCTAGAGCAGAAATGGTAATAGAATGCTCCGTTTCCAAACCTGAACTGAAAGAAGGATTAATCCTGGATCAACACATATCCGAAAGTCTGCTAATAGCGAACTGCATGGTTCAAGTCAAAAGCAACAACCGTGTTAACATTTCCGTTGTCAACACTTCTGAAGAACCTGTAACTATTAATTCCAACCTTAAACTACACTTGAATCCGTTTGAACTACAAGCTCCAATCTTTATCGGTACCCTATCCGAACCCCATATTCGTGAACGTACTGAAGAAGTCTTAAAACAGCTTCGCGTGTCCCACCTTAATCCAGAAGAAGCTGAGGCACTATACTCTGTCTGCTCTCAGTTTTCGGATGTTTTCCACTTACCAAACGATCAATTAACCAGCACTAATGCAATAGAGCATAAGATTAAGACTACGTCTGATAGTCCAATCCATGTCAAATCCTACAGATTTCCCGAATGCCACAAGAAAGAAGTCGATTCCCAAATAAAGAAAATGCTGAAACAAGGTATAATCAAACCTTCCATGTCCCCTTGGTCCTCACCAATTTGGGTAGTGCCCAAAAAACTTGATGCTTCCGGCCAAAGAAAATGGCGCGTTGTAATCGATTACCGCAAATTAAATGACGTGACCATCGGCGATTCCTATCCTATCCCAAACATATCCGAGATCCTAGACCAATTAGGAAAATGCAAATATTTCAGCACCTTAGACTTAGCCTCCGGTTTCCATCAAATTAATATGTCCCCTGATGATTCTCCCAAAACAGCATTCTCAGTCCCAACAGGACATTACGAATTTACACGTATGCCATTCGGATTAAAGAATGCACCGTCTACCTTTCAGAGACTGATGAATTCCGCTTTATCTGGTCTCCAAGGCATCCAATGTTTCGTTTATCTTGATGATATCGTCATCTACTCTTTTGATATTCCTTCTCATATGAATGACCTATCCAACGTATTTTCTAGACTCCGACAATTCCAACTAAAACTACAACCGGACAAATGCGAATTCCTACGAAAGGAAGTCTCATATCTAGGCCACGTCATTACCGACAAAGGTGTAAAACCCGATCCCGAAAAGGTCAAAGCAGTATCTCATTTTCCAACTCCTAAGTCTGCAAAGGACATTAAATCATTCCTAGGTCTCATGTCCTACTATCGTAAATTCATACCTGACTTCTCTAAATTAGCCAAACCGCTAACTTCCCTCCTAAAAAAGGATACGCCATTTGAGTGGCAAAATGAGCATCAACTTTCCTTCGAAACCTTGAAAACCAGACTTATATCCCCACCTTTACTAGCATACCCTGACTTTTCCCGACCATTCATACTTACATGTGATGCATCCAATTATGCTATAGGTGCCATACTCTCCCAAGGAGAAAGTGGCAAAGAAAAACCTATAGCCTATGCTTCTCGAACCCTCAATAAAAGCGAAATCAATTATAACACTACCGAAAAGGAATTATTAGCAATCCTTTTTGGCTGCAAAACCTTCCGACCATATCTATATGGGCGCAAATTCCAAATAGTCACTGATCACCGTCCATTAAGATGGCTCTTCAACCACAAAGACCCCTCCAGTAAACTGCAAAGATGGAGACTGAAACTAGAAGAATATGAATATGAGATCATATATAAAAAAGGAAAACTTAACTCCGCTGCAGATGCACTATCCAGATACCCAATATGTGCATTAATCCCTGTAAACATGATAGATAAAGAACATTTAAAATGTATGCCTGTCCTACCTATATCAAACCCATTAAATGATAGCATATCTATTTCTCCGAGACCAGGCCCCTCACGTACCAATCCCCTAGATTCACAGCTTCCGACTAGTCCTTTTAATCCTGACGGTTATAATCTACCTTCCTTAGATCCTCTTCAAGAAACCGACTTTGATTTACCTAATACACTCATTAACCCTGAAAATGAACAGAATAATATTGATACTAATCCAGATATCCTATGTCCCACAAACTATGACAACGAAAACTTACTAAACCCCGAAAATCCTGAAAACTCACCCGTAAATTTACCAAGTCCTGATGTGCATGAAAACTCGTACTCCGATTTCCTGAAAGCCACGTCAGAGAAAAATCATACTTACAACACTATAATATGCGAGTACACAAACTCTCTACTATCTTCAAATTCTAAAATCATCATTGTTCCCACATCTATCGATCTCGACGAATCGAATCCTTATATAGAAGAAATCCTCGCTAATTACGGTGATACTTCTGATCTAATGAACAAAGAAAGAACACTATATTCCTTTCAAAACCTTAAATCTAATAAAAGTAAATCCTACTACTTAATTTTCACTAAAGTACATCACTTCGATGAACTTCCATATCCAGATTTATTCAAATCACTCAAAAATCTAAGGAATGAATTATTGATAGGATGTGATGAAACTCCTAAAGAAATCGCTATCTCGGATTTTAAAGATCCCTTTGTCAAACTTTCATACGCTAAAATATACAATATTCTAGCATATGTATTCCACAATACTAACATCACAATTAATGTATACAAAAATACCATTATATTTCCAGTTCCAAGTGAAATTCCTAAAATTCTAAAACAAAATCATGACTTACCCGTAGCCGGACACGTAGGTCAATCACGCATGTATAATCGTATCAAAGAACGATACTATTGGAAAAACATGAAAACCGACATAGAAAACTACGTTAAGAAATGCTCCCAATGCCAACTCAACAAAGCCCTTCGTCAAACCAATCGAGCTCCTATGCAGATAACCTCAACATCAACTGCACCCTTTGAGCGCATTAGTCTTGACATTGTAGGTCCACTTCCTGAAGCTGGAGAATTCAAATTCAAATACATACTAACTCTTCAAGATGACTTGACAAAATTCTCCTTTGCTTACCCCATATCTAACGCTTCAGCTGAAGAATGTTGTGAATGCCTTGTCCACTTTATCTCTTTATTCGGCATCCCTAAAACCATACTAACTGATCAAGGCACCAACTTTACAGCTGATTTGTTTAAAAAGACCTGTGAATTCCTTAGAATAAAACAACTGTGGTCAACACCTTACCATCCTCAAACACAAGGAGCTTTAGAAAGAAGCCACTCCACCTTAAAAGAATATTTGAAATCTTATGTTAACAACGACCAAACAGATTGGCACAAATATGTCTACACAGGAATACTTGCCTACAATACAAACGTCCATACAACTACCCAATTCACGCCTTACGAACTATTGTTCGGTCATAAACCTTATTTACCGGATTCAATCTATGAACTAGACCCTACTAGTACTTACCATGAATACATTAAAATGTTAAATCACCGATTGAAATTGTCCCATAGTAAGGCTATAGAGAATATTACTAAGTCTAAAGAGACATCAAAGGAATACTACGATAGACGATCCCGACCTGTTGCATATAAGGTTGGTGATATGGTGTACCTAAAAAGCCATTTAAGAATGCGGAAAGCATTGTCACCCGTGTGGAAAGGTCCCTACAAAGTGGTTAAAGTCCATGGGAACCACACAGTTTCCCTATTAATAAATAGGAAACATGTCAAACATCATTACGATGAAATAAAGTTAGCTACAGATAGTTCCCCTAGATTGTAAGTTATTTTATCTATTTTATTTAATTAGTTAAGCTCTAGACCTAGTAACAAGGACATATTTAATCTCTTACAGCCTGGCAGCATTATGCTATAGCGTGCCAAACACCCAGGACACCACCACCATCGAACAGATTTCCAAAAGCCCTGGCATCTATTTTAACCCTTCAGGATCTGTTAAATTAGTAAACGACTACTTACACGTCATAGTGCCCATAGAAATAAACTATATTAAGTCACACATCGACAATATAAAAAGTGTACTCTTCTCATCCTTACATCAGTGCACCAAAATCAATACAATCATTAACATAAATTGCCAGAACATATTCCAACCACTAATCTCTATGAATGACGACATGACTAGAGATTACTATTCAATTTCACACTTAATACCCAGTAAAACCAAACGATCAGCCTGGATACCCGTCATCGGTACTATTTTTAAACACATAATTGGAACAATGGACGAAGATGACGCAATTAGTTACACTAACGCCATCCAATCCCTGAAAGAAAATGACAACAAGCTTTTAGGAATAGTCAGAGAAAACACTCTTATCTCCAAATCCGCGATTTACAGCTTTAATAAGTCATTCATAGAAATTAATAAAAATGAGAAAGCTCTCAACACAGCAATAGAAAACCTCTCTTCCCACATTGATAATATTACAGCTATCACGAATGCTTTATCGCTTAAAGCCACCCTACAAAACATGTTAAATGTGCTCCAATCAAGTATCTTAAGCCTCTCTTATAGACTAGAAGATATTGTTAACTCCATCCTGTTTGCAAATTCAAATACTCTGCACCCTTCAGTTTTATCATCAAAAGATCTGTACTACGACTTGGTCGAAAACATTAAGAACTTGCCTAAGTACACAGAGTTCCCAATAAGTCTGGAACTAAACAACATAAATACCTTGATAAATCTGTCAGAAATTGTAAGTTACATTTTAGATGATAAGCTTGTATTTACTTTAAAAATTCCTTTAGTTTTAATAAGTGAATATAGTTTGTATAAGAATGTTCCTGTGCCTGTACCTCATAATGTCAATGTGTCTAAATCATATGCATTAATATTACCAACAGCCTCGTATATAGCCTTAAGTCAAGATAGATCTAAGTATATAACGCTAGATAAATTGACCGATTGTAAAATCGTTACTAGCTGTACATACATTTGTAAACAAACTAACGAACTTAGTACTCAAGATAACCCTATTTGTGAAACAGAAATAATGACTAGAATTCTTAGTTCCCTTCCAAAACAATGTACTACGAAATTTTTGTATGGTCGTATCGATATCTGGCAGCCACTGGAAAATAATAGATGGTTGTTCACCCATTCAGAACCAACAAAACTCAGCGTTGAATGTGAAAGTAGAATATCCGAATTTACTATCCTAGGCACAGGTATATTGTCATTAAAACCTGATTGTAATGGATATTGTAAAAACATAAAACTGATAAGTAAAAAGTACCCTAGATCAGTCCTTAATTATATTCACTCTGATTTTAACCTAATCAACGACTCATGCTGTAATATGTCCAATTTTAACAAACTTAATTATAATAAGAATTTACCTAAGATTTCTAATCTGAACATCGATAACCTAGATAGAATTAATGATAGGATTGACAACATCCTAGAAATTGCAAAGAACTTTAATACTAATGAAACACCCAATGTATCTCCATCACACTCTATTGTTTTATATATTTTTACAAGTCTTTTTACCATGTTTATATTTTATTATTGTTGTAATAGGAAATGTATGGCTCTTTACAATAAATTCAAACCCATCCAAACAATAGACGGCTCTGAAAATAATAATTTAAATACCGATATTCCGACTGGCGAAAATATAATCCAATTGACAGATATGCCGCGTCTGAGAACAAATTAAAAACCCATAATTTAGAAACTTCGCTTTTAAAGGGCGTAAGTTTCCACTTAAGCGGGGGGTTGTTATAACCCTGACTTGCAAACGATTAACAAACAAGCCATTAAGAGAAGTACGTCCCGCACTTCTCAACATTCCAATCTCCAGTATCACTGATAACAACTAACCGCCGTCGCCCAGATCCGAGGTCACATGAGTTAGTCGGTCTCGATCCTTTCTAAGAGCCACGCACGTTCTAAAATTCATTTAATTATAAATTAAATATTTTCTAATTAATAAATATAATCATTTTCTTAGGTAAATAATTAATCCTTTTTTAAAACCCTTTCACAAAGGCACGGGCTAACAGTTCGCATGGATGTCGGAAAACAATAATATGTCGCTTAGAAAAGTTGTACCTTCATTTAAAAAGGGGGAATCTTTCGACCAGGGCTGGTGATTTTTCCTAGTAAGAAACTGCCAAAAAACTTGTGTTTTTATTTAAGAAAATGCTTCTCTTTATAAAATATTAGCGGTGGAACCACCTGGAGCGTACACAAAAAAGTTGCTAGGGTTGCTCACACGCGAAAGAGCTACATAAAGTTGGCCGTGGGAAAAGCAACCAATACTAAGATCCACCCCCGCAACGGATAATGTCTGGCCCTGAGCTTTGTTAATGGTCATGGCGTAACACAGGCTGACGGGGAATTGCACACGCTTAAAACTAAACGGGAAATTATTGGGAATGAGAGGAATTCTTGGAATAAAAACAACATCACCGGCGCCGCAACCTGTTAAGATTTCGGCTTCGATGACGTTTTGTTGGTGATTGGTGACTATGAGCCGAGTGCCGTTGCAAAGTTTGGGAGGACTTAAATTTCTGAGAAGAATTATTGGCACTCCGACTTTTAAACAAATTTTGTGTGCTGAAAGACCGGGTGTGTTAAGGGATTCTAAGAACTCTACTGGATAGTGTGTGGCATCTTCTTCTTCGGGAACCGTATTTATCGATGTATATTGTTGACTTTCCCCAGAAACATGTGCCAATATTTGTGTATTTATTGCTGTCCGATAGTCGAACAAATCGAATCAACCATAAGGCCTCTGCCTCGAACCTTGCGGGCAGCGGGGCGGCGGCGGCGGCGGCGCACAGTGGGCTAAAATCGCGAAGTAGGGACTTAAGGCTTTTAATACATCTTATTGGATTTTACGCATAAATTCAAGCATTTTATGTAATTTAATTTTTTTTGATATTCCTCGTAATTTAAGAGATATAGGCTCCTAAACTTTGTATGAAAAATAATGTGTTATATGAAGCAAATATTTTGTTATTCCCAAATATTACCAATATTCCACATCACTCCTGTGACGTCACTTGTTTACGATAAAAACTCATTAGCACGATGACCTTGATGAACGCGTCTGCCAATCAGAGCGCAGCAAATTATGACGTGTCATTACATGATTGGACACTTAAAAACAGGTAGAAAAACATGACGGTTACATTTGAACACAACCCTTTTAGTACGTTGTTACACCCCGTAATCAACGCACTACCCCATATATTTTATTTTCGTTCGGTAACAGATATTTAAATTTCGTGACAATGTTTAATGATTTAGGTTCAAATATTGATTTGGTTGTGATATTGAAAGAAAGTGGTAGTTTAAAAAATAATGATGTCCTCTTTAATGCTATAAAATCTAGATTACCAAATACTATGGTATTAAACGATGAAGACGAACAAATTTTAAAAGTTTTCTGTGCTAAGTACTGTTATAATCTTCAAAGAAGGTGGAAAAGTGCTAATCGTAAAGAAGAAATTTTTAGAAATACTAATATTGAATGGTTGACATCGGAAATAATGTGGCCAGATTTTATTTTAAAAGTTCTAAAAACAAATGACGATTGCTCTGGAGCGAGTACATCAACTGAATTTGTGACTCCTAAAAAAGTGTCAGTCGCTACTTCAACCAATGTTAGTCCAAGAAAACCTTTTTCAGAATTAGGCCCTAAGCAAAAAAAGAGACGCACTGAGAATATTCATAAAACGATGACTTCAGATGAGATATCTCATGCACATATGATTAATTTACGAGAAAGTGGAAATAAGGATATTGCTGATATACTGGATCACTTACTTAAGAATCCACAAGACGTACAAAAAGTAAAAAATAGTCTTGCAGATAAAAATAAAAAGTCAGAATTTACTGCAGATGAAGCTTTGGGGCTTGTGTTGTCCCTTAAGTTGTCCAAGTGGCAATACAATACTTTAAGACAAAGTATTAAAGAAAAGAATATTGATTTGTTGCCTTCTTACTACAAGGTCCAAATGGCAAAGGAAGAATGTTATCCACCTAAAAATGACATGATAGTGACAGATACAGCAGCTAAAATAAAATTACAGTCACTTTTAGATGTAACGACTAAGAGAATACTCAAAACTATTACAATAGATAGCACTAAGTTTAAAGAATTGACCCTCATTAGTAAGTGTGGATTTGATGGTGCTTCGAATCAGGCAAATTACAAACAAAGAATATTTTCAGAAAATGCAGAGGAAATTGATGATTCAAGCATATTTATGGGAAGTTTAGTACCAATCAAAATTGTGTCCGGGGACCAACTCGTCTGGGAGAACGATTCACCAAATTCAGCATTTTGGTGTCGTCCTATGTTTTTCAAGTTTCAAAAGGAAGATAAAACCACTATCAAAAATCAAAAGAATGAGACAGAAGCAGAGATAAAGAATTTAATAACAACGGAAATAGCAGAAATAAAAATTTCACATTCCGTATTACTAACTATGATAGATGGCAAAGCAACCTCAGTCTTATGTGACACTTCAGCACAACGATGTGATATTTGTAAAGCAACTCCAACCGAAATGAATAACTTGCCTTTAATTCTGGAAAAAGAAGTCGATACTGATTTATACAAATACGGCATATCATCATTACATATGTGGATACGTTTTATGGAATGTGTCCTTCATATTGCCTATAGATTAGAATTAAAAACCTGGGTTGCAAAAGGCGAAAATAAAGCTATGATGGAAAACAAAAAAAGAGTAATACAAGAAGCTTTCAAAAACCAAACTGGTCTTTTAATAGATGTGGTAAAACAAGGACACGGAACAACCAATGACGGTAATACTGCTCGAAGATTTTTCACAAACACAGATATTACTACTTCAATTACAGGT
Organism: Lithophane semibrunnea; assembly: GCA_947363905.1. NCBI lineage: Eukaryota > Metazoa > Arthropoda > Insecta > Lepidoptera > Noctuidae > Lithophane > Lithophane semibrunnea. The sequence goes on from OX376205.1 coordinate 2,680,572, forward strand.
GTCGATAAAAATTTACATAAAAAAATTTGTAACTATTTTAGAAACTGTCTTCAGGCCAGAGAATTGACCCTGTTAAGTTCAAGGACTACACAGATGCCACAATGAAGCTGTATATAGATTTGTACAAGTGGTTTTACATGCCCTCCAGCGTACATAAAGTTCTTGCTCACGGAGCAGATATAATTGAGAACTTCGGATTAATTCCTATTGGAAAATTGTCAGAAGAGGCTGCTGAATCTAGAAACAAAGACTTTAGAAGATACCGCGAAAACCATTCACGAAAGTTCAGCAGGACAGCTTGTAATCAGGATATACTAAATAATTTGTTGATTAGTTCTGACCCTTACATTTCAACAAAGAGACACAAAATGATTCATAAACATAAAGAACTTTCGGAAGAGGCAAAAGGTTTATTAATACATGATGATTTTGACGAAGATAATGAGCGAGAAAACATTGAATTTGTAAATGTAGAAAACATAGAAATAGTAGCCGAATGCGAAACGGATGATGATTAATTATTCTAAATATATAACAAACTATATAATATATAACTAGTGTGTTTGTGTAAGTGGGTGTCAGTGGATTAGGCCTCTTGGGGAAACCACTTATTAAAAAAAACGCGCTTTGTTCTTTACCTCAGGGGTGGTGTGGAAATGAGAATGAAAAATTAAAATTCTCTGAAATCGCAGAAAATCGCAGCCCGACATATAGCTGAAAATTTAGAAAAAAAATCATGTAATTCATATCTGCAAACCATATTTTGAGATGTCTTGAGAATTGGAAGAAATTCATATAAATATGTTTTCTTTCATACAAAAAAAAATATAATTTGCTTTATCTTCGAAAATAGTTAATTTGAGGAAAAATGTACATTTATAAAAATGTCTTGTATTTGATGCTAGAACCCGAATATCTAGTAAAAAATTAAAGAATTGCATGTTGATTTTCATGCATCCCTAAGTCCATCGACGTCCGATTTCAGCCTACCGTGCGGCGGCGGCGGCGCGGGCGCAGCAGGATTTTATGCGTAAAATCAAATGGACCGGTTCTCGAAAACAGCGGCGCGGCAGCGGCGAGGCGGCGGGCAGCGAGCGGTGCACTCCATTCAAGCGGTGACCGCCCGCGCGTCTGCATTGCAGTGTTGTTGCCCACAATAAATTGAGCGTTAGGAATAAATTTGAATCAAAAAGATGTTGCCGCCATTGTTCAGCCATTTCTTTCGCGAATAAAAACAAATATCTCGACGACAAAATCGTGAACACAACACTACGCGGCTATAGTGACGTGCGATCTGCCCGCTAGTTTCGAGAACGGGTCTTTGATGCCCGCCCCGCTCCCGCGCCGCCGCCGCCGCCGCCCCGCTGCCCCCAAGATTCGAGGCCGAGGCCTTACACATGCCAACAACGATCGAATCGAATGAGCGATGGTCACGAATCATACGAACAAATTACGAAGTATAATACAGTTCGATTCAAACTTAATGGCGGCTCGGAACATGAGGCGAGTCGCTGCGCAGTAACAATTTCATGTGACAGCGGGGGTGAGGGGTGGGGTACTGCGCAGCTAAAAGTTAACTTCCGAGCCGCCATCCGCCCCGCTGCCCGCAAGATTCAAGGCCGAGGCCTTACACACGCCAACAACGATCGAATCGAATGAGCGGCGGTCACGAATCATACGAACAAATTACGAAGTATAGTACAGTTCGATTCAAACTTAATGGCGGCTCGGAACATGAGGCGAGTCGCTGCGCAGTAACAATTTCATGTGACAGCGGGGGTGAGGGGTGGGGTACTGCGCAGCTAAAAGCTAACTTCCGAGCCACCATTATGTTTGAATCGATCTGTAACGACTCGTTTCTTGACTTCTTAATTTGAATGAACGAAACCAACCAAAATACCAAATCAAAACCAATCAGATCAATTAGGAGTGAGGCGTATTTATCATCACAGATAGAAATCACAGATATTATAAAATAGCAGATAGCAGTTGCTCCTAACGATAAAAAATATCTGTTAGGTACTTAAAATCACAGATCCTCAAGACTGTTACTGTTAAAACTTCGGATACGATTTTCGACTTTAACGAAAAGAAATAAAGAAGATATTCAATTGAGTCAATACGTACTTATCGTCTGTACAAAAATCACAGGCTGTGATTTTATAACAGATAGATACGATTTTCGACTTTAAATCAAATGAAATAAAGATGATATTCGATTGAGATACGTATTTATCAAAAATCACAGGCTGTGATTTAATAACAGATATTTGGATCTGTTATTTTTTGTCACAGTCACAGTGATCACAGATATCGTGTTTCACCTGTTACAACCCATCTCTAAGATCAATACTTTCAACGAATGACAACCCAACCCAACCAACAATTTATTATTTATTTATTTATTATATTATATTATATTATTATATTATCGACACTAATTTATTATTTATTTATTTATTATATTATATTATATTATTATATTATCGACACTAACGAAGTCAAAAACAAAGATACCTATACTAAAAATTATTTGGAACATCTGGGCGAAAGTCATTCTAAGACGGAGAGTCTTAACACCGCGATTCAGAAAATGACATTAAACGAACAACGCCATCTATCGAGCACGAAATGATACTGTCAAAATATATGGGAAAACGTTCGAACACTCTGTAAGCTAAATAAACTATGTAGAAAAGTGAAAAATTAAAGAATAAATACCTATATTTTTTAAGAAATTAACATTTGTCACTATTCTTTCATGATTATCAAGATTTGAAAGATAGGTAGCGCCACCTATCGCACTAATACTAAACTAATAAATAAACAACGCATCTGGAAAATTTTAATTAATCTAACTTTAGAGTTATATTCTATACACAAATACACAATGTATCGCGTTAAGTTTCCGCGCAAAGAAAATGACGGTCATATAACAACACACGATCTCACAAACCTAGTAATTAAGAAGTATCATTTCGCGTCAATAGATGTCGTTACGTGGATGTACATTACGTAATGAAAATTCCTTCTTGAACACTTTAAATTCATATATCTTTTGATATTTTGAAGCGATTGCGATGAAACAAAAACTAATTGAAACATCGAGTTACACACAATATTTGAGTATAAAAGTTAACCATATTGATTTCGTACTTTTTACGTGATAGTGGAACAATCAAACTACACAACATACAAACAGACAGACAGACAAACAGACAAAAATTCCAAAAATGGTAGAAATGGAATCTGTTGGTTATTCTTGGACAACCAACCAATTTTTTTTTTTTTTTTTTTCATTGTACAGAAACGCCTCGTCTACAGATTTATTATATGTATAGATTGAATTCAATTATAACTACATACATGTTATTTTTAAATTATGATATAATTTGTATACTTACTTAATTAATTCCTAGTTTAAATTATGCTCATAATTATGAAACTTTTAGAGCAATTTTTTATGCCAAGTCAAGTCATCTCTCACGACTTTCATGGATCGTGTTTTCGATAACATTTTGGTTAGGGAACTCAGAGGCCCTAGTGTGAGTTTCTTTTAACTATCTCGATTTTACGCATCGACCGCGTTAGGCGCTTCGATTGGCGCTTCACTGGCCTTCACTGATGAAGGGCCTATCGTAACGCCGAACGCGATCGACACGTAAAGTCGAGATGGTTAAATGAAACTCACACTAGGGCCTCAGACAGAACGCGTGGTAGGTTACGTAAAACTTGAAGTAGGTCAAAAAAGCATGTTATGTAAAGTTTTAAACTTCAGTAGGCAAATAAGTACTTTCAAACAGACTGTCTTACATCGACGTTCAATAGGTACAAAGCACTGTGAAAGTTCCGTTATATTTCGGTCGAATGGTTCGCGCACTTGCGATCCATGTATCAAATTCACAACAACTAGTAGCGAGGCTGAGAGAGATTTTTGGTTCCTTTTCTAATACTTACATCGAATTTTGCATTCTAAGTCACATATCTAATTGAATCGATTACCTTAGATGTAGGTAATCGAGGTATGATATTATGATGAGCTCGTGGCTACGTAATAACAGCCGCACGGGTTGATCCATTAGGTTAAGCTACGCTTGCCGGGGTTGGTCCGTGGATGGGTGACCATCTTTACACATCGAGACTCCTCCGTGCCTCGGAAAGTCCCGGCTGTCATTCGTGGATCTTTGACAGTCGTTACGGGTCGTCAGAAGCCTGAAAGTCTGACAACCAGTCTTACCAAGGGGTATCGAATTACCCAGTTACTGGGTTGTGGAGGTCAGATAGGCAGTCGCTCCATGTAAAATACTGGTATTCAGCTTCATCCGGTTAGACTAGAAGCCGACCCCAACATAATTAGGAAAAGGCTAGGCAGATGATAATGACCTACATCTAAGTATCTCTCTCTCTCTTCTTCAATTTCCAATGGGTAAAATGGCGAACAATGAAGGTGACCTACACTCTACCTTCATCTAATTCTAATCTAGGTATAATTGTTTAACTACCGTCCCACTGCTGGGCAATGGGACACAACCTCTTTTTGTCATAAACTTGATATGGCCCATCTTCAAGAAAGGTGTATAGCCGAACAGTCTCGCTAGCATTTTGTCGGCCTAACCCGACCATGCATTCCGTCCGTCATCGGAGACCATATGCCGCATCGAAATTATTTGACTTTGCATGTGTCCATAGGCTGATGGTTATGTTATACTAGTTGCGCCCCGCGGTTTCACCCGCGTAAGTCTCGATCCCGTGGAAATATCGGGATAAAAATGTGTATCCTATGTGTTAATCCAGGTTATAAACTATCTGTTTGCCAAATTTCATCCAAATCCATTCAGCCGTTTTTACGTGAAAGAGTAACAAACATCCATTCATCCATCCATCCATCCATACTTACAAACTTTCGCGTTTATAATATTAGTTAGATACTTAGACTAATTAGTGAATCATACCATACGCTATCATCAGTAAGTATCAGGATTACCAAACAAGGGGCAAACTAAAAATAAATGTATCATCAAAATATCTACCTAGGTATAATCTTTCTATGATAAAACGTGTATGTGTATTAAAAAGATAAGTCAACAATCTCATATTGATTTTTGCATACGCATAAGCACAAGGTCATCAAATAAATAAAGTAAGGAACAGTGATACTGAATTCCAATCATATCATTTTCAAGGTCGGCCAATTAATCGGGGGTGGACCCCTATCCAATGGGGACAGAGTGGAGCCGGGGAAGGCGGAAACCGGAAGTTTAGGCTTATGTACAAGACAAGACTGGACCGTGATAGGCTGAGCTGATGGATTGGGTGTTTTGTTACGGGATCTAGAACACCTCATGCGTACTATGCATCATACTTGACGTCGAAGCGAGTGAAACCGGGAGCAACATCCTTACATATTATAAAACATAGTCCTCCGCCGCGTCTGTCGTCCTATTCGCGATAAACTCAAAAACTACTGCACCGATTTTCATGCTGTTTTCACCAATGGATAGAGTGGTTCTCGAGGAAGGTTTTAGTATTATAATAACCGACATCCACGCGGGCGAAGCCGCGGGCATCGGCTAGTCTAGTATAAAAAAATAACTTACACAATCTCCAAGTTTAAAATGCGCCTTGAAGGCCATGTTAGCTTCAACGGAGAGGTCCTTCATAGCCTCTTCCATCTGCTCCTTGTCCAGACACAAGTCCCCGCCATTCTCTATGCCGTTGCACTTCATATCCAGACTGGTACCAGGAGAAGTTCCCAGGATTATGAACGAGTCCTCGTCCCCGTTCTGCAGGCTTGTCGTCATGTTCTTACATCAATCTGGAAAGAAGACCTTGATTTTAAATGTGTGAAGCTGAAGAGTGGAAGGTAGGATATTTTTTGAGGTATCTGCTCATCCTAACCAATCCATTACTAATATCACAGATATTATAATACTACGCTAATATTATGAATTCGAAAGTAACTCTGTCTTTCTGTCATGTCGGTCTGTCTGTCTGTCGCCCTGTCTGTCTGTCTGTATGTCTGTCTGTCTGTCTGTATGTTACCTTTTCACGCCTAAACCACTGAAGGTATTTCGACAAAATTTAGCACGGAGATAGATGGTATCTTGGGGAAGGACATAGACTACTTTTCATCGACATACCACGCGGGCAAAGCCGCGGGCAGAAGCTAGTATTATAAATGCGAAAGTGAGTTTGTTTGTTTGTTACGCTTTCACGCTAAAACGGCTGAACGGATTTAGATAAAATTTGCTACATGGGTAGACCATGACCTGGAATAGGACATAGGATACTTTTTATCCCGATATTCCAACGGGATCGAGACTTACGCGGGTGAAACCGCGGGGCACAGCTAGTACCAAATAAAACACCAGGACACGGAGACGCCTCGGCAGTAGCTACTGCGCCGTTATTGTCAACTGTTTCCATACAAACCAAGCGAGTCAATGGGCGTCACCGTTTACTCATGACTGTGACAGCCTAAAACTTGCGCTTAGCGCTAATTGTACGGGTACGAATATTAATATTAATAGTACGTAATGGCGTCTCTAGTCGCTGCCGGTCTAGCGATTCCGTGCTCTGTGGTCTAGAACGCCGATAAGTCGGCACGATTATGGGAGCACGCTATGGTAAAAGTGGATGGATAGATTGGAAATGTTCTAGATATTTAGTAACAAGCTTCCTCTCTCCTATTTACTTATTAAAAATGTTGCTGTGCCCGACAGGGTCCATAATTGCTTCTATTTATTAATTATTACCGCTTGTATATGTACATTATGGATTGCAATTAAGTTTGAAATTGAAATTGAAAGTCTTAGCAAGGAAATAGGAGTGACTGCCTAAGGGTAAGACGTCGGTACCTAAATTTTTATCGCCCGAACGTGCATTGAAATATCGCCACTCATACAAATCAGTGAAGCCACCGTACCGCCACAGTAACAGTACCTTATAAAAAGTAGTCTATGACAGTACCGGCACCTCAGACCAATACCCCAGACCCAAGACCCCAGACCGGCACAGTGCAAAATATTCTTTCATACATTCTCATGCTGGTGTCGGCACTGACACTGAGACACTGGCACAAACAAGTAGGAATCCGTTCCTAAAGAACGTATGAAAGAATATTTTGCATTGTGCCGGTACTGTGTCGGAACTGTGGCTTCACTGATGTGTGAGCGTTTTTAAATGTATGATGAGTCAACTAGAAGAATAGGTGAGTGTGCTACTTTCAAGCAATAGGGTAACAACCTGTTAATGGATTGTTATTGTGACACATTTCACAGATCAATGATTATGTTCAAATCACTTTGAGAAAAAGTTCATGAGTCATCATCATCATCATTTCAGCTGAACGACGTCCACGTGCTTGACATAGGCCTTCCCCAAGAGTCGCCTTATCGACCGAATGAGTAAGTGACAGAAACTGTAGGAGTTTACCCATCCTAATTAAATGCGAAAATGAGTTGGTTTGTTTGTTTCTCTTTCACGCAAAAACGGCCGAACTGATCGTTATGAGATAGGTACAGTACAATTTAGATGTAGCATAAATTTGAAAATTTGCATTCATTCATTTCAATTTTACTAATGTATCTGGTTATATGACTTTACAAGTTATTGCGTTTGCGTAAAGATCATTGACATTTCACATAAAGATGGGTGATTTTAAAGGCGCACTCAGTTCGAATATCGGTTTTTATTTACGAATTTTGCCGACGCTAAATCTACTATAGCCTGTTGTACTGTAGCCTGGGCCGCTAAATCTACAGCTGTGTCGTACTGTAGCCTGGGACCTGGAAAAGGACATAGGCTATTTTTCATCTTAGATCGCAGGAAATAGCTAGTAGCCTATAAGTTAATACCTAATTCCCCTTAGTACTTAAAGTATTTCTATTAAGGCACCCATAAATGTTACATGCCACCCAAACCTTATTTGATTCCAATTGATAAGTACTATAAAAGGAAATCTGTTTTGTTTTCCTATCGTGTTTGTTTACATATTTAACATGTTCGTAGCAATAGTAAATTGTTATTGTTTTCATTCCAAACCTAACATAACAAAAAAAACATTAGGCTGAATGATATTGATTATGTAGGTATCATTATAGTGTTTCATTGATCTACAAGCATATTAAACAACTTGAATTGTTTAATAGTGTTATTAGAATTATTCAAATGCTTTTTTTTTATTGTTAATTCTCAATATTTTCCATGGAGTTTCTTGCCCATTCTGCTTTGGAATGGGCAGAGCTTCATATTGCTGACTGTATTGACTGACTTAAATAACCACCTCCTGGTTCCATCATCAGATCAGCTCCAAGATTCCAAATTATAGTATTGTTATCCAAACTACATATAAATGCAAAGTTTCATTTCGATACGACAGTTAGAAGTTGATGTTAAATATTCCGTTACGTAGATGTGAATGTGATTCTAGAACTCCGAGATCTGTGCCTTGGGGATAGTTTTAGCGAAAAAAAAAGCTTATAGGTGACGTACTATGATTGCCCTACCTCACCGTGCATGAATTATTTTTTATCGACTCTGGGTCTTTTTAGAGCATCTTCCTTTGAGTTTGAATTTATATTTGTAACACCAAAGTTATACAAAATCGTCTATTCAGAGAATCAGAAATCCATCTTTTTTTTGGCAATGTCATACAGGTAAAGAATATTAGGTGCACTGATTTGAAAAGGACAACCCTTTTTAAATGACTTATGAATGTCTTAATATATTATTATTACACTCGGTCACTGAACTCATCATTATGAACTGAACTTTGACAAAGGGACCAACACTGCCATACATTTTGTCGATTAAGTGTACATAAATATATAGAGTATCTAGCAAAGTTTTTAAAAGAACACGGCATTTAGCCTCAGGCGATTTCGCGTCAACCTCATATCAGAGAAAGTTGGTTACATAACTGTGTAGCTCAGATTAACAAAAAAGGAAAGACAGAGCGCGCCGTACATCAAATGTGAAGCCACCTTTTTATCTCTTTTTATGTGTGTGTAAAAAGGGTTGTCATTTTTTAAAGTTATTCCCTATAATTTGGGGAATAATATTGTATGGGTAGGATAATATTGTACGAGTAAGATATTGTTGAGTATGGTATTATAACTCGATTGTTAAGAAGGACTTATATTCCGAAACAAAAACAAAAAAAATTACATCGCTATTTCGTATAGCTACTATCGATTTACTTTTAGATTCAGTATTACTTGGAAATCTAAAATATAAAAAGAAAACAGGAATATAATTAATCGAAATAAGAAATCATTATTTAAATCGATAACGTTATGTTACTGCTTTCATTCGTTCATTCGTTGTTAATAATGTTATTTCAAGTACGTACAAGTGAAAAGTGATTTCGTGAGACTTTTTATGTGATTTGCTATTGTTTTTACAAGAAGGCATAATTCTATTTTTTTATTGATGTTTACTAGACGATGACTCGTGACGTAGTACTAGGAGCGATGAGCATAGTTTTAGTGTAGGTGTGTGCGTGAGCCTGTTTACTTGCAGGAGCATAGTTTTGTGGCTTCACTTTTGATGTACAGCGCGCTCCGTCTTTCCCTTTTTGTTGGTCTGAGCTGTGTAGCTAAAACGAATAGGTAGAAAGAATCTTAAATAATGACGAATACAAAGTCCCACATAAAGGATGGAGCTCGTGGCTAAGTAATAACAGCCGCACGGGTCGATCCATCAGGTTAAGCTACGCTTGCCGGGGTTGGTCCGTGGATGGGTGACCATCTTTGCATGCCGAGACTCCTCCGTGCCTCGGAGAGCACGTTAAACCGTTGGTCTCGGCTGTCATTCGTGGATCTTTGACAGTCGTTACGGGTCGTCAGAAGCCCGAAAGTCTGACAACCAGTCTTACCAAGGGGTATCGTATTACCCAGTTACTGGGTTGTGAAGGTCAGATAGGCAGTCGCTCCATTTAAAATACAAGTATTCAGCTGCATACGGTTAGACTGGAAACCGAACCCAACATAGTTGGGAAAAGGCTACACAGATTGACAAAGTTCCACATAAAATGTGGCTGACAAATTCAATGAGTTTCAGTTCCATTTAACAGAAATAACAACAAATACAGTTTATTATTATTTCCAGAATAAATATATTTTTAACAGGAAATGTTTCTGTCCATGCCCTTTAGAATACTAATGGTATAAAATAAATAAATTACATACATTATAATGTTGATTGTTGTTTAATTCCCACTACTAAAACCGCATATATTAATTTCTGAGTTTATCTTTTACAGGTAGATAACCTAAGCATAAAGTCAAATGTTATATCAATTTAACCCTTTATCGCATACTGTATCAAATATGATATACTACGAGTTTTCGCAGATAAATAATTTTGGAGATCTAAAGTCAACGTGTTGATGGCTGATAACTAGACTACGATTGTATCCTTACACGAAAAAGATATTGACAGATTTCTATCTTGTCTGCGGTTTATTATTTCCGTCACCGAATATTTCAAAACACCATTTCTGACTCTGAGTGCGGTTTGTGGATTGGAAAACCCGATTTTTGCAAATTGGATTCCAAGAAAAATGGTGGAGTGAGTAAAATGGATCCCAAGAAGTTTTACAGAAAAGCATATATGTAATATCAAATACTTCTTGGCGAAAAACGACCTAGAACTTTGTATCTGAGATGATACTATATGCAGCTAAGATAACTATAGTTTTTCAAATATGATACTTCATGCATTAGAGTTTGTGCCAGTGCTTGGTCAGATATGAGACTACATGCAATAAGTACATCGTACAGAGTTACTCAAATGTTTTATAACTACTGATGGTGAGGAAGTAGAACAAGTTAACGAATTTGTATATTTGGGAAGTTTTATATTGTGGGTACATCCTATGCAATAAAAAAAATATGCCTTTTTTTGGTATTCTTATTTACTGTTGCTATAAACGTGTGGAGCGTAGGTATTTAGTGTTTTATTTATTGTCAGGGACTTGATAAAATATATATACAACGTACCGCTACAATGGCGACATTAATTTAACACACGGGTAGGGCTAGTGGCCAGTAAACATAAACATTGTAATAAAATAAAATAATTCTTAAATTGAAAAAAAATAATTTTCAAACAAACTAAATAATAAAAACATAACCAAAATTGAGATCACTCTGAGTAAAATATTCATTCATGAAGCTACCTACCAGCTGGCTTAAGTTCTATCGGTCAAGATCCTTTGTCGGCATAATTTCTAAGAAATTGAGCGGCTTTCTTTCTATTCGCCTACATATGACCCGTTACCTCGGCAAATGACCTCTTCGCTATAGTTCTTTAAGTACAGGTTGCTCCAGGATGGTAATTTAGAAAATTGTAAATAAATCAATAAATAATAACGTTTAATGAAATTCCAATATTTTCATAAAACGAATACGCGAAATTGTATACGCGTGTTAAATTAATGTCACCATTGTAGCGGCACGTTGTATATATATATATACGAAAACACTTACCTTAACTGCATGTTGTACCATATATGAAGTCGTGAATATCGTTACCTGGACTGCATGGTGTATCAAATGTGAGATTTTGGGTTTCGAATCAATTATTTCGGAAACTACTGTTTTAAAAAATATTAAAAAAAATTGATTGAATTTACGTGCTTCTATGGCCTAATAGGTACCTACCCTACCTATTAGGCCATAGAAGCACGTAAATTAATTTGAGCCAAATCTAAAAATCCATGCGGTAAAGGGTTAATAAAATAAAATATGGACAAACCCACTGCGTAAATAGACACGTAAATTATATTCAAAAATTAATTATGAAACATGAACAATTAGGAAACAGCTGTGCACATTAAAATGATATTGCTAATTGCTTTAATACATTACTTTTATTGGTAAAATAAAATAATAAAAAAGTTACTAAGCATTTTTTATCAAATTACTTTTTACTATTTCTGGTAAACTGTTACTCTAAATAAATAAATATTCAGCAATTATTGGGATTCTCAACATTGTATCCTGTATGCCTTGATATTTGCATGAAGTATTATGATGCTGCGGACATGACATGACAATACATTTAAAATAACAATTTCTGGGCTGATACAACTTAGATTGCCTTTAGTAGATTTTCATATTATGTTTTTATTAAGTACAGTCACAAGCTAAAAGCACACTTAGGCAAGATTCAAAAACAATTTTCTCCTAAAGTATTGATATGAACTTTATGGTGTTACGAACATAGTATTCTCGAACGAAACCATACTATTAAGGAATGTCTTTTCTCAAAGTTGCCATTTTTATTTCATGAGAAAAATGCTTTTGAATAATGCGTTACTGTAAGGTATTTATGCTTGCGAATGTTAAAATATATATATATTATGTAATTAAATGCAAGCAATCAGCTTCAATGCAGCTAAAGAGCATGATATGGCAAAAATTCATGTAATCAAAAATAAAATAAATAAATGTAATTAAAATCATTACTCAAATAAGTGTTCTTATCTTATAATGAATATTTTTTCTTTCTCTTTCTTTCTTTAATGAATGTTTAAACTATTTAATGATAATAACATCCTGCTGTCCTCGATAAGGAACGCATTGCATGACATACATTATGTTTAATTGTCTATGGTAGTGCAAAGTTTTAAATTTATCAAGCAGTAGCTTTGGAGAAAAGAGAATGATGGAATTTATTATTCTGTTTTCTGTTGTGTTTTCTTGGTATGGGCATATTATAAGGTACAACTACAGAGACATCTGGTTTTTTTATTAAGCATATTACGGGAAATAATGCTTGGATTGTATACAAGATGGTAATAGTATGGCAAAGAAAAAGTGAACACTGAAATAACAGCTGCATGCATAGCACCACCACTGTAGAAAAGGGTTTTGTCGACATAAGAATAGACAAAATGACAGATCAACAGTCACAAACTGTCATTATGTTTATTCTGCTGTCGAGAAAACCCGTTTCTATGGTGTTCATGCTACGTGTGCTGGTTGAGATGTATACAGGGTGTTAGGGTGAACACCGTTATCCTTGCAACCAGTGGTTTGGTTTCATTTATAGAACGTAAAATCAATGGAAAATTACAACTTTTTTTTTTCTTTTTTTAAAACCAACATTTTACCACAAGAGACGCAAGTTCTTTACCCTATGCGCTAGGGCAACGAACTTGCGTCTCAACACGGGCGGGGGGTGCGGGATGTGACCTGACCGGCCGCGAGCGCGACCTCTCCCTCAGTCAGTCAGTTGTTCCGCTAGAGAGCACGGTGAAATAGAAGGAAGGATAGAAACTTTTTAAAATCTTTTAATGAAAATATATATTTTTTTTTTTTGTTGTGTTCGGTCATTTATTTTTATATTTAAGTCAACTACCCATGGTTTGAATGACAAGAGTGTTTACCCTTACAGCCTGTAGAAGAAAATGAGTTTGTTTATTCCAATTTATTTGGGGTCACCCAAATCAATTGGAATAGGGGCAGTAGGAGCACGGTATTGTTAATATAACAATTTAAATAATTCAATGTAAGTAAGTAATTTCTAAACTGCTTACCAATATCCTGGCTCTACAAGTAGCCTCTGTAGAAATAAGCTATTTAATTTAAAGCACTTTGTATCTTTGTTATGACTCCGAGATATCACAGCTTAATTTACTCAATAGTCAATTGAAATTACTCACTTTTTCACCTACTTTTTAAATTGGCAAGTCAGTGGGAGATAAATCGTGAATTTGCGATAGATATCGAAAAATTCTAACCTTTGCAACTAGTTGTTTGTCACAAGGGAAGTCCCCCAATACAATGAAACATCATACGCACTTGTTAAAAAAGCCAAAAACGCGACTATCCAATAATAAATGCTTATGAAATTAAATATCACTAATAGAAGCACTACATATCTTTGATTAGCCTGAATACGTGTGAGCCAGAGCCACTTGACGCCGTAACTAAAAATAAATTATGAAACTTGTCATATTTTCGCATGTAGGTAGAAAAATAACACTTACCGGATAATTCGAAGCAATGATAAAATACAGTTGTTGTGGACATACACAAGTTTGTATTACATGTTATGCAAATTGCATCACCAATTATTTGTTATCGTAGCACTTTAGTTATCTGAGACGGAAAGTAAATATTTTTTTGATAGCGGAGGACGACGAAACGAAATTCATTCACAACAAGACCTTGGGAGATATTTTGACTTGACACTGACAGTTCGAATTTGATGAACGATGACACTCGTCACATGATCTAACACAGCAATAATAAAACGTGAAGATATGATATGTTTTATGTATTAAAATATAAAATATTATGTATTAAAATGATTATTTTTGTATCTAAATCAAATAAATGATCCCATACATCAATAATAAAACGTGAAGATATGAATTTTCTACCACATCAGAATTACCTTATATCTTACCGGTTATTACCGAAAACCTACGTTGTTTATCAAGGTTCTCGGCAAAAACTTAAGACAAACTGTCTGACGTGTGTCTCACCTCTAGTCTAGACGATGGTAAGAAAAAACAAAAAAGCTGTCATTGTGTCACTGTCAAATTTGTCAATGTCAGTCTCCAGCAATATATTACTTTACTCTATGGTCTCCAGTCTCTGAGTCTGCACCATAGAGTAAAGTAATATATAGGGTAGTCTGCACTCAGTTCGCGATTTGTATCGTTTGTACAGTGTAGTGCTATTCAAAATTATTTTTCATTATTTTGAAAGAAATGTCGAATGAAATCGTATTGGATTTACACCATGTCCACCAAAGCTTTCAAAGAAGTCTCAAAGAGGAAGACGACGTTGTAATTGAAGCTTACATAGACGGTTACAACGAATTAGTAAAGTAAGTTATTTACATTGTGTCCATAAGGATTTTAAAATTCTAAGTACTTAGATAAGATTGGACAATAGGTTTGCGAGGTCATGTAGCGTAGATTGGCATGAAATTGTAGAATAAGATTTCGCTATTCTTTGTATTGATGCATTCAAAGGTGAAAAATTATTTTGCATTAAACAATGAAGAACATCAGTCTTATCAAGGGATATCGTGTTACCCAGTAACAGCTGGGTTGTGGGTATCAGATAGGCAGTCGCTCCATGTAAAATACTGTTCCATCTGGTTAGACTGGAAGCCAACCCCAACATAGTTGGGAAAAGGCTAGGCAGATTGAGTGAATGAAGATTAGATTACATTTAGTAGTAGTTAGTGTGTAGGCCACTTTCCTCTTTGTCAAGAAGAAAGATGCTATTATGTCAAATTAGATGTAGATGTATAATGAGGGAAATATTATTTAATATTTAACTTCCCTCGTTAATTCCTTATAAGGTACATTACAAGCTAACCATGATTCATGTATAATTAATTACTACTTGAGATAATTAAATAATTACTTCTAAAGAATTTGCATTACATACTTACTGAGTACTTAGAATAATGTATTAATCAGAACAAAATGTGAGCAGTAACCTGTCTACCATGTGTAGCAGTTGTATTATGTTTTAGATCTTTATGCAAATCAAAGGATCATTTTGTTTCCCTGAAGGGTTAGGCAGACGTGTACCCATAGTCGGTACTCCCACATTTCGTCAGTTATGTTTAAGTCCCATGTAATAGGGAGCGAGCCTATTGCCATCAACTGGGCACAAATCCAGACTCCGGGCTGCTACTGAGGAATTCTATTTGTAAACCATATTATTTATAAACCAGTTTAAGAAATATCAAACCCAATTTCACCCATATTCAGAAGTAAAACCCATACATTTATATACAATATTTGCTTTCATATAATAGATATATATAGAGGAGCTCGTGGCTAAGTAACAACAGCCGCACTGGTCGATCCATGAGGTTAAGCTACGCTTGCCGGGGTAGGTCCGTGGATGGGTGACTATCTTTACATACCGAGACTCCTCCGTGTCTCGGAAAGCACGTTAAGCCGGCCCCGGCTGTCATTCGTGGATCTTTGACAGTCGTTAAGGGTCGTCAGAAGCCCGAAAGTCTGACTACCAGTCTTACCAAGGGGTATCATATTACTCAGTTACTGGGTTGTGGAGGTCATAGGCAGTCGCTCCCTGTAAAATACTGGTATTCAGCTGCATCCGGCTGGAAGCCGACCCCAACTTAGTTGGGAAAAGGCTAGGCAGATTGATTGATTTGTTTTCATATAATAACACTGCTTCATTATTAACATTAAATTGCTTACCTCTATACAATGATTACACAACTAATTATTAACATTAAGTACTAATTTAAATGTCTAATTACCTAACTACACAAATGAAGAGAATAAAAACATAAACAAAAGAACACTTAAAACGGCTTCATTTTTCTCAACTTATTGTTGTGAAACTTCGGTATATATATTTCTTCTAAATGTTACATCATGTGTTAATGAAGGCCAATTAGCCCAACACTATTCATCTTCTTCGGTCTTTTTTGCGTTTTGTTCTCCATACATGTTTAACTGAATAAATTACAGTTATAAAAAGATTCATATTATAATTTATTCTCCCAACGGATTCCGGTCACAGTGGCTAATCTCAATGGAGATTTGCAATGTACGCAGGAAATACACACAAGCGTGTCTGCAAACACAGGTGCACTCTCTGTTCCTTCACTCTTATTGTCCGATAGGATGGGTTCACACATTGATATAGTATATTTTTATTACGTACAGTCACGGACTTAAATTGATGAGCCACCTGGCACTGTTCGTATTTTAGCCGTGTAATGCAAATCGGGTTTATTCGGTTCCCGACACGCAAAGTCATATGTCTTCGTATTAGAAGAAGAAAGTTATATTTCATATCTTTACCGGTTGGCTAACCTGAGAGCCAGAACCAATTGCAGGTCTAGCAACAGTAACCTAGCAACGATAAACAATTGTTGCTAGGTTACTGTTGCGATAGTAACGTTAACGTACAGAGAAATTCTCTGACATCGATATTTCAACTGTCACTGTCTTCAATTAAGTTTTCAGAGTTATTGAGTTAATGAGCTATGATTCAAAGGAGGTCTGTATCAAATAGATTGGATAATCTTAATGCAACATTGTATTTATTTTTATCATTAAGAACTTATTAGTCAACCTCTATGGATATTTCCGATTAAAAGTAATTTATTTGTCATCTTGTTTACGAGCTTGCGATTTGAGTTCGTGTTTAATCGTGTAATCTCGTGAATGTATGAAACTGCAAAATTGAAAAGTTTGAAGGTGGCTCATCAATTAAAGTCCGTGACTGTACATTATTATATAGTATACTAGCTGCCCGCCCGGGCTTCGTACGGGTAGCACTTAGTACCTACTTACCCTACCCTACTTACCTACCTACCCTACCACTTAGGGGTATGAAAAATAGATTACGACCGATTCTCCTGAATACACATATAAAATTTCATAAAAATCAGTCCAGCCGTTTCGGAGGAGCATGGCAACTAACACTGTGACACGAGAATTTTGATTAGTAGTATATTTTAGTATTAGTTATTAAAGTAACTAAACTTAAATTTTCCAGATTCCTTAATCTAATAGGATCAGTATTCTCATTTGTAAGCAGTGATGTTAGAAGTAAAATAAAAATAATGGAGAAGCATAGAGAAGGAGAAGATGCAGTACATTATGATTCTTTTAAGAAAATGATGAAGTTTGAAAAAGAAACGAGCTTGTCTGAAAAGATTGGGTTTGTGTCTGGTTCGAGAACAATGCTACGTTTGCATCGAGGATTGGGTATGCTCTTTTCTTTATTGTTATCAATGAACTGGTATTGTAATTTGTAATGAGGGTATTGCAACGCTTAATTGTGTTCATTTCATCATCTACACTTATTTATTTTAAAGCCGCTGACTGACGCTAGTTTCAATAATACCTACAGTGTATCTGTGTTTCAAAATGCTCTTTTATCTTCTTACATAGGACAAATTCAATGTTTTTAAAGAAAATAATTCAAGGGGGTTTCGACAAAACAATGTTACGGTTGATGTTGAAGTGCCAAATGTCATGATTTCATGAAATAGTCATTCAATACACTTTCATGAGCTTATAGAGTTGTATTGCTGATTTTAATGTTTATAATTCTGTAAATCCATATTTGTTACGAGCGCTAATAATATTTAGATCAGCATACAACCTGATACTGCAATTTGCAAAAAAGGTTAGAAAATTTGAATTTCGCGGGCCACCCTAGCGCATCCTCCTTAAGTAGAAATAAAGAAAGAAAGAAAAATTGTTTATTCTGTACAAACAAAACGCACATTTAAAAAACCAAAAAAATCAAATCAAAGTTATCTAAACTCAAATGCTATAAGATAATAAACTGCTCCAGCAGTAGTAACTGGTAGCAGTTTCCATTTCAATATTGAAGTCTTACATTACTTAAATAATAGGTAAAGACCTAAGTCTTTACCTATGAAATTGCCGTTTTGTATGAAAAAATTTAAACGATTTTTTTTCATGTATTTTTTATTTGTATTAATCGAAGTAATCACCCATGCAATCAATGCATCTTTGCCAACGCAGTGGCAGTTTATTGATGCCCTTCTTAAAGAAATCAGCTGGACGGGAGGCAACAAATTATTGAATTTTTTTCCCGCCAAGAAGTTATCCAAATTCTGGAAAAAGTAGTAGTCTGTAGGCGCAAGGTCGGGTGAGTAGGGCGGATGACGGAGAGCTTCCAACCCCAGTTCTAGCAACTTGGAGACCGTCTGCTGTGCAGTATGAGGTCGCGCGTTGTCGTGCAGGAGCAGCGGAGACGAGCGATTGACCAATGCTGGTTGGAGATGTGCCAGCTTCTCCATCATTGTGTTCAGTTCTTCACAGTACACATCTGCAGTAATGCTCACCCCGTTTGGTAAGAAGCTGTGATGAATCACACCGGCGCTAGACCACCAAACAGTGACCATCACTTTTCTAGGGGTAAGTTTTCGTTTAGAGCATTGTTTAGGTACTGAACCAGGATCCAACCAACTTGCTGAGCGCTTGCGGTTATCAAACAGAATCCATTTTTCATCGCAGGTAACAATGCGGTTCAAAATTCTATCATTTGTGTGTCTGTTGAGCAGTGCAAGGCACGCCTCGACGCGTACTTCGCACTGGCGATCATTGAGTTCGTGGGGCACCCATTTGTCAAACTTTTTTACCTTGCCAATTTGACGCAAATGGACCAATATTGTTTTGACGCCAACGTCGAAAGCTGCTGCTAATTCAGACATGTTTGTGTATCATCAGCTTCCACAATCGCCTTTAATTCGTCATTGTCGACCAAAGTCTTCGGACGACCGCGAGGTTCATTTTTCAGGTCGAAATTTCCAGAACGGAAGCGAGCAAACCAATAACAGGTGGTGCGTTGGTTTGTAGTGTTAGCTCCGTAAACGTCGTTGATGTTTTGTGCCGCGTTGCTGCCACGACGTTACTCATATTCCATAATTACTCGAATTTTTAACGTATCCATGATGATGAAAAAGATTGAAATGCGATGAAAATGTAACACTAATCATTAAACAAATGACTTCTTTTGAAAAAAGAATTCCATGTTTTTAAAATAAAATTAATTTGAAATTAGAATTCTTAGCCAAACAAAAATTATTTTGATTTGAAATGGCCAGTACTGCAGAACAGCAATTTCATAGGTAAAGACCTATTATTACCTAACCGTGCGTTTGCACTGGCGAAACATTTGCGACAAAACATGTTGAAATCTTTATATTCTGTCAATTTTCCATACAATTTTTGACAGGAACTAGAGATTTAAACATGTTTTGTTGTATTGTTTCGCCAGTGCAAACGCACGGTAAGTATTTCGGATGCAAAATGTTACATTCATACAAAAAATGGACTGTATTAATTTTTGTTCGGAAAACCGGAAAGCGCCCTCTGTCGGCGCGACCATGCGTTCAGGTTCACCAAAAGTGACCTATTATTATGTATGGACGCGACGATTTCGCGCGACGATCGCATTTAAATAGGACGCGATCTTACCCAACGCGACTGTCGCGTTTTCGCCCGACGACGCGGCCTCAATATTTCCCAACTGTGTTTTCATATTTCCAATACTGGGAGACAACATGAAAACACAGCTTGACTGTTTTGCGTATAAAAGCGATGACATATCATGGAAACTACATCATTCATTTACTTAATTAAATAAAGTGGGCACAAGTTCGTGGATTCATTATCCTTAATTGGAAGGTCGGGCTTAGACGTAAATGGCATAATAAATTAATTTGCAAATTGTATTATTTTGGAAGACGTCACGTACGCAAATAATGTCACTGGGGTTTTTATTGCAATTTTAATGACCTATGGTAGTATGGTTGGATTAACCTGTTTAGACCAAACGAGCTAATGCACGTTCTATTCTTACTATACCAAACTGTTTTTGTGGAAACGGCATTATTTTGTTGGTCTATCTATAACAGCCGCAAGGTTCAGTCGATCAGGTTTCCGCGGTTGGTCAATGGATGGGAGACGAGTTTTACCAACTGTTGCTGTTCGCTACATTTGTGTTCGCATAGCTCGTCAAAATATAGGGAACAGCAGATTTTTTTCGATTTCAGTGTAGGGAGGATGCCCATAAATTCAATTCCAACTTTTTAGTAGAAGTTTGAATACTCCGTCTGTCTTTACGATACCCGATGACATTAACTTCTACCTACACACACATACCACCTTCCTCCGTAGCTAACGCAAGCTTTTGTTTTTCAGACTTCATACGTTTGTTCCTGAAGCGTCTGAGCGAGGCTGAAGAGACCATGAACACTTGTACCACATGCCAGGGCTCTTACAATGAGACCCTGGCGAACTTCCACCCCTGGTATATTAGGAAAGCAGCTACATTGGCCATGCATGCGTTGCCGTCGAGACCAGATCTATTGAAAAAGGTACATTTTCATATTGATTTTTGACTGTCTGTAATCGATGCTCTAACTCTAATACTAATATTATAAACGCGAAAGTTTGTAAGTATGGATGGATGTTTGTTACTCTTTCACGTAAAAACTACTGAATGGATTTGGATGAAATTTGGCAAACAGATAGTTTATAACCTGGATTAACACATAGGATACTTTTTATCCCGATATTCCCACAGGATCGAGACTTACGCCGGTGAAACCGCTAGTTATTTCATATTTCCTGAACTGTTGCCAAATAAATGATAAGCTTTCTTTAAAAACCGCAGTCTGCGATGCTGCTTAAAAAACACTATATGTAAATTATCAAAACAGACAATTGTCTTATTTCTGCTTGACTTCAAACAAGGTCGTCGACATAAAGCCTTGACAATCAATACAGTGTAACAATTGGGCCAATTTGTGAAGCCAATCAATACTACTCAATATAATTGTAGGAATCACTGGCATGGCTGTGATAACTGTTAGTTAATAATGCAGTGAAATTAAATGAAATTGTTTATTCTGTAAATAGAATATCGGAATCACTTTTACACGTAAATTATTATTTTTTAAATTAAAAATAAGCTAGTTGAGGTCGGAGTTTTCTATCTGACTGCTCTGAGAAGAAAGGCCGAAACAAACTCAGAGGTCGCAGTCTCTTTTAAAGTCCAGTCATAATCTTGGTCAGGCCATATGAGGACCATGTAGATTAACGTCTGAAATGGTCTTTTGAGGAAAGAACTACACAGATTTGAGTGAACCTGGCCAGTCAGTGCAAGCATTTGTCAATAGCCGTGGAGCTCAACTCAGTCGGGCTTGTTAGCTTAAATTAGGTATTATTATTTATAGTACCAGTATTCATAGGCTGTATAAATTATACAATAGTGCCATAAGCGATTCTTTCTTTTTAGTACTATTTTTACAAGCATTTTATCTTAATACCTTTTTTTATGGATGCATTACAATAGCCTGTACAAATGGCGAAACTGAAAAGTTTCTGAAACAGTGGTAAATAGATTTTAATCCGATCCAGCCTGTCCCTTGCTGTCCTCCCCCAGCGACGCCCTAAGCCGAAGGCAGGAGGACCACAGGGTGTGCCCTTAGCGTGTAGTCATGTGCCCTTATCCGTGGTTTTATGCCCTGGCTGGAGGCCTTAATTTATTGAGGTAGGCACCCACGCAGCCGACATCCTCGTTGCTAGACCAGCGAGATGCCATTCATAAAAAAAATTAAAGGTAGAAAAAGACATAGAAAAGTCTTTATTGTTACACCATAAAAATTACAGAGACAACATTTTACATAGGGTGACGCAATGGTCGGTCTTATCGCTAAAAGCGATCTTTTAAAGACAACCTTACCACCTGGCGGGCGGCGGCGCGTACGGCGGCAGTGCGGCGGGCAGTACAATTATATTCATTTGTTTTAGTCGCAAGACGCTTCGCCGTTCGCACCGCGCGAAAATTCCCGGAATGTCCCGTGGCCAGGCGGTTAGAGAGATGAGGCGGAGTTATTTTGCTATGTAAAATAAAGGATCTTCTTTGGTAGGCACGCACGAATTATTCAAATTAGCTAATTTACATAATTCGTTCCCCTAATTTCCTTTATGATTTATTCTATGGAATGCTATGGAACAAATCGTTTTGTTAAAAAATCAGCAAGATGATACTCAGGGTGTGCGCAACATGCATAAAGTATCGTCCCTGGCGGACGATGTTTAAAGGCACGATTAATGCTCAGTTCCTATAAACAAAAACGAATCGTTTTGCTTACCAATGGTAGCATTTTTTATTGCCAAACTGGGCATATATATAGATTCGTAATTTTACCTATGCTAGAGCTACTTCCATATGGGAGGGTCTACTATGAAAAGCTATGAGGTCTTTGCTTCATTATTGGTAAAGTTATAAGAGCCCCTCATTTTAACCAAGAACGGTTCGTAAATTATGGGAATCGGCCTTTAATCGTTCTTCAAATAATTCCCATTTTGATTTCCTAAAAATATTATTGAACACTCTAATATAATAATTGAGCCTCTTTTTGTAAACCTCAATTTATTCATATTTTGAGGTCCTAAATATACTAAATAGTCACGTAACTGTGACCAATGCATGGATGTAGCGCTGGCGCTCGATCGGCTCGCGCGTGGTTGGTCACAGACCAACCTAACCTAACCCGTTTGGTCGATGATACCCTAGCTTAGTTACTACGACCAAATGTGAGGAATGGCCGGAAAATTAAAAAGAATCTCAATAATTTAAAAAAAAGTGTGCGTCAAGGTCAATCAAGAAGTTTTTACTTTTTAGAGAATTTCCCATACTTAAATGCACGCCTTCGTCATTGATACCGGTAAGGTGAATTCCGTCACTCAAAAATGGCGATAAATTGTAGTCACGCCACTTAATATTGACATGTAATTGCACGATTTCGATTTGTATCTTATCACAAGTGTTATAATAACGTTCGGTTCTTCAAACATTCGACTTTTTGATTCGTATCTTTTCATCTGTTCCGATAACACAGGCTTGATTCATTATTCATTTTATGCGTCAAGTCTGCATGCCGCGGATACAGACAGATAGACGGACATGGCGACACTATAAGGGATTCTTATTGACTGCGGAACCCTAATGATCACGTCTGCTTTACAGTTGGACGAAGCGCTAGTACAGTATACATCTTGTAATTATGGCGACAATTTTATCAAACTAGATATTCTATGATGTGTGTTTGTTCTGTAACCTACTAGTGTCATAATAGATAAGTAGGTATGCACTATGCAGGCAATGTGTATTCACGCGATCGCGCTACAATGCTGCCATAATGTGAGTTATCACACTACTTATCACGTTTAGCTACAGTAACTATGATAATTGATTGTATCAGTAAACTAGCTGCGCCCCGCGGTTTCACCCGCGTAAGCCTCGATCCCATGGGAATATCGGGATAAAAAAAGTATCCTATGTCCTATTCCAGGTCTTGGTTTACCCATATGCCAAATTTCATCCAAATCTGTTCAGCCGTTTTAGCATGAAAGCGTAAAAAAAAACCAACTCACTTTCGCAATTATAATATTACTACCTTCCGCCCGCGCTCCGCCGTGGTATTTCGATAAAAAGTAGCATATTTCCTTCCCCGGGATGCCATCTATCTCCTTGCCAAATTTTGTCGAAATCTGTTCAGTGGTTTAGGCGTGAAAAGGTAACATACAGACAGAACAGTTACTTTCGAATTTATAGTATTAGTATGGGTTATGGATTATCAGTACAGTAAATAACAACATTATTATCCTATGTTGCTTGTATATTCTTGACTGTGGAAAACCATTATATTCGAACTTAGGGAGCCGGTCTTCACCAAAGTGGAAAGGAGAAAAAAAATCTAACTAATAAATTGGAAAGTGAGTTTGTTTGCAACAAGCAAACGCTTTCACGCTATAACGGCTAAACGGATTCGGATAAAATTTGGCACATGGGTAGATCATAACCTGGGTATAGGATACTTTTTATCCCTGTAGTGCGTACCCATGGGATAATGTCCGATCTCCACGCGGGCGAACAGAGCAGAGGTGGCCCGGAGGTAACGGCCACGACTACGAGTTGTAGGTCGTAGGTTCGAACCCAGACAGGCGCTTGACTTTGAGTAAATAATTTCATCAGCTGCTCTCAAAACGGTGAAAGAAAACATCGTGAGGAAACCGGCATATCCTAGAACCAAAAATTCGAAGACATGTGACATCTACCAACCCGCACTGGGCACGCGTGGTGGATTACGGCCCACTCCCTCTCACAGAGAGGAGGCCTGTGTCCCAGCAGTGGGAACATTATAGGCTGATTATGCGAAGCCGTGGCCAAAAGTTAGTAATGTATATTTCCTGTTTATTACAGATTTTTGGCTCAGACGAAACCCTGACAGCAGCGTTAGCCATCTTACCTCAAACGTTATCATCCTGCGACGAAGTATACCAGCGAGTAGAACAGTTGTACACCGACTTCGACTTCCACGGACTTCCTTAACGTGTCGTAAGACTTTCAATTAAGTAGAAAATTGTTTACAGCTGTCTTTGATGGCGGGATGACCGAGTCAGTCTTGCAGCGCTCATGAATTTTCTATATACGGTAACGCTTTATGATACGGCTTTAGGGCATCCAGAGAAGTGATCGTACTACGTTGCGATATGGGGCCATCCATAAATTACAACACACGAATTTCATAATTTTTGGCCCCCCTGGGGAGGGGGGACCTTGTCACAGGTAGTCATATTTGTGCGACTCCTGGTGTGACGTCATATATTCTGCAATCTTTATTTTAAAAATCAAATGCTGTTCGTTGGTAAGCGCGTCACTAGAGAACGGCGCGGCGATTTGATTTTTTTTTGTTTTAAAATGTTCGTAATAGTAATAATAATCAAGTGTTTATGGAAAGTAGAATTGAAAACAAATCCCGGAATGTCTCCAAATTCGGGAAAAACTGAACGTCCCTTTTTGTATGAATTATTGTTTAGGCAGGACAACGTCTGCCGGATCAACTAGTTTCAAATAAATAAAATATCATAATATTATTGAGAGTTGGTAATAGGTATTTTAAAGTTTTTCGTTAGAGTTGAAGACAGTTTTAATACTTTAGATTTATATATGTGACGTCACGAAGCCTACTCGTCCCCGTCCACACTTTGTTGACCCCCTCCCTCCCCGAACCGTGTAACGTAATTTATGCATGGCCCCTGAGCAGGTTCAATCGACAATGCTTCTTTGCGAACTAAGTAAACTTCTAAGCGCGCTGCTATTGCTCGAAATTGAATCGAGTACTTGATAATAAGCTTTCTTGTTTTCGATAATTTAAAATGCTGGGTCCAAGTCCTATATAAACTTACCTATACTTTTAGTTTCAACACAAAAAATACTGTCATTAGCAAACGTTTTAATCAATTTAAAAAAAAAATCCCCGTATCTCTGTTTTGATAAAGACCAAATTATTTTTATGCATAGCGTATTAATTTATATAGCTTACTTCGAAATTAAATTTTATATGGACCTCTGATAATGGTCCTAAAACTATTATCTGTTAATTTTATTATGATTTGCATGATGTGTCATGATTGTGATCTTGCTAAATGCTTCAAGATGGATGGTGGCTTATTATCAAGTAAAAGTTGAATTTTTGTTGATTGTTTTAGATCGATCTATCGGTGCATGGAAAAGCGTACAGTACCTAGCTGGTAGTAAATATGGCACTTCGATTTTAAGAAAAAGCTATAGCGCTGTCAGTCATACCAATGTGACAGTTTCTTTCTAACACTCGATGTGTCATAATAAAGCTCCGGTACCTACTGTAAATGACTGGTTTTATGTGTCAAGCAAATCAACATAAAATTAACATAGTATAAACATAGGTGCTTAGCTATAAAAACACTGTATTTAAGCATAAAGTGACGACAAAATTGCCTAACTTACAGAGGCCATATTGTTAACTAATCAATAGTTGTGTTAAAATTATGATCTCAGACATAACAAGTACTAAAATGCGAATAATGTTTTAGTTATGGGGCTGATTCTCTTGTTCTCCAACTAAACACAAAAAAAGTGTTCTACATTCTAAAATCAAACTAAAAAAGAAACATGTTTTCTGACTTTACGCTATTCTATACTCCATTTAAAATAAGATTAGACATTTAAACAAACCTTTATACAGTCCCTTCAATCGATTTTGACTCCTATACCGTAGGCATAAGGATGGCATTAAAAGCAAAAAAGGTAATACCAACTGTCTACCTACTGCAGCTGCCATTTGTCATGCCACCAACGCAATAGAAGTTAAAATCGGTTGAACGGACTGTAAAAAAGGTTTATTTAAATGTCTAATCTTATTTCAAATGGAGTATAGGTGGATAGACATTTTTGATTCTCTTAACAGACTGTCTAACATATTTGACGGCCGTTTCACGTGGCTTTAAATCTCTATTTCAGATCTATATCAGACGGTTACTTTTTGTTCGGTATCTTTCACTCGATGTGAAACTTCTGAACACAAAATGAATATGCATAAGTGAACCGATTTAACGATGTATTTCGGCACTCGATATCTTCCACTCGCCAATCGAATGATCGAAAAATTGAAATCAAAGGATCAGATTAACGTTCATTCCTATGTAATTTGTCGGTGTCGTTTGAACGTGGATGAAACAAAAAAATTCTCGAGGGTAGCGTCTGATATCAGATTTCTGAAGACCTAATTTAGGTCAGCACCCTACACACGATCAATCACCATCTGTTTTATTTTGACAGTTCAACAGCATTCATTACGCAATGTATTTACGTGCTCAGCTGACAATTTTTTTGAATGATTCAGATTTTGATTGATCGGGTGTTACGCAATTAGCATGAAGATCTAATTTAATTAAATACTTTCGTATCTTTCTTATTCCATATGTAAACAAAGACAGGAATAGCCTCAGTTGAGTTGGTTCACGACAGAATCGGCGTCAATGTATTGAAATAATGTAAATAACACAATGCAGGCTGTCACTAAATTAATGCATTTAATTAGAAGTGCAGGGGAAGCTAACCCTAGTTAATTGCTGCTTAGTGCTAGTGCTTCGAAATGTATAAAATTAGTGGTAGGTACTTTTTACCTTATGCATCATTTTGAGTAAAATATTAAAGTAAATCTAACCCTGATGTTAATGTAAAGTCTGGGAAATTAATTAATTTAGCAAATTCACTACCAACTTAAATTGTCCGTATATCTATACATATTAAGTTGCTTTTCGTGTTTGTCCGTATGTCCGCGTGGTTTTCTTCTAAACTACGCAACAGATTATGATGAGGTTTTCACCATCGTTTAGAGAATTTATGTGCATAATACTTACGTTCATATTTAAGTTACATATAACTAAGAAATCTCGACATCTTTTCAAGTCTTTAAAACCGTACGAACCACGAGCGGGTCGCTAGTTCAAAATAAATGGGGAAATGTTATTGACGGAATGGAAATTTCGTCAAGAAAGTTTTGAGTATGAATGTGTGCTAGGGGAAGACCTAAGAAACGATGGATGGACTATGTGAAAGATGATATGGCTAGAAAGGGAGTCACTACCTAGACGACGAATAATAGAGAAGTATAGAAAAAAAAGACATGTAGCGCCGATCTCAAATGAATTGGGATAGGGATGACATTCAAATCACAACCGTCATTCTGTGACAGTTGTATGAAATTGCTATAACACGTTATATTGCTTAAAGATTAATTCCCCTGACTGTACAGAAATGTTATTTTCCCATTATAAGAACAACTTATTTATTTCAGTATTTATGAGTAAGTAAGTAGATAGAAAATGAACAAGAGATCCACATAATTATTATAATTTAAAAACAAATTGCTATTCTAATGGTTATTCTAGTGACGAAACAAATCTGTAAAATATTTAAATATTTTTAGTGTGATTTAGTTTTAAAACATAGTAGGCTTAAGTTTGAAAATAATGCCATTTGTCATACAAGCTAGCAACGAAAGATCTATTTATTGGCTTACTTTAAATTAACATAATTATTTGAGCAACTTTAATCAATATTTTTAATTTTGAGTTTTTTACAAAGAAAAGGGAGTGCAATATTTTAAAAAAACCTATTTAAATCTATATTAGGTAGTCACCATTACAAACGTAATTGGATATATGTTAGAATTAATTTTATCACTGCTACTGAGGTTAGTACCTACCTCCATTCATCAAATACTAAATTAATCCGTTATGTAATTACTACCTATGTACTCCAATGTGAAAAAGGCGTAAATTTATGCATGTAAAGTTATATAATATACAGTACGCGGCTGTAAATATGGCACTTTCATCGAGAAGAAAAAAATCGGCTAACTAAGCTATTAAAAGTTACTTTTGAACGTCAACATCTACAAGAAAATAGAATTAATTCTAGTTACCCCTTCCAAAAGGTAGGTTCGTGGACAAGAAACTCCATAGTTACGGGTCGTCGGAAGACCGAAAGTCTGAAAATCAATCTTACCAAGGTGCATCGTTTTACCCAGTATCTGGGTTCTGGAGGTCAGATAGGCAGTTGCTCCATGTAAAGTACTGGTATCCAGCTGCATCCGGTTAGACTATGACTACTAATGAATGACTATGAATTATTTGACTTTGACTTTTTTGACTTTGACTGGAAGCCTACCCCAACATAGTTGGGAAAAGGCTAGGTAGATTGACATGTGAAAACGATGTTCCTATACTCCATTTTAAATAAGATTAAACATTTAAATAAAACTTTTTTACAGTCGTTCAACCGATTTTGACTTCTATACCGTAGGAATAAGGAAGGCATTAAAATCAAAAAAGTGGTTACTATACCAACTGGTTACTGCAGTTGCCATTTCTCATGCTACCAACGCAATAGAAGTCAAAATCGTTTGAACGGACTGTAAAGAAGGTTTATTCAAATGTCTAATCTTATTTCAAATGGATTATAGCATAAAATTACTATATTACAATAAGTGGCAGTCTCTTTTTGAAAAGCGCGATGTGTCATTATTTACACCCCGGTACTGTTATTGTTATACGCGCGCAATGAGCTCAATTGTAACGATTGCTCATTCAACAATATTTGTAGCTTTTGATAACCGTTGTTATGGAATTAAATGTATTTTGACGTAATCATAATCGGAAAATAATAAAGATTAAAATAATAATCATGTTGTGTGGGGTGTAAGTAAGTTGCCATTAAGAATTAAGATAAGTACTGCATTTAGACGCCTGCATGCTCTTTGACCAACTGAATATATTTGTAGACCAGTTAAATAGCAGCTACTTAAATAATATCCTAACTTTAATAATAATAATATTATAAATGCGAAAGTGAGTTTGTTTTTTACGCTTTCTCGCTAAAACGGCTGAACGGATTTGGATAATATTTGGTACATTGATAGGTCCACCATGACCTGGATTAGGACATAAGATACTTTTTATCCCAATATTCCCACGGGATTTAGCCATACACGGGTGAAACTGCGGGGCGCAGCTAGTAATACATAAAAACACTATTTTAGGAGCTCATACAAAAGTTATATTTTATAGTCGATAAGAAGTAAGTAATAAAATAAATAATAATGTTTTCATCTTTTCATTTAACACTCCATAATAATATGGAAAAATCATGTAATTTATATCACGGCAATATTGTTTTATAGCAAAGTTCAAAGTTCCTTTTATTTATTTATTTTCCCATCTATTATGCTTTCGGTATTGAAAAATTATAAAATTAAATGTAAGTGTTAGAATTTATAAATTGTATCTTCGTAATCATGTTATCTATGTGTAAAATAACTCAAATTTTCCATTCACTTAAGGTAAAAAATAGATTAGTTGTTTCATGTCACGAGCTCGCGTGAGTCATTGCCATTTGAACCTTAAGACAATGTGCATACGCTCGTGATGTGCAACTAGGTACTATAGAAACATTATATTTCATTAATACTATTGTTTTTTTAGAAATTAATATTCAAAATAATTATATTGTAACAAATGCGCCTGTATTTTGACCTCAAGTTTACCGTATGCTTCATACATTCCCAAATCATTCCTAATAAAGGAAAGCCTTTTATAATGTTTTGTAACAACGTTTTCATGAATAAAATTTTTTGCAGAGCATTTTGTATTTTTATTGCATAGCTTGTCCATTCCACTCTGAAATGACATAAAGCGTTGTGCAGAATGGTGCGAGCGCGACGCGACTCTAACAAAACAATTTCTAAGAAAACTTCACGGTATAACAATTACCGGTTTCGTGTCGCACCAGTCTGCACGAGGCGTGATTAGAAATATTAAGGTATAGGACATAAATAATATACAATTGCTTTAATAGTATAGGATCTATAGGACAAAAGCGCACAATATGTAGTGGGATTTACAGTTCGTATTACGTACGTTTGCCGATGGGTTATTACTGTCTAGTTGGATACTGGCGACCTTAATCACATGATATGAGTCGATCTACCCTCCGATACGATAGATACTTAGTGAAGTGGACGGTTCTCGAAGGATTGTTGTACCAATTTTTAACAAAGGTCAATAAAAGGTCCACTTGTCCATAAACAAATATCGTTATACCAGGGGGAGTTGAAAATTTCATTATTTTTGTCCTAGGACGTCTGGTTTTCGAGATATTTGCGAAAAAATCAAAACTGAAATTCCGTTATAGGTAGTTATTGTTAGTCAGGGGCAATACAGGGCGGGATGTTAATCAAAAAATCCAATCAAATACCCAATTCTACATACTTAGTACTTAATTATGTTCCAGAGGATTGTTTAATCCTAATCGTGAGTTTGTTTGTTACGCTTTCGCGCTAAAACGGCGGAACGAATTTGGATGAAATTTGGCACAGGGGTCGACCATGACCTGGAATAGGACATAGTATACTTTTTATCTCGATAATCCCACGGGATCGAGACTTACGCGGGTGAAACCGCGGGGCGCAGCTAGTTACTTAAACAGGGTTAAATTTTAGTAGTTTAAATCCTAGAGAGGCCACTAGGGACAACTTACACCATGGGACCAACCATGAAATGCGAAAAAAAATATCTGCTGTTCTATACCGCTTAACTCGTGAGAATGTAGAGAGAATGTAGAGAACAACTGATTTTTTTTTCGCGATTTCTCGCGTGATCTCTCTCTCGATCTCTCTCTCTGGTGAAATATGTTCATAATTATGAGTACAATGACCCCATAACAGGATTTAATCGACTAAAATTAAACCCTGTAAACACGAACAAATGTTGACATTAAACAGATTATTATCAATCAACTCAGCCTATCGCAGTCCACTGCTGGACATAGGCCTCTCCCAGACTGCGCCAAAACACCCTATCCTCCGCCCTCCGCATCCAGCCTGCCTGCAGCACCTTCCTAAGGTCGTCGGTCCATCTAGCTGGGGGGCGCCTCGCACTACTTTTGCCGACTCATGTGCTTCACAGGCCATTGGTCCTTCGACACACATGGCTGGCCCATTACCACTTCAGCTACAACCTTTATAGCGTCAGGTATCCACATGTGGACACCCGGCGCCAGACGGAATCCTCCGCTATCTTTAGCATAAAGGCTAAATTTCAAGTTTGGGTCTCTTTTTTCCCGACGCTTGACGGTAGTTACCAAAAGGAGCCACATGTGGACACCATACAGTACAGGGTAAATTGTGCATTGTAGGAGTGTAATCACTATCACTAGATCACTACATAGTATAAAACAAAGTCGCTTTCTCTGTCCCTATATCCCTATGTATGCTTAAATCTTTAAAACTACGCAACGGATTTTGAGTGATTGAAGAGGAAGGTTTATACAGGCTGTAAGGGTAAACACTCTTGTCATTTAAACCATGGGTAGTTGACTTAATTATAAAAATAAATGACCGAACACAACAAAAAAAAAAACGTTATTTTCATTAAAAGATTTTTAAAAGTCCTATAACGTTATTTTCATTAAAAGATTTTAAAAAGTTCTATCCGACACCGTGCTCTCTAGCGAAACAGCTGACTGACTGAGGGAGAGGTCGCACTCGCGGTCTGTCAGGTCACATCCCGCACCCCCTGCCCGGGTTGAGACGCAAGTTTTTTGCCCTATGCGCTCTTGTGGTAAAACGTAGATTAAAAAAAAGAAAAAAAAAGTTGTAACTTTCCATTGATTTTACGTTCTATAAATGAAACCAAACCACTGGTTGCAAGGATAACGGTGTTCACCCTAACACCCTGTATGTACAATGACAAGCCCGTGCGCAGCCGGGGCGGGTCGCTAGTTAAGTATAAAAGAAACAACAATAAGTATTGGTATTATAAATATCGCATTTTATTAGCTGCATTCTTATTTGTTCATAATGTAAACAACAATAAGTAGAGTACCTAGAACAACAATCTAACATTAAATGTTATATTAATTTATTAATTCACATTTCGGACACCTTTCTATAAAGGTACTTTTCGACTCCGAATGGGCGTTTTTATAATTTCTTACGTGACCATTGTGACCGTGACCAGTCATCACGATAGCACAGGCAAGTAAAATGTTTGGAAATACAGCGTGTCACAAAAACCCTATCCGATGCAAAAGGTACCGCAATAACATTTCAAAGAAAGTATTTTAAAAAAAATTCTGGATACAATTTGGTACTGTTTAAAATTCACGTTTTTAGTACCAAAATTACCCCAATTTCAATATAAATTTGCAAATTTTCTACAGAGGTTGTAATGACTTGTAGTCACCCACTAAACAACGGCCGCCCGCGCCCCATGTAATAAACCGGTAAAATTCCCCATTGAAAAAAAGGCAGCTTTTTTCCAAAAATAAACACATGATTCTTAACATCACCCTCGCGGATCGGACAGGGTTTCTCTTACACGCTGTATATGAAGAAGTTTTTAAATTTCCATCCACGATAACGTTACATCGTTCATGTATTTCCATACATTTTATGGACGTGCACGTCCTCGTAGAAATTAAAAAAGCGTACATTAGTGGCTTAAAATTAACGAAGAAATTACATAATTACTTTACTTGAATAAGAATCTCTTATCTCAGAATAATATGCTGGACATTTGATATTTGAAGATGTTTGAGATGAACCAGTATCTATGTGTTATAATTATATAAATTCAATAATAATCAGGCGCTGAAATAACCAATGTTATAGCTAAGCGCAGACTGAAAATAGTGCAAGTCAAATAATTTTGTGATACGCAATATTAATCTTTATGGTCAGGTTTTAACCGACTTTAAAAAGTAGGAGGTTCTCAATTCGTATGTATGTTTTTTTTGTGTTTATGTTACGCGATTACTCCGCCAATTTTGAATTTATTTTCATTATTCTTATTTTGTTTGGTAGGTCATGCTTCAGAGGTGGTCCCATATAAATATCAACTGTGCTTGTCTAGTTTTTGAGTTAGCTTCAATATTACGTATTTGACGAGCCCGCTCACCATGCGATTTTGTTAAAGATCAAATTTGTACAAAAATGAACTCACAATTAACAGCTTCACTGGCTATCCACGAGCCCGCTCTTCATGCGATTTTGTTTGCTATGAGACACATAATAAGGTTAAATATTCATTATCATCAAAAAGTATTTACTTTTCGCTCATCTCGGTCTGCACAGAGCTTTCTTTGAGCTTCACAACTAATTAGAGCTAACAAATAAAAAAATGCAAAATAAAATTTTACTTAAAGTATTTTTTCGTTTCAATCATAATAAATAAACATGGAACGCAATGATAACAACAAAACAAGTTTGGTAGTACCAACTGTTTTGATCCAACTAAATAAATATGTATAATTCGCCTTAATTTAAATAAATTGTCAGCCGCAAGTTGAACACCCCTAGAAATAATAAATATTAGATGCTTATTTATTTAAAATATTATTCTACTTAGTACTAAGATATGGTATTCAACCGGTTGTAGACCAACTTATGGATTTAACCAGGATTTTAATTAAGGGTAGTTTAAAGCTCAATACACACACAAGGCGTCTCGGGCGCCATTTTTTTTTTTTTGAAGTTATGAACTTTGTTTTAGCCATCTCTTTCAAATTCTCTAGCTTCTTTGGTCCAAAAATATGGATTAAAATAATAATCCTGTGTAAATCCATCGCCGGTCGTTGACGAATACACCCGGTTCTCAATATCACAATGTTGCAATATATTTTGTAATATAAATTCTCTAAAAATTTTATTAATCAAGCTAAGCATATAGGTACTTTACATATATTATAATCTCTTAACATTACCAATGAAAAACTGAGAAACATCTAGCAAATATTCTAAAACTATGTAAAGTCAGAAACATTAATTGTTAAGCAACATGACTGCCCAATTAACTTGTCCGTATAATCTAAACTATCTTGTTCGTATGAAATGGGTATGTGGCGCCACATGCGAACTATGCGTTACTGACGACACCCAAAATACTGTATCGCGCAAGCAGAGTTTACTGCGCAACTGGCATATACAACGTCCCGATAACATGCAATCGTCAGGCAGTTGCCCACCAGACACGACAACCGTCTGGTCGGAGGATCCTCCCTTTTCTATAGAGGATGAGTGAACTTTACACCCTGTTCCTCATAACTCTATAGCTATAACACGGGAAATAGACGTAGGATGTCAATTTGCTGAACAATTAATTTCCCTGACTTTGGAGTGGGAAACAGCAAAACGGTTATGTAAATAATTACATGTAAAAGTGTTTTATATAAACTCTATTACCTATTAATTTAATATTATATTGCTTTTCAAAACAGGTCACTAATGAAAAATGGAGCTTTAAATCACTTACATTAGAACTCAAGATTGCTAAAAGGCTGTAGAATTTGTTTGAAGATCCAGTTTTGAAATTGGACAAGGCACAGTATTATGGAAAGCATCTAATCATTATGTACTTCAATTAAAGTACACACGGCAAAATAGTTAAGCATGCAGGCAACTATATCTACTACTAAACGTCAAGACTTGTAGCAGTCGCGGTCATAAAACGCGCGAGTAGGACGGTGAATATCTAGTACTTATAGAATTTCTGAAAATGATTTTTTATGACTGCGGCTGCCACGAAAGTTGGCGATTAGTATAATGCAAAACTAGTTGACCCGTTCATAGTTTCAGACCAACAATATGCCTGTATACCTATCTGTTTTGCCGTTAGTACTACAGAATCGATTTGATATTGTAACTTATGATCACTCTTAAACACAGCCTGACGCCCTGCGGCGATGCGTTTACGGACTCTGCAAAACAAAATGTACAATAATTTCATAGATTTAGATTACTTGATTCATGCTATGTGTAAAAAAGTTATGGTGCACTTGAGCGTCATTATAGTCCAGACTACCGGCTTTTTTCTAAAACTAATTGTGTTCTACTTTTTTTTAAACGTACTTTTAGTCGTACCAAAAACCCATTTTTCTATCATCTTATATTATTATTCAAAAATAATTTCAAGAAGCATTATTATAGTGTACACAGATTATAGTAAGCCGCACTCAATAGTATATTGGAACAAACGATTGAATACAAAACTTTGATTTGGAATATTGGTGCCGATTCTGTTGTTCACAAACTAAACTAAATTTAAGTTCAGTGCTTCTTTTTCTTTCTATTTCATTACGAAAAGGACAGAAGATAAATTTTAGTTTAGTCCTGTCAAATTAATAAGCGCCCATACAAGTTTAGCCGTGATTTAAAAGCTTGCCTATTAAATTACGTCAATTTACGTCAGGCGCTGATTAATTTGACAGCACTAAACTAAAATTTATCTTTTGTCCTTTTCTTAATGAAATAGAAAGAAAAAGATGCACTGAACTTAAATTTAGTTTAGTTTGTGAACAACAGAATCGGCACCATTATATGCCTATAATTATTAAAAGACAAATTGTATTGACCGATGATGCTACTGTATCTTGCTTTCAACGCATATTACACGACAAATAAAAAATATGCATCGGGAAATATAAATAAAATCAACACATATGGCAATCAAAAAAATGGCTGGTCAAAAGTAGCTGTAACACTAGGTTCTCAACATGGGATAGGTTTCTGACCAGTAATGCGATAGGCAGTGTAAACTAGACCAGAAAAGTAGCACCATCGTCAAATAGTGATCTAGGTGCATGAAACTATGTGAGCATATAAAACCACCGACACATTACTGTGTCACAAAAATCAAACGAATTTGTTCAGGACTAGGTACGTCAAATCACAACGAATAGGGAATATGCATGTATTTTTTTAATATTTTTATTCGATAAACATCGTCAAATAATATTTAAAAAAAATTCGACGGCAAAAAAAGCAATTTAAAGTAGTTAATTTTTTTTTTTTAATATCCAACCGACCCGGGCTATTTAAACGCCCTCCATTTGGCGCGCTTGGTGTGGTGACGTCACAGTCCGTAAAAACAAACAAGCAACTGTCAAGTCAACGTCAAACACTCCTTTTTGTAGGAGCGTTTGACATTGACTTGACACTTGTTGATTGACTTGACATTGACATTTTGATTATTATCCCGGATTGTTACGTCACATCCGCTCTTAGCTTTTCAAGTATTTGAATTATCGACAGTTATTTGGGACGTTTTAAAAATTAATTTCTCGCTCAAAAAGAATATTATTCAAAAATATTGATGGAGGCATAATTCTGAAGTAATATAGTTTATAAAAAAAATATTGGACCCATATTTGAATCACATGCATATTCCCTATTTTGGTTGGCTAAGCCGTCACTACACGACACAATAAATTGTCACTACACGACACAATAAAGTATAGTGCGTTTCAACAAATAGTTCCTTTGCCGTAATGTTAGCTCCACTGTTAAATTTAAAAAACGGAACTATAATGTAGCGCCGTAGCATGTTCGTATTGGTCCTACAACAGTGGAGCCAACATTACGGCATAGGAACTATTTGATGAAACGCACTCTAGTATAAATCCGACTTAAGGCTGATGCACACTTGGACGGGCCGCACCGCAACGCAAAAATACTTCAACGTCTCTTTCGTACATTTTGTATGAACCATTACACACTACCATTGTTAGGGTTCCGTACCCGAAGGGTGCTAAAGCAAACCCTATTACTAAGCCTCTGCTGTCCGTGTATCTTTCACCGGCCTGTATCTCATGAACCGTGATGAAATGCGTTGCGCTGCGGCAATGCGGTTGTAATGTACGCTTGCCTATAAATTTCTTATTTTTTAAAATTAGATAATTCAGATAATTGAGACAACGTCAACGTTGAGCTTAGACTCCTGTTCATAACGGCTCATGACAACATTAAACGCATTACTTTATACCATATAGAGGTAGAAAAATAATTATATTAAAATGCGCGTTGCATAGAGAGCAGTGTGCTGGCAGCTAGTGGTAACAGCCGCGACTTACGAGTTGTAGTTCGTAAGTTCGTACCCTGACAGGCACTTTACTTTGTGTAAATTATTTCATTCCCACTGCTCTCAAAACGGTGAAGGAAAACATCGTGAGGAAACCGGCATGTCCTAGAACCAAAAATTCGAATACATGTGACATCTAACAACCCGCACTGGGCCCTCGTGGTGGATAACGGGTCACTCCTTCTCACAGAGAGGAGGCCTGTGTCCCAGCAGTGGGAACGTTATAGGCTGATTATGCGCGTTGCATGTAAAAGGTTGTTTGCTTGATAAAAGGATCTACAGACGCGCAGTCAAGGCCTATAAATGCTATTTTTACTTTCAGATAAAATACGGAAGACCTGATGGAAATTGTGGTTGTCATATGATTTTATGTACAAGAGATTTTATTCCTTAATATATTGGACAGAATAGGTTTACGCAGCTAATGAGCTATATCGAATTAAACTGTGCATGAATCTTTATTTTTTTACAGTCACCCATTCTTGATATTTTTACGAAACATAACGATACTAGAAACTATCTACTTCACTTTTTAAAATGTAGATGGCGTTAGTAGCCTGCTTACTTATCAGTTTTGCCGTATGTCCCAGAGCTAAACTGACTTTCATAGTGTGTCGAAAGATAGCCATTAAAGATACTTTCGTAAATAAAGTAATAGTCAAATGTCCCTAAATATAATTTAGAGTCCATTCACACCAAGATATGACGCGCACGTTTTTTTCAACTCGTCATTTATTTACTACACAATAAGGTACACGCGCTGCGCAACACCGCGCATCTCAGCGTACTTTGACACACGGTCACGTTCGCACTGAAATTATACCTTTTCGTGAAGAAAATAAGTTCGATATTTGTTAAAAAGGCGCGCAGCGTCGCGTCTCGCGACGTAGCGGTCTGACCTGGCCCTTAGCCTCTGCTTCGTTTGTTATATGGCAAGTAGCCCGATACGTCGTGTAATGCACTAGTAGTTATATTTTTTATCCAATATTTCAGCGAAATGAACCAAAATTAAATAATAGAACCAGCTCTATTGTTTGTTTCACCGTTTTTAAATAACACTATTGGCTGGAAGTGAAGCTCATACGTTCGTTCATTACATGAAATGCATTTTTGGAAATAATAAGTAATGTGAAGTAAGTAATGATTATCCGAGGGTGATAGACGAATTTTCGCTATCGTAGAATCAGTATATTATTGAACGTAATTATTATTATTATTGAACGTATGGCGATAGGAGTACTTTGGGACAATGAAAGTGTTAAAAACAGGGACTTGAAACGTTATGAAATAACGTTAAAATAGCGTTAACGTATAGTTCCAGTAACGATAATTTCTAACGTTCCACCCGGATCATAACTATATTATAGTTGAAAATCATATTTGAATACTTTTTTAACGAATTTTTCAAGTCACAAATTTATCGATTGGTTAGTAAAACGGGCATTTAAATACAAAACTTTTTGTAACTGACCTCACATTAATAAATCGCAAACTGTGCTTTATACAAGAATAAAAGACAAAACTGTGCTGAAAGAGACATAAATATTGTCAGATATAATCAAAAAATATCCTCTGTACCCCATTCACTATTATAATTTGACATGAATATAATTTACAAGATTACGTCAAGGTGCAAGACTGATCCACTTTCTCGACTTATTTTACGCCAACTAAAAATGCTCAGGTTGGACGATTTCTCATTTGTAGATTCAAAATAACATCACCATGCCCACATTCCTTCGACCGAAATTCACGACTTTATACTCCCGTCTCCCGACATGTCGTACGACTGATCGGGCCTGCGATTAGTCGTGGTCGTGTAGCAAGCGCGCGCCTACACGATGTGTCAAGCCTGTGGCGGTTCGTCGAGTGGATTGGCTCGCGGTAACTCGTCGTTCTGCGATTCTTCGCGCGACTCCGGGAATGTGGCGGACGAGGATCCGCTGCGACTTGTTGATGTCGATGTAGCGGTGGATGAGTCGCCTGCTTGTGGACTGTTTGAGTCCCTGGAAATGTTATATTACAGAAATAAGAATGGGTCATAAGCTGATGAAAATATAAAGTATAGGTAAAAAAACCGGCCAAATGCGAGTCGGACTCCACCATTATCTCCACCGTACCATTATCTATAAAAACCGGCAAAAAAATCGCGTTTGTTGTATGGGTCCTTAATTATTTATTTTATTCTGTTTTTTTTTTGTATTTTTTGTTATACATCAAAACATCATCAAATGTTGAAATACATCATCTGTGAAACTGTCTAACTATCACGGTTCATGAGATACAGCCTGGTGACAGACGGACGGACAGACAGCAGAGTCTTAGTAATAGGGTTCCGTTTTACCCTTTGGATGCGGAACCCTAAAAACGACTATATCATTGTCCTAAGCCACAGAATAATAAAGAAAGCGCACTCCGCATTTTAGGTATGAAGCTACAAGTACGCGGCGGGCT
Organism: Lithophane semibrunnea; assembly: GCA_947363905.1. NCBI lineage: Eukaryota > Metazoa > Arthropoda > Insecta > Lepidoptera > Noctuidae > Lithophane > Lithophane semibrunnea. The sequence goes on from OX376205.1 coordinate 2,720,839, forward strand.
CGACTTGTCGGGCCAATTCAGTGAGTGTAACGTAGTCAGAAGATATAAGAGTTACGCGATAGAGAGGCAACCTCTAAGTGAATATGACTGTAGGTAATTAGCGCTGTGCGACCTAAAATGCACTTTATTGTGTCGTAGCAAGAGTCGCTTTTTATTTAAATGATTTTGCAGAGTGAACCATCTGTATTAATCTATGCCTAAGCTGATGTTTTGAGCACACCTTACTTACGTACAGCACGCTCACGCTGACTGATACCACGGAGCCGAAGGGGTACAGGTACAGATTACATTTCTATTTATAATCTTGCATTTCTGGCATATCAAGCCTCTTTTCACCGCGCATTAATCACCATGCGTCGCTTACTCAGTGCGGACTAGCTATTTCAGAATAATATCTCGACCTGAGACGCATTAGGTCCGATATGGAATTAACAATACAGTACAACTCCGACCTTATGCGTCTCAGGTCGAGTTATAATTTCAGGTTTCCCCCACACAATGAATTTTCTATGAACAAATTAGTATAGTAAAGGGTAAGTACTTACTTATGAAACCCATTGGTCTGGCACGTGTTGTAGGCGCCGCAGTGCTGGCACTTTAGTCCTACTACGTGGAACTTTACCGTGGACAGCTGAAACCAAATACAAATAGCATATGGTGGAGCTTGTAACATTTGTTTGTAATGTATCATTCGAGGCAAGTCTTGTTACAATACGGGGATACACAAGACGCGCCGAACGTTCGCTTCGAGCACCATGAAATTTTCGTTTCTTATATTTCCGTTTCAAAGAAATTCACGAAACAGCCGACAGTCGAGTGGGGTGATGAGGGCCTAGACAAGTGACAATCACTTCGAAAGCTTTTCGTATTTCTACAACGACTTTAAACAGAATTTACATAATGCTTTTCGATAGCTTATGTCAGTCCTATACATTCTTGCCTTTTCCATCATCGTTGTCGCTGATAGAATGTCACTTTGTCTAGGGCCTCAGACCGCGACGTGAAGCGACGCGATGCTGCGCGCACTTTTTAACAATTATCGAACTTATTTTCTTCACGAAAAGGTATAATTTTAGTGCGAGGGTTGACACGTGTCAAAGTACGCTGGGATGCGCAGCGCGTGTACCTTATTGTGTAGTAAATAAATTCGATATTGTATCGGATCATGAAAAACATGCGGGGCAGTCTTTGGGAACTGCCCATAGAAGTGAAAACTAAGTAACATTTATTCATTTCTTCAAGCGTTCGGTGACGATGACGCGAGTTCCATGATTTTTGTTCACCCAAAAAGTGCCCAACGCGCTTATGAAGTTTTCACTTTAAAAAGTGCGCGTCACGTGTGTCTCGGAGTGAACTGACCCTTACAAAAACTCGATACATTATAAACACATGTTACAAGTGAGTCTCCGCCTTAAGATAAAGAATATCAAGCTATACATTTCCAGTTTATAGCGATCTCGCATTATACAGGATTGCCGTACAACATACTCAGCGTCAGCTTATACTGGAAATGTATAGCTTGATTTGTAGTCGTGTGTACATAAGGTGGGTCACGTGAGAAGTTAGAAATAAAATAATTAACAAGTTTGATGATTTAAATACGTATGCTTAAAATAATTTACCTTATGACAGTCCTTGCAGAGTATAGTTGCCTTGTAATCTGCGTATTCCGGCGGCATTGGTGTCGCCGCCACTTCCGAATCCAAATAACTCCACAACTGAAAATAGAAACAAAATAATCTAAAGCAAAATTACAGTACGTTTTGAGAAACAAATCGAACTGTTTTGGCGCAGCCGCAGGGAAAAAGCTAGTACATAATAACACTTAAAAAAAAAACCGACTTCCAAAAACAACACTAAAAAGTGAAAAATAACTTTATTTACGGAAGTCGGTGTCTTTGCTTTTCAACTTTCGTTTTATGCCAGCGAGTGTTTTTTTTTTTTTGAAGTTTTTTTTTTTTTTTTTTTGTTAAATGTTTTTATTTTTCACTTTTTAGTTGTAGTACCTACCCCACACAAATTAGAATAACACTACCTGCTATGTAAATAACAGTGACGGAGTCACATACAACATCGCCTACATAGACTAAGGGCGAATTTCACCAAACTTTTATACCGAGTATAAGACTTATTCTGTGAATAAATTTTGAATTTTTGACAGTTTTTCCATACAAAAACTGTCAGACGACAATTTTATTCCACGGATAAAAGATATCTGACTTTGATAAAATCAGCCCTAAGTGGGAAAAATACGTATTATTGACTAACTCAAAAACTCCGCAAGCAAAGTTAATAAAATGTATATGGGACCACATGAGAAGCACCAGCTTTCAAATAAAAAAAGAATCATCAAAATCGGTTCACCCAGTCGAAAGTTCTAAGGTAACAAACATTAAAAAAAAAAAAAAAACCGACGAATTGATAACCTCCTCCTTTTTTTGGAGTCGGTTGAATATAAAGGTCCCTGTAGAATTAACTCACGTTAGTCATATCGATCATGCTCGTCTGGCACGTGGGACACGCGTAGTGTCCGGAATGCAGCAGCTGCTCGAAGCAGGGCCGGTGCAGCAGGTGGCCGCAGTCCGGGATGTGGCACGGGATGCGGGACGTGTGGATGTCTTCGAGACAAACGGGACAGTTCGAGCGGGATACGTTTTCTACGCACTGGGGAGGAATAATTGATCATGTTAGTCTATATTTGTTGCTTTTAACGATAGCAATGTAGTACATATTCAAATTGTAATTTAAATGGTGTACATACAATAGAGAGTAAAGCCCAATAGATAAATCTATTTATCCATCTTTTGGGCTTATTTTTGTAAACCAATGAATTGCTTTTTAGTGTTCCGTACCCAAAGGCTAAAACGGGACCCTATTACTAAGGCTCCGCTGTCCGTCCGCCAGTCTGTCTGACCATCTGTCACCATGCTGTATCCCATGAACCGTGATAGTTAGACAGTTGAAATTTTCACAGATGATGTATTTCTGTTGCCGCTATAACAACAAATACTAAAACCAAAATAAAATAAATATTTACGGGGGCTCCCATACAACAGACATGGTTTTTTTGCCGTTATTAAAGACAATGGTACGGAACCGTTCGTGCGCGAGTCCAACTCGCACTTGGCCGGTTTTTTTATATAGCCCAAAAACTGCAAGCCCTTTTAACGCAATGTAACTTTTCATAATGTTTGAAATCCTAAAACAAATATGTGTTTTATTTCTTTACTCCTACTCTCAAGGAGGGCTGTCCCTTACACCCTGTATTGTTTTTCGCTTGTCTAATATAATATCTGTTAGGCACAGATGTGACAGACAGCCATGTACTGCCACCTGTCTCTATAATGTACTGCTAGTCTCGCCCTGTGGCCGATATGCTGTAGTTGCACTGGCAGGCACATGTTGCAGCGCTTCGCAGTGGAAGAACCAGTCCCTTCCGCCGACGCGGTAGATATACTGCCAGCCACCTTCCTCAAAAATGAGCTGCCACTAGTCTCACCCTGTGGCCGACTTGCTGCAGTTGCACGGGCAGGCACATATTGCAGCGCTCGCAGTGGAAGAACCGGTCCCTTCCTCCAACGCGGCAGATGCCACAGCCGTCGCAATGGTACTGCCGTTTGTCATCATCGTCGAACAAGTTGCAGATCAGGCATGTGTACTGTGGAAATTTACACGGACAAAAGGATTGAAAGAGGTTTTTTTGTGGAATTGTCAGATATTCTTTAATTCTCATATTGTATGTCTATTGTAACATAAAATTACAGTTTATATTTCAGTTTTATATTTTAAAGTTTACCTCAGTGAGTAAGTTTTTACCTCCAAACAAAATAGAAATTCAACAGCTGGAGGCATTTCTGTAGTTTCTGCCAACCCCCATGGGAAACATGCGTTATGTATGTATGTGTATGTAAAATGGAAATGACTGATAACAAGCTAAACTTGCTTCAAAGCATAAATGTTTGGTATCAATAATCTTGGGTTTTTTAAGTCAATTAAGTATAAATTTAATATTTGTCATACTATCATGATTTATAGCAGTAAAATGGTGGCTGGAAAAGATAAAAATTTACATTTTATAGCATTGTTTTTTTAATAAGTTTTATGACTGGCGAAACTAAATAAATATTCATAATTGTGTCATGAATAATGTAATCTTAATCAAATATTTGATAAAGTTTCAAGGCTATTGCAGAGTTTGAATGGTGTTTAGTATAAATATATTATTTGTATGATATAAATTAAGATAAATTGATGATGAACTGATGATGCAATAAGACCTATGAATAAGAGATAAAGACGAAATTTCCTATTTATCATCCAAATTATTTATCACTAAATAATCTCCTTAGGCAATGATTCGCGAAATAATTTTGTAACGTCAACAGTATAGAAGACCATCTTCCATAGTGCATGTTATATGTTTTTAAAACTCACCTTTCCAAACCGCACTCCACAGTTCTCACACTCTTCCTGCACTTTCTGTCTCTTGTCACATTCCGTACATATGAGCTCTGTGACTGACTTCCTGTTGAAATAATGCTGTTCGTTTTCATCATGGCAGTATCGGCAGACATACACTTTGTTGCAGCATGGTGTCTGAAAATAATATTATTATTAACAAAAGTTCAATTATGTAGATAGATAGATTAGTATTTATTATGTACACCATACATATTACAGACATAAATGTAGAAGTTATTACTAAGCATGCTAAATATTAAGTCTTTGACATGTGAAATGAAATTGTTTATTCCTATTTACAGGATATTGGAATCACTTTTAGACACCATATTATTATTGTTTTTTAAAAAAGCTAGATGGGGTCAGCATTTCCTATCTGCTACTCTGAGAAGAAAGGCCGAAAGAAACACAGGTCGTAGTCGCTTTTAAAGTCCAGACATAATCTTGGTTTGGCCCTAAGAGGGCCATGTAGAGGAAATGAGTCTCAAATGGTCTTTTGAGGAAATTGCGATTGATGAGATTTTTTTTGAGAAGTTTAAAATTAAATGAGACACAGTTCTATTCTAATAAAAGTTATCTTGCTTTGTAGATTAATAATTATATGATAATGAGATGTGATTTTCACTATCTTTAGCAAATCTGTCCCTAAGTCACCATGGAAAGAAATGAAACCAAAACAGTAGTGATGCCGACTCCTATTCATCATTTTTATTTTCTAAAATTATATTTGTTTCCTTTGACTTAAGTGCTGCAAACAAAGGACTCTCCATCATGTTACATTCAATGTTCTAAATATAAAATCATGTAAATACCAAACTGCAATACCAAATCATAGCTAATAGCTGAAGTCTAGATAGTATTAAAAGAGGTCAATTACTTCCAATAACTGGTATATATCTTGCCTATGCAATGCCACATCTTGGGAGAACATATTGGGGAAAACTTTCGTTTATTTCGCCGCAATAATAACGCATGATGCGCGCCTTCCAGTTCGTTGACTTTATCTTTGTTCCTGAAATCCGCACGTCACTATCGCAAGACTTCTACGATGTTGTGTTTATTTAAAGACCTGTTTAGTTCCCGGCTATTGCATAAAAATCAAATTAACCAACTAATATCGATTAATTAACATCTGTTTATGATATATTTCTTACCACGAACTTTGCGCGACGTTTATAATGAGCGCAGCCGATCCGTTTTTCTTTACTCGGTTCTGCGTTCACTGCACCATTGTTAATCACAGTTTCTTCGTTTTCCGTTGACATTTTTTCGGCTAATACACCGATGCACTTCCCGATAACAACACACCAAGGTCTCAGGACGTCATTCAATAAAATCTTTCAACTCTAAATTGGATTATTGAATTGAACAACATTTTATTTGCGTGACATCTGGCTCAGTTGCTGTTTGCGTTATTTTTCACGGATCTAAATTAGATATTGCGCATAGTTTAAGTGTGACGGAGACAGTATACTAAAAAAAATCACTTGAGTAAAACAGAGACGGACAAAAATTTATGCAAAGGAGAAAAAATATTTTTAGCACGACACGAAATGTAACTAAGTTTGACGTTTAACACGTTTAGTTATTTCGTCAAGCTAATGTCCTAATTAAATAAGTATTTTATTAAAACTTTCACTTTATTGCTTTTTACTAATCACACTATTATTCAAATAACAATAGAATAACCGTTTTGTCTTCTTCTTTCAAAAGTAATTTGACTTTTGAAAGAAGAAGACAAAGCGTTGTGTAACGTAACTATACAGGCGCTATACAACGTTAGTAGTAAGGCGGTAAATGTTGTAGTGATGTATTCAGCCAGAAAAACACTATTTTGCATTTTAGCTCATGAGCAGAGCAGGTAAAGGAGGACGAGTGGGCCGAGCGGTATGAGATTAATTTGTTTTATGTTCGCCACGCTAATACCTATTCTTCGCAGTGTTGATGGTTTCAAAACAAAGTAAAGCAAATTACCGTCGGCAAGAACTCTAGCACATTGATAGATTTAGCAGTGGCCTCTGGCAGCTCCTTGAGTTCTTCATAGCGCAGGTAGTATTGCAATAATTGAAATAGCCAGGAAGTTAGGCAGCGTTTGCGTTATGGGGCCATGGCCATAGTCGTACTACCCACTCGCTCATTGGAGCACTGGAGAGTAGTAATAGGTACTCTTTGGAGCACTCCCATCAAACATAGCAGCAGCAGCCTATCTTACTTTGGACATAAATCTGATAATAATACCTGTTCTAATGCTTTTTTGTCTATATGAGCCTACAATAATAGCGCTATCGCAGTGTAGGTTCACCTACGTCGCGGGAACTGCGCATTACAAAGCTTTATATGCCGCCGGGCGCACGCGGCATGCCCGGCGGCCAACCGCGGTCGCAGCCCAAGATTTTGGGGGGGGATCACTATTGTTGCCTAGGAATATTTTAAGGGGAAATGGTTAATTGTTAAGTACGTAAATCATTTAGTCTCTCGATAGCTTGAATGATTTTGGGGGGGGGGGACATGACCCCCAGGACCCCTCCCCCTCAGACCGCGCCTACCGACGGCGCCGCGCCGGCGGCAGGGCTGCCGGCACTGACACTATGTCCAATGATAGGTGGCATTACATTTCTATGACATTGCGATGATAGGCTATCATCGCAATGTCATAGACTCGAAGGTGAGTATATGTTCCTTACTCTGTGGTCATAGAAATGTAATGTCCGTAAAGACAAGACAATGGCAAAATTTTAATTAATTACCAAGCATAAAATGTGAAAAAGTCAATAAAAATTGTAAAAATAGATAAGTACAAAAAATACCCTTCAACATGTCCAATTTTTCCGTAATTCTAGTTCTTTTATTCATGTATCAGGCGGCAGCGCTGGTACCTCCGAAATTCCAATGGAAATTCATGGACTATGCATGGAACTGCCTCGGCGAAGATTGCTGCAAAGACAGAGAATCGTCTTTAGCCAATGGGACGTATATACCGAGTAATAACATGCCAACTGGAATAGCGAGGTGGAAGGACAAATTGTTTATCACCATACCTCGATGGAAAAAAGGCTAGATCTTCATTTGTATTTGCTTTTTAGGAAACACAATGTTTGACTCAATACCCCCCAATAGGCTCATTCCAGGGACTTAAACATTAATAGCGAAATGTGGGTGTATCCATACTAATATTATAAATTCGAAAGTAACTCTGTCTGTCTGTATGTTACCTTTTCATGTCTAAACCACTGAACGGATTTCGATAAAATTTGGCAAGGATTATCGACATACCACGCGGGCGAAGCCGCGGGCAGAAGCTAGTTAGATATAAACCTCTGCATGCTTAACCCTTCGGAGAATAGGTACCTACAGATGTCTTAGTTAGTTACCCTTTGCAACTTCCTTGTTCGTGTAAAGGCACGGGATCGCTCGATATTCGGGTCATTGGAGGTTTTTCCATTATTAAATTCTCAGTGGCATCTCGTGTCTAGATTTAGTCCGGTTTATGGACTCTCTCCCTTTACATGACATGTAATAGGGGGGAAGAGTCCTATTAGCCCAGATTTCGTTGAAGGGGTGTTCGTGTTTGGATGTAGGTACCTACTATACTATACACGTCCTCTAGGCTGTCTTTCCTCAGTCGGGAATACAACTGGTATGTTTCCTCTAGTGAAAATAAATTTCCTACAGCTTATAACTAACCTGAAAGGTAATTCTCTTACCAGGCATACCTTCTTCCCTGAACTACGTCGAACTGAACGACACACAAGATGCACCTCTGCATCCGTACCCGAATTGGAATGAGGGATGCCTGAGCCCTGAGGGCAAAGCGATCTCCAATAGAACTGTCGTGTCCACCTTCAGGATTCACGTTGACAAGTGCAATCGTCTATGGGTCGTAGATAATGGAGTATCAGATATGACTGGTAAAGTGCTTTTCATAATCATACACATACCTATTTTTACACACACACACACACACACATACGTCGTATTTTTACACAAACACACACATCCACGAATTCTTTATTTGCTTTTTTGCTGCAACGCCGTGATGAGCTGAAAGTCTGGAAGGCATGCCACACGAATTGCAGGAACATGGAGATGACTCTTCATCTATGACTTAGGTACCTACCTACTTAGGTAGGTAAGAAGGTCAACAGTTATGTGTAAGGTAAGATTAGTTGTCAGACTTTCGAGCTTCTGACGACCCGTAACGACTGTCAAAGATCCACGAATGACAGCTGGGACTAACGGCTTAGCATGCTTTCCGAGTCACGGAGGAGTCTCGATATGTAAAAATGGTCTCCCATCCACGGACCAATCCCGGCGAACGTAGCACCTGATGGATCGACCCATGCTGCTGTTATTACTTCAACAAAAATATTGGATAAAGAATATTGATTGATTGATTGAACTACAAGTATTGCTTGAATTCCACAGGGACTGTAACACAAGTATCAGAGCCAGCCGTGCTGGTGTTCGACTTGACTACAGACCAGCTGATCAAGAAGTACATCCTCAAAGAAGATGTGTTAAGAGACTCATCCATGCTGACTAGCATCGTAAGTGATGGGCAGCGTCGGTCTGGGTCCCAAAAAACTTCCGGGATTTTTTGAGGTTCGAAATAAAATAATAATTATTATCTCACTAATCATTTGTCTAAATAAAATGAAGGGAAAATGGAACGGACCGGCCCACGGAGGGACTGGCCCACCGGGAAAAGTCCCGGTATGCCCTGGGGCCAGACCGACCTTGTAAGTGGGTCAAGTAGATACTGTAGGTAGACAGACATAGGTACCTACTTTGTGTGTTTCATAAAGCAGAAATCAAAAACTTCATTTTCTGTTCATTTTTAGGCTTCCGTAGGTACCGCAAAAGAAAAAAACGGAATCCATACAGAATCACTTTGTTGTCCGTCTGTTTGTCACACCACCCGGAATCACCTAAATACCTGAATGCCTACTTTTTAAGAACTTATCTCTATTTGTGGATAAAACCGTTGCAAACTAGCGACACACGCTGCCTTACTAGCGAAACTTCTAAACACATCTTACTTGATTTTTACTCCCAGTAATGTGTGTAGTAGGGTAGGGCGTAGAGAACAGTGGTGGCCCAGTGGTAACGGCCCCGACTTACAAATTGTAGGTCGAAGGTTCTAACTCAGACAGGCACTTTACTTTGTGTAAATTATTTCATAAACTCTGTTCTCAAAATATTGAAGGAAAATATCGTGAGGAAACCGGCATGTCTTAGAACCAAAAAAATCAAAGACATGTGACATCTATAAAACCGCACAGGGCCCGCGTGCTCGATTACGGCCCACTCCCTCTCACAGAGAGAGGCCTGTGTCCCAGCAGTGGGAACATTATAGACTGATTATGTTGTTATGTGTTAGGGTACCTATTTATGCAGGTTATATAGGCTTATAACAGCTCAACAATGTGGTCACTGTTGAATGTTACTAATTTGACAGAAGAACTGACTCTATGATAATGAATCTCAAGTCTGATTTCCAACACCAGTAGCTCAGATTCCTGTTTTTTTATCAGTCTGTAGAAATATTAGGAAGCAAAGAATGCACCGGCAGCTACGCATATATCACGGACATGGGGTCAAACGCTCTCATCGTGTACAACATGAACGACGACGAGGCGTGGCGGGTTGAAAATCATTACTTCCACTTTGACCCCCACGCTGGGGTCTACAAAGTTGGAGGTATTGACTTCTATTGGAGTGATGGAGTATCTTCTTCGACTTTATCACAGCCAAAAAAGGATGGGTGAGCTGGTTTTTTGTATTTGCTGGATTTTTTTGAAACTTTGTATTGTTCATAAGTTTTTTTAGCGTCACAGAATCACTCATATCACTCACAGTCAAACGCAGCGTAGAACGCGCTAGGGTTAGGTAGAGCTAAGATCTTCGCAGGACGGCTGTAGCACCTGGATGAGAGCAGAACCAGAATAGAATAGAATACCAACTCTTTATTATGTAGGTACACCATAAAAAAATACACAGATCGGGCTTGTAGCAACCACTTATCACAGCCCGTTTTGAAAATAGCTGAGCTGTTGGTTTCCATGTTTCCTGTAAACAGAGTGTTATAATGTGCTGTGATGAGTGGTGGCTACAGGCTAAATAGCGGTGCGATTGGAGATGCCTATGTCAATCAAATGGTTACTATTATAAGCAGCTGATGATGGACTCTCAATCTTCTAAAATTCAACTTTCAGTTTCTGTGATTTGTATCTTCATCCGACGTCCAGCACTAAACTGTTCAAAATGTCGACCAAGCTGTTAAGGAATAAGAATGCGCCGCAAGAAGACATATTCAATGGAGTTCAGGTTTGTATGAGGACAGAGTTCATGTAGGTGCCCAGTGCGCAGACATAGTCACAGAAGGAACCTTGGGTTTCCTAAAAATGCGGTAGCGTCATTGTATCGTCCTTATAGAGCTTTTTTGACATCATAATTTCAAACCCAACCAGTCATTTTGCTGTCGTTTTTACTCGTATGACGGCATCGCGGCATCACTTTAATATGAAACCATATCCAACTGAACAGTAGCAGAAGCTAGTATAAAATGAATGTGCTAAACAGTTTTGCCCGCGATTTCGTCCGCGGGTTTTTTGTCCCCCCCTCCCACCCCATCGCATCGCATCGCCCGCCCGCTCAACTACCTACTTCGCTAAAGCTTCGTGTTCTTTTTTTTTTTTTCTTTTTGCTCGGCTCGTAAGGGTCGTAGCTTGATGTTACATCCGACTGGCAGTTACCTAGGCCGACAGGTAGGTAGCGACTGCCATCAAGACTATAGATGGCAGTCGCTTTCAAGATTAGTCCCCGAAATGTTTCAAATGGATTCTTTTGTTTCCAGATAATTGGTGACAGAGGGCCCAAGTCACAAGCCACAGCCTGCGACATAGATCCATCTACCAACGTTATGTTTTATACACAGGTAATTGAATGCACCCTGTAAACTTCAATCACGAATTCACAATGCTTGTGGTTAGTTTAGAGTCTATTATTACGTCACATTGCTTAGCATGATCCTCCGCTATATAAAAAGTACCGCAGCATTCATTAAAATAAATATACCGTATGTCTAACTTTTATGTATAGTCCTCCAGACCGTATTTTCGGCCACGGCGGCCAATCTCAACGGAGACTAGCCTTCGGCGCGGGAGATATTATAGTGCACAAGTGTTTGCGCAGACACAAGTGCACTCTCTCTTCCCTCACTCTCATAGTCCGATGGGACGCCTGATCTCTCCCCGGTCCGACACGACCGGGGAGAGATCAGGCGTAGGACCACCGGCTTAACGTGCTTTCCGAGGCACGGGGGTTCACCGCCAACTTCCAAACTCCGGGCTGTTACTACGAAATTCCTAATGGAAAAATCCAATAACACTTTGATCGACCCGGGAATCGAACCCAGGACCCCACGCTCTGCAGTCGCGCTTGCGACCACGAGACCAACGGGGCAGTTAAAACTCTAACTTTTACTAAGTATGTGTGACGAAAACACGATTCCATTAAATTTTCCAAACCGAGCGATAAACCGCTGATAATCGAAAAATACAAGACTTCAAATTAGATCCTGAAACCTTGCTTAATTGAACTAGCTCAAAAGCTGATAAGTACTACGTGTTTTTTTTAATTTTCATTATTTTCGTCGTAAAAATAAATTACCTAAACTATGGGTTGGCCCGTCTCCCCGCCGCTCATTCTGACTCTCACTACCTCCGCGAGCAGTAGCGTGCGAGCGAGATAGGGAGTGAATTTGAGCTGAAGTAGGTACTCTAACACCCATATTCTAAGTCAAAACCTCATGATTTCCTAGACTCGACTCAACCTCACTTAGGTAGTTTGATATTCATAGTTGCACTTTTACTCCTCATTTTAAACATTTTCCTCAGTCGAAGTGAGTTTGAGTTGAGGAATTAACTGTCAAATATAAGGTACGTCGGCATCTACCTTGAGGAAGGCCGGCCGGCGCACATTTGGCAAGGCGCAGTGCAGCGCATTCGTCACTGCCAAACAAATATCTACCTTATATCTCTTGAAATAAAGTTGATAATAAATAAACTTCCATCAACTCGAGAGCGCGCCGTAAGCGGAAAGAGGCACGCGTCTCAGATTATCTATTCTCAACTTTATTTTTAGGCACGCAACGTTGATATTTGTTTAACAGTGACAACCGCGCCGCCGTCTTACCAGGGGGCCAAGTCTACTAATTTACAAACGTGTCAGTGGTCTCACAATTATCAGTTTTTGACAGATATGCCATACAAAATCTGTCAAAAACTCATCATTGTGACACCACTGACACGTTTGTAATTTAGTAGACTTGGCCCCCAGGTGTGCGCCGGCCCTTAAGTGACGTACTTTTTCAACAGGTATGCAAAAATGGCTTGGGATGTTGGAACATGGACAAAGCCTTTACCAGTAACAACACACCTGTGATCCTCAGCGACTGTAATATAATGGAATTTCCGAATGACGTCAAGGTAAGGTTACCTATGGAATACTTAAGTTACGGCCAATGGCCCGATGGCCGAAAGCCTCGACCAACATCTCTCGAGGCTCTCGTTAGGCGGTTGGATCAAGGGCCTGATTCAGAAGGCAGTACAGTGGTACCCAACTGATAAGGCGCGTCGTGAATCATCGTTCGCACAGAAAAGAAAGTATAGCCCCGAAGATTAACGAAAGAACTTAAAACTTACAACCAACCTTAGATCAATATCATAAGGTTCATAATACACTGCAGCTGTTAGTTCGCGTCTCACTCGCAAGTATGGCGGCTGACTAATATGCCACGCGGCGCGCGCTAACATGGCGGCAGCTACCGACCAATAGCGGTATAGGAAAAAGCAGCGCGGTGCGTGGAGCGTGCCGATTGGTCAATAGCATTTCCCGCGCTTTGAAAATTCATCTTCTGCGCAGGTACATCGGTAAGCCATATCAGTTGGGTACTACTGTACTCCTTGATACGGCTCGCATTGTGAGGAAGTTCCTGTCTCTGCAGCCCTGCTCCAGACACCGGCGGATCTCAATTTTTTTACCGACTTCAAAAAAGGAGGAGGTACTACGTTCGGATGTTTGTTTTTTTTAATTTTTTTATTTAGGTACCTATGTTCACCGATTACTCCGCCGTTTGGGCACCGATTTAAAAAATTCTTTTTTTGTTCAAAAGCTTATACTTCTGAGGTGGTCTCATTGTCACCAAGTCAGGATCTGATGATGGAATCCTAGAGAAATCGAGGGGAACTTTCAAAAATCGTAGGGTCAACTAGTGCATTTCTAAATTATTTCATTAAGTATTCTACAGCACTACAATTTTATGAAGGTCTGGAGTCGATCTGATGATGGAGCCGAAAGACAGTCAAGGGAACTCCTCAGTGGTTTACAGCAGATACCTTATGTTTGGGCTTGATTAATTTGTATTGATAAGAACCTTACACTTTGATGGGTTGTAACTGTCATTAAGGGTCTGATGATGAAGACGAAGGACGATTAAGGAAACTCCTCAACGGTTCACAGTTACTACCTTGTGTTTCATTTATATTGATGAGAACTTTGCAACCATATAGGTTATAAGTGACATTACAGATCTGATTATGGACACGATATAATATGATGATGAGGGGAACTATACGCAAGCTGTACTTTTCTCTTGTAGAAAAGTTTGTGGAAAAATAAGATTTTCAATAAGGAGATAAAAGCAACTAAAAATAGATATCGGAAGCCGGTGAAAAATAATAATTAAAAAAAAAGCGAAAACTACCGACTTCTGAAATTGATTGATTCCATGAAATAAATCACATTTATTCTTGAGACTTTTTATTCTTGAGACGGCACAGTTTGCCCAGTAGTGCCGCCCAACTTCACCGTAATCGATATAACTCAATTGGCGGCACTAGTGGGCAGACTAAACATTGTAAATCAACGTCTAATGTTTGGATTAAATAGAACGGGTGAATAAATTATACAAAAAATGGAAAAATAATAAAAACTTTTTACAAAAAAAAAAACCGACTTCCAAAAAAAACGCAAAAAAAGTGAAAAATAACTTTAATTCTTTAATTTCGGAAGTCGGTGGCAAAAAACGAATATTGAAGGCAAAGACACCGACTTCCGAAATTAAAGTTATTTTTCACTTTTTTTGCGTTTTTTTTTAAGTCCGTTTTTTTTTTTTTGTAATTATATTTTTATATTATCATTTTAATTTAAGAAATATTAAAAAATGTAATAACATATGACAAATAAAACGTAATATAATAAACCCATTTACCGATAATTCCTTGCCAATCCAGGCAGACCGAGAAGGTAATCTCTGGATCCTGAGTGACAGACAGTCGAGGTTCCTGTACGATTCCATGCGCTTTGATGAGGTCAACTTCAGGGTCATGACTGCGCCCACTGCTAACCTCGTTAAGGGTACGCCGTGCGAGAAGAAGTCTTTCTTTGGTGCGTATAATACATATAAATGTATATAATGGTCTTGTTCCGAAAGTACCAGATGTAAACAAACCTGTTCAAGTTAAATTCTTACGCAAGAACTCACAAAATTATGAAAAACATCTTTAAGGCAGGGACATGCACAAGAGGCGAGGGTCGCGAGCGTTGCGCCGCTTCTTTCATATTTCATACAAAAAGTATAGGCGCGACGAGGCGCGAGACATTAACAGGCGGCACGGGGCGCGGGTAGGGTGCGTATGGTCGTTTCTATACATTTTGTATACAATATGAAAGGAGCGGCGCAACGCCCGCGCCGCACCGTGTAACCTCACCCGCGCCGCACCGTGTCACCTCACCCGCGCTTCTCGCCTCTTGTGAATATCCCACGCTTAAGGTGATTTAAAATTGTGTACAAATAATCAAATCAAAGCTCTCAACTTGTAAGTGGCACTAGCAGGTACGTTTTCTGATCCATTTGTAGTACTTTTAGAACCGACTATACCAACCCCTTCAAATGTATGTAACAGCTGTTTCCTTCAAATAAAGAAAGAAATAAAAGGAATATTAGGGACTCGCAACTATAACAAAAAACATGTAAAAAATTAATACATATAAAGTCCTGAAATAACTAAGATAAGTATACGTATTTATTTCAGGGAGAAAATAAAATCTGTGAAGGTATCTTGTAACAAGATGGACTCAGCGGTTCAATGGTCAAAATTCTTTAGGAATTTGAAACTAGTCATAATCCTGAGTCCTTTATTTTGTGAAATATTTTTTTATCAAATGTTTTCTTGGTCGTATTTTTTTTACACTACGAATTAAATTCACTTGGAACTCGAACTGTTTTTTTTTGTTTTTTTCCAATTCTGAGCCAAGATACTTGTTTGCCTAAGGGTCACTTTCCATCAAACGGAAAAATCCTCCCGGATGCTTGAGCTGGATGAGGATGCCCGAACCTGTGGAATCTGAAATTACCACTCAAAAAATCTTTGCAATTTATGTATTACCGCGCCAGAAGTAACATTAGAACTACGAAAACCATCCTTAGTGCCACGTGATAAAGGCGCTGTCTCAAGTTGTTCTTATAGTTTGACCGAGACCGCTGTTCCGCGCCGTAGGTATGTCTGCGGCGAGATGGGGGGCAGTGCAGGTCGCTCATTGGTCAACGCTGCCGGGTGCCTCGCCGCGCATTCCTAAGGCGCGGAACAAATTGTAAGGACTTGCGGTTGTAGGGAATTAAAAACTAGAAAAAGAATAAAACACTCGGGGGGGGCTTGTGACATAACATCACGCCTTGTTTCCCCGAAGGGTAGAGCAGAGGTGGGCTTGTGTTTAAATTATAATAGCCGCACGGGTCAATCGAAGAAGGCGCGTCATTGGCAATGAATCGGTTAAGTTACGCTAGTGGCAGTTGAGTCGTGGATGGCCATCCATTACACATATCGATACTCCGTGTCTCGGAAAGCATTTTCAGCAGTTGGGCCCGGCTGTCATTCCATAGATCTTTGACAGTCGTTACCGGTAGTCAGAAGCTCAAGTCTGACAACCAGCCTTACCAGGGGGTATCGTGTTACCCAGTTACTGGGTTGTGGAGGTCAGATCAGCAGTTGCTATATGTAAAATACTGGTATTCAACTGCATACGGTTAAACTAGAAGCCGACCCCAATAAGAAAAGGCTAAGCTTGATTTGAGTAAAAACAAAACACAAAAAATAATTTAATTTTTTATTTAAATATACAACATGGTAGTTATAACTATGTAATTAAATAAGTCTATGTGATTGAATAATTCATAATTAATCATAATTTTGCACGTGACCGTCGATTCCGTTTGATTTCGTTCACATTGTCAGTCTTTTTGCTAATTATTACAATTGAACCGACGTACAGTGGACTTAGAAATGTGAGCACCTACTGACTAACGTTAGGTGAAGTTTAGAGTCCCATGGACATCGCAGAAACGGATGGAAAAGGATGCTTGAAGACATGAGAGTGTTAAAGTAAAAGGTTTAGTAATATCCCGAAAAACCGCGTTGTTGAAACTACCCAGAAGGGAGAAAAGCACAGTATAAATAACAACATCACTTGAGAACTGCTGGACCGATTTGGCAAATTTTTGTTTTAAAATGTTCGTTATAGTCTGTATCAGGCTTTTACGGTTATATAAAATAGGAAAGGAAAAATTCGGGACTACTGAAAGTGCATTTTCTATGGGAATTTTGTATGAATTACTGAAACAAGGACAGGACAACGTCTATTGGGTCGGCTAGTGCATATATAAATTTAATATATATCGGGATATTACTAACAGTAATAGAATTATTTGCTCTACATACGAACTACAGTAGCATACAAAAAGTATAGAATCTAAATGGACTTTAAAAGATCATTGTATGAAAAAGTTTTGCATGACTTTAAGTTTTACTTATTTGATCATCGGTTTCTTTAGCTGTTTCATTTCTGTTCCGTTTCACATTATGTTCGAAAAGAGCAGTTTTATTCTAAAATGAAATATAGAAAACTTTTCCATATAATGTTCCACAAATGACTTCTGCGATTTAAATCGACTGACTTACAAAATTGCATTAAAACATGAAAACAGATGTAATGCTTGTGTTTATGCAAAAATTCAATGGTGACCGAAGAGGAATCTTATTTGAAAACTTGTAATATTTTACAAATTAGTTTAAACATACCTTAGTTCTCACAACGCTACAGTTGCCGACTAAAACCAACTAGTCACTATAGTAACATTTCTTTCATAATACTCATTAAATTCGCGACTTTTACACTACCGTACTTCGACCAAAACGTATCTATTTTTTTATTTTATTTCTAAGTCCATGCGTGGCTGCCATCGCGTGTTCAAATCGAACAGAATTTACATAAGCGTTGCAATTTGAAATATAACATTATTTACAAGTATTATTGCTGAATCATCTATCATAGGCCATAATAAGATTGAGAATTTACAAGAAATATGAATTACAAAATAAACTTATAAAATAGTGTCGCGCACGCGGACAGGATTATTTTTGAAAATGTATCGATTAAATTGATACTCGATGTTACTGACTCCTCTACTTTACTAAAGCAGGATGGGTTCGATTCCTAGGCTAAACAAACGCGGCTCAATATCGGTATTTTAGTCGATTAAATTATCTCAACTATTTACCAATATTTAATTGACAAAGACTACTGATTAGTGCATATTTTTGTTCTTGTGCAGAAACGATAAGAAAACACCAACTAAATCAGTTACAAATAGTTCATAAGTTTTCTTCATTCACGTCTCGTTTTTAGTCGAATCAATTATCGTTTAGTCGATACATTTTCAGCTGTATTTGGGCATAATATAATTTTCTACATTTTATAGACAGAATGAGTATTTTTTTAGACATTCACATTACTTTGCCACGATTTTAGGTCCTAGCATAATCAGTGTTTATCGTTCCCACTGATGGGACACAGGCCTGCTCTTTAGAGCGAGCAGTAATCCACCACGCGGGCTCTGTGCGGGTTGGTCCGTGTCACAAATGTCTTCGAATTTTTGGTTCCAGGACATGTCGGTTTCCTCACAATGTTTTCCTTCACCGGTTTAGGTCTTACTCACCAATTATATTGACATAATATACGGTGCCATCAGGAGCTCGTGGCTAAGTAATAACAGCCGCACGGGTCGATTGAACAGGTTAAGCTACGCTTTCCGGGGTTGGTCCGTGGATCGGTGACCATCTTTACATATCGAGACCCGTCCGTGCCTCGGAAGGCACGTTAAGCCGTTGGGCCAGGCTGTCATTCGTGGATCTTTGACAGTCGTTACGGGTCGTCAGAAGCCCGAAAATGTGACAACCAGTCTTACCAAGGGGTATCGTATTACCCAGTTACTGGGTTGTGGAGGTCAGATAGGCAGTCGCTCCTTGTAAGATACTGGTATTCAGTTGCATCCGGATAGACTGGAAGCCGGTCCCAACATAGTTGGGAAAAGGCTAGGCAGATTGATTGAGTAACAAAACTATACAGCCTTTCGCATCTAGTTCAAAAATCAGCTACCTTCTTTCACAAATAATGAAAAAAAAAGGAAAGATGGCAGGACAAACGCTAGTGCGATATGCTATTAACTTTTCGTCCTCAATAGTATATAAATTAAGTATATTTTCATTTTAAAAGATTGTGTGAGTAATATCAACATTTTCTTTGCAACCACAAGGCGTTCCGCGTTGCTATGGAGTAACGCGTCGGATGGTTGGTAAGTGAATACATGAAATTACGAATCGGAGCATAGGAATGTGAATGTTATTTTAGTTTTTAAAAGATAGTTGATGTGGTCGAAAAATTCGATAAATATTTATTTTAAGCTTTTGAAGTTTACATAAAAAATAGGAAATAATTTCGTAAACTTATAAATTATAATAAAATTTACAATAAGTTTCAAATTAATGGGCAATCAGACAGCAGTGCCCGTAATCAACTACAAACTTTTAGATATTTAAATTCTGCATGAATATTTTTATTTTACGAAACTACACTGCGTGAATCTATAAGGTTTTTAGTGAAAAACCTTCTTGGTTTCAATTGAAAGAAAACAATAATATTAGAAAAATATATCATTAAAAAATCGATTGCCCGCGCGACAACCAAAACCGTAAAATTATGGCAAAAGTGACTTAACGGTCCAACTTTCCCGATTTCTAAAACATACGACACCACACTTCGGCTATCTTTCAAAACCCATTTAAAAGTAAAGGACAACAAGATACTGCTGTCTCTTTCGATTTCCGAACATAGCCGAAGTGAGGTGCCGTTAGAACAGTGCGTCACTGTGAACATTGTCCTACCCTACAAGGTCCGTTTTGCTGTGACAAAGGAATTTCTACCTTATTTCAAAAGTCCAAAGCTATTTGTTGAGTAGATTATCTAGAGTTTTCGGCGGTTTCTCCGTTTTTATGTTGGGGCGTTGTTTTAACGTTGTTGACTGGGCTGAGGCGCTTTCTGAGGGGTGTCGTGTACTCCCACCCGTCTTCGCCCTTAGGGTTGAACAGCTGTAACGAAAATGACGTTCTATTAAATCTCATGATTTTTTAATAAATTTATTTTATCTTTCTAGTTAGGGGGAGTCTTAAAGCGCTGTACTTTTTAAATTATTTTTTTCACTTGTATGGTGTAATAATGGTTACTATGACACTGGTTGTTTTAATGTTGGCAATAAGCGAACTGTTTCAGAAACTTTTAGAGAGGATTTATAGCATGGGTGTAGATTTTACTTTTATTTTTGCGCAGACTTTCTTGAGTTAGTATGATTCGATGTTTGATGTGTATGATTCAAATGCCTTTACGGGTGGTGTGAGCAGTGATACTTAAATTACGTTGAGTGCTATCTAGTCAGGTCAACTACAGTTCGATTCAAACTTAATGGCGGCTCGGAAGTTAGCTTTTCGTTGCGCAGTAACTCGCCTCATGTTCCGAGCCGAGTTGAGACCACCTTGTTGAGTCACAAAAGTGTCACGGCTGTCGTATTAGTGTAACGTACCAGAGTGGCCCACTTCTCCCCGTTGGCCTCCCTCGTCTTCACGGCCTCCCGCTGCGCCTGCTCCACGGCGCGCTTGGCGCCGGTGGCGGCGTCGCAGTCGGCGGCGCGCAGCGCGCAGGTCACGTGGCGCCACACGCGCCGCGACTCGTGCGGCGCCTGGCGCGACACGGGCGCCACGCGCTTGCGGCGCGCCTTCATGTTGGACACTTCGAATAGGACTTCTGAGCGCTGTCATGAAAGAAACTTTACATTAAGGTTTGATGTGGGAGTATAAAAAAATAAAAATAAGACAGAACATAAGGCTAAACAGAACTGTTTTATTGATCTAGTGGTCACAAGCGCGACTGTTGAGTAATCGGAATTTCTCATAGCAGTCCGAAGTCTGGATTTGTGCCCAGTTGATTATGTATTACAATATGCTCACATAGAATTTACACAAAATTGCCAAAATGTGGATTTACTATAGTATAGTGTATATAGTGTACTATAAGTATCTATACCTACTGGTTCAGGGAATAATTTATATAATTATGATATGATATGATTATAATTTATTTATGGTAGTTTTTAATTTTTTTAAATCGCCGTTTTTTTTCAATGGATTCTTTTACCTATTACATGGGGGGCGTCTTTTAGCGGGTGTCTACGAGTCACACCTCTGTAGAAAATTAGCTAATTTATAATGTAATTGCGGAAATTTTGGTACTAAAAACGTGAATTTTAAATAGCAATAACTTTTCATTTTTACAAAAAACTATTTTTTTTATTACTTTTTGATAATGTTATTGCGGTACCTATGCAACCCTTTCGGATCGGACAGTGTTTTTGTTAGAAGCTGTATTAGATGAAGTCGAAGTTATGTTACTCACTCCAGAGTCAGTCCATCTTCCATCCATTCTGGAGTTCCATTCTCCCTGGGCAGTGTAATAAGGCTTCTTGTCAACGCCGGCGAATATTTCGCAAGTGACCCGATGTTTTTTGCCGCCATAGAACGGTTTCGTGAGGAACTCGACGTTCGCTTTGTGACCCGTTTGGACGCATTCTATGCACACTGAGCCGCCCAGTTCTATCCAAGGGACAGTTAGTATTGATCTGTGGATTGAGAAAGTAAATAATTTGAATATAAGATATGATTAAAACTTATACAGTATGTTATCTAACGAAGGGCGTCTCCGTTAACCTGCAATAGTATAGCATGCTAAAAAGATTTTTTTTTTTCAATGTATTCACAAAAAATATTAAATTGATACAGAAAAGAAACACTGTACACGCACACTTGTCTTTCTACGTTGAAATACGAGTAAATAAGAGTCTTTCTTTTACGTATCAATTTAATAGTTTTGTGAATATTTCACTACTTACCGTATATTATTATTTTTTAATTTTAATGTTTTTTTATCATATATGGACGCTATACTATTGCAGGTTAAGGGGAACTTCCTTCGTTAGTTAACATACTGTATAATATATATCATAGTCAATAAAACCTAAATAAATTAATAAGAAAAAAAAAACCTAAAAATTCTAATCTAAGTAAAATGGACCTGTTTTATATAAAAATATTTAAAAATGTAATTTATTATGTAATTGGGTAAGTACATGAGATAATAATGAGTCTGTTTCACTGTATCCCAATAGGCACTATGTACCAGAGGAACTTGTTGCCAGTTAAGTTTACCGGAACTTATTTGGAGGTCGTAAAACAGGAAATAAACAAACCTAACTATTTTTTTTTAATTTTTTATTTATTTATTTATTCCAAAATCTGTATTCACAATAACATACATAAAGTCTGCCAAACTGCATAACAGTTTGTCCTAAGCGTAGGTCCTGTGACTAAGCGTAGGTTTGAGTCAAATATTTTTGTTATTTATTAATAGAATTAATTACCACACGCATGAATATTTAATCGTTTTCTGAATTATAAGATCATAAAGAACAGCTAATGCATTGAATCAGAGCGTTATCGATGTGTGAATACTTCCACGTGCTTAAACATGTGAGATCATTAACATAAATGCGTATTATTATTTTATTTATGTTTTCATCATACTTAGGATGAGATTTTCCAAAATAGATTTTATTTATTTAGTTAATGTTTGAAAAACTAAAATAAAACTAGAATTTCCTTCTTTATTTAACATACTGTGAAACTAGCACCAATACGCGGAGTCAGCCCCGGATCTAGGGGGGGGCAAGCCGGGGTCTATGCCCCGGGCGGCATGTTCAGAGGGCGGCAAAATTCACACTTTACAGACGAATGGACAACTATCATCATTTACTTAACTTTGACCACAGAATAAATAGTAGCACAAGTACAGAAATTTCATTCTTGTTTTACTGTGGCCATGACCGATACCCAGGGGCTTAGGTACACACGGCTACACATCAAGCTATACATTTCCAGTATAAGCTGACCTCGAGATCAGCATAAACTGGAAGTGTATAATAGCTCGATGTTTAGCCGTGTGTACTCTACGCTTCCTACTACATCCGCAAGCTATGAGCGAAGTTTTAGCAAACTAAAACGAATTATAAATTATTTGCGATCTTCTATGAGGCAGGAATGCTTATCGAGTCTTTGCAATAGCGATAGAAAATCCAATTGAACAAGAGCTAAATTATGACAAAGCCATAGATTTATTTGCAGAACAAAAAGCTTGAAGAGTAAAATTGTAATTTCAATTCAATTCACAAATGCAATATTTGATTTTTATTTTAAATCCTATCCTGTGTTGTTTATAAAATATATATCCTACAGTATAGGATATATATTTGAACGTGTATTGACTGTAGGAGGTACACATTCATGTCTAGACAGGGTCTAAGGGTAAACACCGTTGTCACTCAAACCATGGGGAGCTGACTTAAATAAAAAAATAAATGACCGAGTAACAACAAAAAAAAAGTTATTTTCATTAAAAGATTTTAAAAAGTTTCCATCCGACACCGTGCTCGCTAGCGAAATAGCTGAATGACTGATGGAGGGGTCGCGCTCGCAGCCGGTCAGGTCACGTCTCACGGCCCCCACCCGTGTTGAGACGCAAGTTCGTTGCCTTAGAGCATAGGGTGAAAGGCTAATAGTATAAAATAGTCTTGTGGTAACATGTAATTAAAATAAAAACGTTGTAATTTTCCATTGATTTTACGTTCTATAAATGACACCAACCACTGGTTTCAAGGATAACGGTGTTTACCCTAACACCCTGTTTATCTGTAAATAAATTATAAAGATAGGTAAAAATAAATATAAGTGGGCGGGGGCGGCATTTTATCAGATTTTGCCCCGCCTAAAAAAAATTGAAGATCCGGGGCTGCGCGGAGTAAACGTAACGTAAGTTCTAAAGCCGTGTACGTTACGCACGAACGAACTAAACATGGTGAACACGAACATCGAACACGGAACATCTGGTTCGTATGTGGACGTAAATTAGCAGAGCGAACACGAACAACATACGAACACAGTTCGACTTGTGTTAGCGCTCAACCGCCCCGCTCTATTCAGTTGCCATGGATTCGCCACGAACAGTTTTGACGAACACAGTGTTTGATGTTCGTTAGTGGGACGCACATGTGAACAAAATGTTCGATGTTCGTGTTCACCATCTTCTTGTTCGTTCGTGCGTACACGACTGAACGGTTTTAACTTTGAAAATACCCGTTTCGCACATAATACTTACTGACTTTTAAGACTGTTTTTTGCAAAAAAATAAACCAAAATGCTGTAGAATAGTCGTATTTTTGATTCAAAAATCGTTCGAATGTACGTTACGTTAAAGTCTGAAATATTCAACCCATCTTGAGCAAGCGTGGTGATCAATGCTCGTGCCTTCTCTGTTTAAGAAGAGGGCTTTACTCTGCAGTGGGACAGTAATAAGCTGGTATTATTATTACTATAACTGCCTCTATGTTAGAGGAGCTCGTGGCTAAGTAATAACTGCCGCACGGGTCGATCCATAAGGTTAAGCTACGCTTGCCGGGGTCGTTCCGTGAATGGGTGACTTCTTTACATACAGAGGCTCCTCCTTGCCTCGGAAAGCACGTTAAGCCATTGGTCCCGGCTGTCATTCGTGGATCTTTGACAGTCGTTACGAGTCGTCAGAAGCCCGAAAGTCTGACAACCTGTATCGTATTATCCAGTTACTGGGTTGTGGAGATCAGACAGACAGTCACTCCATGTAAAATACTGGTATTCACCTGCATCCGGTTAGACTGGAATCCGACTCCAAAATAGTTGGGAAAAAAGGTAGGCAGATTGATCGAACTACCTCTATGTCATCTAAATAAAAAACTCACCTGCCATATCCATTAGGGAATGTAAACGTATATTCCTCGCCAGTATCCAACAACGTAACAGTTCCCTTCCCGATGTTATGCACCCCGATGGACAGGCCTAGGAACTTGCTCTTAGTCCACACCCAGGCCTCGAACTGGATGCGTTTGTTCACATGTTCGGCGTAGAAGGCCGATATTGGGGGGTGGTGGGACACTTGTTCCGCTACGAAGGATAGCTGGTCTGGTGTGCACCAGGGGACGGGGCCGTCGCCAACTTCTTGCTGTAAAAATTAAGTATGATGAATATAATAAAATATAAGTAAAAACCTTTTTAAAAGCAAGCTTTTAATTAACTAAAATGGGTTTTCCCAGGGCCACCTTCCGGCTCCATCATGAGACCGTGAACACCTCCTAGTGTCAAAGCACTTGTTAATAAATAACCAATGAGTCGAAACACGATACTGCTATCTTGTTTGATTGAGGAGTTCCTATGCCTAACTTCCGGCCCCATCATCAGACCAGCCACATGGTATCATTTTATCAAAATGTCTTGGTAGTTGTATGAGTATGCCAAGTTTCAGCTCAATCGGATGCCAGGAAATGCTTGAAAAATTGATGACAAAAGGAGTAACCGGAAACACATACGAACAGAGCAAGCTAATATAAAACTTGTAAAAATGATGATCAATCAAACCATCATCATTTTAAGGAGAGGTGCAGGACAGATCAAGGTAACAGTTGATAGTTGAAGCACATATGGTACAAAATCGCTTGAGCTATCCGCTTATGAGCGATAAGCTTCCAGACTGGTTTCTGACAGGCAGAATGAGATGGGAAAACATTTAGGTCGAATATGTAAACCGGGGTTGTTCCGTAGATCGGTGACCATCTTTACATACCGAGACTCCTCCGTCAATCGGATAGCACGTTAAGCCTTTAGTCCCGCTTTTCATTCGTGGATCTTTGACAGTCGTTACGGGTTGTCAGAAGCCCGGGTCTTATCAAGGGGTATTATATATTAACGCTAGGATTGAAGGAAAAGAGTAGTCAGTTGTCCGACAGGGTTTTTGATTGTAGGTGCAAGCATAGCCACATTGCATGTATGGTTCCATCCAAAATATAATTTGAAATCCAGTATTACCTATTATTAGATTTATTTCAGACTAGATGACCCGGTGAACTTTGTTTATGTGAGACAAAATTTTCATTATTTCGATGTTTCGTCTGTTCCTTTGGGTTTTTCCAGTTTTTCTTTTTTCGTGAACCAAACCAGTATAGAGGTTAAAAACAAAATACAACTCTATCGAGCGATTTCCGAGTTTTTGCGAGACTAATGCAAGGCAATTGAGTTTTAAAATATACGTGGATACATTGAGATTTCACGAGTAAAGACAGCAGTATTGATAGATCTGACATTATCTATGTAAAATAAAGTTTTGAAGCTAATTTCAACCTTACCTTCTCAATATTAGCATTATTACTCTCAGCGGGCGCTCCGTCCATGTCCCAGTGGCATCTGAACACCTCACCCAGGATGGGGTTGTACGGTTTCTTGGCGACCTGAGACTTGCGGCCGGCGTGGTATGAACTCAGGTACCAGCGCACTACTTGCACCATGCGATCGCGGGGTGTTGGTTGGTCTACAATCCTGGGAAGGTATAGAGAAGAATATTTGTAGTGATTTTTTTTTTGAGATCCTTTATTATTTTAGTGTAATGGCGGTTCTAGAACTGGAATCGGTTTAGCCAGTCAAAAAAGCTTTTATTTCAGACCGAGTTCATAGGATTAGTAACAATTTACTTATATCGTATATTGTATGTTCTTGTGTCTTATTAAATGTACATTTGATTTAGTTGTTGAAATCATCACGTCATCGACATTTCAATCATCATAATAAAAAATGCCTGATTGATGAATCTGATTCATCAGAATCAGATTTTCATGCGATCTGATTTTAATCTCAAAATGTGGTTCATACCTACAAAATACGACTGCAGTAGCTCAGGCGTTTGCATTAGGCATTTTCAGGCGTTGGCCTACGCGGTTCTTCAATGGTTGATAGTTAGATAAAGTGTATAATAACTCACTTTACGAACTGGTCCGGATGTGCGAATGAGTCTGCGTACATCTCTAGGAGCGATCGCCTCTCCAAGATGAATGTTGGTAGCACAACCTGAAACAGACAGTACCATTATGACACTGCTACTGTATTACCCAACCTTCTTGCCCAGGGGTATACCACCACCGCTTACAGCAGTATTATTATAACTTCAGTGTAGAAAAGAGTTGAAGCTCTACAGGACGTATAGCTCTATCTTTTTCCCCCATGATAAGATTAAAATAATACTGCTGTATGCGGTGGTGGTAGGCCTCCAGGACGGGGACTACCTACGCTGCCCCGCGGTTTTGGGACGGAACCTTTAAAAACAAACAAATTCTCATTTTATTGTGGGTTTTCATGAAAATTCACGCCACCAGTTGTCGCCACATTGATAAGAGGTCTTCCATTTCGACAATGAATATAAAATATATGATGACGTTCATCATTCGTTTCGTTCATATAATTCAGTCACCAACTAAAGAAAATATAGGCGCTTTGACACTTTTGCCACCTAGTAAACGCTATTTCAGAAAACCCTCATTGTGTACGGTCCTTGAGTGAGGTTCGAAGTATAGTTTACAGAATATCAGAAACTTAAGTGAAGTGAGCTTCAAGTGAGCTGTCAATAGTGTCAATCCCTAGCCTCAGGTGCAGTGACAGTTCATTTCACCTCAGTTTTCACCTAGATTTTTACAGTCATTATAGAATCGACCGGCTGATGTGATGCTTTATGCTTGAATTACGATAAGGGTCATTGAATTAAGTGAATGCTTAGCCCTGAAAGTGTATTGTGCTGTAATCCAATCAAGGGATACGTGAACAGGTTCGAATTACAAGTCCCTTTTTATATTCGCCATTTGAAATTCTATACACGTGAATAGCCCCCGGTTTTTGGAAGCCGAGTAAAATCGATTATAAGGAAATCTCCTGTAAATTCTCTTTTTATTATTCACTAGTAGCGCCCCGCGGTTTCACCCGCATATGTCTCGATCCAGTGGGAATATAAGGATAAAAAGTATCCTATGTGTTAATCCAGGTTATAAACTATCTGTGTGCCAAATTTCATCAGAATCGGTTTAGAAGTTTTTGCGAGAAAGAGTAACAAACATTCATCCATCCATCCATACTTACAAACTTTCGCGTTTATAATCATCCATACTTAAAAACTTTCGCGTTTATAATAGATTAGATTGTAATCAATTCAAATCGTTCGAATTTACGTTACGTTTACGCCGCACCATTATGGTAAAGCCTATGACTTCTCCCGCTTTGGGCGGAGCGGGAGGGCGTGTCAGACTTTTACTGACTAAAACCCACCCGTGTTTCTTCAGTTGCCTGTTACCAAGGGTCCCGGTATCCCTTTCGGATTTCCCGCAACCCTGCCAGGATCATGGTAAAGCCTCAGAGCAAATTAATTAGTTGACATGATGTTTGACATGAAATTAAATTGCCTTTCAGAAGCAGGGCTCTTTAAACTACCTACGTTAACTAACGTTTTAATCTGTCAAGTTTATATCCGTATAGAGTTATGAGAAACAGGGTGTAAAGTTCACTCATCCTCCAGAGAAAAGGGAGGATCATCTGAACAGTCGTGTGTCATGTCTGGTGGTGGTTACTGCCCAACGAATAAATATCGGGACGTTGTATACATGGTTATTGGTAATATGTCCGTTAGGGGATGTAGGAAAGCTAGCAACGAGTTTTTTACGATAATTTTATATTTTAAAATGAATGAAATAATAATATAAAATGACTAGAAAATGGTTGACATTTGCATAGGATTAAGAAGTCATTTGGTTACAAATGACCTCTTCTACATCCCCTATATTATATTATGTCGCGTGGTAAACTCTGCTTGCTTGCTTTGCGAATTTGGCGTGACGTCAGTGTGAGGCGTAGTTCGCATGTGACATTGTAGATGCCACCACATCTCATTCAAGTTGAACACTACTTTTGTGTGACAGTGTGACAGAAAAGTCAAAGTCAAAGTCAAATAATTTATTTCAAATAGGCACATATATGGCACTTTTGAACGTCAAACAAAGAAATAGAATTGATTCTAGTTGCCCCTTCCAAAAGGTAGTTTTCGTATGGATAAGAAACTCCACCGTTACTCTTTTAAAAATGTTTTACAATATTTTGTATACATTAATTATATAATTATATGAAAGCATTTCTTTACCTTAGTGAGATCCATTCCGATCTTGACCTGCGACAGCAGGTGGGTGACCACGGAGCCGTGGTTCTCCATCGAACCGAGGTCGCTGTCGGACTCATCTTCGTATAACGCTGTTAACAAAAAATTTTGTTTAGATATGGAACTTATGACGTTCGTTAGTATCATTGTGAAATATTATAAATCAAAAGTCCTCCGCCTCGTCTATCTGTCATCCTTTTCGCGATAAACTCAAAAATGGTGGGATACGACGTGAATTGGAATTTTTCAAATTCGAATAACTTATAAGTTTTTTTAATTACAGCGCTTTGTAAGTGAAACACGCGTGCATGACAATGTTCTTTTTTTGAAATGAGTTGCATTATGAATTTTAGTACAACATTATAACACTCGTTTGGATGATATTATGGTTACTATGACACTGGTTGTTTTAATGTTGGTAATAAGCTAACTGTTTCAGAAACTTTTATAGAGGATTTATAGCATGGGTGTAGATAAAATATCTTAGCTTTGTTCCCACCATAGTCTAACTAAACTAAAGCATAATAAACGAATCAGGCCGACTCGATAGTCTAGAGTACTAGACAAATAAATCTAGCCTTCACAAATGACTAGCGCAGTATGATTTTCAGCTGACATAAAAGTATGTCGAGTCCTTCAGCACTCCCGCCTCTGTGATACTTGGAACTGTGCCAGGGAGACTAGGAGAGGCTTGGCCGGGCGGATCGAATTTTATAGGTTTCCATCGAATGACTGTCAGTGTATGTATGTATGTCCTGTTTATTTAACGGCTCTATGTATACCGATAGGGACTATAAAGTCTCAAGAGCGACGAGACGGTTATGTTAACTCCTATGGCTATATTAAACGAAGGCAATCCAGAGACAATACAGGCTGTCTCTCATTCAAGTACGAAAACATTTTTCTATGGTTCAATAGTAATACCAAGTCATAGACACAATTCATGGGTCTCGGAGTTCGAACCCAAGACTGTCAAGACACGCACCACTGACTTTTCAGATGCTTGTGCGTATTGTAAAATTATCACATGCTTCGAAAACGGTGAAGGACCTTTTTTTTTTTTGAGGTTGGGATATCATCCAATGACTTCTCCCGCTCTGGGTGGAGCGGAAGGGCGTGTCAGACTTTTACTGACTAAAACCCATCCGTGTTCCTTCAGTTGCCTGTTGCCAAGGTCCCGGTATCCCTTTCGGACTAACCCGCAACCCTGGCAGGCATCGGTCCTAGCGGACCCCGCCAATTGTGCTGACATCTTTTTGAGGCGCGGGTGGAACACGACGCGCCATCGACCCGGGCCTGGTCCTAATCGGACGGCGAGCTACCCATTGCTCGCCGTCCGCAAGCCTGCGCCTATGGTGGCCGGGAATCCGCCTGGGATTCCCGACGCCCAGGGCGTCTCCAACGGTGAAGGACCTGGGGTGAGCTTATATTTTTTGTGGGCAGATATCAGATATCTAAATTGTAGGATGTTTTGATTTTGATCCTGAGAATTGCACCAAAGGCTTATGTTTGGTAGGCAGCCAACGATGCGGTCTGAAAGTAAACAGTTGGAACGTGGCCTAGTAGATAGAGAACTTTTATCTAAAAACTAGCTGTTGCCGGTGACTTTGTCTGCGATCCAGGATGAAAAGAAGCCTATGTCCGTCTCCAGGTCAAGGTCTACCTCTATGCCAAATTTCATCCAAATCCGTTGAACTGTAAAACAGTTCAAACGTGCGTGAAAAACAAAGAAACTCACTTTCGAATTTATAATATTAGTTTTAGGATTATATCGTCGTCTAGCCAAGCGGTATTGTGCTACTTTAGTATTGTGCTAGTTTCACTACTACTAACATATATGGATGATATCTGAAATAAAATATTTGAATTTGAATAATCAAGTTGTGGAAATCAGACAGGCAGTCGCTCCATGTAAAATACTGATATGCAACTGCATCCAGGTAGACTGGAAGTCGAATCCAACATAGTTGGAAAAAGGCTAAGCAGGTGTCAAGCTGTGATAACGTACCAAATAAACAAAGCAACTAACTGACTTTCGCATTAAAAACATATCACTAAAGCTAAATTAAGTAACCGTTTAAGGGTTGCTACGTCTGTGTGCGTAAACGCACGACAGTATCGCCAGTAAGCCCCGTCTTGCACATTGTATGCTAATCTCAAGAAGCCCCACGAACTCACTGTACAAGCATTTGTCAAAGGATATTCCGTGTAAAATAATCGTGAGGGGAATAACGTATGGTGTCATATTGTTTTCTTTGAAAGTGTTTGGAGTACGTGCGTATGAGCACGAGCACATGACTGTTATGATTATTGTTATTAATTCTGAATTTAGAAAGAAACACGAAACTAATAAAACCGATTCACGAAGTATAGGAGAAGCCACGGGCATTCAGGCAACAATATAGTATAGTTAGTAGCGGAGTTGAAAACTCACCCAGTGTGCACTGGACGTAAGTACATTTTAGTACATGTATCTATCGCTATGTGTGGACAATATTCGGGGTGTTAGGGTAAACACCGTTATCCTTGCAACCAGTGGTTTGGTTTCATTTATAGAACGTAAAATCAATGAAAAATTACAACTTTTTTTTTATTTTTTTTTATTCTACATTTTACCACAAGAGCCGCAAGTTCGTTGTCCTATGCGCTAGGGCAACGAACTTGCGTCTCAACACGGGCGGGGGGTACGGGATGTGAACTGACCGGCCGCGAGCGCGACCCCTCCCTCAGTAAGTCAGCTGTTTCACTAGAGAGCACGGTGTCGGATAGAAACTTTTTAAAATCTTTTAATGAAAATGACGTATTTTTTTTGTTGTGTTTTGTCATTTATTTTTATATTTAAGTCAACTACCCATGGTTTGAATGACAAGACTGTTTACCCTTACAGCCTGTTTAAGTGCCTAAAGGACATAGCACACATATCAACTCGGAAACGGATGGGAACAGTATCAACTCGAGCCGTTTAGTATTCTTTGTATGAAACTCCCTACTGAAAAGCACACTAATCGGAATCGTGACGTAAACGTTTCGATTAAATTTCCTCTTCACCAAGTAGCTATAAAACTATAGTTGCACCTACATGAATGCGACGATTTTGAGTTTGAGATCGTACTGTCTATCTACCTTTTAGTTTAGAAATACGCCGAGTACAGTTGGTGTAACGACGTTTACCCGGACAAAAGGGTTATTATGCCTCCTATAGTTTGACCGATACCGCAGTATCGCGCCCTAGGAATTTGCGACGAGGCGAGGGGCGGGACACCAGCGCCGTGAGCGTTGCCGAATGAGCGGTCTGTATTGCTCTCCCGCCTCGCAACGCACATACCTGAGGAGCGGTACAGTGGTTTCACTGTACTGTGACTTATGCTAAGGCTCTAAAGTCAAAGATTGTGTTATGCTTACCATCATAGTCGATTTCTCCATCGCGCGTGCGGGGCAGGTCGACGGGCTGCGACGAGTCCTGCTCAGCCGCGCCCTCTGCCTGACAAGTGCGACTGGCGCTGTAACAATACAGAACATATTTAGTGATTTATGGCCACAAATTATGAACGTCATCATCATCTTACAGCCGTTAGAGGTCCCTTAGTCATAGACCTCCTCCAAGCATTCAGCGGATTCTATTTTTTCGATACCTACACAGTTAAATTTTATGGAGCAGCTACTTTTTTTTTTAATAACCGGCGACTAATTCGAACTCTGGTGGGTCAACGTCCCTTACACCCAGTATATAACCACATGACGTCACAGCAGGTTTACGTGACAATATAACTTCCGTGACAGCGTTCCTGCTCATCCGATATTAATCACACTTATGAGACAGTTCGAACTCAATTTTGAAAATGAAATTGCGTTCAGACGTCGGGTTAAGACGACAGACGAGTATTAAGGAAAATTAAAAATGTAATAATCCTCCTGCCTAAAAGAAATTGTCGTTTACAAAGAACTCATGGCTTTGGGGAGGGAAAGGCTTGGTGGCTTACAAACCACGTAGGTATTATGTAGGACACGTAGCTATTACTAGCTACATCCCGCGGTTTCACCAGCATAAGTCTCGATCCCGTAGGAATACCGAGATAAAAAGTATCCTATGTCCTAACCCAGGTCATGGTCTACCCATGTGCCAAATTTCATCCAAATCTGTTCAGCCGTTTTAGCGTGAAACCGTAACAAACAAACAAACTCACTTTCGCATTTATAATATTAGTTAGGATGTAAAGTTTAGGACCGAAGGAATCCCTAATGTGAGTTGTTGAAGCCTCCGAGAGTCTTACCTATTCAAATTGTAGGTTTTATTCAAAATTTCTTTTGACCTTTGGACATATGGCTGGTGACGACTTAAGGCCCTACCCTACCTCAAATTGCTTAGCGTGGTCCTCCGTTATGCCAAAAATACTGCAGCATTCTTTTTGAAATAAATATAATGTTAAAGTTGAGGATTGATGCTAGGTCCTGTTTGGCGAAAACACGATTACATAAAATTTGCTCGATGGAAAAAAAAAAACCAAAGTTACCTCTAAACCGAACCATAAACCGCTGGTATTAAAAAAATACTCCAAATTAGATCATGAAACTTTGCATAATAACTGAATTAACTATAAAGCAGGTCTTATGTTTTTGTTTGTTTTTAAATTACCATTATTTTCACCGTAAAATGCAATTACCTAAACTATTCGAGGCTTGAGAGGCCGCGAGTAGTATAGTGCGAGCGAGATAAAATCTGTGGTAGGATACGGTATGTCGCTAAATAATAATAGAGTCAAAACGAAGTCAAAGGATCGTACCAGGAAGCGTTCTGTAGTTTCTGCCTACCCTCATGACAAAAGGTATATGTATGGATGAAATAATAATTATAATCTGAGTTAAAGTAGGTAACGGATTTAATCTTTAATTAAGGCCACTAGATTTTAATTAATTAATAACTTTACCACGTTATTTTATATTATGATGAGAATGAATTGTGTATCCTACACGATACGGGTCACATTGAAAATGTGTTGCAAAAATATTGAGATCACGAACGTAATACTGATTACAATTTGCACGAACGTTAATTAACTTGGAAACACGGAGTTACGGATCAGTTTACTGTATGTAGGTATATGTTTTATGGTCTATTATAACATTTTATGGATTGGCAGGTACTGTTTTATCAAAGGTCAGGTATAAGGGAAATGAATCACAGCATGACACATAGCAATCGTATACTTACGTCACAGTATAAATATGTAACAGTATTCTAGAAAACGGCCGAAACGACGCGCTTCGAAATCTCAGTGTATATCAGTACGCAATAGTATCGTGTGCGCGGACGCGGAAGGTTTATCTACCGAGCGGCCGTAGGTAATTATTTCAAGGTCCCTACCGAGATATAATACTGATTCTCATTTTATGCTGTGTCTACGTACGGATCTAACCGCTAATTATGTTTCGCGTATTTTTGAGGCTTTCAATGTTCGAAGTCATTTTCTAGCTATAATTTATCGGCGGACCTTTTTACCAATAAAAACAAACACATTATTGAAATATTTGTTGAATTATCGACAGGCTGCCTGTCAGTAAAGATAATTATAAATATTGGCTCGTGTGGCGAAATGTCTCGATCGATACTCGACTCGGAAAAAACGTGTTAAAATGTTAAAACATTTCAGTGGTGTCACAGACAACGATTTTTGCTGCAATATAACCAGTCCTCAAAAACTGGCCATGTGCAAGTCGGACTCGCATTCGAAGGGTTCCGTACTTGCGTACCGTATTAAGATCGAACAAAATAAAATCGAAAAAAACACCGTTTCTTGTATGCAGGGGACCCCTTTTAATTATTAACTTTTTTTTTTTCTTGCCTACGCTGTCCCACTTATGCAGGGGACACCTTTTAATTATTAACTATTTTTTTTTTTTCTTGCATATGCTGTCCCACTCCTGGGCAAAGGCCTCCCTCCACTCCTTCCATCTTTCGCGAGCCCGCGCGTCCTCTTTCCAGTTTTGATGGAACCTATCCTATCTATTAACTATATTTAATTATTATTATTTGTTGATATAGCGACAGTAGAAATACACAATCAGTTAAAATTTAACGTCTACCTATTACGGTATGAGAAACACCCCGCTGACAGACAGACAGAAAGACGGACGGACGGACAGCGTAGGCTTAGTAATCCATAAGGTTCCGTTTGGCAACCTTCGGGTACGAAAACCCTAAAAAGGAGATAAAGTGGCGACGTATCTCGTCAAATCGTCGACATTTAATGTTTTGTACCAGAATAAAGCCTACTTTGGGCCATCCGTCGCACATAACGACGGTTCCCGTTACATAGCACTCCCTGGAGAATAACCCGAATTTATTATTGAAAGGAGGCTTCTGTAACTTCTGTTAGCGGTTTAGGAATATGGTTTTGATACGGGCCCCCGAGCTACAGGGCTCGGGCTGGGGTGCGGGTGGGGCCCCACCGAATAGGTAGGATCTATGGCATCTACTTATTTTGTTAATGAGAGTGCGTTGTTGTATATTTTGTAAAAAAAAATCATTAATATAAAATTCCGTAGCCGACCGATGTTGCACATCAAAGAGTTTTTAGAGGATCAATTAAATATTAGGTCCGACCTATGAAATCAGCGTTTAGTATGGGGAATTTTAAAGAAGTTGCATTTTTCATACTAACATTTTCTTAATTTATACAACAAACATGTACACTAATGTTTTAAAACTTTTATGCACTAATGTTTAAAAACTAAGATAACGTATGCAACTCAGATTAAACGATAAAAATAAGTTTTGGCTTAGTTAAAAAAAATATAGTGGTCATTTCTACTAACAAAATGAGGAGTAATTCTTAAGGTATTTTCTATGTTTAGAAAACTATAAGTAATAAGGTTTTTTTACAATTGGTAGTTGCTTGTGATGGTCATTAGTCGATATAATACAAAGCAAATGATGAATATTTTAAATAATAGAAGTGACGAGGTTCTCTTTTTGTGAGAATAAAACGCCAATTTCATAGGTGTTCACCCAATATTTTCCAAAGTATATTGATTTGATCCTCTCAAAATTATATAAATTCATAATTTAATTGGTTGTTACACCTACAAAATCACAGCCCTACCTTAAATAATACCTCTGTTTATCTTTAGCCTTGAGAACATAATTAGGTTACTTTTATTAAATTACAATGAGGTTAACAACAGCCTAAATGTGAGGTCAAGTGAAGTTATGAACGAAACTAATGAAAAATATAAAAGCACGCTATTAAGTCCACCTCAAGATAAATCCTCCAAGTTCCTTCTAACTTATACATAACGCATTTAGTCCAGAGGCCCAAGACAAAGTGACATTCTATCAGCGATAATGAAGATGGAAAAGGCAAAATGTATAGGACTGACATAAGCTATTGAAAAAACTTTTTACAAAAAAAAAAACAACCGACTTCCAAAAAAAAAGTGAAAAATAACTTTAATTTCGGAAGTCGGTGTCTTTGGTTTTCAATTTTCGTTTTTTGCCACCGACTTCCGAAATTAAAGTTATTTTTCACTTTTTTTTTGGAAGTCGGTTGTTTTTTTTTTTGTAAAAAGTTTTTATTTTTCACTTTTTAGTTGTGGTAACTACCCCACACAAATTCGTATACCGTTGTCTGCTATGTGACCGAGTTAATTAACATGTCATCAACATCGCAAAGTGGGAAAACTACGTAATTATTGAAGCTAACTCAAAAACTACGCAAGCAAAATTAATAAAATTTATATGGGACCACCTCTGAAGCATGACCTACCAAACAAAAAAAGAATCATCAAAATCGATTCATAATTGGCGGAGTAATCGGGTAACATACACACAAAAAAAAAAAAAAAAAGAAACATACAGACGAATTGAGAACCTCCTCCTTTTTGAAGAAGTCGGTTAAAAAGCTCATGTCAAAGTCGTTGTAGAAATACGAAACGCTTTCGAAGCGAATGTCACTTGTTAATATGTTCGCGAAAAAAAAAATCTGCTGTTCCATACATTTTGTCGATTTAGGTGAACACAAGTATATAGCTGATTCTTTTTCGCGATTTCAAGGTTGGTCCCATATAAAAAGTTGTTCAAAATGATGAGTACAATGACCCCTTTTCGGGTATAGCATAAACAAAAAATAATGTTGTATGTATATGCTCACATGCCAACTTGTACTCGACTATCCAGCAGTTTATTTCCATCGGAACAACGCGGAACAACGCGAACAACGCGGTATACGTGTATGCAGTAGAAAACAGCGACATTTATTATGGAAATATAGGCATAGTCCATCGAATGAAAATAAGAATAACTTTAAACGTTACTCACAAAGATTTAGGAAAATTATTAAGTTGACCCAAAAAGCACAAAACAACTACTATATTAACACCTCTAGTAACAAATCTAAGGCATCTTGGCAGATTATTAATAATAAAACTCGTTCTGCCGAACCTATAACTCAGATCAGTATGCACGACAACATAATTAATGACCCAAGACAAATAGCAAATGCTTTTAATAATTACTTTGTTGACCAAATAAAATATAACGCTAAAATCTTACCTGAAACTACTAACTTAGTTAGCAATCCTCACTCAATGTTTATGCCTCCTGTATTGCCCCAAGATGTGACGAGAGCAATAAATTCTTTAAAAAACAAGAATAGTGTGGGGTATGATGGTATAGCTACTAAAGTTGTAAAATATGTTTCTGATTGTATTGTTATACATCTAAGTCATATTATAAATCTATGTATCTGCTCAGGTGTTTTCCCAAATGCCTTAAAAACAGTTATCGTTAAGCCGCTTTTTAAAAAGAACAATAACAAAGATTTAGCCAATTACAGGCCAATAGCCTTAATTCCTGTTTTCTCAAAAGTAATGGAAAAGATAATTTATGAATCGGTCAATAAGTTTCTAAATAAATATAATATATTATGTGATGAGCAGCAGGGTTTTAGGAAAAATAAAGGTATTAATACGGCGATATACGAATTACTAAATAGTATCATGAAAAACGTAGACAATAAAATACATACATGCGCAATTTTTACTGATATGACCAAAGCCTTTGATTGTGTCCACTACGAAACTCTCCTTAATAAGCTTAATGCCTATGGTATCAGAGGTAACATCCTGAACCTCATAAAATCGTACCTTAGTGACCGGAAACAATACACGGAAATAACAAAAATTTGCGTCAAGACTAAACGTGAAAAGAAATATGTATCTGACTTTAGAGTTATCAGATATGGTGTACTACAGGGCAGTGTGCTAGGCCCACCACTATTCTTGCTCTATATAAATGACTTGCCACGTTACATTCAGCATCCAATGGTCTTATTTGCTGACGATAGCACCGCATTATTAAAATGCACTGACGCAAAAAAATATGAATGTGATATTAATAATACACTTAAGGACATAATAAATTGGCTTGACATTAATAATTTAATAATAAATTTAACGAAAACGAATATAATGCATTTCTATCAACGCTCACGGGTACAACAATTGACTATAGAATACAACGGACACTTAATTGACCAAGTATCAGTTGCGAAATTTTTAGGAATATTAATAGACAGTCAGTTAACATGGAAACCCCAAGCCGAAGAGGTGTGCAAAAAACTGAGCACTTCTGCATATGTGCTATTCAGTTTAAGTAAAAAAGTGAGTACAACTACGACATTGGTAGCTTACCATGGTCTAGTAGCATCAATTCTGCGATTTGGAATTGTATTCTGGGGTAATTGTAGTATGAGAGAACAAGTATTTAAGGCCCAAAAACGTAGTATAAGGGCAATGTGTAGCCTGAAAATGACAGATAGTTGTGTCCCTATGTTTAAGTCCCTCAAAGTGTTAACATTTCCGGCATTATATATTTTGGAAATGGCCATTTTTGTAAAGAAAAATAAGAACTACTTTTCAACAGTGTCAGAAACTAGAAAAGGGCCCGTTAGAAGTCAATATAGGAACCTATTACAAAATGGTAGTTACAATACAGCTTTACTTAAGAAAAGTGTTTTCGGCATGGGTCCCACCATTTATAACAAAATACCAGACATTATAAAAAAATATCCAATTCAAATGTTTAAAAAGAAACTGACAGGCCTATTACTTGATAAGTGTTATTATTCAATTGATGATTTTTTAAATGACACTGCTCTTTATATTTAATTATTGACATTGTATGTTTCCATTTTAAATTCTATATTTTTTGACATTTTTATTTTACTGACGTGGTTTTTTATTTTGTTGTAGTCAAATACATTTTATTTCAATGTTTGCATGCCTAATTTAAGGTAGATTGTACAGGGATCTAAAAAAATTGTGAACACCTTTATTTTATGTACCTACTTTCTTAGCAAATAAACGATTATTTATTTATTTATTATATTTATAACAAAAGCGACAATTCTCTGCTTCTTAGGTCACGGCAGGACATAAACAGAGACGTCATAAAGAAATGACGACCACGGTGATAAAGGCGGACTATACCGTAACGAGGTGAGATTGAAGATTCCATTAGCTATTACTTCTTTGAACCCACACAAAAACCAATAGTTTTTAGAGAACAAACCGCGCAATACCAAACAATAATATACAACAGGCATAATATCATGATCCTTACTAATATTATAAATGCGAAAGTAACTCTCGTCTGTCTGTCGCGCTTTCACGCGAAAACTACTGAACCAATTTAAATGAAATTTAGTACACAGATAGTCTAGAGCCTGAGAATGGACATAGGCTACTTTTTATCGACATACCACGCGGACGAAGCCCGGGCGGGAGCTAGTTAGTAGATAAAGAAGACTGATATATATGGACCAAGTAACCGTGGCTTTCGGTACATTAAAGCAGAGGGCAGGATTTCCATTCCACAAATCATAACATACCGACCATTTCGGCGTATCATGCAAATCCTATTATCCAACATAACAGATTTAGTGGGTAGTTGTAAATAATACTTTTTGGCATCTAATCTAATGTATGAATATAAAGGTCAGGGCTCGGCCTTGTAACCAATACGCAACATTTTGGGAACATTATAATGTTCCGCCAAGCCACGCAGTCAAATCTAAGCTTATAACTTGGAAGGGTTGTCAAAATTCGGACAAGCCGAAGGAATGAAATCAATCTGCCTAGCCTTTTCCCAACTATGTTGGAGTCGGCTTCCAGTGTAACCGGATGCAGCTGAATACCAGCGGCGGTACTGCCATACAAGCTGAAAAGCCCGGCTTGCCTTCAAAACTGAGCCAATCAATTTAAAAAAAAAAAACTACTCTATACTTCCAAGTCAATCCTTCATGTCGCAAGAATTGATAAGAATAATAACATAAAAACTTCGCACTGCACCAGCCGCGCGCTATAAGTACAAACAATGCACCGTTGCCAAACTGCCACAGTTGCGATCTCGCTCTAACACTATAGCGTTAGGCGAGATCGCATCCATGAATGAAGACGTCAATTCTGTAGTACATTGCATCTTTCTCGCTCACACACGCTTGCGGCAACGGTGCAGAAGCCAGCTTCTAGACATTTCAGTTTTTGCATTGAAAATGCGTACGTTGTCGATACTATTAGAATGTACTTATTTTGCAAAAGGTTCTAGTATTTAAGCTCGGCTTTTGAGTTTTTATGAATGGAACGAATCGTGTGTTTGAAGTTCGCGCAAATGCACTAGCCGCGATGTTGACCCGCGTAAAGTGAGTTACAAGTCCGCGAAGCGACTCAATTTGTTATTGTTTTGAAATAATATTTTGAGATCAGTATTTTATTTTTCAATTAAGGTAATGAATTACCTAGTTTTATTATTTAAAATGATGTGATAGTTATTGCGGCTATGTCATTCCTTAAGCTTAGTAGTGTTTTTATCATCAAAATGTGAATTTGGAAACTGTGTTCGATAAGGTATGTAAATACATTGAGTTTTCTGACAGTAAGTAACTCTTTGCTTCTCCGTAATCAACCCCAAATTACTATAACGCGGAAATATTAACAATTAGGTAGGTATTTTTGTCAGTCGAAGAATATATTGAAATTGGCATTCGATTCTTTAGTATGTATAAAGTTAAGAGTATGACCAAACTTAGGTAGCCTAGCTGGTGCCATGAAAGACATCAAAATTTGTATAGTGTTGTTTGTATGGCAATTGTAGTTATGGTAAACCACTAAAAAACAAACCACTTATTAGAATACATCTCATCAAGATCACAAAACACAATAATTTTCGTATCGAAGATATTCTTTGAA
Source organism: Lithophane semibrunnea (assembly GCA_947363905.1). Taxonomy (NCBI): domain Eukaryota; kingdom Metazoa; phylum Arthropoda; class Insecta; order Lepidoptera; family Noctuidae; genus Lithophane; species Lithophane semibrunnea. The sequence goes on from OX376205.1 coordinate 2,762,089, forward strand.
ATAAAGGCGTTTTGAAATAAAGATTAGAGTTGGCTATTGTCATTATGATTAATTATAAAATGTTATATACCCAATGTAATATCTTATTTAACATTTTCAATCGACTTAAAACTTAAATTTAGTTAAAACAACAAATCGATAATTTGGGGCCATCTAGCGGCTTTGATAGAATAATTTTTATGTGACAAGCGTTGACAAAGTTATTATGGTGAAAAGGTCCTGCGAAGCGGTGTGGTTACGCGCATTCGTTAATAGATGGCGTTTACGACAATTCCGTACTGAAGCCTGAAATAATATGTAGAACTCTTCTTCATCCGTAAATCGCTCACTTGTCTGTTTTTTTAAATCGTTAAAAATCTATCGGCTTGCCCTGGTTTTGAACCCTAGGCACGCCACTGCTGAATACCAGTATTTTACATGGAGCGACTGCCTATCTGACCTCCACAACCCAGTAACTGGGTAATACGATACCCCTTGGTAAGACTGGTTGTCAGACTTTCGGCCTTCTGACGACCCGTAACGACTGAACCGAAGGAAAAAAATATGGACTATAATAAATGTGGACTCCTAATGCAAATTATTTAAAAAATAATTTCTAAAAATAAGAAAGAAGGAGGGCCCTAATCTTTTTACACACGGTAGGTAGATTTGAGATAATTTTGAATAGCTGGTGACGGACCGAGAGAAGAATAAGGGGAACCAAGGGATTTAGTTTCAACATCGACCAGTGATAAATCACTGTCCTTGTTATGAAAAACAACTGACAACCAGTCTTACCAAGGGGTATCGTCGTGTTAGTCAGTAACTGGATTTTGGAGGTCAGATAGGTAGTTGCTCCATGTAATACTGGTATTCAGCTGCATGCGGATAGACTGGAAGCCGACCCCAACATAGATGGGAAAAGGTTAGGTAGATTGATTGGTAAGTTCACGTCTGACCACTATTTCACCTAAGTGATGTTGCGGGTCCACTATAGCGCACGCTTTTCTCAAAGTAAAATATTTGCTCAAGACTTGGAAGACTCCCAAAAGCCATAAAACCGAAGTTCCATAGTCACCCGATCGCCATTTTGTTTTTTTGTTTCAGAGTTCAAAAATATCAAAACCCTTGTACGAAAAGCAGTCCTAAATGTGAGGGAACGAAACCAGGGGGCTTAAAGCAGCCACTTTGGCAGAATCATAATAGGAAAATAATATGAATCATCGTAAAATGTCACAAACTGACAATTCATAATAATATGATCTACAAGCGATTCATATTACGAAATAATTCATATGTTTGACAGTTTTCTATGGAGATTCGTAAAATGGTCCACACGTTATGCATTGCTTTTGTGTCAAATTAGAGGAATTGCTAATGACAGTTGGAAATTCAGGAAATGTATTGCTTTTAGAGGAATTGCTAATGTGGCCGTTTTCGACCCCCAGGTGATTTCGTATTCTGTGAATAAAAGGGAGGCTGTAGGTGTATTGTGATATTAATCTGTCAGATTATTTATGCTCTGTTGTGGTCAGGAATTGAATGCCTTTTTGTTCTCGCTCTGTCGGAACTAATAGGATTATATTGTCGTATTAATTTTCTTGTTAATTCTATTTATAATTTTATTTATCTATGCGCCAATCTTATAATTAGGACAACGGGAAACCGCCAAGTGGGTAGTTTATGATCAGTCAAGAAAGGAAACATCTAAAGTCTGTTTTTTAATCTCTTAGACTAATTTGACAGGTGCAAATGTCAAACTCCAAATTGAAAAAAACAAACAACAATCACTTGAAATGTCAATTTAGTCTCCGAGATTTAAAAACAGACTTTATACATAATGATGTTCAAAATGTATGGATCCATGTTAATCTTGTCTGGTCAATTATAGCTTCTGGTATTTTATGTATCTATGAATAATACAGAAATATGACACTCTGCTATGACTGTTTAGCGGCTAGTTTCTTCATCAAAAGTATCAGCCAAAGTAACAGTCAACTGTTCTTTTGCACTGTTGTATTTTCAATCCTCAGCGCTGAGGCGAGGGTTGTAAGGTTGTAAATCCAACAGCGCGGAAGAACAGTTGACTGTTACTTTTGATGAAAAAACTGGTCATTAGACCCTCTCAATTATGTCTCAACTGAGCAAGTAGTCAATCAATCAACTCAGCTTATCGCAGTCCACTGCTGCACATAGGCCTCTCCCAGGCTGCGACACAACACCCTGTCCTCCGCCTTCCGCAAGCAAGTACTTAACACATTTTCTAAACTCTTTTTCAGTTACAACTGGGTCGCTTTACTCTCCTAAAGAAAAATGTACCTGTTATAAAACGAACTGAGGAAGCATGAGTTCCGGGACCTTTCAAGGTAATTCAGGAATATCAAATCGTATTATCGTAACGCTGAAGGTACGGTGGGCAACAAAGTCGCTTGCACAGGTACTTTAACTTTCAATAAAGATTCTGAAGAGAAGCCGCCGAAGAAAAAATCCGCAGCTTACTGATCTAACTTGTGACAAGATAGTACTTATCTCACAAGTTACTTAAATCAATTCTCTAATATCAGTTACTTTTATCACAAGTTAGATCAGTCAGTTCCGGCTGAGATTGCTTTAATTCAGCATTTGTTACCCGTGCTCCTACCGTAGCTACGGTAGGAGCACGGGTAACAAATACTGAGTTAAAGCAATCTCAGCCGGAACTAGGTAAAAGATTATGCCAATTAGATTGATACTGGAATCAATTGCACCCTGGATATATTTTTGTATGGTCACTCGTGGAGTCTTGTTTTTTTAAAGTATTTCATATACTTAATCACGTAATATCACGCCTGTTTTCCTCGAAGGGTTCGGCAGAGGTGTACCTTCACATACCACGTCGTTCGCCAGTTATGTTTAAGTCCCATGAAATGAGCGAGCCTATTGCCACTGCCGGGAACAAAAGGAAATTACTTATCGAAAAACGTAACAAACCAGGATTAGAAAAAGTACAGTAACGATACACGTACCGTCCGTACCGTGTTTCTGTGACAAATAAACCTATTTTTCTTTCTTTTCTTTCTTATCAATATTTGGATGTGTTCAAAACTTTTTCTAGCTGACCGTACATCACGCCAAGTACTAATTTCCGCGCCCCACATTCTCATTACCTACACTCCGTTACTATAAAAATCGTTATATTTCTTTTCAGAGCCTTCAAGGTAACTTCAGTCACGATTTCACGAGTCGTGTTTACCATAACAGTTTTACAGCATAATGTTAGCTTAATGTGTACTTTGTTGTTCGAGAAAGTTCGACGAGTTTAATTCAGGCGTGTTTTTCTTTTAGGAAAATAAACGAAGCGTGGTCTTTATCGTTCTACTGTTTTCCAAAGATTGGTGATGGCTTTTTCGGAGTTTTGGTTTTGGTAATGATAATAGTGTTTTGTGTTTTGCTTTTTAATCGACGAAAAAAAGGAGGTTCTCAAGTCGGCGAGTATAAAGCCCAAAACACACACAGAGCGGGTGCGGGGCGGGAGCGGGTCGGGTCGTTTTCATCGCGTGAGTCGCGCGGTTCATCGTGTTCACACAGAGCACGGGCGCGGGGCGGCAGCGGGTCGGGCGCGGGACGGCAGCGGGTCGGGCGCGGTTGTACTTTGACAGACGACAGCGGTTGCAGTGTGAAAATGTTGGGTGATTCTGACACGGACGAAGAATTATTATTTTTTACTTATTTTAAAGAGAAGAACGCGAAAATGAAAAAGTTGTAGGTTCTTGACATTAATAAAAAAAAAACATCAATATGGAAAATATCATCGATACGTGTATTGCAACGAATGTAACGCCGCTACACCCACATTGCTATTTTGTAACCATCTTACCTTGAAAACTTAGGTGAAGTGAGAGTGGAGTGAGTCATTGTCATCGATACCTACTGATGCTAAGGCAGTGACAGTTCACTCCAAGCTCACTTTGATATTTTACTACATTTAGTTTTCACGGAGATATTTTTACAGAATAGCACAACCGCTCCCGACCCGCTCCCGTCCCGCGCTGTTGTGTCAGCGGGCGCGGCTCCCGCTCCGCGCCCGACCCGCGCCCGCGTTCTGTTTGTTGATATCCATATAATTCCTTGAATTACAATTTATGACACCCGCCGTACTCCCGCGCCCGACCCGCTCCCGCCCCGCGCTGTTGTGTCGGCGGGTGGCGGGCGCGGCTCCCGCTCCGCGCCCGACCCGCGCCCGCGTTCTGTGTGTTGACATCCATATAATTCCTTGAATTACAAATTATTATACCCGCCGTACTCCCGCGCCCGACCCGCTCCCGCCCCGCACTCGCTCTGTGTGTGTTTTGGGCTTTATCGTATAGGTATTTTTTTTTTTTCAAAGTAATATTTAGATACATAAGCCACTAAGTTTAGTATAACCAAGCAGAGACAAAATAAACAAGAAGGAAAGGAAATACGAGGAGAGAAAGAAAAGTTGAGATGCGTCACATCCACGTCAAACGGCCATCGCTCAGCATAATGCTATGACCCCATAAGAGACAGAGCTACAGCACTAGTTTTCAACTATAGCCGGCGTTGTCGTGAGAACGTCAACTGGTGTAGCATAAAGAGAGATAAAAAGTAGAAAATAAAATAAATACACAAAACTCCCTCTCAAAGAACCAGGCCAGGCCAGGCCACACACTCACACACACAGCACCCAGCACACAGGCCAGGCCTGTGTCCCAGCAGTGGGAACATAGGCTGATTATGCTTAAGAAAGAACGTTCTATTCAATTCAATCTCCTCTCTAATTTGAAGCCAAGTTCAATAGATAAGGAATAATATTTCCAAGTACTAAAACATGATTAATTATTCGAAATACCTGCCTACCTCCTGTCAGGTGGAAGTAATTAACGGCTGTGTAAACACTCTACCGTGATTAGGGTCTAACTTTTGTGCCTAAAACATTTCGAACCTTTGAAATATAATTCGGTACGATAGACTAATTATTCAAAGTCGCCTTTTAAAACAATTAGTAATCACAAAGAAGAGTATCCATTAACGACTGTCACATTAATTGCCAAAAATATACTTTATGAAGCCATTTTCTTTTTATCGGTTTAATTAAGTTTATGCTTTGGAAATGAGTAATAAAGCTGTTATAATGAAGCTTTGAAGGCGAAAAGAGGAGTTTTGCTTAGTCGACAACAAACGCTCGTGAATATTGTTTGTTTAGAAATGTGGTTAACTAACGTAATGTTTGTTAGCATAATGAAGAGCTTTGTAAGATTAGTTAGTATAAAGTTAATTAAAGATTTTTAAATTAATAGCGTTTAAAAGGTTATAAAAATTAAAATGAAATGCTGTTCGTTGGTAAGCGCATCACTAGAGATCGGCGAGAACGATAAAAAAAAAGTTCCCGGTTTTTCAAATTCGGGAAAAACAGAACGACCTTTTTTCGAGGAGATTTTTTAATTATTGAAAATTGGACAAGACAAAGTCAGTCGGTTAGCTAGTTTTATTAAGTTTAATCTAATTAAGCCAATCGCCAAAGCGAAACAAAGTATACAATTCCAAGAAAACAACAAGGCTATTTATTATACACATAAATATATAGGTACGTACCCTTACTACAAACAAACGTGCAAAATGCATGACAAACGATCAAAAGATTACAAATCAAACAACATAAAAATCGAATGACCATAATGTTCCTATCTACAATGACATCTATTGTGTTAACTACGAAGGACCTTCGAACTCGTACTTGGACTTGACCTTGAAAGCCACTTGACCGCAGCCACGGCCTTAAGTCCTAGTTCACGGCATCGAGCGATGCCACTTGCGTCACGGGGCGCTCGCGCGGGGACAATTCCCGTCAAGTCTCGGAAGCGGTTTGTAAAATACCGGTTAGTACCGGTTTCTTTCGGTTTTCCTCCGACCTTTTTTAAAGAACGCGAACGTTTAGAGAACTTCACTTAAACCTAAATTAACCGGTTTATTGCTGTAAACCGGTAAATACGAAAAAAACCTTTAAACTCTTCCAAATACCGGGTTAAAAAACCGGTATATGCGAACGAAACCGAATGTTTTGCGTCAAGTACATCATGCCGGTTTGAAAATTTAACCGGTATCCGAGTATTGCCCGTATTTAAAAGAACGTTCGCATTCTAATTCTTAGTATCAATCTGTCAAATAGAGCCTCTTTCCCAACACTTTTGACAAGTTTTTGACATTTATTGTAGCTGAGATAGACTAGACTACTAGATTTTGAACGTTTTTAATTACGGGTATTGCCATTACGTAAGACCCGTATCGCTTGAGCGTAGAGCCCGTGGCCACGGCATTAGAGCGTCAGTAATGGCGGAAAAACGGTATGAATTATCGACACCAGTGGGTCTGTCGATCAATAGTGAACGGTAATGGACTGATTAGCTGTGAACATGAATCACACATGTCGAAGGGATATTAGGCAGGACTAGAAATCTATATTCCCGGGTCGCTACAGAACATTTCGTGATGGAAAACCTTACAGCCGACCTGGGAAATCAGTTAGCTCTGCAGTCGCGCTTACTCTTTACTGTGATAGTTCAGCTAATTCAATGTAATTATAGGTTCAATTGAATGTAATTATAGGTGTAAGTAATCCTGCTCTAAAACACACATTATTTATTGACGAAAACGTGAATGAAAACCGTTTTGCACTTTTTGAGATTAGCGCTTTCATCCCGCGTCCTATCGTCGCGTCGCCCGATTACACAATCTTTCGAACTTTTTGCTCGGTGAACGCGTGGTCGCGCCGACAGAGGGTGCTTTCCGGGTTTCCGGACAAAGTGACATAATGCACGCGAGCGATCGCGTATTCGCACGACAATCGCACTTAAAGTACGCAGTCTTTAAGATCGCGACCTTACTGGGCTCGCCGTCGGTGACACACGTGAAGCTTGCTCAAAATTTCATTGTCAAATTGGCTCACGGCTCGCGTCGATGACAGACGGGCGAGTAAGCTCGCCGAGCCATAAGTACGCGTACTTGCTCGCACGTCTATCACCCCTTTTACATAGGACACGGCGGAGCGCGGCCGTCTGACTTTATTGTCTGAACCTACATCAAGAATTTCTTCATCCTCAATCGTTATTTACAGACTCAAGTCTTGAATGAACAAATACCTGGATCCAAATAGCTATTCCTGACTGTGTGAAGGGGATTCAATTGGAACATATCTATGCAAAATTGCGGTTCAATGAGTCTCGGTGATTGATTGTACTACTTGTGTAGACAAGGCGTAATCTGTGTGCTTAGTAGTGGAGGACTTAGGGGGGATTAGTTCATAGTAGTCGAGGTATTTTTTAAATTGCACTTCGAAAGTCGCTAATATCAGGTCGTCGATATCCTCTGATCAATCTCCCGAGGCCTTTTCCCATCTATGTTGGGGTCGGCCTCCAGTCAAACCGGATGCAGTTCAATACTAGTATTTTACATGGAGCGACTGCATATTTGACCTGTACAACCCCTAAACAACGTAATTGGGTAATACGATACCCTTTGGTAAGACTAGTTGTCAGACTTTCGGGTTTCTGACGACCCGTAACCACTGTCAAAGATCCACGAACGAAAGCCGGGACCGATGGCTTAACGTGTTTTCCGAAACATGGAGGAGTCTCGGTATGTAAACATGATCACCCAACCACGGATCAACCCCGGCAAGCGTAGCTTAACCTGATGGATTGACCCGTGCGGCTGTTATTATTTAGCCACGAGCTCCTCGATAAACCATCAAAATAGATATATATGTCGACCGTCGATATCCTCTGATAAATCATCAAATGTACAGTCACGGTCTTTAATTGATGAGCCACCTGGTACTGTTCGCATTTTAGCCGTGTAATGCAAATCGGGTTTATTCGGTTCCCGACACGCAAAGTCATAGGTATGTCTTCGTATTAGAAGAAGAAAATTATATTTCATATCTTTACCGGTTGGCTAACCTGAGAGCAGAACTACAAACTTGACAGCAGTGACTACTCAAAGTCAACCAATTGCAGGTCTAGCAACAGTAACCTAGCAACGATAAACAATTGTTGCTAGGTTACTGCTGCATAGTAACATTAGCGTACGGAGAAATTCTCTGACATCGATATTTCAACTGTCACTGTCTTCAGTTAAGTTTTCAGAATTATTGAGTTAATGAGCTATGATTCAAAGGAGGTCAGTATCAAATAGATTGGATAAACTTAATGCAACATTGTAGTTATTTTTATCATTAAGAACTTATTAGTCAACCTCTATGGATAAGACTATTTCCGATTAAAAGTAATTTAGTTGTCATCTTGATATATCAACTGTCACTGTCTTCAGTTATGTTTTCATAATTATCGAGTTAATGAGCTATGATTCAAAGGAGGTCGGTATCAAATAGATTGGATCAACTTAACGCAACATTGTATTTATTTTTATCATTGAGAACTTATTAGTCAACCTCTATGGATATTTCCGATTAAAAGTAATTTATTTGTCATCTTGATATTTCAACTGTCACTGTCTTCAGTTATGTTTTCATAATTATCGAGTTAATGAGCTATGATTCAAAGGAGGTCGGTATCAAATAGATTGGATAAACTTAATGCAACATTGTATTTATTTTTATCATTGAGAACTTATTAGTCAACCTCTATGGATATTTCCGATTAAAAGTAATTTATTTGTCATCTTGTTTACGAGCTTGCGATTTGAGTTCGTGTTTAATCGTGTAATCTCGTGAATGTATGAAAGTAAACAAGATGACAAATAAATTACTTTTAATCGGAAATATCTATAGAGGTTAACTAATAAAGTCAACCTCTATGGATATTTCCGATTAAAAGTAATTTATTTGTCATCTTGTTTACGAGCGTGCGATTTGAGGTCGTGTTTAATCGTGTAATCTCGTGAATGTATGAAACTGCAAAATTGAAAAGTTTGTAGGTGGCTCATCAATTAAAGTCCGTGACTGTACAAGAATTTAGTGGTATAACAACTTATGCGTGAATTATATGCCAGAAGTTGTAAATAACTATGCCAAATATAAGCGGCAATTTGTAGGCGCGAGCTTATATGTATCTGGAGTGCTTCATGATTTCTCTAGTGGGCAAGTCCCAATTCGTGAAAACAATTTGAAATACTTGGAGTGTTCAAAACAAAGATATTCCAAATATTTCGTGACGTAATTCCCATTTAGCCTTGATCGCCAAGGCTATTCGTTGCTGCATTGGCCTCAAAAGCCAAGTAGTTGTAATTCTACGCAATATATTGGTGTGGGGCATACAGGGATCAATGCTAATGTGATTCTAAATGCTTTAGCTTTGGAGAGCTAATGATCTGGAAGAAGTTCCCATTTCCTGCAGAGTTTGGATTGCCTGATACCTACTGTTCATACAGGGTTATTGGTAAAGCAAACTCGTCAAAATGTACGGAACAGCTGTTTTTTTTTACTGACTAAAGAAGAAAAATCAAAATGACAAGAATGTAAAGAAAAGACAAGTTCGAAGAGAAAAACCATCAATCACAGTACAACAAGAATAAAAAAAGAACATAGAGTTATAGAAACTTTTGTTGTCAACGACCCCATTAAGGCTAAACAAAAGTGAAAAACTTTTCAACATATATCTATGCCTCGAGGTCGTACATGACATACATGACAACCGAACAAGTCCCAATTAGACTCTTGTATTTGGGGACTACATGACCACCAATAAAGAAAACAAGGTGATTCCAATTTTTTCTCTCAATTGAAATATTCTCTATCATCCCACGTATCGACGATGAACGACGAAGTATTGCTACAGGGGTAAATTGATATCGACATCCCCCTTTTAATTATGACCTGGTTCAGACCACGTGGGAGTTTGACAGCTGAACCACCAGGGTCATTGTCAACTTACATATTGTATACGCGTGTATTGATTGCACTCTTGCACTTTATAACGGTGTGGACACTCTTTTGGATGAATTTCTAATTTGGAGTGACAGAATTTATCGGCACGGCTTGCTAATAAATTCTGTAAAAATCTCACGGTGAAAACTTAGGTGAAGTGAGCTGTCATCCCACAGGGATTGACACTATTGCTAGCTCACTTCACCTACGTTTTGGAGGTCACCTTTCATCTTATAGGGGGCCTACCACCACCGCTTACAGTAGTATTATTTTAATCTTACTTCGTGGGGGAAAGAGATGGATCTATACGTCCTATAGAGCTTCATCTCTTTCCTACACTGAATTAATAGTGTGGTGGTAGGCCCCCAGGTTTAAAATGGCAAAAGACAGAATTTTGACGTTACTCGTGATTTCATCACCCTGCGAATGTTAGATTTGACCATACATCCTTTTCTGCGACACGGTTTAACCAGTTATACGTAATACCTTTAGGGAAAACATCAGCTGTGCTTTTGATATCAATGAAAACTATTATGTAAACTGATGGCAGTTTTCCCACGTTAGACACTTTGTATCAATTTTATTGCTAAATAACAGTAACAGTTTATGAGCCACGTGGGAGATAACAGTTGTCCGACAGGGTCACTGTCAACTTACATTATAGATGAATATCGATTAAACTTGACTCGCCCTCAATCGTTCACGTTCATTGTTGCCACCTTGCTTGCACTGATGAATCGTTGAGTCATGTTGGATTCAAGGTTTATTGCTTTCTTTTCTATCTGTTTGTCTGTATGTTTTCGATTACGTTTCGATGTTTATTCGGACTAGTGAAAATGGGCTACGCTGAGTTTTGGTCTCAAACAAAAGATTTTTATCTAAATATTTTTCAACACTCATAAATGAGCCTAAACATGGATCTTCAAATCATAGCAATGTCTTCAAATCAAATGAAGGGAGTATTTAGGTGCCTACATTACTAATAGGATGAAACTAAATCGAAAAACAATGTCATGCGCAATAAAAAGAATTGATCTTAAGGAGAAATGTGAAAGCGGGTTCCATATTACATAAGGGGATCATAACAGCATAGCTACTCAAACCGCATACACATTGAGATGAAGATATTTATTATTTACAGCATACCTACGCATTCTCCTAGATTTACATATTTTATGTAGTTTAGTTCGTGTGATAGTTTATACAGTTTGAACATAATATTTGGGTAAACAGGTAATATAAGGAAAGAATGAAGCAGGAAATTATGAAGCTAGTTACAAATTCCAAAGCGTAGTAGGTTCCTATGGAGAAGAACTGGCAAGAAACTCCACGGACACTCTTTTTAATCTAAATATTGTTACAAAATATTGGTTACATCATTCATGTTGAAATTATACATGTGGCATTGGACGGCAAACGGGGTGATGATAGTTTAGCAACCAACAAAGATAGTAGTAGTAGAGAGTCTCTGGAGACGAAATGAATAAACAGGGCCAAGTAAAGGGAGAGAACCAGAACATCTCAATCCACCACCGTGTGGTACTGAAGTTATGAAGAGAGGGAGACATTTAAGAAGACTGCGGCGGCATCTACAACGCCACATGCTAATTACGCCTCAAAGACCTGACGACACACAAATCCTGCATCGCGCAAGCGAAGTTTACCGCGTGTTTATCATATATACAGCATCCCGAAATCAACGGTCGGGTAGTAGCCCACTAGACACAACTCCCGTCTGGTCGCAGGATTCTCCATTTTCTATGGAGGAAGAGTGAACTTTACACCCTGTTCTTCATGTCTCTATAAGACTAATAGGTACGATTTCCCTAAATCTGTCTACTACAATACTACAAAAAAAATTCAATTGATCTACTACAGACTTCAGGTACTTTCCAATGAGTAAATAATAAAATAAATAAATCAAGCGCAATAGCAGCACACCCACTGTTTATTTACTCGCTGATGCCAAGAACATACGCACTCAGCTAGACAATAACGTCTGCCGTGCCAAATATAATGCTATAAATTTTGCACAAATCGTCTGTTCAGAAGACGTCATCAGAAACAAATTATTATAAGCTTATTTCTTCGGAAATAATAGGCTGGTATTTATCACCTTAGGAATCTTTAAAAAAAATTGGTGTATTTTCAACAGCATCTTCATTTGCAATTCAGAGCAGTGGTGGCCCAGTGTTAACGGCCGCGACTTACCGAGTTGTAGGTCGTAGGTTTTTTTTAATCACCACTGCTCTAAAAAACTGTGAATGAAAACATCGTGAGTAAACCGGCATGTCCTATAACCAAAAATTCGAAGACATGTGACATCTACCTACCCGCACGGGGCCCGCGTGGTGGATTACGGCCCATTCCCTCACACCAAGAGGAGCCCTGTGTCCCAGTAGTGGGAACGTTAATTATAATAACACGAATCATCAAAGCAAGTATATCATCATCATCATCACCTTTGGAATATTATTTTTCAAACAGTTTACTTACTTCCTTTATTTTGTAAACTGGCCGTAAGCCAAGGAGATTGCCGATCAATGAGTTTGTAATTTCACCAACATTTTATTTCTTAAAAATGAAGCAAAGGAGTCCTGCTTGAAAACAGAAATGAAGTAAGACACTGAAGAATTTCCAAGGTGAAAGGAGAGTATTTAGCTAGCTTTAGCTACTTTTTGCTAGCTGATAAAGATTCTCAAAGCCTGAACCTCATTGTTGGGGGTTCTAAATAGATGTGACTTAGTAACCTAGTCCGTTGTTGTACGTAGGCACGTAGCACTATAATTAGTATCTAACAGAGTAATAGGAGCACAGCTACTAGAAGAGGTCGTTTCGTTTCACTGAGTGCAAACTAGAGGTAATCAGGGTTCAGTACTCCTAGATACACTTCAACTAACATGCTACAGTACTCACTCAGAGAAACTTTTGGATTTGGCACAGTCAGAGGAAAACTTGCGAGACCATTTCGTTGATCGTTTTTCACTCTGCTAGTCTTCGATCGAATTCTCAAACGTATCTAAGTTTCAAGTAATTGTTCAATTTTATGCTGTCTCTGTCATTAGGTATGATATAGTGAAAAAATACTATAAAGATTGTCTTAAAGTTAAGTATCCATTGAGATGTCAAGTGTTGAAAACTCACACACATAACGTTACGAATTCATTGATGAGTTTCCACCTTTGGAGTATAAATAAGTAAACAAATCAAGCCACGAATTTATTATTACACCATAGCGCGTTATTTATAGAGGTTTATAAATAGCTCGCTTTTAGGGCGCTTGTTGTGATATTTCATATAAACTAGCCAATAACGTCTACTTGAAAACATTGTATAAAGTGTTCGGAAAATTGTGGTTTCATAAATAACATAAATGTTAATAATGATGATCGTTTATTACATTGTGGGAAGTGCGCTGAAAGGCTAATAGCAATAGGGACATGTGTGGAACAAGAATATATACGATATGCTGCGCCAACGATGATGGAGAAAAAAGAATTGCAGACAAAGAATACAGAGAAAGAATTTCAATTGCAATATTCAACTATTAAATGAACGGACGTAATCATCTGTATACAGATACAGAAAAACAATACAAATGTAAATACAAATAGTGCACAACTGCGCCATTCAGGGAGTTTGGTATATTCAGTTAAGTCGAAAAAACGTGCGGAATATTGATTCCAATATAGATGCTTATGCAATAGACTTTCCGTCTCTTAGCACTAAGGTTAGGAATCAAATATTCATACAACACGAGGCAAACCCAAATAATGGACCAGACCACCTGTCTATTAGAACTAATGCATCTCACTAATGGCTGAGCACATGCCTAAATCTGTAGCACTTACCCTTTCATAAAGTGTATAAGCCCCTACTAATGATCTTTATATTTTGTCGAGAACGCCAGAGACACAAGAGGAAAAGCGGTCAAGTGCGAGTCGGACTCGCATACGAAGGGTTCCGTACCACGTACAATTTATACATTTTTGTTGAAAATATCAAGTGTCTTCCTATTATGGCTCAAAACATACAGCCCTGTGAGAGACGGACGAACAGCGAAGCCTTAGTAACAGGGATCCGTTGGCACCCTTTGGATAGGAAACTCTAACAAAACCAAAACTCCGAAAAAGCCATCACCAATCTTTGGAAAACAGTAGAACGATAAAGACCACGCTTCGTTTATTTTCCTAAAAGAAAAACACGCCTGAATTAAACTCGTCGAACTTTCTCGAACAACAAAGTACACATTAAGCTAACATTATGCTGTAAAACTGTTATGGTAAACACGACTCGTGAAATCGTGACTGAAGTTACCTTGAAGGTTCTGAAAAGAAATATAACGATTTTTATAGTAACGGAGTGTAGGTAATGAGAATGTGGGGCGCGGAAATTAGTACTTGGCGTGATGTACGGTCAGCTAGAAGTTTTGAACACATCCAAATATTGATAAGAAAGATAAATTAAAAATTTTAAAAACCCCCGATAAAAACAAAGCGTCTAAAAAGTAAAAAAATCGGCTAATGCAAACGCCAACACACACTAGGCATAGTGAATGTATGCTGTTGTAGAAAGGATAGCTGCTGTTAACTTCCTATTTTCATTAGCCGTCCCCCGACACGACGACGCTTGGATCAAAATATTACCTACAACTTTTATGATATTATTTTTTTACTTTTTAGACGCTTTGTTTTTGTCGGGGGTTTTTTAAATTTTTAATTTAATTTTTATTTCCAGCTTTTTAAATTTTATATTATATTACTAGTAGAAACGCTACGATCAAGACGCAGCTCGCCGAAATCTGCGTAGCTGTACGTGTTTTGCCACAGTGAAGCTTGTTACCTACTAATTCACTCTAATTTATCTTTCCTACTCCATCATCAGACTTTGATCACCATCTATCTGTAACCTATTTGTTGAGACCTTTCCAATGAGTCCAAACACGATACCTCTGCTGTAAGTTCGTGAGAGAGTTGGGTATCCTGCAAAGTCCAAGTAATGCTGCAGCATCAGCTCAAGGTTACTACATATAATCTTTTCATATCATTGAAATAAGAGAATTCTTAATTTCCAATCGATTAGACCTGTGGAAGATGCTCACATCCATTCATCAACTAGAAAAGAGCTGATAATTTTCAAACGGCTGAACCGATTTTCTTGAATCATAGCTAAGAACACTCTCGATTAAGTCACCTTTCAAACAAAACCAAAAAAATTAAAATCAGTTCAGCCGTTTGGCAGCTACGATGGCGCAGACAGACACACAGATACACAGATACACACGTTAAACTTATAACACCCCTCTTTTTCCGTCGGGGGTTAAAAAGGAGGACAAGGACCAGATATATGTAGGAGGTTAGCTTAAAATTAAGAGTCAAGAGCGCCTTTGTGAACAAATCTGTTAGATATTACGTGGACAACAAAGAATTAAAATAATGGTATTGCTCCACGATAAAGCGTCCCTTCTCGATAAGGTCTATACTCAAATGAAGCGAGATCATTGCCAAGGTTTGTAACACTCATGTCATGTCAGCTCATGACGGGGCATCCAAGTGTAGATCTACTAGTTAACTAGTATGAAACGATTATCCAGTTGAGTTATCTACTTGCCGACAATTGGCTATAGACGTCAACATACGTATAAAAAGAGCATGATCTAAGACATAAGGAGCCGTTTTAGCCTCGCACGGGCTTTTCTTGTTTTCATTATTTTGTTAATTTTAAATATTCCTTTTTTATTGTTTCTATTTCCTTTGTATATTTTTCTTTCTTTCACTATTATTACACATGTGTTGCAGTTTCTCCGTCGACACTTCATTCTTTGATTGCCTTCTAAATAAATAATAGGCAAACTTGGTCGAGATGGGATAGACTCGCTACTGTCAAGGGATTCCTACAAGTTGTTAGCTTTATCTATATGAGTATACATACATAGGCGATATATGTCATTTTACAATGACATCTTGTTATGAAAGATTTGAGTTCTTTAGAAGCCATTATTTCTACTACTACTAGCTGAATGTCCACACTTCAATAAACAAGATCTCCCTATAGCTGAAGTAATCCATAGGCTTGATATGTAAGTCATCGATCAATCCCTATTAAATGCGAATCATAACGTACAACGTAGCTAGCAAGCTGTATAGCATTTGATGTACTATTCAGTTGATCAATGAAGACGTTAATAACTCCAATGACAAAAGACTTAATTGCAAACTTCCGTACTTTATCACTATAAACCTCTTTTTCTTCAACATGCTTCCCACTCTATCGTCAATCAACCATGTCGTATCCGTGTCGTTGTGTCGCGTCCGTGACGAGCGCGTGCGTCGAACGGTTGGACGCACTGTTCAAGATCAGCGGGCGTGAAGCTAGTCCGTTATGTTGACCGATCCGAGTACTGCACTGTTAAATTGTAACTATTGTGAAGATTGTGTGTTGAAGAAATGTCAGGCCACCGAGTTATAGGCGACTAAGAGTATGTGCAAGGCGGGTAAATTGTGCCGGAACTTGTGAAAACTCTTAGATAGTCATTTTAAAAACCTCACCTGAATTTGAAATAACCTTGTCACCAGTCAGTAAGTGGTTACCACATCTGAGGCTTAACCATACTCTTTTACCAGGCCAGACAGAAGTAAAGTGAAGTGCGTCGCGATTTTGTATGTACCATGTGCGCACCAACTGTAAACTTTTCATCATCTCTGCGGTGCAAATGATTATGGTATTGGCCAGCTTATTCACAGGAAGTTTAGTGGCGTGGTGATTTAAAATTAATGACTGTGTTAACTGAACGTGCAACTTTCTTCACCGACCGTGCCAAATGGCTCTTAAATGAGAGTGCCAGCTTTGTTTATCAGGCCAAAAAAAACCATAAAAATGTGTACATTTTACAAAGTAAAATTAAGGTAAAGAGGTGTACTATAACAGCCACAGGATGTACTATAACATCCACAACGGTTACGCAAAATTGACCCTGAACTTGGGATAAGGGTAGAGAAAAAAGCGTCAAAACAAAAACAGTCTTACGCAAGTTTATATATTGGTGGAAAGATTAAGAAAGGTCCTAAGGGAGGTGTATGACGTAAGCGACCACTTGGAAACATTATACCTTCGGCGCGAACCTTTTACAGGCTTCTCGCATTTACGTGCCTTTACAATGAAATGTACAATTGAATAGAGTCCCATGAAAAACATTCTACATTCTACGTTTTGAATTAACGTTTGGTTCAACCATTGTAAATAATTGTGTTAATTTTGGATTAGGTAAATGTTGTTTTAAGAAGGGTTACATTTCAGATTCTGCTAATGAATTTAAAGCCTCTTAGATGTTGTAAGTAGGTTACAAGCGTGAATAAATAAAGTTTCTACTCAAAGCTGAAGTAACACTCAACTAAAAATAGAATAGGTAAGTACAAACTATAGGTTAGGACTTTAATTAGGTAGATACTGTCAACCGCATCAATGGTTACAATTTGACATTGATAGCTTGATGTCGTAGCAATAAGGGTGTTTTTCGTAGTGCAACTGTTATCACTGATGGGTGGTTGACTGTATTACGAACACAATTGTACATAAACCCAAAAACGAATGAAAATGAACCGTGCGTCATATCGAACAGCTCAAGCGGAAAACCGCAAAGAAAAATTTACTTCTAACATTTACAAACGTTCTCTGCTCACCGTATCTGTAATATTTATGGTGTACCTACATTATAACAAGACACCACAGACAGACAAATTAAAAATCCGGAGTCACACGTGTTACGGTATAAATCGAACAGATTACGTGTGACTCCGGATTTTTAATTTGTCTGTCTCTGGAGTCTTGTTTATACCTTTTTAGTTGATTGACTTTCTTGTTGTAGTTGGGTTTTAGTTTTTATTATTTAATTTTTTTTGGGTTTGTAATATATTTTTGAAATGTGCTAATTAAGCCCTTTCATTTGATACCCAACTTGTTTTTTTTTTTTAGTTCATGACTTTATTTCCTTTAGAGGGCGCCATTTTTAATGTGACATCACATAGCCTATAACCAGCGGACGATCAAGACGCTTCCAACGATACCTCATTTCTCAAATTGTGATGAGTCGTTTAGACGATATGAGGGAACAGGTCAAAATAATAACCCTCCTTTTTTCTTCGCCGTAGTCGGGTAGAGAGTATTCTATCCACAAACAACTTTATGCAGGAACATGACAAGTCGACACCATGAAACAAAAGACAGCTTCCGAAGCGGAGTATCGTCCAACGATTGTCAAGGCGAAAGGTCTCTTGACAAAGGGGAACAGGCGAAACAGTACAACCCTCCAGACTCACCTTTGGCATTTAAACTTGTAAAAAATAATGAGGCTCTAGAACACAGGAGGTATGAAGGAGGATACTCTTAAGAGATAGAACGTCGAGTTTATACACGAATATTTCCAGACGGATTTTGCGAAACAAGTATTTTCTAATCACTGTAATTATGTAAGTTAGGTTGCGTCTCGCGGGCCTCGGGGACTTAATTAATTCTCTTGGAAAGACATGGTAATTTTGTGAAGGGATTCATGAACTATTTAATTTTACAGTCCTTTTTTAGCTAAAGGAGAACGTACACAGATTGTCTAGTAATGCAAATCTTTAAGAACAGTGGGCGGTTTTGGCTCTGCACTAAAAATCACTGAGAGGAAACTTTTGAGATGAAATAATATAGCTATAGAAGCCCAGCTCTGAAATTAAAGCCGTTGCGAGATAAAACTGAAGGCTATGTTGCAATATATTTACGTATTGTAATTACTGTTTGTTTTCCTCTTTTTGAAACGATCTCATTACTTCGCAGAGAATATTAATAAGACCTCACCCTCCACAGTATTTCTTCCACTGCCCTTTGATTTCAGAATCATGGCTATGTTTGATCATTTATTCTGCTTACATCATATATCAAAGTATGTTTATGTGGGATTGGCTTATTAATTCTGTACGCTTAATGAATTATTAAACTAAGCCGGCCTGGAATGTTTACAGGTATTGAAGCGCAGAGTGGTACATTAAAAAAAGGTTAATCTAATTTAAAACAAACCGACAGTGAGGGGTTATTCTGCATTAGCTCATGTGAAATCGAATAAGAAATGAAGAGATCCGAAGGAGAACCAAGGTAACTGATGAATTGCCAAACTTAAGCGGCAATGCGCAGGGCACATTGCTCGCAGAACAGATGGCCGATGGGGCCGAAAGGTTCTGGAGTGGGGGAAGACGTAGCGTTGGAAGGACTCCCACAAGGTGGACTGATGATCTTGTGAAGGCCGCAGGATTCCGCTGGATGCGGGAAGCACAGAACCGGTGGAAGTGGCGGTGCTTGGGGGAGGCCTATGTCCAGCTGTGGACGTCTTGCGGCTGAAGTGATGATGATGTTGATGAGCTGTAAAATTCCTCCCAACAAAAAATATTTCTATTTAGATTAAAATACATTTTTCAGGGAAATGAGATAATTAATATTTATTGTTTCAGTTCTCCTACCCAAAACCTCGGCGGCGTTATAAAAACTTCGAAAAAAAAATATTGGTATAGTTAATGGCAAAACTTTGTTGAAATTAAAAATAACGATGCATTCCGCTGGATTTCATGAAATTAGAACGGGTTGTAATTTTTTTTTTTGAAAACAAAGGGATCCTCCGAGGTAAAAAGTACGGGAGAGGTGAAATTAGTTTTGTAGAGCGGCAAACGAGATGAATACTAATTAGATGAAAGTACTGTTCGTTTTCTTTTAGGTTTTAGGCAGATTGAAAATTGGAATCAACCCAAAGGTAATCACATACAGAATCAAAACATTACATACACTTGCCACTTACATTACATACACTTGCCAGAACACCTTGAGTAGCTCGTGTCTAAGTAATAACAGCCGCACGGGTCGATCCATTAGATTAAGCTATGCTTACCGGGGTTGATCCGTGGATGGGTGACCATCTTCACATACCGAGACTCCGACGTGCCTCGGAAAGCACGTTAAGCCGTTGGTCCCGGCTGTCATTTGTAGATCTTTGACAGTCGTTACGGGTCGTCAGAAGCCCGAAAGTCTGACAACCAGTCTTGCCAAGGGATATCGTGTTACCCAGTTACTGGGTTGTGGAGGTCAGATAGGCATTCTCTCCATGTAAAATACTGGTATTCAGTTGCATCCGATTAGACTGGAAGCCGACCCCAACATAGTTGGGAAAAGGCCAGGCAGATGATGACTCTTGAGAGAACACCAAAACGAGTAAAAATAATTGTAAAATGTTTATGGAAGCAGCCACGTATCGGATACGCAATAAAACAGCAAGTTTATTAGAGCTTACACGACTATTAAAAGTGAATCAAGACGTTACGGAGAATGAAGAAATTATAGGAACTCTCTACACACATTTTTAACCGAACCACCAAGCGGTTTTCCCTAATACAATAATTCCATTAACTTTAACTGAATAAAGCCACCATAAGTTTAATAATGTTATATACATTTTGGCAAAGCCTATTTAATCCGATGGATTTTGGGCGGAACGGGATTATGCGAAGAGGAGCGCCGTCGACTTATATCGAAAGAACTATGGAATTGTTTTTTTCTTATTTATTGGATCAGATAACCGATACTGAATTGAGTTTACATCAGTATATTAGTAAGTAGGAAGTATGTTCTGATCTTGCAGAAATATGCCGCTATCTAGCCGTGGATATTGTGAATGCAGAATTGGATAATTTTGCAAGAGTAGCGTAGGTGACAAGGACAATCTAAATGTTTAGTGGAACGTTCACTACTGGAGCCAGCTAAGATAGCTGGCTCCGGATCAGTTTAGACCATTATGCAAGCATGCAGTACTTAGTAATAATGATAATAGTAATTACCAACTGTGTGAAGCAGATAAGTAGCCATAAAGCCGCGTAGCTTTTTGGAACTTCGCGTGTGGCCATTAGTAACAACAAGCCATCAAACCTTCTCCCGTGGGTGTCGTAAATGCGGCCAGACATAAAAATTGGCACTTACAACATCATAATTTTACAGCGCCAAGCTGTCTGCCAAGCGCAGTTGTTATACCAGAATCATTTATTTTACCCGTCCTTCGGATAGCCGAAAACAGAGAGGAATTTACGGCACTGGAACTAGTAAACTATCTTAAAGAAGAAATTGATTTCTTCTTCGTCGTTCACTTACAACTGAGGATCGCGACCACATACGACGCGTCTCCAATTTATGAGGTCTCCTGCAGTGTGGACCGCTTGGTAAATGCTGCCTCCAACAGCCTTTTTGATCGCGTCTGACCATCTTGGCAGTGCTCCGTCTTGAGCGCATTTCCCTTACCAGCCCAGTATCATAAGTCTTTCCAGACCATGCTTAGGGGAACGCATAATATGTATGAAATCGCCGCTTGGTGATGTTGAGTTCCTCCTGTATGGATTCATTTGTTCTCATGGCGGTCCGTGGTAAGAGATGGACAGACTGCCTATAGAAGAATGAGATACTGTACTGGCTACTGACGATGATGATGTGGGAATCTCATGAATGGTTGAAACGATTAGTAGACTAGAAATACTTAATACTAATGTCAAAATTCTCCTTGCAATTGATGCATTAACTGCGATACCTTCCAACACACTTGAAATCATAAATAACCAAGATAACAAGTAAAAGTTGCCAAATAATGTCTAACTGGGTTATTTATGCGTCTATTAGATTATCTACTTATACTACTGTAATAAATCTTAGTTGGAAAATGAAAAATCCATTAGTGAAAATTCAAAACAGGCCAACTTGATCCTATGAGCACAGTATTCTATCTTCATAGAAAACTGCTGAAACGACGAGCTTCCAAATCTCAGTGTACATCAGTACGCAACAGTATCGAATTCACGGCAGATACACACGTTACGCGCGGACGCGGAAGGTTTGTCTTCCGAGCGGCCGTAGGTAATTATTTCAAGGTCCAAAACAGGCCAACTTGATCCTATGAGCACAGTATTCTATCTTCATAGAAAACTGCTGAAACGACGAGCTTCCAAATCTCAGTGTACATCAGTACGCAACAGTATCGAATTCACGGCAGATACACACGTTACGCGCGGACGCGGAAGGTTTGTCTTCCGAGCGGCCGTAGGTAATTATTTCAAGGTCACTGTCAAGATATAATACTGCTACTTATTTATTCTGTGCTGTGGGCGTCGAAATAGATTAAGAGAGTGTTGAATAAGACCAGAATCCTATATACCTACTGTGAGTAGTGATTATGGCATACTGCCAGGTTTTTTAGGTACAGCTGTAGTCGTATAATATAGGGCCGGCTTATGTTCGGCACTTAAGCTCAAGGCTGATAAGTAAATGGTTTTGAATAGTTAAGATTACAATGGAGCGCCAGGGTTAAAATTCTCGGCGGGTTTCGCTGGTTACGGCATTTAGAATATTTGTTTAGTTATGAAAGCCTCATTTATTTCTATTTATTTCATAGACAGATGGCACTCTAACTACATAGTAAACTAATGAATTAATTTGTTAGGTTTATTGTAGCCATCATCCATTACTCTTATAAAGAGTTATAGGTTATTACAGCTAATTGTCTTAAACTCATTAATGACGTCAAAAAAGTGTTGATATAGAAACTGGTTTTACGCTTGATAACGATCTCAATTCATATGTTTTGTTTACTGGCGCAGAGCTATCACTGTCAAGAAATGAATAAACAAGTGTTGAAGGAGACAAAGAAAACAGTGTTTCTATAGCTAAGGAAGTGTGTTTCGAACATCTTGATAAGGACAAAGGATTCCACAAAAAAAAAACATGCGGGGCAGTCTTCGGGGACTGCCAATAGAAGTGAAAATTATGCAACAATGCGTAACCTCAACGTAATTCAAACGATAGACGGTAGATGGCGCTAAAAACATTTATTCAAGCGTGACGGTGAAGATGACGCGAGTTCCATGATTTTTGTTCACCTAAAAAGTGCTCAACAAGCCTAAAGTAGTTTTTACTTCAAAAATTGATGCAGAAACTGCTGTAGACGATGAAATCAATATTTTTGTACTAGACATTTGAAGATAAAGCGTAATATTAATAAGAAATCCTCACCTGCCACTGTCCCGTCGCAACGACCACCTCCTAGAAGTTAACGCACGAAGCATCGTACACAGTTCAATACACTACAGTCAACATCACCGTTTCTAGTGAGAATTAACAATCATAGTTTAAATGCACTTTACTCACTTTCTGTAACACTGCTTTTATTACATTTGGAAAGTTTTACATTATCACACTTCCGAGGCACTGAGTTTTGGTTTCAATTTATTGTATTGGAAGAATAGATTTAGGAATGATCTACGGAAAATATAAATTATAGGATTTTAAAGAGAAGTAAAATGGGAAATGGGTATCAGTCTGTCTAGCCTTTTCCCAACTATGTTGGAGTCGGCTTCCAGTCTAACAGGATGCAACTGAATACTAATATTTTACATGGAGCGACTGCCTATCTGACCTCCATAACCCAGTAACTGAGTAATACGATACCCCTTAGTAAAACTGGTTGTCAGACCTTCGGGCTTCTGACGACCTATAACGACTATCAAAGATCCACGAATGACAGCTGGGATCAACGGCCTATGGTGCTTTGCGAGGCACGGAGGAGTCTCGGTATGTACAGATGGTCACCCAACCACGGACCAACCCCGGCAAGCGTCGCTTAACCTGATGGATCGACCCGTGCGGCTGTTACAAGCCGCGATCTCTTGCTGAGAACTCAAATGGGTGTACACTGTACAAATTAAATTAAATGGCAATCTTCAGACGCGTCTTGATTGATATATTATTTTATATCAATATTCGCCAAATCTGTGAAGTTTTCGCCAGCTATATTCTTTATTAGGTATATCTTTGCTACCACTCTTTGCTACAATACGTTAGAATGACTAACTGCTTCAATTTAAATTATTGCTGTTATAAATATTGCCTCAACGCAGGCGAGTGCCTCGATATAAGCAAAGTCACATTTATTTTTAGTACTGTTTTCAACTATCTTCTACTCCAAGAGTATTGGGTCGATTATGTGCAAGTTTAAGGCCATTAGGAAATTGAAGTCCATATTTATCTGGTGCCTATGTGGTGGTTTACGTTTTATAGTTTCGCGTCTTTTAAAAATTATATCTGGTATTGCTGTAATAGCAGTGTTGTCTATATCCTGTTTCATGTTATATCCATCGACGTCTTTGAAGTTTCTAATAGTATGGGCATCTGGCTAGTTCAAACAATAACAATTTAAAACATATTTATGTCGTATTTTATTTGGTACTAGCGACTCGCTCCAGCTTCGCAAGGTTTTTACGACTTGACAAAACATCGAGATTTCTTAGATAATGTAACTTTATATTAACATAAACCTTCCGGAATAAATTCTTTATACGATGGTGAAAACCCCATCAAAATCTCTTGCGTGATTTACAAGAACAACGCGAACATACAGACAAAAACGAAAAGCGACTTTAATTTATAATATGTATAGATAATAACGTCGCTATGATTAACCATTATGTTTTTATTATATTTAACTCCAGCAAGGAAACAATAAAAAAAAAAGCTACGACTTCAAATCTTCTATTTATTTTCAGTAAAATGCGTCTAAATCTTAGTTTAACTATATTCAAAACATCAATAATGTTTTAATGGCAGATAACAGTGCATCATCAGACACTAATCGATAACGTGTCGATTACCAATAATTTCAACACGTGCAAAGGTACCCCCTTTGCACGGGTGAATTATAGCCTTCATCGGTAAAATCATCTAATTATTCATTTACTTATTAATTCTTCATAATGATACTAAATAGCATCATGCATCATAGCCGAGGAATGGGCGAGCGTGTGAAAGTGCTCGCGAAGACAATGGCCGCTAGAATGACGTCACTGCATAGAAATATTAGAGTAAACGTAAAGAAAGGAACGTAGACTTGTCTGGTAGATAACTTAAAGTATTCCATTTTTATTAGGATTTGGTATTTATAAATAAAAGGTCTTATGATTTTGTCCAGTATCGTGAACACGTGAAGGTTGAAGAAACAATTATAGCAGGATTCAACACGACCAATGATATAGAAGGCAAGTTTGAAATTAATATTACGGAGAATAACGACTGAAAAGCGAATGCGAAATTTGCAAAAACCGATAAGTACAAGAGCTTAAGCAGTTGAAGATTCCGAAGTTGAAAATGATAAAATTATGGACCAGACGGTTTCAATATTAAACTTGTATACATTTTGAAAGGAGAGATACGATGAATAAATATTCGACTATTAACCCACTATTAATAAAACTTGACATCGCCCGACAAATCTTATCAGAGCTCACAGACATTTTCTTTTATAAGGAAGAGGACAATGAGGATAAACATTTTAGTGACCATAAATGTATTATTAAACTTTAATGTAGGTTATATAGGTTATATTGTATGAATTTGTAAGTCACCAACGTTTTTTGGCTCGAGTAAAGGCCCCCAGTACGCGAGCCCGTTGGCCGACTGCGATCGACAATCAATGTCCAAAACTTGTCATAAAAATTAGTGGTATTTCTAAAAAATACGTGAACTGCCCCTCTGTTTTTATAAATTCCAAGCATTATACAACCTTCATAATCAAAGTAATTTATCGATAATATGTACTATTAAAGCTCCATTTTCCAGTTTCAATTATTCTATCAACCCCATGCAGTACTAATACAAATTGCTTTACCGTCAGTTAAAACTTCGTCCCTTCTCCGTTTTTAATCCGGCATCCCGTGCGGGATTAAAATGGCAATTTTATCGATACCTGCAAAGCGGTATACTTCGACAATTTTATCGTTACCTGTAATACGGTTTACCTCTAATGCTTTGTATTTAATTAAACTTGATGAAGACTAGTTTTTGTGCTCTGGTTCCGAGTTACCAATCATTGTTGCTACATTCTTTTGCTACCGAAGTTTCTTGTAGAACGTTTTGGTTTTCTTTAAGAAATTCCAATTACTTAATGTATAAAGTAATATTTGAAAAACAATTTAACACTGGATATTTACACTATGTAGAGGAAAATATTAGATATATGATCGAATATTTTATTTTCATTTCTACTTATTTTTCACATATTCCACTAAGGTAAAACCTACTTCTCAAGGGACACAAATCGGGGACACTTTCATTTTGTTCACAATTACAATACAGAAAGTTGTATAGAGGACTTATTTTTTTACAGGACGATACAAAATATCATAAAAAACGATAAAAGAGGTTTTATGCTTTAGAGAATGCAAAATCATGACAAGCTGTTTTATTGAGTTAAATTAAAATTGAATACGTAGGTAGGTAACAAAGAACCTGTTGTATCAAATCCCACAAAAAGAGTCAAGGATAGTCAAAATTTTCGTTAAAATTAATTAAAATTCTTGTTTGTCATTTAAAATTTAGGCACGTTTCATATTTTTTATAAAGCTCCGTTCACATGCAGCAAGTTTTGTACGAGTGACATGGTGACAGGACTCAGTCTGATGAAGTCGAGTGCGTTTGTAGTCTCCTAATAGATAATGGCCAACCTTCCAGCTTGCGCTGCATGCTCTGTCACCTTTGCACCTTGATGATCTAATGACTGCGTTAGTGAGCTGAGTACGCGTAGCTGAATTTTGGGTCAAACATATTTGAACTTTTTGCCATCGAAACGATGAAGAAGGAGCGTCGTCGTAGTAATCGTCGTATCGAAACAGTTCCAAAGTGCAAGAGTCTAAAATTCAAGCGAAATTGTTTTTGCATGGAGCGGCTGACTATTGGTCCTCCACCACCCAGTTACTGGGTAACATGATACTTCTTGTTAAGACTAGTTGTCAGACTTTCGGGCTTCTAACTACCCGAACAACTGTCAAAGATGTACAAATGACAGCCGGGACCAACGGCTTAATTCCGAGGGACTCGGTACTCGAGGGGATCTAGGTTTGCAATGGATGTTCACCCATCCACGAGCCAACCTCGGCCAGCGCTGCTTAACCTTGAAGATTGACTCGTGCGGCTATTATTTAGATACTAGCCCGAAAGAATATGTCATAAAAATATATAGCTTTTCGTATACATTAAAACTTATTTCATTGACAAAAGAGGATTAAAGCAGTGAAGTTTGAAGTCAAATTAGAACGCAGTAGCATTCGTAATAAGATTATACTGATGACATACTCAGCAGACAATACAACGCTGGACTAGAGACAAAGCACTAGATCTAAAGACTACCTATCGGCAGGTGCAGAAGATGTAGAAAATAACTCTTATCCCGTTGATTTTATAGCGCATGCATGAATATTCTCTTATATATTTCTATGCGGAGTAGAAAGTAATGCAATTTATAACAGCCACCCGGAGGTTGCTAATATGTGTAACTAAATTATTTTGATCTAAACGGATGTAGATAAATCCAATTTATAAACATTGCATCATATCGAACAACATTTACAACTATTTTCCGCGATTGCTTGATTTTTCTAGGTTCAATAACAAATATCTTTCAGATTTATACTTTACTCAGAAAGAAGAGTGTGTCATAAGATTTAATAACAAAATAATTTAAACTGCAATTGGCACAATCCAGAACTGGGTTGAAAACTGCAGAAGAGATAGATATATTTTATTATACGATTTGAGAGATAAGAGCGATTCATAAACAGCTCAATAACAATAAGAATAATTCATATCATGAAATAACTAGGGAATTGAAGGAAGAAAGAGTTGAAGAAGACTCCCAATTTAGTTCGAAAATGGCGTAATGTCACTCACAGACAAAATCAATTTAGCAGAGCCAATTTTGTCGCAGAATAGAAGCCTTATAACGAATCAGACAAACTGGTGTTTGACCAAAATCGATCGTGTGTGAACGCTTAAGCTGGAGCTACGACAATTATTTTTACTGTCGAAGACACAATGGGTGGCATTTCTCCGTAGGAAACGACCAATTAGAACCTTTCACCAAAATTCATCCTTTTCACATGTGCTTGTTCAAGATTCAATTAGAATGGAAAATATAAAGTTTTCATCTTTATTAGCAACATAACGTAGATTTTCATTGATCACTGGATGAGTTATCTCTATCATCTATCTAATTTAAATATTATCTATTTTAATATTCTTATTAGCATTTAATTTATTAATCGATGGCGAGAAGTTTATACATCTATGGCCCAAAATTCAGCTGCGCGAACTCCGCTCACTGACGCAGTCATAAAATCATCTAGTGCACAGGTGACATGATGCGCGAGTGCGCATCCTATTAAATTATGAGTTATCTTGGCTCCAAATGTTTGTTTTAATTTGGGTACAGGAAAGGATCAAGTTCTAAAAATAATATTCGTTTTCATTTTGATTAACAATTTCGTGATTCGGAAGGAATTCTTAATTTATGTTTTCTTCCTTTATCCAGTTTATTACATCCGATTTTATGGCTGTTATGGCTATTATGTTCATGCAATTTAGGTAATCATTCTAGATTAGTAGTAGTATTGTTGAAATAAGGTTTTCGAACCGAGGATCACGACCTTCTTATTGTATGGTATATCAACTAAAGTCTGTTTTTTTTTAATTTCGTAGGTTAATTTGACATTTCAAGTAATTGTTGTTGGTTTTTTTCAATTTGGAGTTTCACATTTTCACCTGTCAAATTAGTCTACAAGTTTAAAGATGAAATTAAAAAAAAAACTATTGCCTATGTAACTCTCACAATTAAGACGAACCCAACGACACCTCTTATGTTAAAATCCGTTAAGCCGTTTAGGCTACAGAGCGTGCCAAAGAAATAGACATACATACATACAAACATACATACCTACTCTCGAAAAACATTACCCTCCTTCTGGGGCAGTCGGGTAAAAATAGACCTTATAGTATCCATGTGTTGCTACTGATTCATGTATTACGTTATCACACGTTATCCCCGTATCATGTTTATAAATAAGATGTACTAGGGTTATGGTAAAGCTAGTAACTCCAAAATATAGATTACCTAGCTAGAGCATATTGTACTCTGGGATGGTTAGTAGTAATAGTTACATGAATGACACCATTTTCTATCACGTAACCAATTAAAAACTGGGTTAGCTAATGAAACAGTGTTATATCAAGTTGTGGTGCTCCGATATGAGGTATAACCATTTCATCTGACTGATATATTCCAGCAATATTATTATACAAGCTGCGCGCCGCCGTTTTACCCGCATAAGTCTCGATCCCGTGGGAATATCGGGATAAAAGGTATCTTCTGTCCTTCTCCACGTCATAGTCTACCCATGTGCCAATTTCATCTAAATCCGTTCAGCCGTTTTCGCGTGAAAGCGTAACTAACTCACTTTCGAATTTATAATATTAAGTTGGGAAGTTAGGATGTTGCAGCACTGTATTTTTTGTAACCAGTAAATGTGTTCCATTTCTCGAATATGCTTCAATCGCACATACTAAACAGAACGGTTGAGTTTTCCATCAAACATTTTCTCCCTTATTCATTTCCTTACCCTCTTGACCAGAACCCTAAACAAGTTAAATGATAACCACCCCTCGAACGATGGGTTTATTGACCTCTGGCTTTTCCGGAAAATCTTGAAAAGGGCTCTCCCTGGACCATAGAACGATATTTAAAAATATCAAGTTACAATTTTGTAAAATAATAGCTTACAGACAGCAATCTATCAAACGTAATATTTTTGTAATAAAATTGTCAATTTGTAAAGAAAACATTCTCTTCAGGACCTTTTCAGTGGCGTACGGCTGAAGGTTTACTTAGGATGGGTTCCAATAATATTGACAGAAAGGGTTTGAAATTATTATACAGGGTAGTTTAATGTTTGTCACAAAAGATACAGGGTAGAGCGCCTGACTAGAACTTTAAGTTTCCTTGAATGTCATTTAACAGTACTTGTGAATAGTTCAGAACGACTTGTAATTAGGAATATGGTGACTAGGTTATGTTTAGAGTTCATGGTCTTTAAAAAGAAACTGCACAATATGAACTGATTAGACTAAAAATATCTCCACTTATAAACCCGACATTTGGATGCCCTGAAAAGGAAGCAGTTTCCTCACTAATGAGCCCGGCATATCGTTTAACTACTACCATCCCCAAATCAACCTTACCAAACAAAGAATAAAGTCGAATATCCTCCAAAACATCCACAACCGAATCAGAAGTCGCAAAAACCAAATCTAAACACGGTTTACGTTCCCAAAATCTACAATAGAAACAATGTTGAACAGTTCGAACGTAAACATTTAATTTCTAACTGAAAAAGAACACCACAGCACACACTAACACAGAACATGCGGTCCAAATGAGTGATGAGGTGAAAACTCGCGATTACATTACAATCGTGCGACATACGTAATTTTGCCGTTTATTGCGACGAGCGGTAGGCAGTCGCGTACAGTCGTCGTGTAGCGTGTGTTGAGCGTATCGATCGCGGGTCGCGGCGGAGCCGAGTTGCAGAGGTGTGCCGCCCGGCACGTACCGTCGGCCACTGCTGTGCGAGCGCTCGAGATGAACGTAGACCAAAATAGAACAGAGGGGCAACCGGAATCATGAATTCCGGCTTGTTTGTTTCGGAAGTCTTTTGACTGAGGAAAGGCTGGCTATCAATAGGCAAAGAAATGGGACGTCAGATAAGGGTTTAAGTTTGCATAGTTTACAGTAGACGTGGTTAGCAGGGATCGATAAAAATACTGAATGTTTAAGTCTCTAACGCTCGATACTAAGAATGAAATGATATTTAGTTAGCTCATTTCGAAATGTTTGACCGATTACGGTTAAGAAAATATTATCCAATTGTTGCTAGGCGAATATACAAAATTAGGTAAATAGACGGTAATGATATCCAAATGACACAAACAAATAAACAGCGTTAACAGTGTTGATTTTTTCCTGTTTATTGTCTTAGTCACAAAGTTAATATAAATTAAGTAATTTTCCTCCTAATGTGATGTTAATCATGTTCAAACGCGCCTAATTTGGTTATAAACGAGTTGATTAAACGTAAATTTTATTAAAATCATGTTTGAGTGAGTCAAACTTTGTTTCCTGTTGTCTTACCTGTATTATCCTACCGCCAGATACTAGGTACTGATTTAGTATTACGTATTGTACCTACATCTAATAGCCACCTGGTACGTGACATACTCTTTGCCCGCTGACCGTACCGCGGCGGCGCATCGCTGCGTCGATCGACGGCAACGCACGAGACGCATCCGAATTCTGTTTATAAATAAACAGCAATGTCCGTTCGTATTTACAACGAAACACTTGTTTCCTCGACTGTACTGATTAAGATTATTTTAAACGCTAATAAAAATTGACTTTAACGGTTTTCGCTTTGGGTGGTAAATACGACTACATGAAAATTTTCTATGAATTGTTTTGTTCTGTTTTCTAGCACAAACATCAGTTTCATTGGATGTGAGTTTTTACCTTATTTTACATATAAATAGAGGTATAATGAAATAGGAAGGCTTGTGTAACTAGTCAGCAACAAGGCTTGTGTATGAGTTGGCTCTGGGGTCACTTAACTTTTTATTTATTTACACTCCAGAGATACAAACATCTGTGCCCCATTTTTTTTTTTTTTTTTTGCGTGTGGGCAATCCTCCAATGACTTCTCCCGCTCTGGGCGGAGCGGAAGGGCGTGTCAGACTTTTTCACTAAAACCCACCCGTGTTCCTTCAGTTGCCTGTTTCCAAGGTCCCGGTATCCCTTTCGGACTAACCCGCAACCCTGCCAGGATCTGTGTAGCCCTAACCGTGCGTTTGCACTAGCGAAACATTTACGACAAAACATGTTGAAGTCTCTAGTTCCTGTCAAAAATTGTATAGAACATCGACAGGAACTAGAGATTTCAATATGTTTTGTCGTGAATGTTTCGCCAGTGCAAACGCACGGTTACCTACTCTTATTCTGATTTTTTTAGTTACGTATCATGTGTTGCTACTTTTTGGAACACAGCTCCATGATTTTGATAAAAATACAAAAGGAATATATAAGTACTTCCTCTTTCACCAATATCCTTCAACCGCACTGTTTCATTACCAGAGTTATTTCAAAGGTAACAATTAAATAAATGTTTTGTAGCTACTTTATGTTCTTGTAACGCCTGAAGCACGACCCTTATTGTTTGAAGTAAATGTTTTACGGGTAATTTGTGTAAAATTATTATAGCCTAGTACTAAACGGATAACTTAATATTATAAATGCGAAAGTGAGTTTGTTTGTTACTCTTTCACACTAGAACGGATTTGGATGAAATTGGGCACATGGGTAGACTATGACTCAATACTCAATATATTTATTTGCATTCCACAATGTTAACTTAGGTGGTTACATTAAAAAATATACATAATTTTAGATCGTTGTGGACCCTGTCGGGCACAGCAAGATAGGATAGAGGAAGAGGGCTAATATTATAATATTATTATTTGAAAAAGAAAAAAAAAATGTAAATGAATAAATGTTTTTCTACTACTCACTTCCACTATAATTTTAATTATTATTTTTGGTATTTGTTTTTAAGTATTCATTAAAATATTCATTAATATTATAATAGCATTTATGGATTAGGTATTGTTTTAGTTTATTTATAAATATATTAAATTTTTGTTCATTTTTAATTGCTTCTGGTAATTTATTATATATTTTAACTGACATTACTAAAGTACTTGTTGAGTGCATTTTCAGCTTAGACCAGGGGGCCTAGACAAAATCCTTTTTCTGTAAGCGTTAACGCCAACGGAAAGATCAAATTGTATGGAGTTGACAGCAGCAGTCACGTGACGTCTCTAAAGCTAATGTCAACTCCATACAATTTGATCTTTCCGTTGGCGTTAACGCTTACAGAAAAGGGATTTTGTCTATAGCCTCTGGAAAAGGACTATGCGGGTGGAACCGCGGGGCGCAGCTAGTTGTTGATATAACGTCTAGTAACTCTCGTCTAACTTTACAATGATTGCAAATGCAATGAAAAGTTTAATATAAAAAAAACATTGCAGACAACATGATCCATAAAAAAAACACAATTTACAATATAATAGCAAAGAAATTCTATTGCAAATCTACATATATTATAAATTAAACGCGTTGTTCTTCTAAACCACGCAACAGATTTTGATGAGGTTTTCACCATCGTTTAGAGAATTTATTCCGGAAGGTTTATGTGTATTATACTTACGTTAATATTAAAGTTACATATAACTTAGAAATCTCGATGTTTTGTCATGTCGTAGAAACCGTGCGAAGCGGCGTTAGTTAAAATTAAAATAAAAACATTTACGCGGCTATTTGTAACCACTGGTTGTGTTTGGAAACAGCTCCAGAAATAGAAGCCACCAATTCAGCAAGATTTACTAACAATATATATGTAGGATTTTGGCAGATAGGAAGACAACACGCTGAATTATATTGACGTAGGTAAGTAATTACAGTCCGCGTCCGGGGAAAGCATGATAAACACATTCGCAACAGAAATAGACTGTGATACAGTGTCTACGTCTGGTCCGTGTCTAAGAATTAGTTACGTATTGAAATATCTTCATAAACAAGGCTGACTGAAAACAAAACGCGACCCAAATCACTGAAGATAGAAACATGGAAATTGAAATTCAATAGAGTGGCGACGAGCTCAGCAAATGAAAAGGTTTTTAAAGTGATGAAGTTTATGATTCCACATAGACAAATAACGCTACAAACAAGACATCATCTAAGCATTGGAAATCCGTGAATCGACTGTTAGCTTATGATGGTCGCTACAGATCCAATCTGGCCAGATGGGATATCATAGACCCATTCCAAACACAGTGTGAGTGTGGAGACTGACGCAGGATATGCCACATTTT
Organism: Lithophane semibrunnea; assembly: GCA_947363905.1. NCBI lineage: Eukaryota > Metazoa > Arthropoda > Insecta > Lepidoptera > Noctuidae > Lithophane > Lithophane semibrunnea. The sequence continues at coordinate 2,795,804 of OX376205.1, forward strand.
CTCTCCTGTCACACAGTTACCTGCACCCTCCAGAGGGCCTAGACAAATGACAATCGCTTCGAAAGCGTTTCGTGTTTCTACAACGACTTTCAACAGGATTGACATAAGATTTTCGATAGCTTATATCAGTCTTATACATTTTTGCGTTTTCCATCATTGTTATCGCTGATAGAATGTCACTTTGTCTAGGGCTTCAGGACTTAAGGCACCTATCTCACCGCTGTCGAAGAAGCGACTAGTTATCGACTCGATTTTCTCGCGGCATTGTGAAGAGACAGCGATCAGTTATTAATATATGTATATCTTTTAATGATACGGGTTCTAGATGGTGGCATGATGGTGGATAGTGCTGGGATAGAAGCCTAAATGAGTCAACCGACAGAGCTGTCCAGGTCGATACGTACAGCACGCGTAGCATGACCGCCATAGAAAGGGGGAAGAATAGACAAAATAACAGATTCACAATCTGTCATTTTGTCTATTCTTCCGTCGACAAAACCCGTTTTTATGGTGGCCATGTTACGGGGTGCGCCAAAGTTCACCTAAATTTATAACTCCGATAATTGGAAATCCGAAAATGTTCTTCCTAACATTTTTCATCCTAACAATCACAATTCCTAACTACTCTGTCTCTAATGTTCATAATTCCGAAGCATTCAATTTCATAATGTCAGTAGCAATAAACATCTATTATACTTTTATTTGTTTTCCTATATTTTCTCAACATAACCATCTTTTACACTATTATTCAAAGTCATATCTTTTTGTGTAGATTTCCTTTTATTCATAATAATCAGTATTATATACATTAATTTTGCGTAAATATAAGGCTAAAAGAGTCTTGGTGTTTTTTGTCTCCGACTAACCGTTTGTCGTAAAAACGTTGTGGAAGGGAACCATAGGTTAAGTTAGGTTAGAACTGTGACCAACTACGCACGAGCCGAGCGAGCGAAGCGAGCGTGCCGCGGCAGCGGCCGGCGAAGTGCCAGAACCGAATCGGTCCTAGACGACACTCTGACCTTCTGAATACGAGTGAAAATATTATGGTAATTGTGTTTAGGGATAAAAGCGTTATGATAAAAAACAGTAGTAGTTTAAATATATTTACATTAATGATATATAATAACAATTTTCGGAAACATGAGTGTTATGAACATCGCCGGTAGCACTACAAATAGTATGAATGAAAACTTTAGGATGAAAAATTTTAGGAAGAGTGATCATTCGGATTACAAATCATTAGGAAGAACAATTTCGGGTAAAGAACTTTAGGTGAGCCAATATGGACCCCATGTTACGTGTGGTTGGACAATATATGAATCAGCGACTCGAGAAGAACACTTTGAAAAGTTAGATATGAATCGTAACGTTTGGTTACGATTCATATCTCGACTTTCAGGCATTACGACAATAAACCAACACTCATAATTCAATAGACAAACATTTGTCTATGAATAATAAACTTTTCAACGAAAACACAAATATTGAAAGTGCGTCAGACTGACCAAACACAGCATTTCTTTTATGGGTACAATAGCTGCCGTACCCACTAGCTAGTCTACTAGAATGGGCCCAAAAAGCCTGCAATGTAAAGTTCAATGAACCGGTAACTTCATGACATTAACTGAATATGTATTAGTTTAGGTTTATACATAAGCATCTTTAGAAATATGGGGAATAATGGGGATACAAGTAAAGGCTAAATAGAAATATCTAAATCAATGAAAACGCCCTATAGTCCGTCCAGTCGTTGGGATAATTTTACTAGGAAGGTTTTCCAGGAGTTTTGAAAATTGGTGATTTTATTGCATTCGACGTGCTCATTTCAATGTTTATTTACCACCTCGTATCTTTGTCGCTTGCTTGCTAAGAAATAACAGCCGCACGGGTCGATCAATCAGGTTGAGCTACGCTTGCCGCGGTTGGTCCGTGGATGGGTGACCATCTTTACATACCAAGACCCCTCCGTGCCTCGGAACGCACGTTAAGCCGTTGGTCCCGGCTGTCATTTGTAGATCTTTGATAGTTGTTACGGGTCGTCAGAAGCCCGAAAGTCGGACAACCAGTCTTACCAAGGGGTATCATGTTACCCAGAAACTGGATTGTAGATATCAGATAGGCAGTCGCTCCATGTAAAACACTGGTATTCAGCTGCATCCGGTTAGACTGGAGGCCGACCCCAACATAGTTGGGAAAAGGCTAGGCAGATGATGATGATCTTTGTCGCTTGCCCCGCCATATTGGATAAAAGGCGCTCAAAAACACGTTTTTGACAATATAACCCCCTTTTTGAGAACCAAATGACTGTACTACTAGGTAGATAAATAGCAGAAGTACGAATACCAATTTCTATGGAAATGTACCCATGGCTTGAAAATTGAACTAGAATTTTATCACAACTTGCATTTAATAAGTTATCCATTACAAGAGGGTAATAATGTCAAAATACACAAACCCATCAGACTTACTTAGATACTTTTTATTTGATCAATTAGTCTAGAATTCGGCCTTTATACAGGACGCTTTTAGACCAATCAATATGGCGACATTGGTCGACTTAAATAGATAACATTTGGATGAGCATTTATTATTACCTAGCTGACCCCAGAAATGCTGACCTGTCCAAATTGACCTGTTCAATAATTCCTATACTAAGGGCTGATTTTATCAAAGTCAGATATCTTTTAGCCGTGGAATAAAATTGACATCTGACAGTTTTTGTATGAAAAAACTGTCAAAAATTCAAAATTTATTCGCAGGATAAGACTTATACTCAGTATAAAAGTTTGGTGAAATTCACCCTAAGTGCACTTTCAAGCCCGATATGTCACCTATGGACCTAGACAAGTGATAATCGCTTCGAAAGCTATTTGTATTTTTACAACTTTCAACAGGATTGACGTAAGCTTCTCGATAGCATAATTTTAGTACTAAACATTTTTTCCTTTTCCATCATCGTTATCGCTGATAGAATGTCACTCTGTCTAGGGCCTCTGAGACCCTAGACAAAGTGACATTCTATCAGCGATAAATACGAAACGCTTTCGAAGCGATTGTCACTTGTCTAGGCTGACTACTAGAATTGTCTTTACGTGCTATTTGCGCGTGACCGTTCTCATTTTGATGTCTAGCCTAGGTTCGTGGCTAAATATTAGGCTAAAACAATCCATAAATCAACTCAGTGTAGAACGGGGCTAGATCTCGTTAAAGATAGCTGAATATGAGTAGTTGTGAAGTCTGTGTCGACAAATGGATGTTATAAGCCGAGTTGATTGGTTAGCGAATAGGCGAAGCGATTTAGTTTTAGTTGAACGCTTAGGGAGTGACCACACTTATCGACGCGGAATCGACTTATGCCGCTCACATATCACACTTTTAGAATTTAGTTCGACGTGGTGTGGCGTCGCGACTTCAAAACCGAAACGAGGCGAATGACGTCTTCTTCGCTTTTATTGCATGGACATAAGGCTCATTGTAACCGGCTCAAGCCGAATCCGCGTCGATAAGTATGATTCACTCCCTTAAGATCTGTTCAGTGAGTATTCCTTATATATTATACGCGGTCAAATATCGTTTATTTATAATACAAGCAATTTTATTTCGCTAACAGCTTGCAATTACGGTTTACTTGTACAGAAAAACAGTTTTTGACTTCCCGATCTTAAAATCCATGAACAGCAAACAAGTTTACTGGCTGAAAGCTGTATTCAATAGAAAATTAATCAGAAACCATATCACAATCACACGGAACCTTGAAAGAAACTAGGTTTCTTTTTATGAACCCACTGAAAGTCACAAAAAGGTATAAAACGCCAATTCTTTGTTCTCAACACCGTTGGCTTTCAGTGCTTTGTGACTGAAAATCATTGGCCCAGACAAAGAAAACATTGCCTTATACATATTATGGACAGTCGACAAAGTTCTTGGTTGGCTACTTTTAAACCTTATTAGGTACTAAGGATATAAGGGTGAAAAGTGGCCAACTTTGTTAGTGTACATTTCGATTGCAATATATTGATATATAAACTGCTTTATTGGTCTGGTTGCAAACGCTACTGCTGAGGTGGGGTCCTGAGATTGATACCTGGGTCAGGCAAACTGTTTATGGACTTAACATAAGATCATCAACAGCACGCCTGTATTCCCCGAAGGGCTAAGCAGAGCAGTAGCACGCCCACATTTCGCCAGTTATGTTTAAGTCCCATGTAATAACGGGCGACCCTATTGCCATCAACCGGGCGCAAATCCAGACTCCGGACTGCTACTGAGAAATTCCTGATGGAAAAACCCAATAACACTTTGAGTCCATACTCAGTGTTTTTCCATCAGGAAGGCAGAATTCCATACTTTTGCCTGGTTAATGCCAATAATCTCGCCGCAATATCCTAGGCCTTGTAGTCGTAAGCACAGAATAGTACAGAAGGCGCACTCCGCATTTTAGGTATGAAGCTACGAGAACGCTGCGGGCTCGTCTTGTCGGGCCAATTCAGTGAGCGTAGCGTAGTCAGAAGCTAGTAGAGTTACGCGATAGAAAGAGAGGCAGCTACTAGGTGAATATAACTGTAGGTAATTTGCGCTGTGCGACCTGAATTACACTTTATCGTGTTGTAGCTAGATTCGCTTTTTATCTGTATATAGGCCCTACCCTACCTCAAATTGCTTAGCGTGGTCCTCTGTTATGCCGAAAATACTGCAGCATTCATTTTGAAATAAATATATGTTAAAGTTGAGGATTGATGCTAAGTCCTGTTTGGCGAAAACACGATTACATAAAATGTTCTCGATGGAAAATAAATCCAAAGTAAGGTACCTCTAAACCGAACTATAAACCGCTGGTATTTAAAAAATAATTCAAATTAGATCATAAAACTTTGCATAATAACTAACTATACCTAAAGCAGGTCTTACATTTTTCAATTACCATTATTTTCACCGTAAAAAGCAACTACCTAAACTATTCGAGGCTTGAGAGCCGCCAGCACCCCCACTCTGTCTCGCTCTCACGCAGGCCACGAGTAGTATTGTGCGAGGGAGATGAAATATTAGTTAGGGTATGGCCGTACGGGCGTCGTAAGTATCATTACTGAGGAAATCACACCACTGCTCTCCCCCTTGGGAAATAAACGCGTAATGTTAAATTCAATGATATTATTCCTGCTTATTTCCTTTGCAAAACAATTATGAACAAGGTAAGTATAATTGTACCGTGTTATTGTTATTAGATATTTTGTACCGTGTGGTGTAGGATAAGAAGAAAATTATCTTTCTCGCGAGTGCTGTGGTGGCGGCTAATGTGGGTTTACACTATGTAGGGTAATACCGTGCTGTTTTGTAAGTGTGTGGGCGGTGTTACACCTTCATCCTTTAAGAGTACAACTAATTGTCCTTATGTTTCCAGATTTATCTTACTCTACCTTAGTCTGTTTGTATGTGACCTATTCACGCCTAAACAACTGAACGGAGGCAAGGAGATAGATGGCATCCTGGGGAAGGACAAAGGGTACTTTTTATCGCGATCACACCACGCGGGCGAAGCCGCGGGCGGAAGCTAGTAAATACAATAATTACCCGCATACAAATACCTAAAAATAAAAGTACTAAGTATTTCCCAATCCATACCTAAAAACATAAAACTAGGTCCACGTATCCAATACAATATAATGCTTTCATGCAAAACGACCGCGAAACGATTCAGTAGTTCATTGACCGATTATTTCAGAAGTAGCCGCTGTCAATTGACCTGAAAACGGCAATGCATGTCTAACTTACCCCGTAACCCGAATACGAGTAATGGACTGGTCGGATTTAGTTGGGGTAATCCAATAGGTTTGTTTTGTATTCCAACAGATAAATAAAATGTATGGTAAAAATATATTTGAGTACCTTAAAATATTTTCAGACGAAAGATTAATTAAATAGGTATTATTATCGATTGCCAATATATCTACTTAGCATGATTACTTTAGCAGTATTTATTTAATCGGCTTAAAACTTCCCAGCTTTAATAGGATCTAATTTAAATCAGGACATTTATGAAACTTGATTTTCGATATTCACCAAGATAGCGTCTTGTCCATAATCTAGTGTGTTTTTATTTTACTATATTTCTGATATAACTATTTAGTTCAAATATGTTCTTTCTTTCATTGTTTTTTTGGGGTTAAAATCTTCGCTTTGTACCAAAATCTTCGCTATTTCTTTCCTCATCGCGATTGACCTAGCGATAAGCGAGCCAATAAGATCAATACCGCCGCGTCCATCAACAATAACCTCGCCACTTTACACATTAGTATGCATGCAAACTGCATACAATATGCATCGGACTACACGCCGGAATTAGGTCGCGGGTCAACGACACAACCACCCTTAGGTCGTGAACTTTGGGTTTCTGTGACTGAAACATGACGAGAATTTATTAAGAATTGAATGTGTATGTGAATTCTACAGTGACTTGGTTGGTTTAGAAATGAAGCAACATGGATAGGGGAGTTAAACGACTGCGTAAGGGATCTAAACGACTGCGTACGGGATTTAACGACTGCGTACGGGATCTAAACGACTGCATACGGGATCTAAGCGACTGCGTACGGGATCTAAACGACTGCGTACGGGATCTAAACGACTGCGTACGGGATTTAACGACTGCGTACGGGATCTAAACGACTGCGTACAGGATCTAAACGACTGCGTACGGGATCTAAACGACTGCGTACGGGTATCTAAACGACTGCGTACGTACGGGATCTAAACGACTGCGTACGGGATTTAACGACTGCGTACGGGATCTAAACGCCTGCGTATTGGAGTTTAAAGAGAATAATGCGAGTAGATGTGACCGAGAGGCCACTGGGACTCTTATGAGGCTTAAGTAAGGGCTCATTGACACGAGGACGATTCGTGTTTTTTGACGAATCGTCTTTTTTCACGATTTATTTGACGGCAGCAATTCTTTTTATATGTCCGTGTTCATACGACTCGCGAAAAATTATAGAAACGTCTTAAATCACGTATCGTCTTTTAAAAATCACGTTTGTCCAAATATACGAATCGCAATTTTCTTGTGAATTTGCGAATCGTCAATGAAGGATCCCGTGTGAATGCGTTCAAGTTGTAGGTTTGAATCAAAGGCACACAAGAAACTTTCTCTTACGCAACCTTTTTTATTTTTTATTCGAGAGTTCGGGAAATCATCAAATGACTTCTCCCGCTCTGGGCGGAGCAGCGGCAGGGCGTGTCAGACTTTTACTGACTAAAACCCACCCGTGTTCCTTCAGTTGCCTGTTGCCAAGCACCCCGGTATCCCTTTCGGATTTTCCCGCAACCCTGGCAGGCATCGGCCCTAGCGGACCCCGTCAATTGTGTTGACATCTCTTTGAGGCCTCTTGCGCACCCTGGGCAGTCAGTCTCACTAGTCGCTACCACATCGCCAGCAAATTTTTTCACCACGGTCCAAGCTATTTCTATTAAGTACTTAGTTATAAGAGATAGACAGATACAAGAGAAAAACAACGAACAACGAAGAATACATACATACATAGTATACTCAAATCAAGTCAAATGATCAAAATAATGTTTGTTTAGAAAAAGTTTATAATTGTTCGTAAAAAAAATTGACTGCAGTGTGGGAGCACCATTAGAACAACTCTACATTCATAAAGCGGTTCATTGGACGATAAAGCTAACAAGATTTATAAACTCTTAACATTAAACGAATAATAACGGTACACCGCTGTATGATAAAGATCTATTTAGCCAGTTCAACTTAAACTCAGTCTCAGTGGAGCTATTTACAACTAAGGTAATAATATATTACCTAAGTTATGTCGTTATCAACTGTTTTAGTCACGGCAAAGGGTAGTTACAGAAGAACGGAATATAAGAATTTGGTATACCGTTGTTATTTAGTTTTGTAACTTGAGCTGTCTTCTGTTCCAAGTAGTTTAACCATATACCTATAACGGTGTGTACTAAAATTGAGCGGAAAGAGCGCGGCAAAAACACGCGGTGTTTGCTGAACACATTTCGGCCGCGCTCTAGCTAGGTAAAAATGTATGTGCCCGGCAGGTAGACAGAAGCGTTCGCGCGATGCAGTAGGTCAATCGCAGCCGCAGCCGCGCGCGGCAGCCGCGCATTATTGCGGCTTGATGTTTGGACACACCTTTATAGAGTTCACTAACGTATTTAAATCTAAAACGTAGGTACCGAAATATAATAGCACGTGGTAGCAACAAAGCAATGTCTACATAAATAATGTAATGTTAATAACACCTAGGTACACTGATATGCCTTGAATTTGATAAAGCAACTAAATTGAATCGTAATGAGTAATAACTAAAGATAAAATATGTCTAGATAGACAGACAAAGTTGTGAACTCTTCGAAAAATAGCGTCCAAACGTTAGCCGCTAAATACACACACACTAGAGGAGCTCAATGACGTGGCGCTAGTGTAACACGTAGCTGTCACGCTCACACGCATAACGAAGTTGGCTTTTTGTTTTAGTTATTTTGCAGCGCGACACTCTCTCTAGACATATACATGATCAAAGGTAGGTAATAACATAAATAATTATGAATCAATTACGTTGAACCATGCAATATTAGCATAACCCGAAATTTTTCTTAAAACTTTTTCATGAATAAGTAAAAAAGTTCTCATTAAAGTTTACGTAAATTGTTTTCTCTTTACAACAACTTCAAACAAAAGACCGAACATTTGGTATAACACTGCAAATGTTGAAATACCGAAACAGATTCATCCATTACAATGGGCATAGTTTAGCTAGTCAACAATAGCCGCGCTCGCTCTGCATATTTTAGCCGCGAACTGTGGCCAAACTTAGCTCGGGTCGGTAGCGGGACAAACTGAGACCTTATTTAGTTACAGATTCACATCTGAGGGTAGTATTCACTTACATAATCAGCCTATAATGTTCCCACTGCTGGGACACAGGCCTCCTCTCTATGAGAGGGGGTGGGCCGTAATCCACCACGCGGGCCCAGTGCGGGTTGGTAGATGTCACATGTCTTCGAATTTTTGGCTCTAAGACATGCCGGTTTCCTCACGATGTTTTCCTTCACCGTTTTGAGAGCAGTGGTGATGAAATTATTTACACAAAGTAAAGCGCCTGTCGGGGTTCGAACCTGCGACCTACAACTCGTAAGTCGCGGCCGTTACCACCGGGCCACCACTGCTCTAGTATTCACTTACCTGCGATATATGTTGTGATTCTTCCAGATTTATCTTTTAGGATTAGATCTCTAAGTAATGATACACTCTTGATTATGCTATAGAGCCTATGTTCAATCCATCTGCCTAGCCATTTCCCAACTATGTTGGCGTCGGCTTCCCGTCTAACAGGATGCAGCTGACTACGAGTATTTTACATGGAGCGACTGCCTATCTGACCTCCACAAACCAGTAACTGGGTAATACGATACCCCTTGGTAAGACTGGTTGTCAGACTTTCGGCCTCTGATGACCCGTAACGACTGTCAAAGATCTACGAATGACAGCCGGGACCAACGGCTTACCGAGCTTTCCGAGTCACGGAGGAGTCTCGGTATGTAAAGATGGTCACCCACGGACCAACCCCGGTAAGCGTAGCTTAACCTGATAGATCGAACCGTGCAGATGTTATTATGTAGCTACGAGCTCCTCCTTTGTAGAATTTATGTTATTACCGTTATAAAGAAGATTGAAAATCTAAACTTTGTTATAACGTTATTGTTACAATTATATTTATGATAACTATGTGAACCTTTGTGAAGAGAGAAAATAAAGATATTGTATTGTATTGTAAACACATGGAAGCACGCGGCAAAAGTTCTCGTAAAATCGGCAGCACAACAAGCAGTATAGACAAAAATTCTCCTACCAGGGGGCTGACTATGATGTATTGATGCAATCATTATTCCACTGCGAAAAAAGGATGGTGTATAGCTCCATCTCTCACTAACACTGGAAATGATCAATACGTCCGCGTCAGAGAGACACTTTTGACTAGCCGGCTCCACCATGTTATTACTTCTTAGTTGAGATATACTAGTAAGTAATATTTTCTTGTATTTCATTAAGTTTTGTGTGTAGTTCAATAGGTAATCTAATTACTTTTGAATTTATAGCTACCATAAAAAAGCAATTTCGTATAAAACGGTCTCTGCGACGTTATAAGTTATTAACAGTGATCATAGAGGCAGTTATGTTAAGGCTTTTGGAGAAAAAACTGCACTGAAGGATAAAAGTTGAAATAAGATTTTTGACACCCTCTTTTTGACATGTTGGCTAACAGACTGTCAAGTGATTTGACTATTTAAGTCTGCCAATCACAGCCACATATGTTTAGTGTTCTGATAATGAACTTTTGTGAAGACTAGCCTTTAAGAATCCCTGTGTGGGTATGTTCAGCGAAAAACGAAACGCGAATTTGTTGATCTTATAGTGTGTTCAAACTAACGTTTGAACGCTGCAGCAAAACGCGGACACGTTTCCGCCGCGCTCTAGTAAGGTAAAAATGTTTGTGCGCGGCAGATACACAGAAGCGTTCGCGCGCGGCAGTCGTCCAATCTTCTTCTTTTCGTGTGGTTAGTGACTAACCTGTAGAGATTTAAAGCCGCCCAAGGGCCTCTGACTTGGCTTCACATGCCGTTGAGAAAATATCTCTCTGGCATGCCGGTTTCCTCACAATGTTTTCCTTCACCGTTTTTGAAGCAAGTATTAATTATACAATAAGGAAATGAATCAGAAAAGTCAGAAGTGCGTGACTTGGCAGTCTGACGGTTACACCACTAGGATCACTGTCGTCCAATTAAAGCGCGGTAGGCCGCGCGCGGCAGCCGCGCAAGATTGCCGCTCATGTTTGGGCACACCTTTAGGCTTTACGCTAAAGATATTTTTATTAAGGTAAGTAGTTATTAAGTTTATTTATTTTGTTTCTTATATATATTTACATTATTAAATATTTTTATAAAAACATTAAAAAAACATTTAAAAATATTAAAAAAATAGTAGCCCACCGGTATCGGGAACAGGGTCGTTATTACGTATTATTATAAAGTATTATCACTAACCTGGGTCCCGGCATAGTATCAACAGGCTCGTCGTCCGCATCATAGAAGTCGTCCTCTCCCTCAGACGAGGAGTATGATGTATCGGGCACCAGCAGGGACATCGCTTGTCATGTAAACAAATGGCGTTGTCAATTCACGGACAGTAGGAAAATACAATCAAAATACAGTACCTACCTACTAAATACAAAAAGGTATAAGGATAGTACCAAATAAATTAATAATATATACCAGCTGCGCGTCGCGGTTTCACCCGCATAAGTCTCGATCCCGTGGGAATATCGGGATAAAAAGTATCCTATGTCCTATTCCAGGTCATGGTCTACCCATGTGCCAAATTTCATCCAAATCCGTTCAGCCGTTTTAGCGCGAAAGCGTAACAAACAAACAAAGTCACTTTCGCATTTATAATAATTATTAAGTTAGGATAAATTATTTGTTAATGGCCATTTAAGACCGTATTAAGGGTCGGCTATACAAAATCGGCTTGGAAGTTAGCTACTTGCTGCGCGGTACCAAACCACTCACATGAAATTGTTACTCATCGTTAATTGTTACCCCGCTGACACATGAAATTGTTACTGCGCAGCGATTCGCCTCAAGTTCCGAGCCGCCATTAAGTTTGAATCGAACTGTATATCCACGAAAAAAAACAACCTCTGGCTTGCTCAAGAGTTTCACTAGCCAATGAAAAAATCGGATTGAACATAATCCTTGTACAGTACAACTATTTTCTTTGCGTCTCTCGGCAAACTTGATAGAAATCCGACGACTGGCGAAACACGAAGTTTGCCGAGAAAAACCTGGGCCACGGACATTCAGAAAATAGAAGTGGTGTAGATGAATGTTAAAAAAAAATTTGAATATCACTGTTAAGAAGATGGATAGAATCCGTAGGCGGAATACTTACTAGGCGCGTCGAGGTGTTCCATCGACGGTAAGGGGTGCGTCGGCGTGGTAAGCTCGCGACACTCAGCGCCCATCTCCACTCGAGGAGATAACTCAGCATCTAAGAGGGAAATATGTGTTTATAACAAAGTATAGAGTAGCCAGTTGATACGTGAGGTACTTAATCGGTTTGAGTACAACGATCTTTCCTCTATCTTTCAGTCCATCCAAAATATTGTCTATAAAAGATCGCCATGTGCGATTAGAATACTCATACAATACAATTTGTTACAATGAAGTGCATTAATGAAAGAGGTATATTATGTTTATACAAAAGTTTTGTGTTATCATAAATGGGTTGCGACTTGCATGACAAGAAAGAGAAAAGTCTGTTTTTTATTTGACATTTCAAGTGATTGTTGTTTGTTTTTCTTTTTTCAATTTGGAGTTTGACATTTCCACCTGTCAAATTAATCTACGAGATTAAAAAACATACTTTAGTCCAGTCAGTTTTGAAAATTGGTGATTTTATTGATTACAAAGTGCACATTTTGATTCACTTTGCCATCTCGTTTCTATGACGCTAGCATCATCATAATTGAAAAATAGCGGCCAATAAAGAAAAGTTTTTTGAGAATATCTCCTTTCAGAATCCTCACCCATGGCGGCGCGAGCGGCAAAGATCGAGGAAGACGAGGTCAGAAAGTTAAAATTTGAAAAGAGTACCGTACTCTTTTCAAATTTTAACATTGGGAGGAGTTTTGAAAATTGGTGATATTGACGTACTCTGAGTACGTCGAAGATCGAAGATGATTGCACTCCCTTCGAGTGTAATCATCTTCGGTCAAGACACTCGTATAAGCATCAAACTTTGCCCAGCTTGATTAGCGTGTTGATTGCAAACGATCTGCATCACTTCTTACGACACATACAGTTCACATTCTTTACGACGAATAGCTGGCCGCCATTATAATGACAACATAACATCATGGCTTGTTTCCCCGAAGGGTTAATGATTATTATAATTATGTTTTCATTACTTAAAACTTGTCATTACTACGTATTTAGACCGAGCTCTGAGGCCTTAGTGCGAGTTTATTTTATTTCACTTTACGCATCGACCGCGTTCGGCGCTCCGATTGGCCCTTCACTGGCCTTCACTGGTGAAGGGCCAATCGGAGCGCCGAACGCGGTCGTTGCGTAAAGTGAAGATAATTAAAAGAAACTCGTACTAAGGCCTCTGTTCGGGTGAAAACAGATAAACATATCGTCCAGGTATACCAAAGTGGTATCACACAGGGAAAAAAAAATAGAGAAAATGAGCTTTCTCAGATATGAGACGCAGCTAGATCGATTTTTCGCCCCCGTAAACTCCTATATTGCAACTTTCATCGAAATCGTTAGAGCCGTTTTCGGGAACGTGATCCATCTAAATTGTATGTATTTATGTGTAATTAATATTGCAGTTAGCGTATGTTTGATTCTTGTTTAAATTAGTTTAAACTTGTCTCAAATAGAGAGAGGAGGCCTGTGTCCCAGCAGTGATTATGTTATATCCCATAAATCATTTTGATTAATTGGCACAATTTTCAATGTTTTTAATTGGAATCATTGCGGCGCTGATTTGCTAGGCTTGTTTTTCTCCTCCACCTATCGTTATTTCTCCTGACAAAGTTTATTCTGTTTATATGTATGTATGTAAGTATATATGTATTACTATTTATCCTTTTTCGAGTTATCTATTCCGTATGTTGCAACTGCCTTGTTTGTCTCTGCATCACCCTAAGGTTGACTTTTAGACCACCTTTGTACAGTATTCTTTTTTTTTACTTGTGCATAAAGTTTTAATAAATAAATAAATTTTTTTTTTTTTTTACTTGCTTCTTCGTGAACAGTGAAAATGTTAAAAAGAACTCGAAATACCTTGTTTGATATGTGTTTGTGAAGGATTTGTAGGTCCCTGATATACTCCGTTAACTGGATTTACCGTGTTCTGCAAGAAAACAATCACTTATTTAAAAACAAATATGAATGAAGAGAATGTTAGTGTGTTTCTTAAATTCTCCTCAAGAAGGACCTAGGATATCAGTGTGAATTGAATTTTTACCGTGAGTAAGTAATTATTATTGTGGTGAATTTTGAACTTAATATTCTTAATTATTACTTAGTTCTATAATAATTTACTGACAAATGAATAGATTGAACTTACCTTAGCTATTTGCAGCAGCACAATGGAATGTTTGATATGGTCCAACATGACCTGTAAATCAATAAAACATATTAGAAAAGAATTAAGTATAAAGCATGTAACAAAAATCCTGTCCGATCCGAAAGTAAAGATCTAAATATTATTAGCGCTCGTAACAAATATGGATATACAGAATTATAAACATTAGAATCAGCAATACAACTCTCTAAGTTCATGAAAGTGCCAAATGTCATGATTTCATGAAATAGTCATTCAATACACTTTCATGAGCTTAGAGAGTTGTATTGCTGATTTTAATGTTTATAATTCAGTAAATCCATATTTGTTACGAGCGCTAATAATATTTAGATCAACATACAACCTGATACTGACCTGCAAATTGCAAAAAACGTAAGAAAATTTGAATTTCGCGGGCTACCCTAGCGCATCCCCCTTAATCGATCGAACCTTACCGAAAACAAGTATGAATTCTGCACTGACTGCAGCATAGTACGCAATAACGTACCGCCTTAACCTTTCATAATTATGCCGTAATTACAGAAACAATTAAAAAGCCATTGTGTCTCGCGTAGATCCACGATCCCGATACGAAGGGTTAATGCACTATTTTTCTATACTTGAATACCTATTGGTTTTTTGGTTGAATGTTTTTATTAAAAAAAATCAAGTAATAAAAACTAAAACCCAACTACGACTTAAAAGGTATAAACAAGACACCACAGACAGACAAATTAAAAATCCGGAGTCACACGTAATCTGTTTGATTTATGCCCTAACACGTGTGACTCCGGATTTTTTTTTAAATTCTTTTGGGGTTATAATATATATATTTTTGAAATGTGCTCATTAAGCCCTTTCATTTGATACCCAACATGGTACGATTACACCATTTTTTTGTTTTAATTTCTTCACTTTATGTCCTCTAGAGGGCGCCATTTTTAATTTAATGTGACTTCACATAGCCTATAACCAGCGGACAATCACGACGCTTCTAACGATACCTCATTTGTCAAATTGTGATAAGTGGTTTGGAAGATAGGAGGGAACAGATGAACATACATACATACATACCGGTCAAAATCATAACCCTCCTTTTTTCTTCGCCGTAGTCGGGTAATAAAAAGCACCGCGCTGTCGGTCTGGCCGAGCACTCAACTTAGCAGACTAGGTGCTATTTTAATAAGATTCATCCTAATATTATAAATGAGAAAGTGAGTTTTTAACCGACTTCTTCAAAAAGGAGGAGGTTCTCAATACTCCGCCAATTATGAATCGATTTTGATGATTCTTTTTTTGTTTGGTAGGTCATGCTTCAGAGGTGGTCCCATATAAATTTTATTAATTTTGCTTGCGTAGTTTTTGAGTAAGCTTCAATAATTACGTATTTTTCCCACTTTGCGTATGTAGACGATATAATTATTTCACTCTTTCACTGTTATTTACATAGCAGGTAGTGGTATTCGAATTTGTGTCGGGTAGGTACCACAACTAAAAAGTGGAAAATAAAAACTTTTTACAAAAAAAAAAAAAACTACTTCAAAAAAATAACACTAAAAAAGTGAAAAATAACTTTAATTTCGGAAGTCGGTGGCAAAAAACGAAAATTGAAAAGCAAAGACACCGACTTCCGAAATTATAGTTATTTTTCACTTTTTTTGTGTTATTTTTTTGAAGTCGGTTGTTTTTTTTTTGTAATGTTTTTTTTGTAACGCTTTCACGCTAGGAGAAGGACATAGGCTACTTTTCATCCTGGATCGCAGACGAAGTCGCGGCCTACAGTTAGTAGAGAATATAAACTACTTACATTGGAATGGTCTAGTATAACTTGTCCTTTGCTCTTCTCAAGTGGGTCAGCCAGCTCTGACACACGAATGCCCATTTTCTGAAACAAATAGAAAAAGACAATTATTCGCTTGATTAAACTAACCACGTGTATACGTATGACGCAATTATTTGGTATTCAATGTTATTTTATTTTTGGACGTAGTCACCTTTCAGGTTTATTCACTGTTTATCTTTTTTATAAACCTAAAATTCCCTTTCTAAAAAAATCTTCTTTCTGATCCCTTAAAAAATTGTGTACGGCGGCCACTACTGCGTCATCATCTTCAAATTTCTGTCCCCTGAAATATTCCTTTAACTACGGAAATAGGTAAAAATCACTAGGAGCCCCGGTGAACATGGAGAATGTTCCATCAATTTGAAGCCAGCTTTTTGAATGATCATCGCAACTCTGGATTTGCGCGGGGGCGATAACTTGGTCAAACAACAGAACACGTTCCGAAACGACGCAAACAAATGACTTCTAGTATTAAAAAAAAATCAAGTAATAAAAACTAAAACCCAACTACGACTTAAAAGGTATAAACAAGACACCACAGACAGACAAATTAAAAATCCGGAGTCACACGTGTTAGGGCATAAATCGAACAGATTACGTGTGACTCCGGATTTTTAATTTGTCTGTCTGTGGTGTCTTGTTTATACCTTTTAAGTCGTAGTTGGGTTTTAGTTTTTATTACTTGATTTTTTTTTAAATTCTTTTGGGGTTATAATATATATATTTTTGAAATGTGCTCATTAAGCCCTTTCATTTGATACCCAACATGGTACGATAAAACCATAATTTTTTTTAAGTTCCTCACTTTATGTCCTCTAGAGGGCGCCATTTTTAATTTAATGTGACTTCACATAGCCTATAACCAGCGGACAATCACGACGCTTCTAACGATACCTCATTTGTCAAATTGTGATAAGTGGTTTGGAAGATAGGAGGGAACAGATGAACATACATACATACATACATACATACATACATACCGGTCAAAATCATAACCCTCCTTTTTTCTTCGCCATAGTCGGGTAAAAAACAAAAGAGAATTGATTGTTTTTTTTTTATCATCATAACTAATTTATTTATTTATTTATTTATAGTTAATTAAAACGGCACAACACCAATTACATTAATTAACATAGAATTGCATTACATTGATATGTATAATTTAAACTAACATGGAACAGTGGACTTCCTTGCATACTTTCTCTCACAGAACACCAGACAAATACGCATAATTTTATACCATTCATCCGCAAACACATCACATTCAGGGTTGGCCATCAGAAGGGCGTTGAGCATCTTCAAAGTACGACATACTGGGGATTCAGCTCTAGCGACAGTTTTGGATGGTGGTTGCGCGAACAGATTGTGCCGGCGGCTCGGACGGTGTCCGATGTATTTGTCGGGTACAAATAGTCGGCAGAAAAGGCCGTGGAGCTCCGGGCTGTCAATTCGACCTCGTAAGGTTTTACAGGCTACGGTGAGCTGATCAAGGCCTCTTCTTACCTCCAACGAGTTGAAACCCAACATCCCTAAAAGATAGTTGGTAGGGTACATATAGGGAAAGAAATGATATAACCTTTGGAAGAGGCATCTTAAGAAGGTTTTCTGTACCTTTTCAAGCAAGAGTGTTTGTGTCGCGGTATAGGGGTGCCAAACACAGGCACTGGACTCGAGTTTGCTTCTAACCAGAGTGGTGTACAATAATTTTATCACATTAGGATTGCGAAAGTCACGAGCATTTCGCAAAACAAATCCCAGGCGCCTGAAAGATTCCTTCGCAAGGGTAGAAACGTGATCTTTAAAAGTAAGACAGCGGTCGAAAGTCACTCCCAAGTCCTTTATGTTGGTGACACGAGTAATTACCTCACCACCCAAACTATATTCGTAATGGATTGGTCGCCGCCCTCTACCGTATGTCATGATGTAGCACTTGCTAGGATTGAAAGATAGCTTATTCTTATTGCTCCACTCATAAACGGCGTCAATGTCCCTTTGTAGGAGTTTGCAATCTTCGTCTGTTCTGATGTGTGCGACAAGCTTTAGGCTAATGTCTGGGCTATGCCTGCCAGTATTTATTTTTTTTCTTTCCAAGGAGAATCGATCGCATTATAATTATTTATTGAACACCCCTCGTAACTGACGATGTGGGTGCATTCTAGGTACATCTCTGCCTAACCCTTCGGGGAATATAGGCGTAATGTTATGTTATATGAGGGACTTACGGAAACCAGCTCGATCATGATCTGCAGATAGGCGTCGGCCTCAGATATCCTACGCTCCAGGTCGCCGTGTCTGTGCCGCGGGGCTGGCATGCTGCGCGACCATCGCTCTCGCCTGCCGTGCCGCGATATGGTATCTTCTAGAGCTCGCACCCAACGTTCACGTTCGGAGCCGTCTCGTGCCTGGAAATATGGAAAAACAATAGATTATTTATTGTTCTATAAGTTGGTTATGTTTCAGCTAGAAGGAGTGTGGTTCTAATTTAAGATTTCCCTATCAAACTTATGTTTTAACGTTGGGTTGTTGTTATTTTAAATCTCAAGCTGATTAAATTAAAAAAAATAAAAATCCCCGACAGAAACAAAGCATATAATAAGCGTTTTTTTTTATAGCTAAGAAAGAACTCTCTCGATCAAGTCACCTTTCAAACAAAACCAAAAAATCTAAATCGGTTCAGCCGTTTGGCAGCTACGATGGCGCAGACAGACACACAGATACACACGTTAAACTTATAACACCCCTCTTTTTCCGTCGGGGGTTAAAATAGAACTTAGAACGGAGAACTTAGAACTCTTTTCTTAAAAGATAGACCTAAAACCCTAATATGGAGAAAAACAGGCTGATACAGTTAAAGAACATTGAATCTTAACACGGTGATATAAAGATCAATTTTGAAAATTACCTGGAAGTGGAACGTCTTATGGTCTACAGTGATCGTGAAGGTGGAGTCATCTTCATCATCGATGCCTATGACAGCTGCCCTCAGTCGTACGCAACCTCTTCGAACACCTCGGGTCATTTTCTCCTTTGACTGGAAAGATAAATTAAAAACATAGTTAAAAAAGGAAATATAGCAAAAGAGAACTAATAAATTGAAAGTTTCAAAAATAAACATTCTTTCAAATATTAGTTAAGTTTGTTGTGTTCCTCTTCGTAATGTTGTAATTGAATTTCCTGTAACAATAAGTAATAATAAGCCAAAAGGCCAATTCCCGTAATTAAAAACATTCAAAATCTAGTCGCAATCTCATCTCAGCGAGAGTCGATATCAAAAACTTGTCAAAAAGAGGTACCTAATTTTGAAGGATTGAGACTGAGATTAGAATGCGACAGTTCCTAAAAATACGAGAATCGCCACGCGTAGTATGACCACCATACAAACGGGACGGGAATAGACAAAATAACAGATTCACAATCTGTCATTTTGTCTATTCTTTCGTCGACAAAACCCGTTTCTATGGTGGCCATGTTACGCGTGCTGATCACAAATCCATCAAAACCTTGTTAGTTGAAATTGTTTCATTCGTTTCGAGTTGCTAGGCTAAACTATTAACGACACAATCATGTTTTTTTTCAAAGTGTAGATTTAATTATTGAAAAAATCAATCATAAATACCGCGGCCTTGCTTAATATTTAAAGATTTCCTCATTCTAAACATGAGGTCAAATAGTGTCACTAAGAAATTGATTTTTAGTCGGTTTAACGATTTATTTAACATAATACATAGTAATGAATTTAATTAACTTCAACGCAGGTTCAAACTCCTTTGCAGTACCAAGTGATTGTCACAGTGAACAGGTGTTGACAAACTGCTAGAAACATGGATACGATTCATAGAGCCTACAATATAGTGTTTTACGAAAGAGCAGGTAATAAAATAAAATACACATTATTACGTGTTGCATGATGGTATAAAATGTAATGAAATTCATTGCAAAGTTGTGATGCAAAAGGTAAGTGCAATGGTCAGTGAGGTAGAAGGCGGTATTCGAGATGAGTTTTGACTTTCGATATTGGATTCTCTAGCTTGTGTTTCAACCAGCATCTGTCTGTGTTTTTAAAGATAATAATAATATGAGTCTGTCTGTCTTCGTGGATCTTTGACACTCGTTACGGGTCGTCAGAAGCCCGAAAGTCTGACAACCAGTCTCACCAATCGAATATGGAGTATCGAATTACCCAGTTACTGGTTTGTGGAGGTCAGATAGGCAGTCGCTCCATGTAAAATACTGGTATTCAGCTGCATCCGCTTAAACCGCAAGCCGACCCCAACATAGTTGGGAAAAGGCTTAGCAGATAGATTGAATAATATGAGTCTAAAATTGTTCTACTACAAGGCAATATAACGTTTTCATCAAGAGAAGAAATGAACATTGACCACCACTATGATTTCCGACAGTAAGGATCAAACCGTCCTTATGGTAACGTACAGTAGGTCGAACGTCAGTGGTAAGACTTAGACCTTAAGCTGTCCTAGCGTAGAACTTAGTTTTAATAGAACAGGTCAGCTTATACTGGTTTTATTACTACTGACGTGGGCGATGTTGTCACGAATCCGTAAAACCAATTGCCAATTTCCCAAATTGTTCCCTATTCAAATTACAAGACGATGGTATTTATAAAATTGCTTGTTCGAAACATTAAACGCTTCATCACCCTCTTTTCGCGACGTTATAATCGAGCTTATTGCTCGATTATAACGTCGCGAAAGCAAGCGAATATCCCAAAAAGCGACATTACTGTGGGGGAAATCTGTCATTTCACCATATGGCTCGACATTTTTATAAATGGCAGCAGTGTAAACGTTTTTAAACGACTTCCAAAACTGCTAACCTCCTTTGGTATGTACTCGTGGAATACTCTTGCGCATTTTGAGGACATGCAACGAGTACATTTTGGGTGGGCAAGAAAATCTAATAAGTGCAAATTCCAACAATGAAACTGAACGCAATAAGTATATATAAACTCCTGCACGCGTAGCATGACAACCACAGAAACGGGTTTTCTACGGGTTTTGTCGACGGAAGAATAGACTAAATGACAAGATTGTAATTGATTATCTATCATTTTGTTTATCCTTCCGTCGAAAAAACCCGTTTCTATTGTGGTCATGCTAAGCGTGCTGATCTTTTCAAGTCTTTTAACAATCATTATAAATACAACAGAGGTCCTAGACAAGGTGACATTCTATTAGCGATAACGATGATGGAAAAGGCAAAAATGTATAGGACTGACATAAGCTATCGAAAAGCGCTTTGGAAGCGATTGTCACTTGTCTAGGCTCTCTGAGCCCATTCATAATTTGACATAACCCTATAAAATGCGAGCAGAGTGGTGGCCCAGTGGTAAGAGCAGTGGTGGCCCAGTGGTAACGGCCACGACTTCCGAGTTGTAGATCGTAGGCTCGAACTCTGACAGGCGCTTTACTTTGTGTAAATTACGGCCCGCTCCCTCTCACAGAGAGGAGGCCTGTGTCCCAGCAGTGGGAACATTATAGGCTGATTATGATATAAAAAGCAGAAACGAACTGTCATAAATCCATGGACGTTTCACTGCCAGAACACCAATGCCTAGAACCAGCTACCAACAACACAGACAACTAGTTCAATTACCATCACGGTGCCACGGGGAGGGTACAATAACGGGGCATAATAGCCTGAAAACTTGTCCGTGTCTACCCACAATCATGACAACACGATCGTTTATCATACATCAGACGATAATATAGCCTGTACCATGGAAACTAACGCAGAATAGGGACAGAAGACCCACTTTGTACTTAAGTAAGTCGGTGGCAAAAAACGAAAACTGAAAAGCAAAGACACCGACTTCCGAGATTAGTCTATAGTCTAATTAGTCAGAAAGTCGGTTGTTTTTTTTTAGGAAAAAGTTTTTATTTTTCGTTTTTTAGTTATGGTACCTACCCAACACAAAAAAATATAAACCAAGTGGGTAAAAAGTTGATAAATTATGGGACCACCTCTAAAGGATGACCTACCAAATAAAAAAATAATCATCAAAATCGATTCATATTTGGCGAAGTAATCAAGTAACATAAACACAAAAAAATTAACCTACAGAGAAATTGAGAACCTCCTCCTTTTTGAAGAAGTCGGTTAAAAAACCAGACCAATGAAGCGCAATATTTCTACATTTATATCTGTAATTTATGTGGCATTCAACATAATAAAGCCTCTCCTCCACAGGCGCGTTATTATCGCTCGTTAATAGCGCAAGCGTTATTGCGATAATGCGTCCCGATTCCTTGCACACAGCTGTGTTTTTATCGTCCGATATTTCTTACGGCTGCGTGTTACCAACACTACATGCCCCGCCGCGCCGCCCCCGCGCTACACCGTACTAGCGTTATTAACGCAGGTGTGTGTAAACCTCCAAACTGTCACTAACGAGACACAATAGAATTTTAATTGTTATCGGCCTTCTAAAGGCCAATCAACAGTTGAGCGGAAGATCGCATGCGTCCTAATACAAAATGTTCTAAGAACACACAGCGGAACATCATATTTTATGATCTTGTACAGGCATGTCCTGAGGAAGGTCATACAGCAGGAGGTGCATTCTGTGACGTACTCAAAAACGGCCCGGAAAGCCCTGAATTGGAATTGAATGTCAAAGTCATCTTATAAGGCACTTTTGAACGTCAAAACAAAGAAATAGAACTAATTCTAGTTGCCCCTTCCAAAAGGTAGTTTTCATATGGAGAAGAATGGGCAAGAAACTCCACGGTTACTCTTTTAAAAATGTTTTACAATATTTTGTATACATGAATTATATAATTATATGTGAAGACGATGCACCTACAATAAGATTACTGTACCACAAAAGGTAAAAAGAATTATAAATGGAGCACTGATAATATATACTCTGCTGCTTTGTATAATGATATGTATACAAAGCTTGCCTTTAAAGACATTGAAAACTTCGTCAGTGTTCCTAATTATCAGCCTTTAGGTTCTGGGCAAAGTAAAATAAGAGTTGATCTTCTGTAATCTATTTTGTGGCGTTCAAAACTACTGTGTTAGACAAGATTAGTCACGATTTTAAGATGGCAAAATAAAAGTAAATGGAACATGTGTTGTGTAGCGAGTTGCTGTAACAAGGAAATGTGCAATCATGTGGTATTCGTTGCGTTTATTTAGTTCGTTTTGTTTCATTAAATTACGGGAGCCTAAATACACAACTGTAATAGGTGCAAACTTGCGAAGGTAGATTATTGGGGGATGATTCCAATGTGTACAAAATCTAAATCAATCAAAAGTCATTTATTCAAATTAGGCTGAGAATCAGCACTTTTCGAACGTCAAAATTACTTAAGACAGTCCCCCAAAACGCCCACCCTTCACGCGTACTTTGGTACTGATAGAATGCTCAAGCTGCTCTAGCTGCGATGCTCCGTTTTGATAATACATTATCTGTAGAAGAACTAGAACCCTCAGAAAATGCTCAAAATTGCCTTTTAGACAGCTGTCATCAGATGCCTATAGTACAAATTTGACAACTATTAATGAAAAAAGAAAAACATAGGGGCACAGTAAATACCCTTCTTATTCAATTTATAAAATATCTTTCAAATTGGTCCAATATTGGAGGAGGAAATAGAAATGAAATGAAATGAAATGAAATGAAATGAAATTGTTTATTCTGTAAATAGGATATTGGAATCACTTTTACACGTCATATTAAAAAGTTGTAAAAATAAGCTAGATGAGGTCGGCGTTTCCTATCTGACTACTCTGAGAAGAAAGGCCGAAACAAACTCAGAGGTCACCGTCTCCTTTAAAGTCCAGACATAATCTTGGTCAGGCCATATGAGGACCATGTAGATAAGAGTCTGAAATGGTCTTTTGAGGAAAGAACCACACAGATTTGAGTGGACCTGTCCAGTCAGTGCAAGCATTTGTCAGTAATAGTGGAGCTCAACTCAGAACTAAAGGAGCTCAACGACTCGACGAACAATACCAAAGAAAGGACGTTTGGGTAGGTCGCATAAAGTTCTCAAATTGCCAGACCTTCGCTAAAACTAACAGAACGAAAAATAAATATCCACATAGTCCTCACATTCACAATAAAACAATACTTATAAGTAATCATCATGTCATTTTATATATAATATTCAATAATGTCAATTTGTATATAAAACTGGTAGGTATATTTTTATGGTTTTCCATAATATTCAAAATGTCACAATGCTTAGCAGAGCGAGCAGCTCAATCCCATGCATTTTTGTCTTCTAAATAATCTGTGATTTTATAGTACCCTTTTTTACAAAGTTTGGTTTTAATACAGCTTTTAAATCGTTTAATGGGTAAGTTTCGAATGTCAATGGGAAGTTTGTTATAAAAGCGTATACATTGACCCATGAACGAGTTGCCTACTCTGTGGAGACGAGTGCGATGTACAGCAAGATTGTGTTTATTCCTGGTATTTAAACTATGAATATCGGACATTTTCTTAAACTTTGATATGTTTTTGTGTACATACAATAGGTTTTCAAATATATATTGTGAGGCTACAGTCAAAATATCTATTTCTTTGAATTTTTCTCGAAGGGAATCTCTTGGACCTAGGTTGTAAATGGCTCGAACAGCCCTTTTCTGTAAAACAAAGATAGCATTAATGTCCGCACAGGCTCCCCAGAGAAGAATCCCATAAGACAGAAGACTATGAAAATAACTAAAATAAACAATTCTGGCTGTATCTACGTCAGTTATCTGTCTAATTTTTTTAACGGCATAGGCGGCCGAACTAAGCCTACCTGACAATTTTTCTATGTGTGGGCCCCATTGTAATTTACCGTCAATGGTTATTCCAAGAAAAACTGTCGATTCAACGGGGTCCAACTCTATTCCATTAACTTTAACATTGGTAGATAGCTGCCTGACATTTGGCGTTGAAAATTTAATGAGTTTAGTCTTTTTTTCATTCAAGAGGAGATTATTTACATTAAACCAATGCACAACTTTAGAGAGTGCATCGTTAACTTGTTCAAAATTGACTAACTGGCGTTTGATTTTAAAAATGAGGGATGTGTCATCTGCGAATAATACGATCTTATGATTATCCCTTATGTGGTAAGGCAAGTCATTAATATAAATGAGAAATAAGAAAGGACCTAGAATTGAACCCTGCGGAACGCCCATGGTGACCGAAGATCCTGCAGATCTCTTGCCATTAACATCGACCCTCTGAATTCTGTTGTTCAGATAAGAAGTCAGAAGGTCGAGAGCCTTGTCCCTCATACCATAGTGGTACAGTTTCCTGATGAGAGTATCATGATGGACGCAATCGAAAGCCTTGGACAAGTCGCAGAAAATGCCAAGAGCATCCTGCGACTCCTCCCAGGCCTCGAAAATGCTCTTCAGTAATTCCACGCCCGCATCTGTAGTTGAACGACCCTTTGTAAAACCAAACTGTTTTAAATGGAGTAAATTATATGCATTGAAATGTCCTAACATCTGTTTAAAAATTAATTTTTCAAAGATTTTGCTCAACGTAGGTAAAATCGAAATAGGCCGAAAGGTTATGTTTACGTCTATAGGTCATTGGCATCAATAAGTAGCCTTAATAAAAGTGAACTATGTGATTGTTGGTTAAATATAGTACGAAAACAAACTAATAGCAACTTAAATAAAATGTATTGTACCTGATATCAAGATGACAATGCAAAAATTCACTTGTACCGGTAACTGTCACCGATTCACATTGAAATATTTACACTTATTTTGCACTTAGTATGTGAATCTAATACGAAATACACAATATTATCCTATTTACTTGATGAGTAATTGGAAATAGACCATAAAAAAACAAAGAAACTAATAATTTAAATTAAAATTACAAAAACAAGTTTAAATCAGCTGTTAGCTGTAGTGTTGCCACTAATATCAAGACGAGAGCCGAACCTCGAATTATGACTTTTTGTATGGAGCAAAGACCGACCGACTATTTCTTCTTAATTAAGGCCTTTTTCCATGCAAATCCAGGCGTTAGCTGTCATGAGTGACGTCACTTCACTATAACTGCCACATTGGCCTTGCCATTAGATCCTAATTACAGCCATACATTACAATCTAACTATTTATTCGGGGCCTCCATCTAGGTACGTAATATTCTTAATTAAATTACTCGTAAATCCATTTGTTCCGTTTCTAGGTCCCCCCAATCACGATGCAACTCAAAACAATATAAAATTAAACTTGAAGTTCGTACCACAGTATAATAAAGTAACAGTATGATATCTCGGCAGTGTCTTTGAAATAATTACATATGGCCGCTCGGTAGATAACCCTTGCGCGTCCGTGCGTAACTGCCGCGCACTCGAAACTGTTGCGTACCGATCTCAAAGAGAGTGCCCCGCAGAGTACCGCTCCATCCCCGGTGCCGACTAGACGTTCCCTTTGAGTTGTTGTGTACTTACTGATATGTTGATGGTTTTACTCTAAACCCAAAGCCTTCTCTAACAAGTGATTGATGTGAACACCCCATTTTAAATATACACTGAGATTTTGAAGCGCGTCGTTTCGGCCGTTTTTTACAAAGTCATAATACTGTTACTTATCTATACTGTGTCCAAACTAACAAAAGACAAGACGAACGGACATTATATCATTAGTATCCTTTCACCTAAGTAACGTGTTGCAAAATCACGTTGAATATGATTTAATATTTCTTTGTTGTGCCTGATGCAACGATAACGGACGGTGGAGATTAATTTATGCCGATACTAATAGTAACGGGAGTAAATCGTGCGTCTGCGCATTGACTGTAACGGGGTTCCGTAAGATTTTTCGAGAACGATTTGACTAAGGAAGTAAGGAGATTGTGTATGGCTCTGGGGTGATTTAGTATCAAAAACGGTTTCGGATTTGACTTAGGAGATTGTCTGTACTTCTAGGGTGTTTCTCAGTTTGAAATAAGCAGTATCTCTAATCGTTATAGCCTTAAAAAGGGTCGGAAGAATTATTTTGTGATGTAAGTTTGTCTTGAAGTGGATATCACTTTTCGGATGACGAATAATTGGCTTCAAGATTATCGTGGCTCTAGAATTACCTATACAGTTGCCCAATCGGTGCAGTGATAATTTTAACCTATTTTTTTGCCGACATATTTGTAACTAGCTAAGGACATAGGCTACTTTTTATCCTGGATCGCAGACGATGTCCTTCTCCAGATCATGGTCTACCCATGTGCCAAATATTATCCAAATCCGTTCAGCCGTTTTAGCGTGAAAGCGTAATAACCTACAAACTCACTTTCGCATTTATAATATTATAGTTAGGATAGTAGAATCCGTTTTTCAACCAATCCTTTCAAATGACTAAAAAGTTTAAACGGTGGTAGCCGAAATGTTTTTTTTTTTGCCTACCAAGTCTTTTGAATAATTATTAAACCACGGAACCCTCATCTGCACTTAGCACTTGATATAATAAAGCTGCAATTTGCAGCATTACGAAATCTAGGTCAGTCAGACTGAAGCCATCTCGTTCGGTTAAAAAGTGAAATACTTCTTTATAATGTTGCTGATCTGTTTCACAGATTAAATTGTTAGTTGTTATGTTTCTTCCTTGATATTACGAGTAACTTAAAGAATGTGGATTGCTGAACTGCAATAAAATTGTGTTCATGTTCAAGCAAATTGCAGTTTCAATGCAAACGTTTGTAGGTGTATCTATGACCAGGGTTTCGGATTGGTCTTTTGACAGATAACGGTTGGTTCCACGTGCAGTTGGTGACCACCCACCGTGGTGGTTTTTAGTTAGGTAAAATCGCGCAGTCCCCGGTCTTATCCCCGAAGCCGCGGCGCCGTTCGAAGGTATCCCCAAATTAAAAAAATAATATATCTATGGCCAAAAAAGGAAAAATAAAAGAAAAAAATATTTATGTCTGTGTTCAACAGTGGGACGTCTTTTAGCTGAAATGATGATGATGATGATTGCGGCGTAATATTATTACACGAATAAAATCTTTCAAGTAAAAACAATTTTTTTATACCAAGGCACAAAGTTCTCTTTCCAGCCAGAACTCTTTAAAGAAATTTAAACAAGAAGCCACTGATATAAATATATAATACCCATAATTTAATCATAATACCTAAAGCAGCAAAGAGTTCCATTATGTTGTTACCTGAAGCCTGAGAATGTCTAAAGCCTCCGTGACGCTGTGACAGGAAGCTATAAATAGATAATTGAAGATTATTTACACACGTAACTTCGTGGGAAACTACTTTTTACAAAATCTATGGACTCTGAAATTAGGCTGAGTTGATGAAATACCTATGGAGGTACATAATTTATGGAAGAAGTCCATTGATAATGTGCACCACTTGCAAACTATTGAGATACCTCGACATGCCGGTTGTGGTAAACCTGTAAGAGTAGAAATAGTTTATTTTAATACGAAAATTGCTAACTGAAATGTTTTGTCCCTTTTCCCGTCGTGTTGGGGTCGGTTTCTAGTCTTACAGAAAAAAATATGCAAAATATGCAGAATGTTGACTTGTAAGGCTTATTTTCCTAAAATAAATGTTTACATTTTAAAATACAATAGATATATAAATATTTAGTAACCTATTCCGCATAATTATTCTTCAAGAGTCATAAAAAACCTTGTAAGAAATCGACACGTGTTTTACCTCTCAACGAGGCATCCTCAGGATGACGATTGACCAGTTGCTAACCAGAACACGACGTGTGGCACAAACACGTGTCGATTTCTTACAGGGTTGTTTATGACTCTTGAAGAATAGTTAAGCGGAATAGGTTAATAAATATATCCACGTCTATTGTATTTTATAATGGATTTCCGCAGTCACGTCTGAATATATTCATGAATTAACTGTTTACAAGACGTCAGTATGTCTGTCAATCAGCTTACATTTACAATAAAATTAACTCAAAGCTAAAGTTCCACCACGAAGTTTCGCATAAATGCAAAAAAGTTATAACGGAGTGGCTAAATTCTCTAACTTATGAGGAGACAGAGCATGTTCTGGTCAGACTTGTATAAATTCTTAGCTTCTTTATCATAATGTAATACCTTGTAATTAAATAATGATGTCTTTATTAACTTTTATTATAATGGCACTATCAGCAACGTAAACTCAAACATAAATCCACACTAACGCACACACGCGCACATATACATAAACACACACACACACATAATCCTTCATTCACCCATACACATACAATTACACACTAGACAGAGCTGATAATTTAAATTCATGTGTTATTTTTGAATCTTTTTGTTTTAATTTTAGTCTCTAGTCTCAATATTGTTTAGCATCATGGGAAGGAGCGGGACAACCCCAACACAAGTATTATTCATTACTAACTGGGGCTGTCTCATTCAAAAATTTGTAAATATATCTCTTTGAGACCCAATAAACAATTTTTAATTTTTACTTTTTAATCGAATTATGCTTCGAATTTGTAAAAAAATGCGATTCTTCTGCCTACTATACAAATAGCCACTGAATACGGTTCGACAACTAGATGCGGTTGGCTCTCATTCATAATCCCAATCCTACTAATACCTATTATAAATATGAAAGTTTGTGCTTGGATGTTTGTTACTCTTTCACGTAAAAACGACTGAATGGATTTGGATGAAAATTTGGCAAACAGATAGTTTATAACCTGGATTAACACATAGGATACTTTTCATCCCGATATTCCCACGGGGTCGAGACTTACGAGGGTGAAACCACGGGGCGCAGCTAGTCGTTACTAAAAATCACGCTAAAATGCTCAACTTCTTACAAAAATTCTCTACTTCCAGACCAACGCGTCAATGACTGGGCTCTGATGACGTCACCGAAACCACTAGCTGCCATCATAGCAACGTACCTGGTCATCATCAAGCTGGTCCTGCCTTCTTACATGAAAGCCAGGAAGCCGTATGAACTGAGGAGCCTCATCAAATGGTACAATGTGGTTCAGATCGTTGCTAATGCTGTTGTGACTTGGGGGGTGAGTTGGTTAGACATGATTCTAATTCTTCACCAGCGTTGAAACTTTTTTTTTCGTATAATTTGACCGTTTAGATATTGATACACTTGATTGATATTTCTTGATTTTTTAAATAACTTACGAAAAATTTCTACCTTGGCAGGTGGGTTTTGAATAACGTGCTGAAAAAATTACAGTTTCCGCGTCGATGTGTATATCTCATAAATAATACTCCATATTTCTTTAAAACCCTCACATGATATTTTGAAAATTAAAACCATAAACGCATAAAATATAAAAATTTAAGTAGGTACACCTCAATATAAGCAGTGCCTTAGGACACGATTTTGGGCAGTTGCCAAATAGTTCATGTTAGTGGTTGAAAATGGAGGTGAGGCATTTCATATGACATTAAACTTACTCTGTAGAGTGAGTTATCAGGATTTTTTTGCATAATAATAATAATATCAAGGAGGCTCTCGTTGGGCAGCTGGATTAAGGGCATGATTCAGAAAGCGGTACTCCTGGACACGGCTCGCATTGTTAGGAGGTTCCTCTCTCTGGAGCCCGACCGCCGGTAGCTTGGACCCTGCTCCCTATACCGTTGGGCTACTATTTTTTGTATTTTTTAATGTTTTTATATATTTTTTATTCTAATATTTAAAAATATAATTTATGTGTGTAGAAAATGAAATAAAAAAAATAATATCAATATCGCCACGTTAGAAATTATGAAAGAACACATTCACAGGCGATTGAGATTAGGGTTTAGCCCCTAAAAATCGTCATAAGCCACAAGAACTGCTGAAGTAGTTCCTTAGTAAAAGTTATAACAATGAAATAAAAAGGATCATGACTAGACAGCATTCTTCAGTTTCCGCATCCCTGAATAAAATTAATCTGCCTAGCCTTTTCCCAACTATATTCCAGTCTAACCGGATGCAGCGGAATACCAGTGTTTTACATGGAGCGACTGCCTATCTGACCTCCACAACCCAGTAACTGGGTAATACGATAGCCCTTGGTAAGACTGGTTGTCAGATTTTCGGGCTTCTGACGACCCGTAATGACTGTCAAAGATCCACGGATGACAGCCGGGGCTAACAGATTAACGTGCTTTCCGAGGCACGAAGGAGTCTCGTTATGTAAAGATGGTCACCCATCCACGGACCAACCCCGGCAAGCGTAGCTTAACCTGACGGATCGACCCGTGCGGCTTTTATTACTTAGCCACGAGCTCCTCCTTGAATAAATACCAATAATTTATTTTCCCTTGTAAGAACTAAGATGAGCACAAATCGAATCGCTATGCACTCAACGTTCATTTAAGAGCATTAGCGTCGGAACTATGCATAGTATTGACCTCCGTTTCTCCTATAGAATTTCCTACATTTCTCTAGGTATATTCGTAAGAGGCTACTTGTCTGCCTAATGGATTTATTCAGGGTGCATCTTTACCAATAAGAAACCAGCTTACTGTATCATAGATTAGGAAGTATATTCGTAAGTTTGCTTTTGCTGCAAAGCAAAAAAAAAATGTGTAGGTATACATTAAAAAAAAAAACTGCCTAGCCTTTTCCCAACTATGTTGGGGTCGGCTTCCAGTCTAACCGGATGCAGCTGAATACCCGTATTTTACATGAAGCGACTGCCTATCTGACCTCCACAACCCAGTACCTGGGTAATACGATACTCCTTGGTAAGACTGGTTGTCAGACACGACCCGTAACGACTGTCAAAGATTTGCAAATGACAGCCGGTGTGTAGGTATACACTATCTATATGAATAAGTGAGGATAGTTTAAGCAAATGTTGGCGGTACGTTTGATGCAGTGCCTGAACGATTGATTGGATTTCGATTTCCACACGATACAGGAGAAATATATTTATACTAGCTTCCGCCCGCGGCTACGCCCGCGTGGTATATCGATAAACAGTACCTCATTTCCTTCCCCAGGATTCTATCTATCTCCTTGCCAAATTGTGTCGAAATCCGTTCAGTGTTTTAGGCGTGAAAAGGTAACATACACAAAGACAGACAGCGTTACTTTCGAATTTATAATATTAGTTGGGTATGGGGTGACTGGTAATTAGTGACCGATACTTAAACAAGTGACATTATTCATCATTATGAACAACTTTTACTATGGCACCAAAAATGAAATCGCGAAAATAAAAATCAGCTGTTCCCTACATTTTAATGAGTTATGCGAACATAAAATGTAGGGAACGGCAGTAATAATGAACTCAAAATCAACGCTATTTTACAAATTCAACTTGTAAAAGGGAATAGTAGCAACATACCTATATAAACCATGTGCATATACAATTATTATACATATATCTGTGTCACACCGGATGTGTCCGTGCAGTCCGCGTTACGTGCGGGTCAAGCAGTGTCAATTTGATCAATTTCATGCCGCCCAGTGCATGTAGGGTGTCCATATACCGGGTGATTCGTGGAGATAGGTCAGTAATATCACAGATATTATAATACTACGTATATACTACTTATACAACGTGCCGCTACAATGGTGACATTAATTTAACACACGGATAGGGCTAGTGGCCAGTAAACATAAAAAATATAATAAAATAAAATAATTCGTAAATTGAAAAATTTAAATTTTCAAACAAACTAATTAATAAAAACATAACCACAATTGAGATCACTCTGTGTAAAAGATTCATTCATGAAGCTACCTACCAGCTGGCTTACGTTTTATCGGTGAAGATCCTTTGTTGGCATAATTTCTAAGAAATTGCGCGGCTTTCCTTTTATTCGCCTACATATGATCCGTGACCCCGGCAAATGACCTCTTCGCTACAGTTCTTTAAGTACAGGTTGTTCCAGGATGGTAATTTAGATAATCGTAAATAAATCAATAAATAATAACGTTTAATGAAATTTAAATATTTTCATAAAAACGAATACGCGAAATCGTATACGTGTGTTAAATTAATGTTACCATTGTAGCGGCACGTTGTATACTACGTAGAAAAAACTGAAACTATTCGAGGTAGCGAGATATGTTGCACGGAAAAACAGCGTTTAAAGATTTTTGGAAAACCTTAGACTCGGGACTTATACTTGGCGATCGAATTTGTTTATTTATTTTTTTTAAACTTCAAAGGTGTTTTTATTGTGGTATAAATAACCGCAAGAATAAAAGAAAAATAATCGGAGTCGAATTTGTGTTTAAGATTTCCGAAATTTTATTTAATTTGTTTCTTTATTGGCAGACCTTGAAGTCCATAGTGTTAGTAATGACATGAAATATACATAAAGGCAATACGTGGTCTTTATCAGAAGAGGTCTTATTGTCTCTTATTATGCGTGGGTTTGCGGGCTAGGAGATGTAATTAAATGGGAATGAATAATAATGTAAATGACGTTCCACCGAGTACATGAGGCGCGAGCGCAGATCAATCAACTCACTGCCCTGCCAGGGTAGTCACCATGATCACCAATACCACAGTCGCCATGAATGAGAATCCTTGCCGGTTTCCCGGTTTCGATCCATCGAGGTGGGCCGCCTCCTCAGTACTCGGGGTTACGTCAAGTTGACAGCTGTCACAATCGTTCGAAAATCAACTCGGTAAGTTTAGCGTCGTAATATCTTCAGACGCGCCGTCATACTTATTTAACTATTATTAGTAATACATATAACAACAACAACAAAAAAACAATAACATAATACAATAAACAAGAAGCCCGTACCGTATAGCTAGTTAGAGCCGACCTGTGTGAGCAGTCTCACCCATCGGCCAAGCATCGGGCAGTCCCACCGGTCACTCAATGCCCTCAAGCTGTGGGAAATGCTCTGGATGCAGTATTTCTTACCTCTGAAAACTACTACGTGGTTCCTTACACAACAAGCTCTACCTCAAATTGTATTTTTGTGGAGTACAATAAAGCATATGAAAATAAATAAATAGTTACACGTTTTTTCCGCACTGACCCATGTCAACGACTTCACCCTGTATACGTTTCCAGACGATTGTATATTCTTCTATTGTTTGTTCACCTCCATTTTCCCGGAGATGAAAAGGGATTCCATTCCATTGTGTGTCAGTCACGCGGTTAAATGGTTGATATCTGTATAATTTGTGTGTACTTTGAGCTGGGGCAATTTGATCGGGTGCTCAAAAGCTGTTCATGAATGTTGATTTTTTTTATTTATTCAAGTCCAAAACAAATTGATTTCTAGTTTCTGTTTTGACCCAGATGAAAGAGACTATAGAAGCGCCGAATGTTCGGCTGAATATTCGTATTCGGTACATTCGGCATGTTTATTCAATGTTCGTATTCGGCCGAATATTCGGTTGATTTGCCGAATAATTACCGAATATTAAAATTATTGTTAATATTAAAAAAATAACATTTTATTAAACAGTAAGGTTAACTAATTACTCAAAAAAAAGTGTGGTTTATTCCGAAAGTTGTACATAGTTTTTTTGTAAATGAAAGAGACACTACTTTTTGTACGAATTATTTATTGATAAAATAAAAAAGATTAACTTTAACAATTAACTTTTTTTACTAATGATAAATTAAGCTAAATAAATTTTCTATGAAATTAACAATTATAAAAACACTGCTTTGAGTAACAACTTTTTCAGAAATCAAAAACATTCATCGACGTAATATAATAAACTTCAATCAAAGTATGCAGTTCCGAGATAATTTTTAAACCATATTATGTGAGAAATGCAATATGTAACCGAAAGAGCGATGCATCGAATGAGCGAGCCGTGTTAGCGCGAGGGGCCGCGGGATGCGCGCGGGGCAGAGGCAAACGCCGCCCGGCTCTTTTTTTTTTTTTTTTGCAGAGCGCCGTATCGTCGTGTACAAACCTGTTAACCGCGCAGAATTGAACCGAATGTTTCGGCCGAATATTCGGTTCGGTACATTTTGGGCCGAATATACGGCCGAACATTCGTATTCGGTTGAACCTACATTCGGCGCATCTCTAAAAGAGACAATTTAATTATTGTTGTATTATTTTATTCATCCATATTTTACATACATATTTTATTCGAGTTTTGCATACATATTTTATTCGTTGATACTATCAAGTGGTAATTTATCTTGAGATAGAACCCTGTCCTGTCCTGTTTAAGCAAAGCTTCTTAATATGTGGGCTTACAATTACTTAGTACGTTTCAAAATCAACGCACGCCGAAACATGTCAGCCAACCAAAGAAATTTTTTTTTAAGACCAGTTGTCACTCACAAATTCTGCCTTTTTAGTAACACATGCTCACACTAGCGTGTTGTCAGACAATCACAATGCAATGATTGATAATGATTGTATCATACAATACTATTACGAGGCCCAGACGTTTATCATCTGCGCTAACATGTTTATTTCAATCTAGTTTATTGCTTTCGTGACATGACAGTATAATATGTTGAGTGACTGATTGTTCTGTTTTGTGTTCTCTATGGTCTTGGGTAGGCTGTGGTTGGTACCTACAGTGCTTTGTCTACGCGATTCTAGTTTCTTACCTGATCATAATATTGGGTCCCCACCTATGAAATTGGCGTTTTTTTCTCACTAATAGAGAACCTCGTCACTTCTATGATTTAAAATATTCTTCAATTGCTTGGTATTATATCGAATAATGACCATTATAGACAACAATCAATAGTAAAAAAACCTTATTACTTATTGTTTTCTTAACATAAAAAATACATTAAAAATGACTCCTCATTTTGTTAGCAGAAATGACTACTATTTTTTTTTTCTTAGCCAAACCTTATTTTTGTCGCTTAATCTAAGTGGCATACGTTATCTTAGTTTTTAAACAGTAGTGCATAAAAGTTTTAAAACAGTAGTGTTCATGGTTGTTATATAAATTACGAAAATGTTAGTACGAAAAATACCCCTAATTGCGTAACACACGATCAATGAGAATCGGAATCGGTTTGAAACAAATGTCTAATCCATTACTTCATAAGTTCGAAAAAAAAAATCTGATCAACAACGTAAATAACGCATTGAATGTTGTTAAACTGTCAAAATGAAACAAATTACCTAGTCTTAATCGGGTACGAAATTAAGTTACGCAATTAGATAGCTGGAAGTTCAAGCTCATGGAAGAGAACTCAAACTCAAAGAACTTATTTCAATTAAACCATTTAATTAAAAGCACTTTTGAATTGTCATGGAATCGGTCAGTCAGAAATACGAAGCTAGTTGCCCATTCCAAAGTGTAGTAGGTTCAGGTACCTATGGAGAAGAACGGGCAAGAACCTCCACGGACACTCCTTTAAATCAAGGAACTAGGACCTCATCATAACACACATGAACATTCATAAAATTTTAAACATCACACGTGAAAACTTTGCTTTGGCCCGCAAATGTGGGCCCGAAAACAGCCGAAGAAACAGCTGAGAGAAATAACGTCTCCCCAAAGGAATTAGAAGAAGCCGCGGGCAATAGTTAGTATGTATATGCCTATATAAATTTAATTTTTATAGGTATAAGTAAGCATTTGAATTTAAAAAATTAACAACAAATTTAAATACACCTAGTAGCCCAGCGGCACAGGGTAAATGCTACAGGTGGTTAGGGCTCTAGTGAGAGGAGCCTCCTCACCATGCGTGCCGTATCCGGGGGTACCTACTGCTTTCCATATCAAGCCCTTGATAATTATTATTAATTTTTGCTATCTACATTCCGTCATTACAATCGTCGGCATGCCCTTAGAATATTATCATATAAGTACATTGTTTATTTTTATAAGCATTCTGGATTTTTTTAAATCGTTTTTAGCAAGCAGTGCAATGACTCACTGGCTTTATCGTTCAATCTTCATGATACTTTTGTAATTTTCACTTTTTGTTAATTTATGTCTTTCTCCCACTCAGAATGAAACAAAACAAAAAAATACCTTTTTTCTTTTTCCGACGTTTGAAAAATTAATTCATTTGTGAACCGATTCCACGATGTTGGATTTTGGCACCCTGTACCTTTCATTCGCCAACCGAATGATCGAAATATGAGGAGAAATAAGCTGATGAAGGTTCATTCTTGTGATTTTGTCGGTATCTTGTGAACGTGGAATTAAACATAAATAAACGTTCACAACCAAGATAAGAGTCTGATATCAGTTTTAGACTCTACATTCAGACAGACAATGATTTGTATCGATATATGAATTTTTGTTGTGATATATCTAGATATAGTCCGATTAACATCAGATCAGCTGTCGATAGTTAAAACTTAAATTTTTGCTCTGATATCTAGTCCGATGAACATCAGATCAGCTGTCGATAGTTAAAACTTTATTAATTTCAACAGTAAACATGCGTGACGTGTTTGAAACGTTTTTTACTGCCTACATACTGAACCCAAATTGATCTTTTTTGGCACCTGGCGAGTACGACGTAAAAGTTTTATTGCTTTTCCGTACTAATGCTATTCAAATTTGGTTCCGAATACGGCGAAACTTTTCATGCAAACAAAGTCTCAAACATTCTGACAACATTTTTTTAATACGTTTCCCTATTTCTTACAAGCGTCATAGATCAGTTTATTTTACTAACAGCAGTCAACGATTTGCGAAGCTCATAAATTTTGTGTTTGCTATTTCTAGATCCAAACAATAAACAAACTGTTGCAAAACTGTTTACTTTTTTATATACTTCTGGGAGGCAAACAGTTAGGCACACAAATTCATACAAAGTTTAAAATAGATGTACTGTACACTGCTATAAGGATCTTCTGGCGCGCGAGTGACGTTGACAGGGAGGCGCTGTTGGTAAACAATTGCGCTATTGTTTGGTGAAATGTATTGAAAAACAAGATGGCGGCGTTAGTTCCGATTTTGGCCACGCGCCAAAAGAACCTTGTAGCGCTATATGTACGAAGGCGATGTATCTTATAATAGCAAGGCCTTTGCCCTGTAGAGGGAAAGTTACAGGATTTGAACTTACGGAGGCTTGACCGCCAATCAATGCTGTACCTAGCCTCTGGCCTTTGTCACTTCGTGCATATTGCATCGTATGCTACAAGTTATGAGGGGTCAAAAACAAAAATAGTCCCTATCGAGTTTTGAGGAATATATATAGATTCTGATCCCTTCAAATGAGACACATGCCAAGTGCTTGCAACCTGAGGGCTTAAAACAGTCACTTTGGCAGAATCATAATAGGAAAATATTATGAATCATCGTAAAATGTCACAAACTGACAATTCATAAATGATATGCGTGCGATTCATATTACGAAATAATTCATTTATGTGACAGTTTTCTATGGAGATTCGTAAAATGGTCCATATAATATGAATTGCTTTTGTGTCAAATAAGAGGAATTGCTAATGACAGCTGGAAATTCAGGAAATGAAATACTTTTAGAGGAATTGCTAATGTGACCGTTTAAGGCCCACTGCTCGTTTGAAGGAAGAGATACATGAATTGGAAATGGACGAAGCCCGTGATTCGTACTAGTTCGTACTTCATTTTAAGAATCTGCCTGACAAGTGATATATTTGTAGTTCTTCATCATATGAAGAACTACAAATATTTCACTTGTCCAAACAAATCTTCGACTTTCTTCAACTTACCACCGGAATAAATTAAACCTACAATTAAAAGTATTTATTGACCGAGGAATTTAACATTGCGTGACACTAGACATTCCAAAGAAATTAACTTAAAATCTTATGAGTTACGACTTAAGAGACGAAACGTGTTATGGACCTAAGGCCACACCCATACTTTCATTCAACAGAATGTCGGAGGCCAGTAAAATGGCGTTAGAGAGAGCGGAGCGAGTTAATCCTAAAAAAGGAGTAAAATGTATTGTTTATGGTAATAGTCAGAGAAGGTGAAATAATTATTATTCAAAATCAAAATAATTTGATTACACATAAACCTACATGGGCACTTATGAAACGTCAGAAGCTAGGTGCACGATTCCAATTGGTTTTAGAAGAGCCCGCAAGAAACTCCACGACACTCCTCTTTTCCTATTAATGCCGAAACCTCCGAATTTTCAGGATAATTTATTTTCATAGATACAGTTGTTATTTTTTTTAACTTTTTATGTATTAAGACAAATCCGAAAAGATTTGTAAGTTTTTGGAATTTCACTTGGTTTCTTCCACGTTTGGCACGTTTTTGTATCTGTTTACCTTACCCAAAAAAAAATACACACGAATTCACACGATTCACATTGCCTTTACCCAGCTGAGAAAAATCTCTTGGGGCCAAATTGATTTGTTTTATTCCGTGTACCATTTTAGATAGCTTCCACACCGGCAAGACGAGTGTTAATTTTCAAATCTTTTCCTTCCTTTTTTTCTTTTTACCTTTTCGCTAAAAACCAGTGTACAAAAAATCGCTGTTTTCGCAGCCCATAATCGCGCTCGGCCATCAATGGATTACTCATTATCATTACTGTGAGTCATACAGCGAGCGGTTTTGAAGGCGGATACCAGTGTCCATTCGTTTATATATATAAGCCACGTTTATGGTCTAATTGAGCTGTCTAATTGCCTTATTGACCATAAACTTGATAGGTGAAGAAATTAAGGTAAAAATGGACATGATTTTGTGTAGAGAGCTATTAAAAAATACAATAGCCGCAGATATATTTAGTAACCTATTCCGCTTGACTATTCTTCAGACTATTCTTCGTGTTACTACTTATTATTCTCTGCGTCCAGCGCTCGGTTTGGTAACACGTCGCGTTCTGGTTTGCAATTGATCAATCGTCATCCTGAAGATGCCTCGTTGAAAGGTGAAACACGTGTCGATTTCTTACAGGGTTTTTATGACTCTTGAAGAATAGTCAAACGGAATAGGTTACTAAATATATCTGCGTCTATTGTATTTTATAATGGATTTCCGCAAAGTCACGCCTGAATCAATTAACTATCTAGAGAGCTATTGTTGAAATTTTGACTTTTTTTGGAACATATCTCATTAAGAG
The DNA here is from genome assembly GCA_947363905.1 of Lithophane semibrunnea. Lineage (NCBI taxonomy): Eukaryota > Metazoa > Arthropoda > Insecta > Lepidoptera > Noctuidae > Lithophane > Lithophane semibrunnea. Next base: position 2,835,725 of record OX376205.1, read on the forward strand.
GCTTTACAGGAGCTAATACATAGCTTATTGTGTCGATTTTTCACACAATCTTCGTATTAGCAAATACTTTTCATGTATACAGGGTGTTAGGGTAAACACCGTTATCCTTGCAACCAGTGGTTTGGTTGCATTTATAGAACGTAAAATCAATGGAAAATTACAACTTTTTTTATCTTTTTTTTAAATCTACATTTTACCACATGAGACGCAAGTTCGTTGTCCTATGCGCTAGGGCAACGAACTTGCGTCTCAACACGGGCGGGGGGTACGGGATGTGACCTGACCGGCCGCGAGCGCGACCCCTCTCTCAGTCAGTCAGCTGTTTCGCTAGAGAGCACGGTGTCGGATAGAAACTTTTTAAAATCTTTTAATGAAAATTACGTTTTTTTTTTGTTGTGTTCGGTCATTTATTATTATATTTAAGTCAACTACCCATGGTTTGAATGACAAGACTGTTTACCCTTACAGCCTGTATATAGGAACTACAAAATATCAACAAACATGACCAAGACCAAACGTTTATAGCTTTACCACAATCGTTTCTTAAGGTACAAGTTCCGTAGCCGACTGCAGACAGCAGTAGCAGGCGACGGTTTGCCGCGACACTACTGGTTTTTAGTGTATATCTATGAAGTACCTTTCGCAGCTAGCGACACGGTATTTTCTGAAGCCGTGTACTGACCGGTGGGTGTTACGTCGTGTAATGTAACGTGTTACAAAGCGAGTATTCGTGCAGTCAGTACGTGGAAACGAGTACGAACACGCGAGCAACGAGCGCATGTTGCACGGAGTTTAGTACACGGCGTAACGTAACATGCTCGCTACGAATGGTACATTACGCCCCGTAACGCCTGTCAGTAAATACTAGAAACCAGTGTCGCGACGACACGTCGCCTGCAGCTGCTGCCTGCAGTCGGCTACAGAATTGTACCTTAATGAAAGATTTACGCGGAAGAATTCAACGCTACACTGAAACAAAAGGGAGGAATATCAATTAATTAAACTACCCCAAAACAACTATTCAAAACTTCTCACTGTCAAAGTAATAACAACCTGTTCTAACATACTGTTACACAAATACTTTAGTGAGTAAACAGTAGACTAAGTAATTGTTAAACGTACTGTAATGTCTTGAAAGAATCCTCGGACAGCACCGCAGAGGACGGAGGTGCCTCGATAGCAGCTGCTAGATGCGGCATTGTCACTACTTTCCATACAAACTTAACGTGACACCATAGTCATAGTACTTAATTTATTGGTAATGGATACTAAGTGAAGGAAAACATCGTGAGGAAACCGGCATGTCCTAGAACAAAAAATCGAAGACATGTGACATCCACCAACCCGCACTGGGCCCGCGTGGTGGATTATGGCCCACTCCATCTCACAGAAAGAGGAGGACTGTGTCCCAGTAGTACTGATTATGATACTTTGTGGACTCGCACTACAACACAAATGACATGTATAAAACAAAGGACTTTGAATGGTGACAGAAGTTGTGCACTCAACGCACTTTCGGCGCCAACATTTTTTTGGGTAGATACTGCCGGCGCGGTAATTCCGTGCTCTGTGGTCAGGTAGGACTAAACAATGTCTTTACGCCCGTTCTGACTCAAAGAGGGAAGTTTCTGCGGCTGACTTGAACAAATAGCGAGAGGAACTAATTACGGGTCGGAACGTGGCTTTAAGAAACTATTAATGCCAGTTACGATCTGAGAAATGGGTGCAATTGTTCTGTATCATTGGCTTGGCTTCGGTTAGAAAACAAGCACTCACCACCTTCCTAAATAGAACACACTGGACCCGGACCCCCGGACCATTCCGAACAGAATAAAGTAAAAAAAACTATAGTAATTTTAGCTGATGTCTATAAAGTCCCAAATTCTGCTGAGTTTTGGATATGACAGCGAAGACATCTGACATTGATCGGAACAGGTATATATTAATATTATAAGTGAGTCCTGAGTGTATTTTGTGATAGGTGGGACAGCCCCATGCTGGCTCACTGGATACGGCTGCACACACGTAGGTGCCAGTCGTTACAATTTTGTATATAGTGTGGTTTATTACTTAGATTAGATTAAGACCTTTACTAACAACTTATGAATCATGTGATCTGAAATAAATAAATATAATAAAGTACATAATGATATTTCTTGGCTCAGTATTGCCCATAAACTTGGCACTTCACACGTACCCAATGATTTATTCACACACGCTTCAGTAGGTCCTAAATTTTCGACCACCTGTCTGGTTTTGGCATCCATTTATTTTGGGAAAATTATCCTCTAAGAGAGTTAGTCAAGTAGTGGGCCGTACCAACATTGACTCAGTAGAGACCCTCATTAACGAACCCACTTCATGTGTTAAATGTACATGCATTAATCATTCAAGCATATCTGAAGTTTCCTAAGAAGCTATTATTAAATCTGAAATTCAAAGGTTTGATAATTTTGGTTACATTAGATCGGTATCTATTTTAGTTTTCCTTATCCCAAGGCTTATTAAGTTATTAGTCTCGTCGGTCTTAAGCCGACATGATTAACGAATAAAACTGCGGCGTTGATCAATCATGTCCCTAAAGAATTAGCCGCTTAAAATCCACGATTTTAGCCTAATGAGAAAAAAACGTAATTCTTTTCTCCTGTGAGCTAAATTCATGAAGGCTAGCAGTCGTTACAGGTCGTCAGAAGCCCAAAAGTCTGACAACCAGTCTTACCAAGGGGTATCGTATTACCCAGTTACTGGGTTGGAGGTCAGAGCACTCACTCCATGTAAAATACTGGTATTCAGCTGCATCCGGTTAGACTGGAAGCCGACCCAAACATAATTGGGAAAAAGCTAGGTAGATTGTTTTTCTCTTTCAGGTTTATTTTTGGTATTCCGTTGACCCTTAACTTTTGAAGGCTCTTTATCTTCCAGATAATGACGTCAGGCTGGACCACAACGTATCACTTTGGCTGCATGCTCCCAGATTACTCCATGAATCCCGAGGCTTTAAGGATGCTTCGGTTTCTCTGGTGGACTTTGATGCTGAAGCTTCTCGAGCTAGTTGAGACAGCGTTCTTCATATTGAGGAAGAGGGACCGACAAGCTTCGTTTTTACACGTTTACCATCACGTCAGTTCGCTGATCATCATGTGGTCTGGTTTGAAATATGTTGGAGGTATGTATGCTTTCCTTTTTGTTTGAGAACCAAAGTTGTCGACATATCTCACAGAATAAGCAAGCTGAAGTGGCAATGGGCCGGCCATATTAGCCGTAGAACCGATGACCGTTGGGGTAGACGTGTTCTTGAGTGGAGACCGCGAATCGGCTGACATAAGTTAGGATGCCTTCAGGCTAGGTGGAGCGACGATCTTCGCAGGGTGGCTGGTAGCAGCTGGATGAGAGTTGCCGAGAAGCGAGCTGAATAGCGTGCAATTGGAGAGGCCTATGTCCAGCAGTGGACTGCGGACAGTGGTTACGTAGGATAAGGCACTGGTGTGTAAGTCCCTAGTATAAGAAATCTCGGAATAATATGGGCTTATCAATCTAGTCTTGGACCAAAGAAATCTCATCCATACTTAGACGCGACAAAACGAGTGTCTCCTATGCATCAATGGCAGTCATACCAATACCAGATCAACATTACGTCAATTTTATCCCTTTACGAAATGAGGAACGAGAATGGAGAGACGAAAGAAAAGAGGAACTTCTAGTTTAGACACTGTCGATATCGAGTATAACCGTTTTTTCCTTGTGATTTCCTCAGCATAACAGCTTAAATATCTATAAATATTATAAATTAAAGTCGCTTTTCGTTTTTGTCTATATGTCCGCGTTGTTTTTCTAAACCACTCAATAGATTTTGATGAGGTTTTCACCATCGTTTAGAGAATTTATTCCGGAAAGTTTATGTGCATAATACGTTACAATTAAAGTTGCCTATAACTAAGAAATCTCGATGTTTTGTCAAGTCGTAAGACTTGACAAAACATCGAGATTTCTTAACCGTGTGAAGCAGTAGCGCATCCCTAGTACCAAATAAATAAATGAAGACAATATGTTTTAAAATCTTATTGTTCGAACTAGTAGCACAATAAAAGTATATTATTATACAGACGTCATGCATAAAGCATCATCACAACAGATTCATATTGTTTGTCGCGATCGTTGTTTATAGAAAGATCTTTATCAACATAAGCCTTGAAACTATCTTCTTTATAAACTATCTCATTTACAAACTTATGAATACCAATTGAATACTGGGGTAGTATCATGAAGTATTAATGCCATCATTATTCCACTGCGAAAACGGGATGGTGCTAGCGGCCTTGTCTAGCTCCGTCTCTCTCTCACACTGGAAAAATGGTGACATTAATACTTCATAATACGGCACCTGGAGGAAACTCTAATCCTTTCAAGAATATTCACGCAATCAACGTGTGAATAGTTATTTGGAGTTACCGGATGAACAAATATGCCTTCAGTAAACAACCACATGCTTGATTGAGCGTTAGAGGTAATCCAATGTTCTGCTATAACCGTTGGAATCAAAACGTTATTATACTATAGAGATACAAGTATATGGCATCTGCAGTATTCATTGTTTGGTAACGGATCCCTCGTCAACCCGAAAATGTCCACGGCTGAATGGACACTTCGCAATAACTTTCAACTAATAGAATGGTCATCATATTTCCATACACTGAAAGAACAAAGAAAGAAAGAAAATACGTTTATTTGCGGCAAACATGACGCTAAGAAAATACAAATACACGGAAAATAACAATTTGGGGGAAAATATGCATCACATTCACGCAAAACGGCCATCGCTCAGCTTAATGCTGCGAGCAACCCTATGCAAGAAGAGCCCCAGCGCTGGTGGCTGGTGGCTGGTGGTGGCACTGGATATTTCCATCTATTCAATGAGACAAGAAACCGAAGAAGAACTTCAATGATTTGCCGATAAACATCGTAAAATTAGAGTAAGGTCGACTCTTCCCAAAACCCTAACTTAGCTCGAGCAAAAACGCGTCACTAATCCATCACCCCCACAGAATTAACGCTAGACGTGTATGTTGCGAAAAAATAAAAACAGCTCTTAACATTGTAAATATATTATTATTTAACCGTTTTATTTACGGTTCGCGTGTACGCGGGTCGTTTGACGTCGGCACAGTGCGGGCAAACCAATCCCAACGGGTGATTTTCGCAAGCTCGCCGCCAACATTTGGCGAAAAAAATAGCAAGCAATTTATTCTTGCATGAAGACGTTTACGGAACTTATCGAGGTTAATTTTGTCGGGTCATCATTTTAGTACGTGGATTAGCCTGTATCGGGATTATTGCTAAAGACGTCAAGGTAGGCTGACGGATTAGACGCGGTTTTAGAAATTGGCTTCTTAATCCTTTGAAACTTATTACCAGGCTGACATATTTCAGCAGAAGAAAGATGTTAGTTTTACGTAACGTATCGACATCGGCAGTTCAATTAAGTTTTGGAAATTAAATTATCAACAACGTGCGCTTTCTGAAGTGAAAACTAGTTCACTCTACGCTCTTTCTGAACAGTGAATGAAAAGTAACCGTGCCCCTCGGGTCAGTGATGCTAAATCGGGTATATTCGGCTCCAGTCGGTTGGTGACGCTGAATCGGAAATGCTCGGCTCCAGTCGTAAGTTTTCACTTCTATCGTGTGGTCACTAACCATAACATCACTAACCATCACTAACCATAAACCATCACTAAAACATCACTAACCATACTTTTAACAAAAAGAACAAAATCTGTCAGACGTCAATTTTATTTCCGCGAATAAAAGATCAGATATCTTTGTATAGAAAATCTGTTAAAAATTTAATATTTATTCGCTGGATTAGACTTATAAAAAGTATAAAAGTTTGGTCGAATTCGCCCTTAATCGTATAACTGCGTTAAGATCTTCACGAAGTCCCGAAAATTCAAGATTCCATCTAACAACTCTATCAAAGAAAACCATAACAAAATACGAAATCCTGTAAAGCCATTATGAAATGACGAGTCTGTAACAATTGGAATAACGAACCAGTAAATGGGTGATTATGGACCATGAAATAACTGTGTAATGGGTCTTAAGAAACAGCATTAGTAGAACCAGTGGGGCTTCTATTGATACAGATATTGGAACATAGCAATTATTATGACAATTGAATAAATTAACTATCAAGTAGCTATAGACAAAATCCTTTTTCTGTAAGCGTTAACGCCAACGGAAAGATCAAATTGTATGGAGTTGACATTAGCATTAGAGATGTCACGTGACTGCTGCTGTCAACTCCGTACAATTTGATCTTTCCGTTGGCGTTAACGCTTACAGAAAAGACATTTTGTCTAGGCCCCCTGATCTGATAGTTCATTTAGTCAAAGATTTTTTCCGGGCCTCGAACCGTTGGTCCCGGCTGTCAATCGTAGATCTTTGGCATTCGTTACGGATATTCAGAAGTCCCAACAGTCTGACAACCAGTCTTATCAAGGAGTATCGTGGTATAAAGTAAGTGGGTTGTGGAGGTTAAATACTGGTATTCAGCTGCATCCGGTTAGACTGGAAGCCGACCCCTACATAGTTGGGAAAAGGTTCGGCAGATTGATTGGGTCTTAAGAAATAGCATTAATACCAGGATATTTGAAAATTGCGATTCAATGCCTTTAAGAGATTATGAGATATTCAATTGACAGCTAAAGTAGTAAGGAAGTTTTCAGATTAAGAAAGAAAGACTGAAAAATATTTTATTTAAGACACGCACAGGAAATACAACAATAAAAAAAGAACATTACAACTAGCAAAATCATGAAAACAATAAAAACAAGAACATTAAAACTAACAAAATTATATACTTAAAATAAAAAAGCGAAAAAAAACCTGTGTGAGGCCAAAAAGGCACCTATCTCAGCATGATGCTTCGCTATTTGAAAAAAAGAAACAAATAATTCAGCACTGGTATTCTGATAGGGCCTACTGTGATGTCATGGACACACATATTACACAGATTAGCAACAACTATTACGGTAAGAAAAGAGGGTGTTACTAAGGAACACCTCTATCTAACCCTTCATCCAATACAGGCGAAATGTACATTATTTAAATTAATATAATTTCTATCTTTGTTGTAAAATAAAGACGATTCCAGCTCTCCAATTACTCGATTCCCAAAGAAACAACAAATAAAGCAAAAACAACCTTGTCACATTAAACATTGCGAAAATCCTTAAATCGCCGTTAAATGTGGAAATGGCATTTTTACGATAAGTTTCATTCAACCATTTTTAATCGGCCATAAAGTCAGATGTCGCACCGACCGAATATAATAGCTTAGGGATGGCGAACGCTAACATGAACTAAGTAGCAGATTTTTATTTTCAAGGTTTAACGTTGTTAACACATACAACATTATTTTTTGTTAATGCTAAGCCCGAAAAGGGGTCATTGTACTCATCATTTTGAACAACTTTTTCTATGGGACCAACTTTGAAATCGCGAAAAAAAAATCAGCTGTTCCATACATTTTGTCGATTTAAGTGAAAACAAAAGTATGGAACAGCTGATTTATTTTTCACGATTTCAAGGTTGGTCCCATAGAAAAAGTTGTTCACAATGATGAGTACAATGACCCCTTTTCGGGTTTAGCAAAAACAAAAAATAATGTTGTATAAATAAGCTGACTTGAGCAATAATTAGGTCTAATATACGAACGATTTTTTCTCGATAGTACTCCAATAACGTGACTTGATTTTTTTTTAAATTTCCTGTCACATCCAGAAATCGATCAATATTTCACGCAATCACAATAAACCTATAATAAGATAGTTGTTTTTCTAGAAACAAATAAAAAAAGAAAAATTGTTTATTCTGCACAAACTAAAAGCACATTACAAAAAAATGACTAAGAACACTCATTTAGTAATTCTAATTAGCCAAAAGCCATCAAAAGCCAATAATAATAATTATATTTCGTACGTTTCATTCTTCAGATAAATTATAGACACATGTAGTACCTTCATTGTACTGGCAACTTCGCACTTTTAAAATATTAGGGTAGATTGAAAAACTTTCCCGCTCGCGCTCCGTCCGACCCGCCGCAACGGCGGCGACGCGCCTCATTCTTTCTTTGTGCGTGGCAACAAGCACTCACTCTTCAATACTTTTATATTCAGTGATATTTCGTTAAAATTATCTTCAAATTATTTTTACATTATGTCTAAGCGTAGCGCTGATAACAAAATTAGTTACTATGAAAATAAAATTAAAAGACTTAAAGAAAGTGCAAACAAAAAACGAAGTCGTGTGATTATATACTCATCTTCGTCGGATTCCGAGAAAAATCAAGGTTAGTTATGATGTATTTTTTATTAAGTGATTTCGTGTACGAGTTACAACCAAAACTGTGTAAAGGTACGTGATACCTTTTATACTACATATAAAGATATGTGGTTCAGAATAAATAAATTAGCATCTCTAAGCTAGCCTGGAGGATATCACTTTGAGGGTATCACGAAGGTATAGCACGATGTGTAAAATATGCCTGGAGGTTGACTGCGGGTCAACACGAGGGTTAAAAAAAAAAAAAAAAAAAAAAAACAGTATTTTAAATTCGAAACGTTAATCGTTTCAGACGACGGAACCATACAAGATGATATCACGGCGACGCAGCTTCACGTTCCAGTTGAATCTCATGACGTTCAAGAAAACATTGAAATGACTCCAGAGGCGCCGATTCAACTAGCGCAGGATGATTCTCCGCAGCTCGATCCGGAATTACTATCAGCGCTGGGCGATACCACGGATGAACAACCGATTTACGGCGAAAACATACACCAGACTTTAGCACAACGTTGGATTCCTTTACTAAAAAAAGGACTTACCAAGGACCTCAAAGAAAAAATACTTAAAGAGTATCAGATACCGGAAAACTGCAAACTCCTTAGGGCGCCTACTTTGAATCCAGAAATTAAGGCTGCGGTCTCAGAAATAATTATTAACCGTGATAAAAATATACAGTTGAAACAAGATCAACTGGGCCTCGGTATAACCGCGCTTAATAAAGCTATTACCCAGCTTCTTCTAGGAGATGATAAAATTCAGGCTATTAGGATTCTTTCTGATAGCTGTAGGATCCTAACCGACCTACATTATACCGAAACTCAGGTGAGGACCAAACTCATAACTCCCTGCCTGGACAAGTCTTTTACGCCACTTATAAAAGACCACGAAAGGGACGAGACGCTTTTCGGAGAAAAGCTCTCAGAAACTATAAGAGCTTCTAAAGCTATTGAGCGACAAGGATCGCTGATTAAAAAATCCGCTCAAAGGGCGACGTCTTTACCCGCACCCACAGCTGGACCATCGACAGCGAGGACTCGGTTTTCGGGAAACGGGACTGGCCCCCCTCGTTATGCCTCGGCGAGCAGGGGGGGGCGAGGAGGTTATCCACGAGCAGCGGCAGCATACCGGCGGCAGCCGACGACGACGCGACCTCGAGCTTCCCCCGGCCAGGGCAAGCACCGTGCCCAGACACGACGCTAGCGATACAGGTACACGCAGGTCGTTTGCAATATTTTTACAACTGTTGGATGAACATCACTAGTAATAGTACAATCTTGGATTGGATTAAAAATGGCTACGTGATACCATTTTCTGAACAAGTTTATCAACATGTTGTACCCTCTAACACGTTTACGAATGAAGAACAGAGAGATATGTCTGTGGCGATCGATAACTTGTTACAATTAGGCGCGATACATGAATGTGAACCACAATCAGATCAATTTATTTCTAAAATATTTTTAACTTCAAAATCAAATGGCGGAAAACGATTTATTTTAAACTTAAAATTGCTAAATAAATTCGTAAGTCAAAATCATTTTAAAATGGAGGACTATAGAACAGCTTGCAAATTAATTCCTCATAACGGCTTTATGGCCACGATCGATTTAAAGGAATCATATTTATTGGTACCAATTAATCCATCACACAGAAAATATTTAAGATTTCAATTTCATAATGAAACCGGTGAAAATTTAACTTATGAATTTAAAGCTATGCCTTACGGCTTATCATCGGCACCAAGAACATTTACGAAAATTATGAGAGAGGTTGTGGCTCACCTCAGATATCGCGGCTATTCATCTGTTGTATATCTCGACGATTTGTTATGTATTGGCGCTACGTATACGGAATGCTTAAATAACGTAGAGGAGACTGTTAAACTTTTACAATGTTTAGGATTCGTGATAAATGTCGAAAAAAGCTCTTTACAACCATCACAACAGACTAAATTCCTAGGTTTTAATTATAACTCTAATAACATGTCTTTATCCTTACCGAATGATAAACGCGTACATATTTTAAAATTAGTAAAAAAGTGGATTTCCTTACCACGCTGCACTATTAAAGAGTTTGCCAGTTTGATCGGTGTTTTAACATCCGCCTGTCCTGCGGTTAAATACGGTTGGGTGTATACCAAACGTCTCGAGAGACAAAAATACTTAGCATTAAAGACTTATAAGACATACGAATCTAAATTTAGTCCTTCGCCTGTAATACTGCCGGATCTGGAATGGTGGTCCCAGATCATTTTTTCGACATCTACTTCTTTAAGGCCTGATAAGTTTCAACTAGAAATTTTTACAGACGCCTCCAGGTCTGGCTGGGGCGCATTTTGCGATAACGAAAGAGTTAACGGTAAATGGAAGTCAACGGAGTTAGAATTCCATATCAACTATTTAGAGCTGCTGGCAGTATTTTTTGGTCTCAAATGTTTCGCACGCGATATACGTAACTGTTCCATTCTATTACGTATAGATAATACCACAGCATTAAGTTACATTAATCGCATGGGTGGTATCCAATACCCCCATTTAAACGACTTGACACGAGAAATCTGGAGTTGGTGCGAAGAACGAAATTTATTTTTAACTGCCTCTTATATTAAAAGTAAAGATAATAAAGAAGCCGATGAAGAATCTCGAAAGATTAACAAAGACATAGAACTTACATTGTCGGATGAAGTATTTGATAAAATTATGACTAGACTAGGCAAACCAGATATCGATTTATTCGCTTCTCGCACCAATACCAAATGCCATCAATACGTATCATGGAAACCAGACCCAGATGCCGTAGCTATAGACGCGTTCACAATTCCATGGGATAACATGCTCTTTTATGCCTTCCCACCTTTTTCCTTAATATTAAAATGTTTAGAAAAAGTCACCATAGATAAGGCCGAAGGCATACTTGTCTTCCCCTATTGGCCTTCGCAACCCTGGTTCCCTCTATTACAAAAGTTGCTCACTTCAGATATTATATTTCTAAATTCCGAAATTAACAATATATGGTCTTCCTCTAGGAATCCACAAATCAAAGGAGTTACCCTGGGTGCAGCGAAACTATCAGGAAAGCGTTCATAAAACGAGGTGTCCCTATGGCCTCTTTGGATTTAATGATGGAATCTTTAGCCAAGAACACATTGAAGCAATATGGTGTGGCCTTAAAAAACTGGTGGCAGTATTGCCTTAACAATGGAATAGATCCATACAAATCTTGTATACCGTCAGTTTTATCATTCTTGACCGAACAGTTTAATAAAGGTGCAGCTTACGGCTCTCTTAATAGTTACCGTTCGGCTTTAAGTTTACTATTTGGCGATGATTTAGGATCTCATGAACAGATCAAAAGGTTATTAAAAGGAGCCTATAAATTAAGGCCAAACATCCCAAAATACGCATCTACGTGGAACCCACAAATAGTTCTACAACATATAGCTCAATGGGGCCCTAATATAGAACTACCTTTAAAAAAGATTTCTCAGAAACTCGTAATATTATTAGCCTTATGCACGGCTCACAGAGCGCAAACAATTACGTCTATTAAAATAAAAAACATTAATATTAGTCCTAACGGAGTCAACATTATAATTTCCGATATCATTAAAACATCTGCTCCCGGTCGTGACCAACCAATTTTATTCCTTCCTTACTTCAAAGAAAACATTAATATTTGTCCAGCAACTACTTTGAAAGATTATTTGTCGATTACAAAAGATTTAAGGCCAAATACAGTTGATAATCTTCTGATGACATACAAGCGACCATACAAGGCCACCTGTACACAAACCATCAGCCGATGGATAAAACAGGTGCTCGCAGAAAGCGGCGTGGATGTGTCGACGTTTGGTGCGCACAGCACCCGACACGCTGCCACATCCACGGCGCGCAAGCAAGGCGTCTCGCTTGACGTCATCAGGAAGACTGTTGGTTGGTCGCAATCGTCGCAGACGTTTGCTAAATTCTATAATCGTCCAGTGAACGATGATGCTTGTTTCGCAAGATCAGTTTTTCTCCCTGGTTAACAACCGGGACTTTATTTACCTGTGATTAGAGTATTCATTTATCTGATTGTTCTTGAATTTCTTTACAAGTGTCTAAATTAATGTTGTTTTATAAAAGAGCAAAATATTTACATTTATTTTTAATTTTATGTTTTGTACAAACCTAAGAATGTTGAAGTTGTGTTGAGTATCTACCTAATTAAATGATTCCTAGTAATAAAACTCTAGTTTCAATCCTATTTATTTAATACTATCTAATTACAAAATTTTAATCTCTAAACATCTACATGTGTCTATAATTTATCTGAAGAATGAAACGTACGAAATATAATTGATTATTAAACGAACTTACCTGTAAGTGAAGTTCTATCCCAATTATATGAGTACGTTTCATTCGAAGATAAAGGTCCCTCCCTTCCCTGAGCCCTAAATCTAAAAATTTTGTAATAGGACTCTAAAGAATGAGGCGCGTCGCCGCCGTTGCGGCGGGTCGGACGGAGCGCGAGCGGGAAAGTTTTTCAATCTACCCTAATATTTTAAAAGTGCGAAGTTGCCAGTACAATGAAGGTACTACATGTGTCTATAATTTATCTTCGAATGAAACGTACTCATATAATTGGGATAGAACTTCACTTACAGGTAAGTTCGTTTAATAATCAATTATAAACCGGTTGAAAACATAATAATTATTTATGTTAGTGCATTCGGTTTTTAGAAATTTCTCTCATGACCAGTGATCGGATATTCGGATGCATACTTACCTAAAGTATATTTTTTGCCGGCAAAGGGTATAAAAATATGGAAGCAGCTTCTTTTTTTCCCGGGTTCGCGGTTATTTAATAAATAACGCAGAGGGCGCAAGTAGTCCTAAGCATATTAACTATTTCTAATGTATGTAAAACATAAATAACGCAGAGGAAACAAGTAATTCCTAAGCGCAATAATTATTTGTAATATGTATATGTAAAGTTTTACATATTAGAAATAATTATTACGTTTTAAATGTATTGAAAAATTCCACACATTTTTTTTTAATCTGGGGGCAAATTCTTCGTTCTCGGAAATCGGGAATTTTCCCGTACTGAAGCGCTCTCCATACTGGTTAACATAAAAACTTTAGGTAAATATGCATCCGAATATCCGATCACTGCTCATGACTCATGACGAAATGTGGGTGTACTATGGGTTCACCTCTGCCTAATCCTCTGGGGTAAACAGGCGTGTTGTTTTGTTATATAAGTCCTCAGTTGACATAATATAAACTGCAAACAGGTAGCAAAGCAAACATAGATGCAAGAAGATGAAGAAGTGTCTCAAGCAAAGATGTCCAATTCGCGTAGTAGAAAAATCCACTTCAAATGTTCGCCAACCTTAGTCAGGGATTCTACCATAAAAGATTTTTTGCGTTCCAAATGTAGGCCAATAGGTTTTATAGGCAAACGCGCCGTTCCATTTTGACATGTTTCCATAATTGCAATCAAGTGAACTGTTACAACCATTGATTGAATTCTATTGATCGATGAGATGAGCGTTTTGATTGCTACATAAGCCATTTATTTGGTTTAGATCAGGGAATTATTGGTCGATTTTGCGTGAATTTTAGGGTAAATATTGGTATATTGTTGGAATTGCCTGTAAACCTTCAAGAAGCCTCATACAATATTTGACAATAAGAACAAGTACGAATCTGAATTAGGTTCGAATGAAATATAGGACGTACGAGTATACGGTTTTTTGTTTCTAACAGATGAAAGGGCAGTGGATGATGACGCTTATCATGGCAAAAATCTTAAAGGAAAATGTAGAATTGATGTTTTCAATTGATCAATGATGGAGGCGCATAAAATGACGTTAACGTACATGGTGGTTTTTTGAAACTTCTCTCGGTTTTCACACGTTCCTAACGATATATACTAATGACCTGAAGTTAGGTACGTAACGTTTATATACTAATGACCAGAAGTTAGGTACATAACGTTAGTTTTCCCCAAAGTACGTAACAGCTACGCTAAGCGCTTTTCTGTAAAGAGTCGGCACCGTTCCAAACCACACGAGGGTCTAGTTAATATACATACATAACCCAACAAAATATCCCGTATATTCAAGGCAAGGTTGCCTGTCTCTTACATAAGATAACGCCCTGAAATATCGGAGCTCGGTTCACTCGACACAGCTGACTGACTGCCCGGGATGCGGACATAAAGTCCATTTGTATGGCGCTTCGTAAACTTTCAAGGTGTATGAAACCGTTCATTCGAACTGAACTGTCTGTCTTTCAAGCTTCTATTTGCGTATATAGGTCAGCTATTATTGTCTTTCTAAGCTATACCAGCTGTTCCTATTATAGACAAAAGAAGAGGTACCTAATAAATAGGATTTTGCTGCTATGCAAAATGGTATGAAAAGGCTTAAAGCTTCGCCGCAGTGCCAACAAAACCACAACAGTTTTGTAACTAAAGCACAAAGCGATTCAGTTATCTCGAGCTACACAATACCGCTGATCTGGTCCATCCGTTCCAGATTTGTTTCATAATTCCTTTTACGTAATAAGCTTAAGTCGAGTTCAACGTTGTAATTTCATTATTTATTTACAAGTTGTACGTACGTTGTAACTTTATGCACAAGTAAAAAAAAAATACCGTACAAAGGCGGACTTAATGCATGAGGCCAATGGCATTATCCCATACCATTAGTTTATTGTTCCTCTTATTCATGGTAAAATATATTTGGTCCGTTAACCCAACATCGCTTTTGTACACCTTTACAAAACACCGAAGAATACCAAGGAAAACATCGTGAAGAAACCGGCATGCCAGAGAGATATTTCTCGACGGCATGTGAAGCCAAGTCCAGACACCAGGTTAGTCACTAACCACACGAAAAGAAGAGACATTTACAAACATCAGCAATAGGTTTACAAAATTTACGTACTAGTACAATTAGTTTCGTAATTTATTGTTAAGTGAGATCAATGGCGATGGCCGATTCAGATGAATCAGAATTCAGATATCCTCAAAAGAAGGAAAAAGAACATTAAGGGCCTTACCACAAAAACTTAGACACTTGTTCAACGCGTGTTTAATGTCAGTTTTATGTCAAACTCCATACAGAAATGTTATGTTTAAAAGGTGTTTACGCTAAACAACAGATAAACACGGTTTTGTGATAATAAGGTAAAAGTCTGAATACCAAGCTCCAAAAAACTTACAATTGTACCTACATTGGTTATATAGGACCTTGCATTCAAATAACAAAACCAATTAAGACTCCTAGCACCATAAACTTCAACCATATGATTTTGTAGTAATTAATAAGAAATGTTGATCATTAAAGCAAACATGGCAAGCATAAAACTTGACCTTTCCTGCGAGGGCGAATAACGTGAATAGATGAATACTTAGAGAAATGCAGAGCTTGAAACGAAAATATACATAACTACGTACTACTACTACCTTTAAAGAAATTTTATATTTTATAAATGTTTGCAGTCCCAGCTTGTTAGCGAGAATTTTTTTAAATGTCGCTTCAGAATTTTTTGTTTTAATAGCATGAAATGCCTTTAAGAAATTTTAGTATTGGTCCTAAGTTCCTAACTCACGACCACGGGTTGATTAAATGCCGTCTATGACTTTTCAAAGTCTTGAGCTTGACTGACGCTTGAACGCGCCACGTGGAACAAATTCAGGTTGCCTATCGGGCGAATTGGAAAAATGACTCTTTCTCTGCCGTTTCCATGGGAAATTCTATAAAAAACACGTATATAAATTGCATTTTTAGCCGGTGTTTACTAATTTAAAAAAATCAAGACCTTAGCACGCGTAGAACAGACAAAATGACAGATTCACAATCTGAGTTTTTGACAATTTTTTCGTCGACAAAACCCGTTTCTATGGTACTATGCGTGCAGAGGGCCTAGACAAGTGACAATCGCTTCCAAAGCGTTTCGTATTTCTACAACGACTTTCAACAGGATTGACATAAGCTTTTCAATAGCTTACGTCAGTCCTATACATTTTTGCCTTTTCCATCATCCTTATCGTCGAATGTCACTTTGTCTGGGCCCTCTGGATAGAACTAAGAATTATAATATAATATAATATACAGGGTGTTAGGGTAAACACCGTTATCCTTGCAACCAGTGGTTTGGTTTCATTTATAGAACGTAAAATCAATGGAAAAAAACAATTTTTTTTTTCTTTTTTTTAAATCTACATTTTACCACAAGAGACGCAAGTTCGTTGCCCTATGCGCTAGGTCAACAAACTTGCGTCTCAACACGGGCGGGGGATGCAGGATGTGACCTGACCGGCCGCGAGCGCGACCCCTCTCTCAGTCAGTCAGCTGTTTCGCTAGAGAACACGGTGTCGGATAGAAACTTTTTAAAATCTTTTAATAAAAATAACGTTTTCTTTTTGTGTTCGGTCATTTATTTTTATATTTAAGTCAACTATCCATGGTTTGAATGACAAGAGTGTTTACCCTTACAGCTTGTATAATATAATCTTTATTTATATAAAAAAACAGATTGTAGTTTAAGTAACAAGTTTTCACAAAGTGGGTAGAATCTAATCTTTGACAATCAAGTGGGTGACGTGCTGGTCCCCTTGCTAGGCTATGAAATAGCCTGTATTAAGGAGTAACAGTGCCAATTCAACAACGTACGAAAATCTTTTGAGAAAGGAGCTTTTTCTTAAAACCTACACTTAAAATAGTTCTCCAATTGCTGAATGCCGTTAAGACCAATCATTACCCAACCTTCTTCAATTTCCCGAGCCGTCCACAAATCTTCCGTAGGTACTACTTTCATTGAATTACCTTTAACTGGAAGTGGGTAAGTTCTCGACTTCCTATTACCAATGACTTATGGATCTTATGCCCTCGTTTCAAGGAACTTTAAATATTGGTCTACTCGCTGGAACCGATAGGGCAGTACTAAGTATCCGATGTTCACTGTATAAACATTTCTGGGTAGTGACATAACGTGTGCCGGAACTAGGAAAGTGTAGTGGAGTTATTAACTATCTATTATCGATAGTCGAGGGGTGGACTAGATATAGGTCACACGTGGCGTCTATTTATAGTATTCTGGTCTGAACATATGAGGCGACGATTCCTTTATAAGCAGGAGATAGGTATAGAGAGAAAGGGAAATACACTTTCGAGAAATCGAGAAACCTCCTTTTAAATTCGTATCGCATATACACGGTGATTTTTAATTTACTGTTAATCTTTCAGGGGGTGAAAGTAATCATGATTATAAACAATTTTCACAATGGGAACAAATACGAAATAGCAAAAAAAAAAACATCCATTTCATACATTTTCATCGGGTGAATATTGCATTTTTGTATGAAACAGCAGATTTTTAGATAAGTGATAATGGCCAGAAAAGGGTTGAATACTGAGATGACAGCTAAAAGAGATGTCTGCAAAGAAGACATTCCGCGTCGACATGAAATAGGTAAATTGGGATAAGGCTTTCTAATGATAAATAGAATAGTACATGCTTTATTGTACACTAACATTTAACGAAGCACATAAAAATATTAATATTCAGGGTACAACGGCGGTCTTATTGCTAATAGCGATATCTACGAAACAAACTTTGGATGATCAGAGAGACAAATAATCCAGAGGAAAAGAGAGGGAAAGAGAGATAGATAATGCTCGTGAATTCAAAATATGACATAACCCTTTTAACTATGAATTAGCATTTCGGCGAAACGAAACCAGGCAAAGATAGAAGCACCAATAAAAATCTAGGTCAATCTGAACATGAACTGAGTACCATTTTCATTTGTCACGTCATCACGTATTTAAGCCCTGTCAATGGCGCATGTGTGAAAATAATAATGGCCGATGCCCGGAAGGGTGGCTAAAAGTCTGCCGTCGTAGTTAGTAGTTATTCCGATTTAGCACAGGAAAATTATTAAGGACCTCTTTGAAAAAAAATACAATAGACGTAGATATATTTAGTAACCTATTCCGCTTAACTATTCCTAAAGAAGTCGTAAAAAACCCTGTAAGAAATCGACACGTGTTTTACCTCTAGGCATCCTCAGGATGACGATTGACTTGTCGCGAACCCGAACGCGACATGTTGCTACGCTGAGCGCCGGACGCAGAGCACACAGCGCGGCAACACGTCGTGTTCGGGTGGTTCACAACCTGACACTGACCTGAAAATTCCAAAAAACGTACGAAAATTCGAATTTCGTAGGGTATCTTAGCGCACCCCTTTATCGTAAAACATCATTCTGTCTCCGTCATCTTCAAACGATTGACCGAAACAAAACGATCGCTGTTTTAAATTCTTTTAACGCTACACGTTAGTGAATTGTTGTGCAAGCGGGTTTTTTTTAAAGAACCAATTTTTATTTTCGTCTTACTTTGAATTCTGTGACTAATTTTATTACTGAACGGCTATATGAATGTCAGCATTAATATAGCCTTTATTCACATTAAAATATATTTGTTTGGCTTAGAAGCCGTCCAGACAAAAATGCTTAATACAAATTACACGCGTATTTGAAATACTCCGTCTGCCCTTTGGGACCCAAATATTTGTGATCCCGTATATAAGAACGCGGTACATGGATAGTCTCTTTGGCCAGTAATTATTATTATTGAAGCCAATGCTGATGGCATATGGTTAGTGAAATTTATTTCTAAGCGAATTGACCATCAACTTATTGATGTTGATAAAGAAAAGAGCTGGTGAGGTTAACCCGGCGGTGCGGAAGGTTAAAATATGTAACATGAAATGTTGGTGTAACAAACTCTGGGGAACGTGTGAATTTAGCGTAGAAGAAGACTTTCAACTTATATGGTCCGTATACATAATCAAATCACAACTGTGATAGGTACTTAAAATGACAAATTGACATAGAATGTCAATTTCACATAGAATGTCAATTTCCTTAACAATAAATTTCCTTGACCTGGAAGACGCTGGCAAAGGAGCCCAGCAGTGGGTGAAGTCGGGCTATAGATGATGAAACATACGATGAGCATAGTGCATGCGCAATATACGTATGATCTGTTCCAAAAGTATGTGATGAAAGTGTAAACAAGCGTAATTGAAAAATTATAGACGAAAATTAACCTCAATTGTCAGTTTTTTTTTTTTCGATATTGTTTAGTTACTAACTTATGTGAGTTTTTATGCCACCCATGGGCCTCTGACTTGGCTTCACATGCCGTCGAGAAATATCTCTCAGGCATGCCGGTTTCCTCACGATGTTTTCCTTCACCGTTTTGTGAGTTTTATAGCAATAGTTCCATAAAAGCTAAATTGCCGAAAAAATTGTAGCAAGAAATCGCAACTTAGTATTGTAAGAATATTTGCTCATCAGTATTTACAAGCTAAACAAATGCAATTTGACGAAGGTGTAGCCGATACACCTATAATGTGTACAAAATGAGTTAACGTTGTTTACGCAGGGCGTGCGCTGTTTTTGTAACACGATACACGTGCTGACTGTTTTCTTTATGTATCTAGCTATTGTTTTATTTTACTGAACTACAGTCAAGGTGCTATTAATACTATTTTTTAACGTACTCGTTTATCCTCATCAGGTTTTTGCATTCCACTGCTGTGTATCTATAGGTCTCTCCAATTGCACGCGAATGCAATGAGTTTGATTCTATCCTCTTTTCACGCGGCAGTGCTGCCGAAGAAGTGCTGCAGCGGGCCCGGGATGTAATCTCATATAAATTTATAGAGACTGTATGGGGACCAGCAGCGCCGCGGCAGAATTGCTACGGCAGCACTGCCGCGTGTTGCGGGAAAGTCCGAAAGGGATATCGGGACCCTTGGCAACAGGCAACTGAAGGAACACGGGTGGGTTTTAGTCAGTTAAAGTCTGACACGCCCTGCCGCTGCTCCGCCCAGAGCGGGAGAAGTCATTTGATGATTTCTTTATTTCATCCTCAAAAAAAGAAAAAAAAAGCTCTGCCGCGTGCAGCGAGGTTCGAAATCATACCTTAAGCCACCTACATCACAGTCAGGACGCACTTGAAAGACCAAATCTTTATAGAACACAGAAAACTGCAGTCCCACCAAAGGTCCTAAAACTGAATACCCAGAACTTTTAAGGACATCACAAAAAAAAAAAATTGCGGTTTTATTAATACCCCGCGTAAAAATGGGATGACCTTTTCATTGGTTGTATTCGGTCTGAATAAAACATTATACTTATCTCAACATAATAATATAATATTATATTGTATCTCGTTTGCCTCTTTGGCCTACGGTCGCAAATGCTACTGCAGAGCATGAGGCCCTGGGTTCGATCCCCAGGTCAGGCAAAGTGTTATTCGTTTTTCCATCGGGAATTTCTCAGTAGCAGCCCGGAGTCTGAATCTGTGTCCGGTTGATGGCAATAGGCTTGCACACTATTACATGGGACTTAAAACATAACTGTGGGTGTACTAGAGGTGTAACACCTCTGCCTAACTCTTCGGGGATTAGGCATGATGTTATATTAATATTAATCTGAGGGAAACATCGCCTTAGGCATCCAGATATCTATCTGCCACAGTAACAGACAGTGTTAATCAATCAAGTAGTCTGTGCTGTGGTATTACAAGATTATCATCCAAGTACGTTTACCTGTCCAAGACTCAAGTTCTATCATCAATCATCCTCCTTTATGAAATTATTAACACTTTCGGGACTTTGGCGACCAGATCTAGTTAAAGTTATAATTTTGTAAAACCCTACATTTTGCCTACTTGTAATTTTGTACCAATAAAATGTTGTCGCTGAAAACTGAAATCCCTTGGACTTATGTTTTGGTTTAGAATTCATCATCATCATTTCAGCAGAAAGAAGTCCACTGCTGGACATAGGGCTCCCTCAAGCACCACCACTTCGACTGCTTCTGTGCTTCTCGCATCCAGCGGATTCCTGCGGCCTTCACAAAGTCATCGGTCCACCTTGTGGGCCTTCCAACGCTACGTCTTAAGATATGCGGTCGCCCAGAAACTGTTGGCCCCATCGGCTATCTGTTCTGCGAGCAATGTGCCCTGCCCAGCCACTTAAAGTTAGGTAATTCTTCAGTTTAGAATTCATATATCGCGTAATTTAAAAGAAACATCGAAAACCTCTTGAACGACATTTTTGCGAAAATTATTTTCCTGAACTGAAACATTCCATAAGACCTGAAGATATTTTTCCTGCTCTATTGCAAATCTAAAAGAATAACTGTATGTATCTACGTTTATTTTATCATAGTAAAAGAAGCGAACTAAGATTATATTATTATTACCACCATTTACGACCTATAAAAGGGTATATACCCCACGTTTCTGCTTCATATCTGAGACACCATGGTTGATATTAAAGGGGTTGCGTCATTTTAGCACACATTATCGCCACGATTTATCATAATATTTGAGCCAATATTGGCTATCAAAGTCTTGATTGCTTGGAGAAGCATTACCAAGTATATAAGGACCATGGCAGACAATTATGGCTGAATAAGATCAACAAATTTTCTATCATCACCGTAGTTACAAGAAAATTGTTCCATCATTATTTCCTTGGAAGACTTTCAACTTCGCCATACTTGGCCCAAAATACATAATTGGTGAATCGGACCCCGTAAAAAGCTAAAGTTGATAATTGCTAGAAATATTCGAAGCAATTTTGTCCTCCAAAAACTTTTTAAAATCAACATGGTCTTAATTACATAAATTATAAAGCTTAAATACGGATTATATCCTCATATTACCTTCTCATACTTCGCGCAGGACCTTTTTATTAAGTCGTTATTATTAAATTACCTCTGTGGAAAGCTTTGGAGTACATTCCAAGGGTTCTTTTGGGATCAGCATGTTCAGCTGAGTGAATGTAATCTTATGATCAAAGCTGGGTTTGACTGAAGATTTTTCTTTCTTTCTTTCTTTAAGATAGCTTTCAGGTTCATAGGGTTGAATTACTATAATTGATTAAAAGTGAATTAGCAATGGATTTGGAAGGACTGTTTAGATAATGTTCTACATTTTTAGATTCTGTTTATCATAGTCCTGACTGAAATTCTTGTTTCTGATATGCAAATAAGCTGTTCTTGCTTTGTTAAGAAAAACAGCAAAAAAACATTTGGGCGGAAATTGTATATTGGAGTACAATTTCCGCCCAAATGGCTTTTTGTTGTCCTGGAAAGAATCATGAAATGGAAAATAATATAATATGTATGAAAGTCGTAAACAGAGTAGGTAGTGTACAAAAGATCATCAGAGAATAAAACTTGACGGTTTCTCTTGACTAACACCACACTGACACAATTTTTTTTATTAACTATATGTCACTGCAGCTGTAACATGCCAATTTGCCAAAGAGGCTTTAATGCTGATGGGTATTTGAGTACAATTTCCGCCCAAATGTTTTTTTCGTTACGTAACAAAACAAGAACAGCACAATTTTCCAAAAGGACCAATCCGAATCTAGACTAAAATATATCCAATTTAACGTCAGCTATAGGTATATTACCACTTAGGTTCAGCCCCACACAATTGCTGTTCTCGCCACACAGAACCTTGAACGTCAAACTTTGCCGAAACTACGAAATTTTGCCTCCAGTTTGTTTGGAAACTTAAGACTTTAATGCTTTTGCGTGGAAATTTGTCGAGAAAATTGTAAAACAAAGCGAACACTTCGACTAAGTACGTGATATTCGAGTCATTTTTGTGTCTCTCGTTTATAATTTGTGTTTTATACATTATAAGACCCTAAGAAGTTGTAAGCCCCTAAAGCGTTTCAATTGACATGGCATAAGCCTACCTTATAATTTTGGTCCCTCTTGTTTTCTTTTATGTATCATCGTCTCGCTCGTTCATCCGGTGCGAGGCACAATAAATTATATTCCTTTCTTTTTCTTTCTCCGCTTATCAATTTCGACTACATTACGTAACTCATATCTCTAGTTTTAGTACTTATGGATTTAATTCACCGTCGTGTCATCGTCACGACGAAGAAGAAGTTTGGATACCAGCTGATCTATTCCGTAAAAACCGCACAGTGAAAACTTAGCTATCAATAGAGTCCATCCATTTTTTTGTTTTGGGTAATCTTCAAATGACTTCTCCTGCCCTGGGCGGAGCGGGAGAGAGAGCGTGTCAGACTTTTACTGACTAAAACCCACCCGTGTTCCTTCAGTTGCCTGTTGCCAAGGGTTCCGGTATCCCTTTCGAACTTTCCCGCAACCCTAGAGAGTCCATCCCTAGCATCAGGTTGACAGCTCACTTGAAACTCATTTCACCTCTGTTTTCACGGTGAGGTTTTTACAGAATACTAATACAGGATTGCAGTTAAGCTATAAGGGAAGTCGTACATCACTCGTACGTAATGTTGAGGAACACATTCAACCAATAATTCCCGCTTCAAACCATGATAAGCCCATAAAGAGCCTCTTAATTCCCATCACTGATCAAAAAAAGAAAAAAAAAGGCAAAAACAACACCTATTACCATTCCCCTTTCCAAAGCCTCAATGACCAACATTTATTTAAATCAATCAACATCAAATTCAAATACCATAAAGTCGCCAAACGCCATCTTAGTTCAAAGCATTTGAATGTTTTCGCTCAACGGACGGCCTCTAAATAAAACATGGAGGTTTTATTTAAAACATGAAAGCCAGGGCTTTCGTTTGCACCAGTGCTAAATATAGAGACGGTATTAAGTATTCTTTTTGTTTCTCAAGCGATGTTTGTGGATTTGTTTTTTTTTAAATGGACCTTGTGGAAGAATCTGGTATGGATTTGGTTGGACGTTTAAGGAATTATGAAAATGGAGTAGGTCGTGTGGAAATTTTATGGCCATGTTCTTGCCCGTGTTTCTTAACGGACGAAAAAGGAGGCACGTTTAATGCCGGGGACAGATTGGTGAAACGTAACATTAAATTTAACACACGTTGACAGAAATTCGCCTAGTTGCTGTTACAATTTCATGTTGCATTACTTTTTGGACGGTTCATTTGTGTTACATTTCATGTTGCGTTTCACCAATCTGTACCATCTGTATGTGTGTGTTCTGTGTGTGTGTGTGCATAAGAAGGGCTTAAGATAATTAGGTACAATCCAACAGCCTCGTTCTTGTCATATTATTTTCTTGCTGAAGTCCACACTACAACAATAATACTTCGAAGGCTTTTCTCGAAACAGTTCGTAACTCTATCAAAGATATGCAGAGAGATGTGATGGATTTCAGTCATTTTATGTGAATAAGACACAGCAAATCATCATTGAAAAACAGCCATTCCAGTCCCTGAATCAAACGAGATTGTTTATTTTAACAGAGGCGATATAAATTAATGTTTGCACTTAGTTAAATGGTCCCCGCACTTCCGACAGGTAGCTATTAGCACTCAAACCAGCTTTTACAACACAAAGTAATGTTTGTTCACATGCTCAATAAACATTTACTGCGAAAACGGTTAATTTGCTTCCATCGTTAATTTGTATTTCCACAAAGTCGATTTTGTAGCTTTACCTACAGACGGGGGATAAAATAATTAACACAAACTTATTGCCTGTATTTCCCGAAAGGTTACGCAGAGGTGTATCTGTAGTTTACCCACATTTTGTCAGAGTCCCATATAATAGCGGGCGAACCTATTACCAAAACTCAGGCACAAATCCAGACTACAAGATGCTGCCGAGAAATTCATGATGTAATAAAACTTTTTACAAAAAAAAACAACCGACTTCAAAAAAAACCCTAAAAAAGTGAAAAATAACTTTAACCCATTACCGCCCTCTGTACCCGCATGTGTACAACTGTTTGATGTGTGATTGCGTTTTGTTTATTTGTGCTACTACGGTACTGATTGGTTATTTTTAGTCTGTGTACTTGTAGCTGTCTTTGGAATACAGAAAAAATTGAGTGGCGGGAAAATAAATGTGCGAAATGTCACTTTGTTTTACGAGTTGTGAGACAAGTGGGTAAGGTAAAATATTTTTTTGTATTTTTATTATAAATAATTACAAATTCATGATTGTTTTTTACTGTTTTGTGTTAGGAGGCTTTATACTGACATATTATATTGTTAGAATAACAATTCATTAGGATAAAAGTGCAATAAACATAAGTTTTCTGTGCCGTACCTGTTGGTGTACAATGGGCGCTTATGTAATTTTTTTATTTTTTTAACAGGTTTATTCTAAGACACTACAATGACTGACCGTCGCGTCTTTACGAGTCAAAATAACTATGCAAGACTTGAAGAAGCCCTGGAATCTATAGTAGCTGATGAAAATGATGATGCGCAGTACGACGTCTTTTTATTGCCACCAGATCCAGCTATTGTTAGTGATGAAGAAGAAGGTAATGAAGATGACTTGACTTCTACAACTCTCCCGAGAGACGTACCGGGTACAGTTGAGGTAGTTCCACTGCATCCTGATCATGATGTTTCGGACTGGGATGATAGTGATAATGAGCCATTGTCCACTAACTCACGACCTGCAAAGCGACTTCGAAGGCAAGATTCTAATGAGCCTGTATGGAGAAAAACTTTACCCATATACAGCATGACCCATGACGTAACTGATAGCATTCAGCGACGACAAGAAGTCCTCGTTGAATCTTTGAAAGATTGCAGCCCTATGATGTTATTTGAGAAAATATTCGATGATAATGTAATAAGGTTGATTGTGGAAAATAGCATGAAGTATGCTGGGCAACATAATAGACACAGTTTCGAAATTGATAAGCCCGAATTGAGAACTTTTCTAGCAATTTTAGGTTTCACTGGATATCACGAACTGCCTTCCGAACGTGCCTATTGGAGTTTGGATGAAGATCTCGGCGTTCCATTGATCGCCAATTGCATGTCACGCAATAGGTTTTTGGACATCAAACGAAACCTACATTTCGTCGACAATTCCCTAGCGGAAGGTTCTAATGATAAAATGTTCAAAATGAGACCGCTGTGTGATCTTATACAAAAAAACTCTTGCCAGTGGGGAGTTTTTCACGAAAACTTATCTGTAGATGAATCTATGATAAAATACTTTGGCCGGCATCCCGCCAAGCAATACATAATGGGAAAACCTGTACGATTTGGCTATCGGAATTGGGCTGCAACAAGTTCAGATGGCTACTGCTACACTTTCGACATATATTGCGGAAAATCTACAGAAGTGTCTACAGACCCGCTGGGCTCGAGAGTGGTAAAATCCCTATTAGCAAAAATGCCGATAGTCCCAAAAGAACACATCGTATACTTTGATAATTTTTTTACCAACTATCAGTTACTTCACGACTTGCGACTCTTAGGGTACAGAGCTACAGGAACAGTACGAGAAAATAGAACAAAAAGATGTCCTGTAACTGACGTAAAAACTATGAAAAAGAAACCAAGGGCGGAGTACGATTATCGTTTCGATACCAAAAACGAAATAACAATCGTGCGCTGGAAAGACAACAACGTGGTCACGATGGGATCAAATTTTGACGCCGTAGAACCGCTGGGGAAGGTGAAAAGGTGGTGTACTATACAGAAACAAAAGTTGGATGTGAATATTCCAAGATTGTTTGTTAATTATAACAGAGGAATGGGTGGAGTAGATCAGATGGATCAATCGATAAGTCTATATCGAGTAGCCATAAAAGGTAAAAAATGGTGGTGGGTAATCTTTACCTACCTTTTAGATATGGCGATTTCAAATGCTTGGCGGCTGCATGTCTTGATCAGCAAAACTACAGATACACCCTACATGGATCAATTGCTTTTCAGACGTATGATTGTTAGAGCATACCTTCGCCCAACTAAGACGAAAAGTCGTGCTACGTCCTCCACTATATCTGGCCTTGTGCAGAAAAATAACGGACACAACCCGCAACGCATCGAAAACCCATTACGATGTGTTATTTGCCACAACCGCGTTCGTTGGCGCTGTGAGATATGTGCCAAAACACTATGTGTGGAACGACCATGCTTTGGAAAATTTCATGCCTGATTCGCCCACTGTACCCGGACAAGTACACCCCTACAGATACTAAAAAAAAAAAAAAAAAAGTGATTTTTCTCTATGTACCTCATATTTAGTCTACATTAATGCAATAAATAACGAGTGGTTATAATTTTTATGTGTAGTTTCATTTTGGGCGTTAATGGGTTAATTTCGGAAGTCGGTGTCTTTGCTTTTTAATTTTCGTTTTTTGCCACCGACTTCCGAAATTAAAGTTATTTTTCACTTTTTTAGGGTTTTTTTTGAAGTCGGTTGTTTTTTTTTTGTAAAAAGTTTTAATTTTTCACTTTTTAGTGGTGGTACCTACCCCACACAAGTTACTACCTGCTATGTAAATAACAGTGAAGGAGTCTAATAATTATATCGTCTACATAGACTGTGGGAAAAATACGTAATATTGAAGCTAGCTCAAAAACTGCGCAAGCAAACTTAATAAAATTTATATGGGACCATCTCGAGAGTATCCCTTTCGAACTAAAAAAGAATTTTCAAAATCGGTTCACAAGCGGCGGAGTAATCGGTGAACATACATAAAAAAAAAAAAAAAAAACAATCATCCGAACGTAGTACCTCCTCCTTTTTTGAAGTCGGTAAAAACCAATAACAGTTTACCAGACCGGTAATCGAGATCCAGATCTCATGCTGCGCAGTTGGGCTTGCGACCACTAGACCAACGAGGCAGTACAAGTAAAATCCTAACTAGTTCCTAACTAATATTATAAATGCGAAAGTGACTTTGTTTGTTTGTTTGTTTGTTACGCTTTCACACTAAAACGGATTTAGATGAAATTTGTGACCCGGAATAGGACATAGAATACTTTTTATCCCGATACTCACGCGGGATCGTGACTTACGCGGGTGAAACCGCGGGGCGCATCTAATAATTAATAACATCAAATACACTTGGGAGCAAATAAATCGAGCCACTTCCTTTTTTCACGCATTGTGGTTATTATTTTTAGTATTATGGAACGCATCGATTCGAAAGATATATCGCCTAAAAGGTTGTTTAATAGCCTTTACAATGAGGGTAAATTATTGAATAATAACCTTATTGAATGATAAATTATTGGCTCTGAAAGAAAATTGGTAATGTTGATTGAAAATTTAGTAGGCTTAGAATAGTCCAGAAAAATAATTAAAAACGAAATTATTGCAAAAAAAAGGTGCCCCCCCGTACCCTAATGCATTCTTGTAGTCTTTAAGTCATCGATCTGATCAGCGTTACGATGACATATTGTGGTATGTTCTCCCAATCTTCAAGCACAGCGACTTTAAGCTCGGGAATGGATGAAACAGCGGGAAACCTGGCTCGGACTCTCCGTTTTAGCTCGTGCCATAGGTGTTCGATCGGGTTCAAATCCGGGCTTCGGGCTGGCCACACCATTTGTTGAATCCCGATCGCCGATAAGTACTCCGTAACGATCCGCGCGGTATGAGGTCCCGCATTGTCATGCATAAACAAGAAATTTTCTCCGATGAAACCAGCATACGGCATTCATTACGTGGTCTTTGAGAATGTCAGTTATGTATCGGTCAGCTGTTAATCCACGTCTATCACTTCCGTCGTTGACGGGGTTAACGAAGACAAGTTCCGTTTTTCCGTCTAGAGAACTTCCTCCCCACACCATACAAGAACCACCGCCAAAATTAACAGTTTCTCGAATGCAACATTGGGCAAATCTTTCAACAGATCGTCTATACACTCGGTCTCTCCCGTCATTGCTAAAAATACAGATTCTCGACTCGTCAGAAAACAAAACTGACCTCCAGTCTTCTAAAGTCCAATTAATGTGTTCTCGAGCAAACTCCAGGCGAGATCGGCGGTGAGCTACAGTTAATTTTGGGCCAGTTGCCGGTTTGTGTGATGTTAAATTTTCTTTCTTTAGTCTTCTTCTCACTGTCCACCTACTGATTTCGACACCTCGTACTTCACGTAACGCTAGCTGAACAGCATTACGATCCCGGTCGCGCAACGAACTGGTTGCAATAAAGCGGTCGTCACGTGCTGTAGTTGCCCGTGGTCTGCCGGTTCCAGGTCGCCGAACAAAAGCACCAGCCTCCAGATACCTGAGGTATACCTTTGAACGACTCAAATGAAGTCTACGTGCCACTTCACGTTGTCCTTGTCCAGCCTCAAGTAAAGCTACAACTTGGGCAGCTTCCGTCGGTGTAGTATCCATTTTATCAGGCTATTTGATTTCACAGACACAGATACAGTCAACAATAACATGTCAATATGGGTTTAATTTACAAAAACCCCAATATAACCTTTTTTTAATGGAGTACAATCAGAACGTCATAAGCAAATTAAATGCGATAATTTTATTCTACCCTTTAAACTTTAATTAAAAATGTAAATTTGACAACTAACTACCCTCATTGTAAAGGCTATTAAACAACCTTTTAGGCGATATATCTCTCGAATCGATGCGTTCCATAATACTAAAAATAATAACCACAATTCATGAAAAAAGGAAGTGGCTCGATTTATTTGCTCCCAAGTGTATGACAAGTTATATGGACACCTCTTTAGCCTTTTGCAGTCTATTACGAAGTAATCTGACAACCAATCGAGTGCAAAATGATAGTTATATCGTCTGTCTGTTTACTAAAGCCATCGATCAAACTCCCCTATGCGTCGATCAGAAATTGAGGTTATAATATATCTTAACCCTTCTAGATATATATTATGTTATATTAGCTGTTGCCAGCGCCGTCCTCTGCGCGTATTTGGTATTTCATAATTTTTATCCTGTATATTTGCTACCCAGCTGTCAAATTTCATTACGATTGGCTCAGTGGATTAAGCGTGAAAAGGTAACGGACGGACAAACAGACAAAGTTATTATCGTAATAGTCTTTCGAATTCAATACGACGTTCAAAAGTGCCTTTAATGTGCCTACTGACTTTGACTTTAATAGTTCGAGGAATATTATTTTCCAGAAACAGCAAAATATCAACGACTTCTTCAAAAAAGGTTCAGGAAATTGTATGCAGACTTGCAGAGTAATGAATAGGCATGCCCACGTTTTCCCTGTCAACTGAAGATGAAACCCCGTGACCCATATACACGGTACTACCCATTACCCATATACCGTACAGAGGAATATTTTGCTTGTTTCAAGCCAAGACTTACGCCAACGCGACATGTGTTTTTGTGAATAGTTCTTTGAAGTTGTGATACGCCTGAGAATGAAAAGGCTGTGGATTCCATATGCGGTGAATATTTTCAAAGCTTATTGTATCACTTCGGTATTAAAATGGCATAAATAAGGCTTTTATGTTGTCACACAGGTCTGTTTTAAATGCGTCTTTTTACAAATAACGACTGCTGTATGTCCTCATCATTTTCGCAATGTCTTATCAATACGCCAATGAATGCAGCGAATTTATCTGTTCTTGCACCACTCACAAGAAAATAGTTTTATTTATAGCTGTGCTCAGATAACACAGCTTCGACATCATTTTGCACTACTTCTACAAGGAACAGAGGGCCTAGACAAGTGACAATCGCTTCGAAAGCGTTTCGTATTTCTACAACGACTTTCAACAGGATTGATTCATTTCATAAGCTTTTCGATAGCTTATGTCAGTCCTATTTTTGCCTTTTCCATCATCGTTATCGCTGATAGAATGTTACTTTGTCTAGGGTCTCTGATCTGTACCTACTTTTCTGTTTCTAGAACTAAAAATCAATCTGCCTAGCCTTTTCCCAAATATGTTGGGGTCGGCTTCCAGTCTGACGCAGATGCAGCTGAATACCAGTATTTTACATGGAGCGACTGCCTATCTAACCTCTACAACCCAGTAACTGGGCAATACGATACCCGTTGGTAAGACTGGTTGTCAGACTTTCGGACTTCTGACGACCCGTAACGACTGTCAAAGATCCACGAATGACATCCGGGACCAACGGCGTAACGTGCTTTCCGAGGCACGGAGAAGTCTCGGTATGTAAAGATGGTCCCCATCCACAGACCAACCCCGGCAAGCGTAGCTTAACCTGATCGATCGACCCGTGCAGCTATTATTACTTAGCCACGAGCAACTAGAGAACTACCCTAAATTATTTTAAACGACCAATCATATTACATTCTTCCAAATAATCAACTTTCCATCCATGAGCTCGTGCTCCGATTCGCGAGTTCCGTAATTCTAACAGACGATTACATCTCGATGTTATCTCCAGCCATTTCGCTGATAAAACTGACCCTAAACAATGTCTAGTAGTTTATCGTTGGACAAGCATTGCGAAGATAGCGATGACCAGCGAGTGAAAGTGATGGGCTGGGCATTGGCCACACACCTCACAACCGAAAACAAACTCTATCGGCAAAAAGCGAGAGTATACTTTTGAGTGATCCAAGTCTCACGTGAGACCTTTCCGCGTGTGATATGATATGTTATTGTTACATAACACCGTATAATGTGTGTGCCTTGGATAGTCTTCGTGTTTGTCGACTGGTTCTCATAACACTTAATTTGCAGTGAAGCCAGCAAGTCAAATGAAAGGTTTCTAACCGCAAGTCAAGTCCTATTTATAATTGAAGAAACAAGTTGACTCGATAACTGTTGAGTAGTTTAGAATGGAGCGGATTTTACGCTTCTTTAAATAAGTTGGTGAATGTAAATAAAATAAATTGAAATATATGATAAGGATGACGTAACCTGCACAAAAGATGAGAAGGATATGCGATAATATATTTAGAACTACAGCTAACCCGACAGACGTTGTCCTGTAATTTTTTTGAATAATTCATAATAACCATAGAAAAAAAAAAACAACCGACTTCCAAAAACACACTAAAAAAATGTAAAATAACTTTAATTTCGGAAGTCGGTGTCTTTGCTTTTCAATTTTCGTTTTTTGAACGAATTGAGAACCTCCTCCTTTTAGAAGAAAAAAGGTCGGTTAAAAAAGGACATTTGACATTTCACTAACTGAACAGACAGCTGTGCTGCTGGGGAGTTTGTTGCGCCACTTCTTCTTCCCAGCTAAAGCACTAGGAAGTGGTGAAGGGTGGGCGTTTTGGGGGGACTGTCTTATGTAATTTTGACGTTCGAAAAGTGCTGATTCTCAGCCTAGTTTGAATAAATGACTTTTGATTTTGATTTTTTCGGGAAACTTTTCCAATTTTTCTTTCCATAAAAACCTAATTACGAACCTTAGTTACGTACACCTATGACGTAAATTTTAAAACAAAAAAAAAGACAACACGGTCCTGCCGTTCTCAAGTGTTGCGCTCACCAACGAACAGCATTTAATTTTTATTTATGTACATAACTACCAAATCACAATACACAGAGAAACTCGCTATTTTGAGCCGATGAGCAACCATTCTGTATGTCAGAAGCACAGAACATAATGTATAACTAAAATTCTATGGTCAAAAGTACCGTGGAAGGAGATATAGACCCTTGGCCTTGGCCTTGACCCTTGGTTGACTGGTAGAGAATGCCTCAGGCATTAAGTCCGCCTTTGTACCTTTTTTAGTGCGAAAAGTTTAAATAAATAAATAAATAATAAATATAGGTCACAAAACAAACAATCTTATCACAAAGGTGCTTTGTAACAGCAAGCGTCTAAACAAGCACCCACCCTTCATGCCAACATAATGACATGTCATGAACAGAAGATATCAAAGCAATTGAGATAATATACCACGTCACTGCTGTCCATTCCCCTAAAGGAGTGACGGGCCAATCTTAGATACCGACTGCACGGAATTTCGGAGAATGCAAATTACTGTCCCGATGTGCCAAAGGCATAGCGCAGCGTCGCTCTGGTGCATTGCAATGGAGAAGACGATGTCCACATTTCATGTGCTGAGGACGGTCATACTACTCCATAAAGGATTGTGTCCAACAAATAGAGATGGATAACATTTATGATGCTGGACATTGTGTCTGTTAAAGATTTCCAAAAGAGACATCTAATCAATCTGCCTAGCCTTTTCCCAACTATGTTGCGGTCAGCTTCCAGTCAAACTGGATGCAGCTGAATACCAGTATTTTACATAGAGCGAGCTGCCTATCTGACCTCCACAACCCAGTAACTGGGTAATACGATACCCCTTGGCAAGACTTGTTGTCAGACTTTCGGGCTTCTGACGAACCGTACCGACTGTCAAAGATCCACAAATGACAGCCGGGACCAAGAGCTTAACGTGCTTTCCGAGGCACGGAGGAGTCTCGGTATGTAAAGATGGTCACCCATCCACGGACCAACCCCGGCAAGCGTAGCTTAACCTGATGGATCGACCCGTGCGGCTGTTATTACTTAGCCACGAGCTCCTCAAAAGAGACAAAAGAGACGTGCAATATTTTCGTTTTATAATTTCTTTTGTTTATCGTGTGTGAGAACTAATCTAAATATACGAAGCGATACCCTTAATGTAACCCCTAAAGCAAATCAAGCGGCAATTCAGGGTTACAAGCACGATTTGGGACTATATTTCTGATAAAAAAGGGTCAGGTATCGCCCGGGATTGGAACATGCCCGATAGATATTGATAAGTCCATGTCGCGTTAGGACCAAAATGATGATTTTGGTAATGACTCTTGCGGTGATTGAGGTTAAAAAGATATATTCCATGGTGTATGTATGTATGTAACTTAGATTCCGTTACCTTTGTTGGGATTCTACTTTAGTATTTTCCGTTTTCCTGGGATTACATAATAGTAAAATTTAAGTAAAAATCTTTTTAAAAACAAGCTTTTAATGAACTAAAAAGTAGGTACTAAATAAAACTTACGTAAACAATAGAACTTTAATATTTTCTTAAAAGCTTGAGGCTTATCTTCAAGTTTAGTGTAAGAAGGATATTTACGCCTCAAACTTTTAAGAAAATATTAAAGTTCTATTGTTTACGTAAGTTTTATTTAGTACTTTTTAGTTCATTAAAAGCTTGTTTTTAAAAAGATTTTTACTTAAATTTTATTTTCTACTTTTTAGCATTAGGATTTGTTTAAATATGTGTTCTATCACCCTCACAAATTCAATGAATTAGGTTTCCCCATGGCCACCTTCCGGCTCCATCATCAGGCCCTCAACACCACGTAGTGTCAAAGCTCTTGTTAATACATAACCAATGAGTCCAAACACGATGGTACTGTCTTGATTGATTGAGCAGTTCCCATGGCCATCTTCCGGCTCCATTATCAGACCCTGAACACCACCTAGTGTCAAAGCACTTGTTAATACATGACCAATGAGTCCAAACACGATGGTGCTATCTTGTTTGATTGAGGTTTTCTCATGGCCACCTTCCGGCTCCATCATCAGACCATGAACACCACCTAGTGTCAAAGCACTTGTCCATACATAACCAACGAGTCCAAACACGATGGTGCTATCTTGTTTGATTGAGGAGTTCCTATGGTCAATATCCGGCTCCATCATCAGACCAGCAATATGGTATCATTTTTTCAAAATGTCTCGGTAATTGTATAAGTATGCCAAGTTACAGCACAATCAGATGCCAGAAAGTACTTGAAAAATTGATGACAATTGGAGTAACTAGAAACACATATGGCCAGCTTCCGGCTCCATCATCAGACCTTGAACACCACCCAGTATTAAAGTACTTGTTAATACGTAACCAATGAGTCCAAACACGATGGTGCTATCTTGTTTGATGGAGGAGTTCCTATGCCCAACTTCTGGCTCCATCATCAGACCAGCTCCATGGTATAATTTTTTCAAAATGTCTCGGTAGTTGTTTACGTATGCCAAGTTTCAGCTCAATCAGATGCCAGGAAGTGCTTGAAAAATTGATGACAAAAGGAGTAACCGGAAACACATACGAACAGAGCAAGCTAATATAAAGCTTGTAAAAATGCGTCCAAGTATGAGTCTGAGTCACACAAGTAGTATTCCGTACCACCGTACAATATTTAACGCTATATTAAATTTAAAAAAAAACGTTTCGTGAACCGGCGGGACCCACTCTAATTTTTACTTTTTTTTTTTTGTTGTTTTTATAGCGGTCATAATAGTGCACGCTCTGTGAAAAGTTCAAGCGTCTTACTATTTCGGTTTCAAAATACAGTCCTGTGACAGACCGACAGACGGCCGGACAGCAGAGCTTTATAATAGGGTTCCGGATTGGGTACGGAACCCTAAAAACAACCTAAATAACGCTTACTGTACTGAACTTCTCGCTCAAGTCACTTGTCACAGTTGTCACCGTCGTTTTAATTCTCCAAAACTCAGCCACTAATCTTAGTGGTTTGACATTTAACACGTATCGTGGGAAGTTAATGTTCTGAAGATGTTTCAATCAATCAATTTACTTTCACTGTGAATGTAGGTACTCAGCTTTGCGCTACACGATGGTACTTGTGCCAAAGTGAGTTGGACTTCTTTGTGTCGAGAGACTATTGATTTTACAGCATTATGCCTATCACTCCTATCATTAGTAAGGTTTTCACCCTTCTTTGTTAAGTTTTCCTATAAATTATTGAATCTAATAGGTATCTATCTAGGCGTAGGTACAGACCGCACGTCAATGGTTACAAAACCAGTATTCGCTGGCATTTTTAATGCCAAACTGGGCATATAAATAGATTCGTAAGCTAATGTTACCTGTGATAGCTATTTCCATTATTGTTGGGTCTACTTTGCAAAGCTCTCTGGTTCATTATTGGTAAAGATATAAGAGAAAATATTAACTAATAACGGTCCATATCGACGGCGAAGTGCCAATAACTACTAACTGACATTTTCCGAGAAATTCACTTTTTTATCGTTTTGAATTTATAGGCAACAGCATTAAATTAAAATGGGGAAATACCCCCCAACTTAACCAACGTGTTCTAAGAGATGAATCGTTTTTTTTTTCAATTTGTGTAAATTTTTGACTTTGTCAGTTAGGTGTAATTGGCACTTTGCCGTCGATATAGCGATCAACAATATTAATAATGTCAGTCTGCACCTTTGTGAATCTTTTTTCTATTTAGCATAATTTATTCGCAAGGCTACAAACTTTATCACGGAATCTTCTTTAATATCTAAAAGTTGATACAAGTGTTCATCGCCTGAAATGGTTAATTTAAAATAATAGTATCCGTTTTGCAAATTATTTATTTAAACTTCTCGCACACATTATGGTACAATGGCGGACTTAATGCCTTAGGCATTCTCTACCAGTCAACCAAGTGTGGTAAAGAGATAACATGGCAGATGCTCTGATTGAGAGCAGATAATAATAATAAATAAATATTTTTTTTATTGTTTTTATAAAAATATTTTAAAATGTAAAAATATAAGATACAAAATAAATAAACGAAATAAAAAATATAATTATATTTTATCTTTATTATAGTCATTATTGTTTAAGGAATTCGAATATCTATAGGTGGCGATGCTTGTAGCTGATTCAAAATAACTACCAACTCTACACAGTTTTGTGTATGTTATTTATTCAAGTACCCGGTTGGTTGCAAAAGCCCGTGATTGGATTTGAGATTATGCTCGATAACAGATAACGCAGCACCTAAATTGACACCACAAACCTAATGGAATCGCGTTGACAGCGTCCATTAGATAGATTCTCCTAACCTTTTTTTTTTTTTTTTGTGGGTGGGAAATCGTCCAATGACTTCTCCCGCTCTGGGCGGAGCGGAAGGGCATGTCAGACTTTTACTGACTAAAACCCACCCGTGTTCCTTCAGTTGCCTGTTGCCAAGGTCCCGGTATCCCTTTCGGACTAACCCGCAACCCTGGCAAGCATCGGTCCTAGCGGACCCCGCCAATTGTGCTGACATCTCTTTGAGGCGCGCGTGGAACACGACGCGCCATCGACCCGGGCCTGGTCCTTATCGGACGGCGAGCTACCCATTGCTCGCCGTCCGCAAGCCCGCGCCTATGGTGGCCGGGAATCCGCCTGGGTATCCCGACGCCCAGGGTGTCTCCAGCGGCGGCGGTTAGGGGCGTGAGGGCGCAGGCCTTGCCTCTCCCTCACGCGTTCCGCGTTCCTCCTCCTCCTTCGCGAGCATCACTGCTTCGCAGAAGGAGGTGACCGCCTCCCATGCCCTCTCGCTCCGTACCATGGCCTGGACCAGGGCCGGACGCGAGAGGTCAGTGCCGCCAATCGCCTCCACGAGGACACGGCGGTGCTCCGCCCAAGCAGGGCACATCTCCACCGTATGCTCCACCGTGTCCTCCGGACGATCCGCACAGTGGTGACACCCGGGCGTTTCCTCCCGCCTAATCCAGATTCTCCTAACCTACATGATTATCTGATCTCTCAGTCCTAACAAAAACGTCTGTAGCTTTGTTTTATGTTCCAAATAATAGGTTTTCTTTTCCAGGTGGAATAACGTCCTTCTCTCCAATGCTAAACAACTCGGTACATGTTATCATGTACAGCTACTATCTCCTATCGGCAGAGGGGAGCCCGAAGATGAAGGCAATCCTTATCAAGTATAAGAAATGGCTCACTATTATGCAGATGGTAAGTACTTTTGCCAAGAATTCTTGCAGAATAATGGCCGTTTTCTGTACAAACTGACCTACCTAAAAAGGATTTGTAACTAAGGACCAGTAATTTAAGGTCATAGGTCCTACGTAGCGAGTCTGAAATTATCGTGTGCTAGACCATACTTATCTTGGACTATGCTTCAGCATTGGCTAAGATACGATAGTTAATAACAAGCGTTCGATAAAACTATGCAAATACCAGTTTCATTTTCTATTTGTAGCAGAAAATGTTTCCTATAAAATTAAGGCCGCTATTTGAATTCATACTGATGTATCCGCGGGGATGTCGAGAACCCAATTTCCTGCCAAACGGGTGGCAGAAATAGCAAGGTCGAACCGTATACGATTGACATTTTTGGAGCACTGGCTTTATCGTACGACTTTTAATTCCTTTTTGTATATATCATGCTGGTGCAACATCTTCTGGTTTACAATTCTCATCTTTATGTACCATTAACTTGGATTTAAGAAGACCACTTCATTAGCAGTCTATGATACGTTGAAAACGTGATCACATTAATAAATCGATTGGTCTTTAGGACCGCACGAGTGACTACGCTTAAGTACGACTTGTGGCATCTTGCTAATAACAACTTAAAAGGTACTTTGTACATAAATTACACCGAGTCAGATGGACTATGGCCCTATTGAGGTCTTTAGGAGCGTCTACTATCCATTATTTTATTCGCAATAGAGGATGAATGCCATTTAAGACCG
Source organism: Lithophane semibrunnea (assembly GCA_947363905.1). NCBI lineage: Eukaryota > Metazoa > Arthropoda > Insecta > Lepidoptera > Noctuidae > Lithophane > Lithophane semibrunnea. Next base: position 2,874,256 of record OX376205.1, read on the forward strand.
GTTTTTGAGGTCCTCAGATTGACTTTTAATAAGTAATGATTCGACAACATTAAGTATAGTGAAGGTTTCCTTACGACTGACTGTTCTGAAACGCAATGCGTTAAGATTATCAAACCAATAGCACGGTCAAATAGTTAACTCAGGTCCCCACACAGTCACCACTCAGCCTGTCAGGTTCAGGTGACAGTTTGAGGGACACTAAACGCCTCACATTCAGTGTCCTTGAATGCGTTAAAATATTTCAGAAATAGCAATAGTCATGCAGTATTTAGGACACAAATTGCGGTCCAAATTCTGGATTTGTACGCAGTTGATGGCAGTAGGCTCGCCCCCCTATGGCGTAAACATAACTGATGGTATTGTTTTAAACTTAACTAAACATAGTACTATAATCCCTCTCAAATGACATGGGAGTAGTCGAGATAAATTAACCGTCCCATCAAGGACAAGGGTGGTTAGCGTCATTTGCATTTTAATATCAATTCCTTTGATATAGTTCAACTGAATATGCTGACTTTTATGCCTCATTTGCACATCTAATTGAGACTGATTGGAGTGATAATTTGATGGGAAGCTTAATTATTATGCTGATCGGTCTTGTTTCTCAGATAACCTAACATAACATCACGCCTGTATTCCCCAAAGGGTTGGCAGAGGTGTACCTATAGTACACCCACATTTCGCCAGTTATGTTTAAGTCCCATGTAATAGGGGGCGAGCCTAATGCTATCAACCGAGCACTAATCCAGACTCCGGGCTGCTACTGAGAAATTCCTGATGGAAAACCCAATAAGTAATTTGCCCGACCTGGGAATCAAACCCAAGACTTCATGCTCAGCAGTAGCGTTTGCGACCACAACGAGGCAGTATTATTTCTCAGATAGATGGCAATATTTCGGGGTCTTTGCGTTAATTACAGGGCAGGTTATATTTATATATCAGCTCAATTTATGGTAGAGCTTCTAACTATGAAAATATTTGTTGCTTCGTATGGGGTATGAGCCAGTGAGTGTATGAGTATAATAGTCAGTGAGTGATGAAAATAGTTATGAAACATTGATGATTCAAATCCTGATAATAACTTAATTGGCTTTAGATTTGTTAAGGCATCATAATTGATAATTTTATTTTATCGTCTTTTGACGATGAATCAAATTGAAGTAAATCATAATCATAACACAAATTACAACTCATTTCCATGGAAAAATATGAATAATTCACTGTACAATCTCTTCTGGTAAATAATTATGGTTTTTTCGTAAAATAATAAATTCTTTATCTATTTCCAGATCCAATTCACATGTATGTTAATATACTCCTCACAAGTGTTCCTGCCGAGCTGCCCCGCACCACTAGGCATCACCGTTGTATATTTTCCTAACGTCATATTTGTATACTACATGTTTTATAACTTCTTCAGACAAAACTATGTAAAAGATAAGCAAAAAGTGAAGAGTCACGTTGAGAATGGTAGCAATAAAAATATTTAAGTATTGTTTTATTATGATAAGAATGTTTAGATAAAAAAAAAATGGTTTTTTGTTTGATTTTGAATCTAAATATAGCATATAATCATACATACATTACATAATATACTAATGTCTTCCCATGGGGGTAGGCAGAAACTACAGATGATCCTAATACTACTTATCCCATACTACTTTTACGTTGTTTACGTTCATACATCTGGTCATACACACGCTGGTTGCGAGTACTACACACTAGTACACACCTGACCTGCATTTTATCAGTCTATGTATGTTGGTCCTTCTGCAGTCTCAAGCCACCTTTGTAGGAAGTGGACACTAATCCACCATAAGCCTAATTTAGATTTGTAAATACTAAACATGCCTCTATGTGTTGAGGAAAAAAATGGAGCGAAAATTGCAATGTCAAAATGATAAGACCAACAGATTGGCTTCGTCCATAACATGCAACATTCAAACTTATTATTTTGAGACAATCTCATACTGATAAAAATACTCTTAAATAAATATATAAAAATATACCTGCATTTTTCTATCAAATCCATATCAGTTATTTTATAAACAAAGTATATTTTGTATAAACAAAGTTATATAAACAAAAAAAACATTTTGTATAAACAAAGTTAATTCTAGTTTGCAAGAAATGCACAAATGTTTTATAAAAATTCAAAGTAAGTTTTTTTATTTTTACTTACTTCCAATGCCTAACAATGATTAACTGCTCAGTGCCATCTATTTTTGTAGAAGCAAACCAGTCTTGATTAGACTGGTTGACTGACTTCAGATGTCTTAACTGCTGAACTGTTGATTTACCCTTTTAAGGCAATATCAATAAAAATTCTATTGTGTCTTGTTAGTGACATTTAAACTTTTAAAGCGTAAAGTAAATATTTAAAGAAATTTTGCCTTAACATCAAAAAGGTTTTCTTGAAAGTCTATTATTTACTCTGGTATGGACACATAAGATGGCAATTATTTTAAACATTAACCTTTTAGATTCTGAGGTAACTTTAATTTTATTAAAAAGAAACAGATATAATTGATAAATTATTATATTAGCACCTTAACTTTGGGAGACCTGCGGCTTAACCAATCAATGTCATTCTATGCTTTCTACTGTAATGTTAAACTCCTTTCTATCATTAATCAGCAAGAAATCTTCATATTGGCCGTATACCCACGGCCTTTGCCTCACCTTGGCATCTATGGTACACATAAACAACAAACTCTAACCTTGACATTGCCACTAAAGAGTTTGAACACTTTACAAATATTTTTATTCAGAATTTGCGATTCTAATAATTCTAAGTTGGTATATTATGCCACGATATTGAGCAGAGTGCAATATAATGTATATTTTTATACATTATAAGTGTTTGGTCTGTGTGATTTTCTCATGAGAAGGTTAAATCTTGAATTAAAATTTCGAATGTTTTGTTGAACTTACGCATTTGAATAATATTTTCAAGGTAAGTAAACATAATGTAAGCAAAAACGGTGTAGAAATCACAGTTTTAAGGACGATTAATTTGGTAATACGGTTACTATGAAACGTCACTTACCGTGTAATATGAAAGCAGGCCAGCATTCTCGTCCAACACGAACCACCGGTACTGCCAACCCTTCATCACATTTGTCCATTTACTTAGAGAACCCTCCATCATGATTACAAGTCAAAAATGATAGCAAAATACATGAAAATAAATAAAGACTATGAATTTTACACTGCGGTATGAACCTCTTCCACCATAAATAATCCATATGTTTGACAGTTTGAATCTATGTTGCCAGCTGTGAAAAATTAAAATCGCTTGTGCAGGTATCGATTTTGTTTGATGATTTTAATCGATTAAAAATGCAATTGAAATAGTAATAAAAATATTACGCATAAATACTCAAATAAAATATTATTTTAACTGTCGTTTGTGTGTGGTGTGTGTTATTTTAATGGAATAATTCAGATTTTATAGAAACTTGGGCCGAAGTAGAAAACAAAATGGTCTTAGTGGATTCGTCATCATTCGTAATTCAAAATTCCTCATCAAACGTAATAGCCTAGTAGGTACAAAAATCTAAAATCCACATGGCACTAAACATTGTTAAATGATTAATGAGATAAGCAGGGATAAAAATGAAAGCAAGTTTAATAGGCAGTTATTTTATATTGTACAACCATTATCACTTTTGTAAAAAAACAATTACGACTACACGCAACAATCGCGTTGAATTTAATTTAGTAATACTAATCTAGACTATTTACAAGGATCAGACACCATTTGGCATTATGCATATCAATGTCTTCTAAACGATCTGCCGTGTTTCGTTTTACTGTAACCTGATGATATTGACACTTGATTTGTGTTTTCCTGATCTAAGTTTAAGCCTGATAAGTCTACAAATAATGGCACATTTTCAGAACCTTCCGCAGCTATGTCGTCGCTTTTGTCCTTGTCAAAGTTTTCTGGAGTACCCTCTCCTTCAATGGCCAGTGATTCAATGTCTTTGCTTAGAGAGTTGTTCTCTGCAGCCTCAACGAATGCGTTTGATAAGTCACCATCGAGTTTGTTCACGTTTCCTGAAGCAATGTCGTACATGAAGATTTCTTTTTCATCAGCAGCTTCAGCATCCCTGTAAACAAACATATTTCGTTAAAACTTATTATATTATTATGAAACAGATTGTTTTCGATGCTGCTGAAAATAAAAATAAATGCTATAATTTCTTACCCAGTCACAAGCAAGACGACCGATTGCAGATCAGTGGCAGTCTTCTTCTCAACGTCCAACCACTTCTCGAAGTTGTCCTTTGTTGGTCGTTTGAGTACTTCTTGTAAGCTCTCACCGGCGACAAATTTAATTCCTTTTAAGTTTTCTTCGGCTGCTCGTTCTGTCCTCGAATGGGGACCTAAGGCTTCAGTCTCAACGGGAGCCAAAACAACGACTGAATTTACCTTTCTCCCCTTAAGAACATCCGGTAGCGGGAACTGATTGCCACTCACTTTCAATGGCAAATATCTGTTATACCTTTTGTCGTTCAATGCTACGGGATCTACTTGCGTGGCGTTTTCTTTTATATATTTCTCAGCCAGTTGCTGTCCTTCGGGAGTTTCAGGGTTAAAATGAACAACTTTCATTTCAACAGCTTGACCATTTGGCGGAGGAGCAACGTAACTGGCAACATTTTCTGAAGCAGCGAATTCCTGGTCATCTTCAATATCTTCATCAATTCTAGATTGAATAGAATCTCCGTTAGGCTTGACATAGACGGGTCTATTTTCACTAGAAGCAATCTGTTGACCACCACCAGCACTAAAGAAGTTAGCCAGTTGGTCTGGAGGCAGAGAATCCAAAGGCGTTTCTCCTACTTTATCGTAATCCAATACACTGATGTCAGCGTTGTCTAAGATGCCTGAAGACAGCAGCTGCTCACGTAGGTCATCTGGAACTTCATCAGGAAGTTCGAAAGTGGGCTTCTTTTTCTTCTCTTCCTTTTTAGTTTCTGGTGCAGAAGTTACTGAATTCTGTGTAGAAGATACATATTTCGACGTTGTTGGTTTAATTTCCACCGTCCTAGATGTTGATTGATAGTAGGGAGGAGACGCTGTGCTGGGGGCAAATGTAGGATGTGGTCGTGACCTTTCTTGGATGTATTGCGATCTTGGCGATGTAGCTTGAACTTGCTGCTGGTAAGCGCTCTGGTATTGTTCTTGTTGTTGCTGCTGCTGATGTTGTGAATGCAATAGTTGCGCTTGTAGTCGTTGGATTTCTTCTTGTTGTTTTTGGACATTGTGCGCTAACTGTAATCTAACTTGTTCCTGTTCCGCATCCAATTGTTGCTGCTGCTGTTGATATTGCTGCTGCTGTTGTTGTTGCTGTTGACGATGTAGTTCGTGTTGGTGACGCTGTTGTTGTTCTTGTTGCTGACGCTGCTGTTGCTCTTGTTGCTGACGCTGCTGTTGCTCTTGTTGTTGGTGACGTTGTTGCTGTTCTTGTTGCTGGTGACGCTGTTGTTGTTCTTGTTGTTGGTTACGCTGTTGTTGTTCCTGTCGCTGTTGCTGTTCGTGTTGGTGATGCAGTTGTTGTTGCCGTTGATGGTACTGTTGTTGTTGAGTAGGCGTTGGTGTAGGTTGACTAGGGCTAGAGTCTCCGAGGCCACTGAATGGTTGAGCCGTAGGTCCATTTACAGTAATGTGCTGTTCATATTTAGATATAGCTGGAACTAGTTCACCTCCACCAGGAACTAAGCCGCCAATATTTTGTTGATGTTCAATGTTAAAAGGTCTTTCTGACGGTGAGCCTTGATGGAAAACATTAGGCGTTGGCGAGGGTTGAGGCTGGAAATTGTATAAAGGAACGGCAGAAGGTGATGGAACAAACTGATTCTGAGGGGAGGGAGATGGTGAGGGGAATGAGTGTTGTTGTTGGAACGGAATCTGAGGTGATGGTCTAGGTAGCCCCTGGGGTCCTTGGTGAAAACTAAATTGTTGTTGGGGTTGAGGCAGGGAATGTTGGTGGAAAGGTGGACGATTATCTTCAATAAGCGGTGGGGAAGGTTTCAGATTAAAGAATGGGGATGCACTGGGGTTTATAGCGATAGAGGGTTTATTGTGGATTGAATCGAACTGCTGAGCTGGCCTCTGCTGAGGAAGTTGTTGGTTAAGAGGAACGATTGGAGGGCGGCGATGCTCTTGAAATTGAGCTGGGCTCGGGCTAGGACTTGGGTGACCAAAAGACTGCAGGGGCCTATTAGGCAGTGGTTGCTGTTTCGGAGGGTCAACTTGTTCGGTAGTGATAGTGTGATAATTCTCTTGCAAGTATTTAGGATCGTCGAAATAAGTCTTAGGTTGGGATGGGAAAGGCCTTTGTGGTCCGGAATGGAAGCTAGATCTTGGGGGTCCATTGAATTGTGGTCTTGAGGCAAAGGAAGGTGGATTATTTATGCGTGAATGGAAACTGGGTCCATTGTTTGCTCTGGGGAATGAGGCTGTAGGGAAAGCAGTAACTGGGCTAGGAGCAGTTGGGCTGCCAAAATGTGTTACAGGACCGATGGGACCATTAGAGAAAGCTGCGTTGAAGGTAGGAGTTGGTCCAAATGGAATACGGGGTGTTTGAGGCTGTTGTTGGGGTCTGAATGGTGACACTGAAGGTCCTTGTCTTGGCAGCTGTTGTTCATTAGGCACTGGTTGAGGCTGGAATTGGATACGACTTTGAGCTTGCGGGGGTCCAGACCTGAAGAATTGTGACTGCTGCTGATGCTGGTGTTGGTGTTGTATGAATGATGGTCTGGTACTAGATTCCACGAACTGTGGCTTCGGCGACGCTGATCGCTCTAACTGCGGATGACTCTGATGAATTTGGACGCTATGGTGGCTCTGTGGAGAGGGTTGCGGAGGTGAATTGGGCAATGCAATAGCCGGCTTTGGTGCTGTCTCTTCATGGTGTTCAGAGTGGCTGTGGCTTTCACGCCTATCACTATAATGGCGGCCTTCGTTGCCGAAAGTAATTTTTACACTGCTGTCACTGTGGTACTGTTCGGATTCCGGCTTGATGATGGCTCGTAAAGTGGTAGTCTTTGGAGGGAAATAAGGCTCTGGAGTCACTGTCACATATTCATCTTCATGGTTATGATGTTCGTCTTCATCGTTAGTTGGAGGAGTAATAGCGGGGATGGGTTTCTCATATATAACCTTGTCCTTAGAATGAGGGTCTTTACTGTATTTAACATAGAAAACGTGGACGGGTTCCTTCTTTTTCTTTTGAACTGGTTGAGGAGGAGGTGCCGGCAGCGTCTCATTGGACTCCTTGATAATGATTTCGATAATGGGTTCAGGTTCTTCGTAGTACTGAGGATGGTGACTGTACAGAGGAGCGGTTGGCAAAGTGCCGTAAGGAGGACCGTAGCTTTCGGCACTGGACTGGTCTTGTAAGTTCAGAATTTTGGACTGTGCGTAGATCTCGTTTTTGTTTACAACCGTTTCTTCTAAGTTTTCATGATTGGGATCATACAGGGGATCCTTTTGCGAATACTGCACGACTGGTTCCATCTGAACCGCGTATGGTGGCAGCTTTCCTTTCGTTGGGCCATGAGATATGCGTCTGTTGTTGCCCAGTGCTCTATAATGCTGAACTCTTGAATGTGGGAGTACGAGAGAGTACTGTAAGTTTTCATGCGTTCTTATGTTGTCTAACTGTCGTTTCGGTTTCGTTTTTGCCGTCGAATTCTTTGCCGTTGCTATGCTGAGCACAGCTAAGGCTGTGACCTGAAACAAGAAAAATAATAATGTTAATCGATTTGTTAAACTAATATTTTATCGATAAGAGTTTTTGCATCTGGCAACATTTTATTATAACAATGGCGTATTGGGAGGGGGTATGAACAGAGGTTCAAAAAATCTATCATTAAAGCTTGTGCATCTTAATATATTGATTTCAAGAAGATTGTTAGTAAGAATAAACATTTCTTAGTTATCTCATGGATACAAATCATACACGGTTTCAAAGAAAGTTTTATTATTTTACTGTCGTAAGCACTTGTTAAGTAAACAATAACAAACAAAACCCATTGTTGTCACTGTGGCCGCCTCCGCCTCCCATAAATAGTGCTGTACAGACCTACAGACACTATATGAATGTTTATACAGTGAATAGAATCGATTTCATGGTATATCACTTGAATGACTGTGGGAGACATGTTTTTTTAATTTGTTTAGTATTTACCTACTTTTGGTCTCTTGTTTTGCAATGTTATTGAATGTTTTTGTTACCGAACATTATTACGGGAGACTAATGTGTATTTTTTAATGAAATCAACATATGATAAGTAATTTATGTTGACATTTATCACGTCAGGTACCTATGGCTGATTTTATCAAAGTCAGATATCTTTTATCCGTGGAATAAAATTGTGGTCTGACAGTTTTTGTATGGAAAAACTGTCAAAAATTCAACATTTATTCGCAGGATAAGACTTATACTCAGTATAAAAGTTTGGTGAAATTCGCAGTTAGTTAATTAAAATAGTTGGTATTGATTTCCGCCTGTCCATCTTAATTTACTCATAGAAAGTTATTGACAAGATTAGAGCGGTTTGATTAATTATGTAAATTGGAATGAGTGTTACGAAAATAGCTGCTTACATGCCGCACACACTGGCCCGCCTAGGTTTGGCATATGTTACCTACAGGATGATGCTATCAGTAGGGAGGTTTTTATATTACTTTCTCTCTCTCAATTAACGATATTTTCCAATTACAAATCTTAATTAATCATCATCCTCTCTTATCTCTGACTCAGCATTTGCCTAGCCTAGCCTTTTACCAGCCACGTTGGTATCGGCTTCCAGTCTGTAATTACAATACTAGTATTTTACATAGAGCGATTGCCTATCTGACTTCTACAACCCAATTGCTAGGTAAAGTGAATAAAAAGATAAAATAAAATCCGACAAAAATTACGTTAATACTATCATCACCTGTTCTGGGGGCGTGGGGGCCAAGTCTTTATACTAATTTACAAACGTGTCAGTGGTCTCTCAATGACGAGATTTTGACAGATTTTATATGACATATCTGTCAAAAACTGATCATTGTTAGACCACTCAACCACTGACACGTTTGTAAATTAGTAGACTTGGCCCCCTGTGATTCTGTCACCTTAGCCAAGATGACAAGAAACAAACAAAAAATGCAATGCAATATTCAAACACGTCATTTTTACGAGGAAGATGCGAGTAAACACACACACACTTGACGTAACGACGGAGAAAGTGTTTTGATGTGAAAAGGCTCATGTTTGCCCACTTTGGGACCACCGCCTGCGCCTGCGCGGATGGCATGCGCGGAAGCGATTTGTGATGTCAACGCACTTTGTACAATAGAAATCTGGTTATGAATAAATGAGGATGTAGCTCTACATAAGTACTTAGGTTCAAACTATATAATGTTAGTTACGTACCTACGTACCATGAGTACTCGTAATAGGGTCCAGCTACGAAAGTCGACTACTAAAATATTATTAAAAAAATATGGAAGGTATTTTGGTCAACTCTTACAACTAAGTAATAAAGTAAAGAACAATACCTAACGTTATTGTTCTCAGCTTTAAAAAGCCGCTCATCGTCTACTCTTGCGCCGATAGTTCCAAGGAAATTTTTAGGCTGTCCAATTGACTAGTCGGTCGGCATTCCAATAAGATTAAAAGTATACCACGGAGAGCCAGCATCCACTTTTAATTCCGATACTCCATGCGACCGACGGGACTTTGAAATTTTGATAGTCATACCTGTCATGTTTTTTTAGAGAAGCGTGAAATTAACGTGAGTAAAATGGTGCAAGAATATTGGGCGAGTTTCAAGTTTTGACCTGATCAAAACCTGACACCAGGCTCGCTAAAACTGTACCTAGAATTTGGCCTAGGGCATACCTACGTACTGTAGCAGCACCTAAATCGCCATATGCAAACTACGCATCAAAGATCTGACGTCACACTAAAATCCTGACCTAATCCTGCATCGCGCAATTAGCGTGCGCGATGGACATAATATACCTACAAGATTCCGACATCAATCGTTGGGCAGTTGCCCGCCAGACACGACACCCGTCTGGTCGGAGGATCCTCTCTTTTCTATAGAGGTTCAGTGAACTTTACACCCCAGAAACGAGTACTGTCAATCTAGGTGACCTACCTACACAATTTTGTTAAATGTGATGCTTATCATGCATAGGATTAACTTATGTTTATTATTTGCATCATATACGGGTGGTCAGAAGGGACTACCTTCAGCCTAGTGTTCAGCAGTTTTAAGTTTTATCTACATACTAGACAGTAGACACACTCATAATATAATTAGAATCGTTGGACTCTAGACTGCCAGAATGAACTTATGTAATAGAAAGTGGAAATATTTCAGTAATTCTGTTGCAACGAAAGCAATGAGTTACCTACTGTGACTCACTCACTTAGCATCTGTAGGTATTCATGACAAAAACATAACTAATACACGTTGCAAAATGCATTTTGTTTTTCTCGCAACACTGACATTATGCACGGTGTTGCCAAATTGAAAAAAAAAGTAAAAGTTACCGTTTCGGCCAAACCTGTGGTCATCATCCCAAAAGTGGAATAATGGGTGTTAAATGTTTCTTAAAGCGTGAGTGGTGAAAATTCTTGCAAAATTGTGTCAAACACTGTCAATGTGGGTCGTTGTATTATTTACACCAAGTTGTCCAAAATAAAATGTCATCAAATATTTCTAGTTTTTTGCGGTGCTCACACGCGACATCTTTTGACAACCAGTTTCGGCAATTAGCATCAATAGCCATAAAAATGAAGGGTTACTAACTAAAGGCTTCACTTGGTTTTATGAATCGCGAATTACAATTACCTACCTACATATTTTATGCACAATACATCACATAGCGATATCTGAAGTTGACTATTACACCGACATGACGCTCCCTTTTTCCTACACTTACGTAGTTAGCCCTAGGATACATACATAATCAGCCTAGAACGTTCCCACTGCTGGGACACAGGCCTCCTCTCTGAGAGAGAGAGTGGCCCATAATCCACCACGCGGGCCCAGTGCGGGTTGGTAGATGTCGCATGTCTTCGAATTTTTGGTTAGGATACTTCCTACTTATTACTTTAAAAATAGAACTCTTGACAAAAAGAACTTCACAAAACCTAGTCCAGCAAAATTCGAAGAATAGAGCCAATATCTTTACAGTACATGAATGTTACAACCACGAGCTCAAGAAAATACGTTTCACTGTTCCTTTGTGTATAATTGCCGTGTTTAACCTTTACGTCTTTAGCTGCGTTTGCGCAATAAATCTGACCACTCTCTTGAGCTTTGCATCATTTTGCCGTATTATTTTAATGTTTTCCCATACTGTTCTGTTATTTTAGCGTCTTGGGAACTGTTTGCAACGTCTTGCACAACTTAGCTTAGACTTAGAACGTGACTTTTGTACGGTTCCTCTTTCTTTTTTCTAACCATTAACGTACCTACCTACCGTACCTTTTGGCAATATTTTTAATACATTGTGGACCTTTCAAAAGACCATTTTTAAAGCCTCTAGAGAGTTTTTGGGCTTCCGCTAAACTACGGAAACTGCTATAAACTTTGATTCTTCCGAATATGTTTAGTCGTATCGAAACGGAATCAATTGTAGAGAATTACATATTTTTAAAAAAAGTTCTCCGCCGCGTCTGTCTGTCGTCCATTTCGCGATAATCTCAAAATCTACTGCACCGATTTTCATGCTGTTTTTACCAAAGGATAGATTGTCGAGGAACGTTTTAGTATATAATAACCGCGGGCATCAGCTAGTTTCTAATAAACTATGGAAACTGAACTTCGATTCTTCTGAATGCGTTTTGTCTCATATCGAAACTTCCTTGTTAGAATGAATAACGTTTCGTAAAAGCAACTCTGTGTTCACTGTTGACTCATCGCAAGTAAAACTGTTGCGTGGTCTTTTATCACCTATAAACTTATGTCCAAAGACGGAAGTTATTGTTTTCATCAGCACGTGTGTCCCAATTCCTAAGGTACCTATATAATCTTATGTATCTGTTAAGTTATTCCTATTCTTCTTTAAGTCGTGTCGACGGCACGACAGTGGCAAATTTTGTTGGCTCAAAACATCATCTGCCTAGCCTTTTCCCAACTATGTTGGGGTCGGCTTTCAGTCTAACCGGAACCAGCTGGATCCTGGATTGGAATTTTACATAGAGTGACTGTCTATCTGACTTCCACAACCCAGTTTTAGGGTAACGCGATACCCCTTCGTAAGACTGGTTGTCAGATTTTCTGGTTTCTGACGACCCGTAAGAACTGTCAAAGATCTACAAATGACAGCGGAACCAACGACTTAACGTGCTTTCCGAGGCACGGCCGGGTCTTGGTATGTAAAGATGTACATTCACAGACCAACCGCGGCAAGCGTAGCCACCTGAAGCAACCTGATCGATCGACCCGTGCGGCTGTTATTACTTAGCCACAATCACACTTTTTTTGTTGGCTCAAAACGTCGCCACTATAGGCAAGGTATTCCATAAAAGGCAGCTTAACTAAGAGATAAGCAGATACACTAGTGACTGGCCATAAGTAGATTAACTAAAGCGAGTAAGCTATTTGAAGGCCTTCAAACAGCTACATCTTTTAATACGACAGTTAAAGATAGATTTGCTACCACAGCTGCAAAGCCTGATTGGCCAATGATTTAATTGCTAATATCTCCAGTTAGCTGCCATCAATACGAATTTATGAATTTGGAGAGCCTCTGTGGTCTAGTGGTCGCTAGCGCCATTGATGAGTATGAGGTCCTGGGTTTGATTCTCGGGTCGGGCAATGTGTTATTGGGTTTTTCCCTCTGGAATTTCTCAGTAGCAGCCCGGATGATGGAAAGCTCGCTTCCTATTACATGGGAATTAAACATAACTGTGGGCCTAAAACGGCCACTTTAGCAATTCCTCTAAAGCATTTCATTTCCTGAATTTCCAGCGGTTCCTATAATTTGACACAAAAGCAATTCATAATATGTGGACCATTTTACGAATCCTGGTTATAAGTGGGTGTACAGATGCACCACTGTCTAACCCTACGGGGACACAGGTATGATGTGAATTTAGATGCAAATCAAACAAATACAAATTCAACTGATGCACATCAGTTTGATTTGAATTTGTAACTATGAGATATTCAGTCTGAATTGGGTCCAATTTATTTTAATCTCTTTGCTAGGAATATTTATGAGCAGTAGGTAAATGAAAGTCGAAGGATGTTGCTTAATACAGTCGACCTACATTTGTAAGCTTTGCATCTTCATTTGTAAGATTAATTAGTTGAAGATAATACGTTTGGGCACGGTTTGAAGATTTATCGTTACCCATATAAAGCTCCTAATCATTTAAACAGAAACTATCTTTCAAAAACTGTTTGTACAATGTGCTGGAATAGTGTTAGTAAATAAAACAAAGATTTTGGTTTGTGAAGCGACATGCCATAACAAATATTTGAACGCAGATTAAAAGACCCAAAAACCAATTTTTTTTTTTCTCTAATGTTTCATACATTTACATAACAAAGTTATGACTTTTTTTCTAATCTAAAGAAACCGCTAACTAGGTACGCTGATGGGTAATGGAACGCTCACAGATTCAAATTTAAATTACCAGATTAATTAAGTAAATCACTGAGGATGCCTAGCACGCCAAAGCATGAAATCAACTTCTCTTTTTATAGAATCACCTCAATCGCGTAACATCATTACACGAATTGCATCCGCACATCGCATCTACTCCATATTAGACAGTCATTAGGTTACACACGTAATAACAACTGGCCCATATTGGAGTGCTCAGCAAAATGACGGGGCAATTTAGAATGTGGTTATACTTAGGGTCACCATTTGACAGCTACATACTGTACCTAGTTACTACTTTAAATTCTAGCTCTACTTTGAAGCTACATTTGAGTCGACAACATACAGGCGTGCAATAACGGAGAGGCAATAAACTGTACTAAACCCTAATTGCGTAATACACTATCAATCAAAATCTAAATGATTTCGAAGGATACCTATTGCTTCGTAATATGTTTGAAATATTTCTCTCCCAAGAAGGCCGCAGGAATGCGCTGGATGCGAGAAGCACAGAACCGGTCGAAGTGGCGTGGAGGTGCTTGGGGGAGGCCTATGTCCAGCAGTGGTCTTCTTTCGGCTGAAATGATGATGATGAAGATGAAGCGTGATAGCCCTAAAGTCAATTTAGTCATTACTGCCTGTATTTCATAATGTACCAAACAAGTCAGTCTGTTCTCAAATACTTAGTTACGTCGAAACCCTGGTTGGGCCCGCGCCGCCGCCGCCGCCGGAGCCGTAGTAAGTCATTTAGATTCATCAACCGATTAGTTACGCTCCGGTTGATTCGCAGCGAGTGTTTGTCAGTTTGTCACGGTTCCTCGGGTTAAAGGTTAATGGATTATTGTCGAATTCTCAATTTAAAATGCGTAGATTTTGTTCCGGTTAGAGTTGTAATAATACGAAGAAATTTGGAGTTACCTAAATATTATCTAGTACATACATTTCGTGACCTTGTTCATTCCTCGCTCATCTACAGAAGCTGAACATCATCGCAAATAATCCACTGCGCGTGAGCATTGCGTAACGTTATGTATTTGTGTAAACTCTTGAAATTGAAAGGCGTCCGCCATTTACCGTACCGTCACTTGCAAGTGTCGAAACTTTGTATTTCAGTCACTTTTACGGTAAATGTTACATCAAATAATGTTGTGGACTTGTGGAGCTTTCACAATGCGTACTTATGATAGTTTTGTAATATGTATTCATTAATTTTATTTTAATGTTTAATTAAAGGCACCTAATTGCCAATTATTGCAATTATGACTTCTTCTTGAGGTGATCGTGAAAACCTTGTAAAATGGGCTTTATTAATAATAATATTATTAACTTTCGTAGGTAGGTTTATATGTTATTGCACACCGATCATTCAACAATTCTCAAGAACATTACAAAATATAGATTAGCATTCTCTATGCTTTAATAGTTAACCAGCTGCATCCCACGGTTTCACCCGCATAAGTCTCGATCCTGTGGGAATATCTGGATAAAAAATATCCTATGTCCTAACCCAGGTCATGGTCTACTAATGTGCCAAATTTCATCCACATCCGTTTAGCCGTTTTAGCGTTACAAACAAACTCCTCACTTTCGCATTTATAATATTAGTTAGGATTGCACGGCCCTCCCTGGTTGTTGCATACATATTTAAACTGTTTGAATACAAATTTTAATGGAAGGGCGTCAAATTTTAAATTAGACCATCTCTATCTAAAGCAAATATGGACCGAAATCTAAGGAAGAAGCCGTTGCCAAAGTAAGCCACTGGACCTAATACAGATCGTTTCGTACTTTATTTCCTCAATCCAAGCTGTCACTTTGCTCCAATAAATCAGATCTTTCTACTTTCCTTAACATCATCATAACGTAACCATAATTTTCGCGTAATGGCTTCCTAGCCGACCACTAATCGTAGTTTGTACTGTTCATACTACTTCTAGGGTGCGTACACACTCGCGTGCAAGACATGCGTGCTGTCGCTTACTTGCGACACGCACTTTTAGACACGCAAGGTGCCTGTGACTCTTCTTACATGTGTTACAGTACCTACATTATAATATTTGCTTGGACAATTCGTACTTTGCTTCGTCATTTGACTGAAGGTAGGTAAATTGAAAATTTTATTATACTCGAATCTTCAATTTACCTTCAGTACCTTAGTAGTATGGTATTTTTAACACCTTGTAGTGTTTTTGTTAACGGTTTAGTCTTGAACATGTTACTGGAATTTGTAGGTTGTGACATTGGACATTTGACAACAACTAACAAAACTATGTAGCATCGCATTACGCATACGGTTCTAACGGTATTCTGAGGTGCTAACCACTTAGTGAATGTAAATCAAGCCTCATTATCAATTTTGACGTTTTGTCGAAAAGAACAACTATCTACCTATAGATGTACACGCGCCAAAGGAGTTAAGTAACCAGTCACGCACACTACAAAACTATCGCTGCTGTGTAAACGATTCATTACGTACTGTTCAATGACCGCCACGCACACATAGCATTCGTAGAGTGAGTGCGCTTACGTTTTGTAAATGATAGTATATCAGAATTTCGCATCGGAAGATTAACGTTCTCGTGGCGCAACAGGTAAGCATTCAACCTACAGCGACAAATGGTTAGAGTTCAAACCGTGGTTTTACTTAATAATCATTTTTGAGATTTTGTAACTTAGAATTAATATACTAACTGATAAATCGATATTCTGACCGGTTTGAGAATCTACCACAAGTTTCTCGCCTACTTAAAATTATTTGCCAGTTTAGAAGACAACTACCCGCTTTACAAAATATATTCCTGCCTTTTATTGTGAACTTATGTATGAGTCAGTTCGCATTAGCAACTACACCAACACTCCCTCTTTGGCACTTTTACGAAGTTTGTGATTGTGATAAATTAATTAACTGAGACTATGCATCATTTAACGATATTTCTAAAAGCTCAGATTATTGTTTTGCACGAGCAAAACATTTCTGTCAGTGAAATCGCAAGGCGCCTAATGATATCGGTAAGTAAAATTATTATTAAAAATATTGTATTTTAACGGTGGCATAATGTCACCGTTACCCAGTAATTTCAATTAGATTGTCTGTTTTGTCTCATTTAACGAATTGTAGTGATTGATGAGTAGTTGAAAATAATAGGAAATTACACCGGAGTATATATGTATTATCTGCATACCCACTCACTATAACGATATTTAATAATTACCATGATCGTTTTGCACAGTATTTTATAATAAAGGTTTCATCTGTATTTTGTATTGAAAAAATATAATGATTATGTTTGTAAATGAATATGAGTTATAATAATAATAAAATAACAATTTTGAAATGTTTTTTTTTCTAAATTATTTAAAAATATAAATTGCATTATATGGAAAATAATCAAAGGATATTTATTCGAAATAATGTATAATAAATTATTATTACGGAATGCTTAACACTTTTTAGATTTCGTTTTTTATTTTTTTATGTGAATAGACTGAATAATATATTATGTGTCATAATTATATTATATAAATATTACTTTTTTATTATTATTATAAATGTATACATAATTTCAATAAACTATATATATTATGTAGTATATGAATTATTGTCCTTGTATTTTTGCTTTCTTAATTTATAATTTGGGAGGTGTATGTTTATGTTTAGTTTTAATATTTTCCCTTTTTTTTGTAGAGAAAAACTGTTCGACTGTGGGTGCATCGTCACGCTGAGACAGGCGAAATAAACCGTCGCCTGCCTGGACCGACACCATTGGCATACACAAATGCTTCGCCTCGGCACCGTGAGATTGTTGCCACCCATACATCAGATCCATTCGCTAAGACCAGCATAACAGCAGTAGCACACAACGTGACTATGCAAACTGTACGGAACCACCTGCGAGCGGACGGTTTGTCATGTTGCAAACCGGCGCGGAAAATTTTATTATCCTCCGTGCACCGTCAAACTCGCGTTCGCTTCGCGAAGGAATATCGGCACTTCGATTGGCAAAACAATGTCGTCATATTTACTGATGAGAAATGTTTCAAATCAGATAAGGATGGACGAAAAATACTATGGAGGAAAAAAGGAGACCGATACACGGAAAAAAATATTTTGCCACTTAGGACTAGTGGCCGCATTACACTAGGGTATTGGGGCTGGATGTCGTCGATGGGTCCCGGTGAGCTCGTTGAAGTGGGAGCTCGTAATAATAGTCACGGCTATTTAGATATTTTAAAAAATGTTATGCTGCCCACAGTGCGAGTATCCAAACGAGCATATTTATTTTGTGCACGACAACTGTGCTGTGCACAAAGCACATATTGTGCAAGATTGGCTAAGATCACAAACAGATGTGACTGTTATTGATTGGCCTGCTAAAAGTCCAGATTTAAACCCCATAGAAAATTTATGGGGTCATATGGTGTTGAACTGGGACCCATCTGAAGTTAGATCAAAGTCTAATCTGGATGAAGTTGTAACGTCGACTTGGGAGTCGTTACGTGGTAGTGACCTTTGCAACAACATGGTTGCTAGTATGAGCAGACGTTTGCAACTTGTCATAGACAGCGAAGGGGCACCCATTCATTATTAACATAATAGTTAATTATAATTATTGAAACTGGACGTGGACGTCCTACGGCTAATATGATGATGAAATTTAATTAATAATGTATAATATATCCACTAATATGATTAATTACGGATCATCTTGAGTAAGTGTAATATCGAAAATTACCGCCGACTTATCATTTTACCGTCTTTAATTTTCAGACATTTTAACGAATTTAAATCTAATATTTTCCTAGAAACAGTGTTGGTAATAATTATAATACTGTTCCCGATACCGGTGGGTTTTATTTTTATATTTTATATTTATATACCCCGGTATTTTATATTTTGATTTGTTTTTATTTTTACATTAATATTTAAAAATGTAATTTATAAGTTACAACTGAACTACAGACAATACTGTCACTGTTACTGTTGTTTGTGGGTTACTGTCTGTTACTACTTGCTGTTTGTTGTTATAACGAAATAAACGAAATCTTAATACTATTCTTCAAAACTTTACAGCATATTTAGCCATGATAAAATAAGTCGGCGGTACTGGAGTGCGAGTGATGTTATTGTTACTGGATCAGATTATATATTTATCTATGTGACATGTTTATTCACTCCGTCCATTGTTTATTATGATTGTATAAAAAGATGTAATGGTAATTATGTTCTAAATATATTGTGCATTTATAATAAAACATGATAACTTGTGATATTCTTTTATTTTTTAAATAAAGATATAAATAAAAATGGTTTTATTTATTTAAGCTATTTTAAATAAATTTCTAAACAAAAAATATTCTAATTGCTTTAGCTTAAAATTTTAAATCTCAAAAAGAATCACCACTTCAGAGAATCGAACCCACATACCTGTACTCAGAAGTATATGGATTATTCGTTGAGCTACGAATGCTTTTACTGTTATGGCGAAATTTGGTTATACTATCATTACTAGAAGACATAGGCGCACTCACTCTACGTAATGAATCGTTTACACAGCGGCGATAGTTTTGTAGTGTGTGTGCGTGACTGGTTACTTATCTCCTTTGGCGCGTGTACATCTTGCAAGTTGCACCTCAACTAAAACCCATCATCGCCTGACATTAAACACCTAAATTAAACCCTGGTGAGAACTTGCGCATTTGCCAATGTGTAATACCCCTTACATTGACTTGAAGTCTGACATTTGTGGCAATTTGCCAGGTCGTGGGAATGGGAGGGATGGGAAAAATGTGGCGAACATAATTGTGTGGTGATATTGTTTACATGGGGTTAGAGGGACGCGGGTTAGTTCAGCACTGTTGGCAAGTAACCTGTAGTTAGTTGATTACTGAGTGCGGCTTCATGGGAACTGGTCTTGTTTGATTAGTTTCATTTTATAAAAGCTGCCGCGTTTGTTTGGCGGTTTGCCTCCGTTCCACAGACGTTTTTAGTGTAGATGGCTTTGGAAGTATCATGTTTTCTTTTGGCTATGTCCTTCAAAGGAAAGTGTAAACATTCTCAAGTACCCTATTTGACTTGTCAAACCTCTTCTGTCCTTCTGTACATACAATTTCTTACTGACTGACACTGAAAACATCACGCCTGTATTCCCTGACAGGTTAGGCAGAGCTGCACTTATAATACACCCACATTTCGTCAGTTATGTTGAAGTCCCATGTAATAAGGGGCGAGCCTATTGCCACCAACCAGGCAGAAATCCAGACTCCGGGCTGCTACTGAGAAATTCCAGATAGAAAAACCCAATAACTCTTTGCCTGAACCGGGAATCGAACCCGGGACCTCATGCTCAGCAGTAGCACTTGCAACCACAAGGCCAATGAGGCAGTCCCGAGATCTATAAATGTTAATTAGGACGTACTTAGGCTTAGCGTTATTCCTGTCACTGTCGCATAAATGTTAAACTACAAGTGTAAGATAGAGACGGCAACATTGCCTCAGTCAAAGCCCGAGCTAAATATCGTTTCTAGATCTCGGCCTTAGCGGTTCTGAGAAAATTTACTTCATGGGAGAAAATGGCAGAAAAACATCAAACCTGTCTACATTGTCATAACCTGACAAAATTACGACCATCTTTCGTAACAAAAGATAAAAATCTATCACAAATGATTAAATTATTCAAATCTAATTAAGATTATTATCAGATTGAGAGACAGTTTAATTAAAATCTCACAAAAACTATCAGAATCGGCCACAATTATACAATGGCTTCTTCACTACAGGAACTGATTAACACTTGCATCAATTCATTGTTATAAACGTTGGTTACTTCCTTTCTTTTTGCGGATTTGTATGTCTATATTTGTATTTGTGTGTTCCGTTTGTTCTTCTAAGTTTTTATTTCCGTTGATAATCATTTGCATTTTTCCGGTCTTGACTTGTTAAGCCGTTGGTCCCGACTGTCATTCGTAGATGTTTGACAGTCGTTACGGGTCGTCAGAAGCCCGAAAGTCTTACAACCAGTCTTATCAAGCGGTATCGTGTTACCCAGTTACTGGGTTGTGGAGGTCCGATAGGCAGTCGCTCCATGTAAAATACTGGTATTCAGCTGCATCCGGTTAAAAGGTTGGGAAAAGGCTCGGCAGATTGATTGAATAATTTGCATTTTGGACCGGACTTGACCCGTTATTCATCCATCTTCATCTTCAGATATCGATACCCATCATGCCTGCCTGAGTTTCGCTAGTTAATCTAATATGACCCTATATTTATTGCATTCACTACTAGTCTTGTGTTCTTGACTAATGAATGAGGCTCAAATAAATGCTTAAAGTAACGTTGCCCCCGGAAGGCACGTGGGCAGCTCAAGATTACAAACTACACAGCATTAATGGCTCAGTTCAAATAACAGATGAAACTAATAGAGATCTATTCCTAGATACAAAAATATTCCACCAACGCTATTTTTCTCACAAACACGCGACCTTTCCAGAATCATTCCATCACATTTAGGCTGTCTGTTCTAACATCAAAGGATACAAAAGGTCAGGTACTCAGCTGGCCGGTGTCAATGCACCGCGCCGTATAATGGGTGCCTCGAAAATGATTCCGGCGCCTTTGACTATGGTCACGGTAATTTTTACGCCCACCTACGATCGGGTCTGGGTGAAGTAATGAGTAGATCGCGGGTGTTTTATTTTCCTTTTTATTACAGATACAAGAGAATAAAAAAAAAAGACAATCTATGTTGACCCCAAATAAATTGGAATAGAATGATGATGAAGGCAGAAAGAAAGCTCGGTCAAGTTCTAGGGCGGTAAGTGTTATTATTTGGGTCAAGTTTGCAATTCGTTTTAAAAAAGGTGCAAAATATTTTTGGACTTCATTCATCATCATCATTTCAGCCGAAAGACGTCCACTGCTGGACATAGGCCTGTAACCAGTCGAAAAAGCAGTGCTTGGGGTACCAAGCACTGCTTTTTCGACTGGTTCTGTACATGCATCTCTATGTGAATAATTTTATGAAAAGTAAACTTTGTATTGGAAGGGTTAACTTCTTTTAGTGCCTCTACAATTAATGAAGGTTAAGGGTTAATTACATTTATAGGCTTTAAACTCGACCTGTTACATTCATGCTGGTTTGAGTGACTTTGATAAGGGCAGGTTGCATGCTGACTGATATCAATCAGAATTCTAATTATGTTATCTTTAACTGCACACGAAATAATAATGAAAGATGATACTGAGATGGTGAGATAGAGATGAATGGATGAAAGAGACACGTTGCGCCAACTCTAAATTTGAATACCGGCAGGAGAGGAAGATGATGATAAGCGTATACAGAGACTCTTGCATACGGAGCGGTGATGAGACTAAATTGTCTTTGGCCTCAGGCCCTGACATCAAGCAATAGACAAAATTTTACAATCTTTTATAAGTTTTTAATATGGAATACGAGGCTTTTGGTTACTGTACTAAGTAGTGTAATGTCATGTTTCATTTTGTAATGTGCGTTTAGTTTATGCAGAATAAACAATTTTTCTTTCTTACTTTTCTTTTGTGATGAGACGAAATGATAATGATTACGTGGACGAATGAGGTTTGAAGTTTATCCGACTATATACAGGGAGAAAGCTGTCACTAGGCGTGTAATATTGTTAACTTGGGCCTGTTAGTGTGGCCCAACTTGCGAACTTAACATTTTATACCCGCTACTTCTTACAATTTAACAACACATAACAGTAATGCCCATCGCATTAATTCCATTACATTATCTCTATCATAATATAATCTTATAAACGTTTTTAAAGCGAATGATAATCAAATCATAAGTCACGAAAATGAAAGTAAAGTTTATATTTATGATAGTGATGGTGTAATTGAAAGTGATGAGTGTTGTGATGGGAAAGGCTGATGGTCTGACAAGAAAAAGAAAAGTAATGATATAAAAAAAAGAAAAGAAATGATATAGACGAATGGTAGGAGCAAGAGGATGAAATTAAGTGCCAAGTAATGCTGCTTTTCCACCAGAGATTATTTATTTATTTATCTTAAACAATCCATACTCATCATCTCATCTGCCTAGCCTTTTCCTAATCAAGTTGGGGTCGGCTTCCAGTCTAACCGGATACAGCTGCATACCAGTATTTTACATGGAGCGACTGCCTATCTCACCTCCACAACCCAGTAACTGCGTTATACGATACCCCTTGGCAAGACTGGTTGTCAGACTTTCGGGCTTCTGACGACCCGTAACGACTGTCAAAGATCTTCAAATGACAGCCGGGACCAACGGCTTAACGTGCTTTCCGAGGCACGGAGGAGTCTCGATATGTAAAGATGGTCACCCATCAACGGACCAGCCCCGGCAAGCGCAGCTTAACCTGATGGATCGACCCGTGCAGCTGTTATTACTTAGCCACGAGCTCCTGCCAAACAATCCATACTAATATTATAAATTCGAAAGTAACTCTGTCTGTCTATCTGTCTGTCTGTCTGTTACCTTTTCACGCCTAAACCACTGAACGGATTTCGATAAAATTTGGCATGGAGATAGATGGTATCCCGAGGAAGGACATAGGCTACTTTTTATCGACATACCACGCGGGCGAAGCCGCGGGCGGAAGCTAGTGTTTATATAAATCTTTACTTATAACTAGATGTGCTATGCTACGTTACTATGGTATCCGTTTGATAAATCGTATCTTTCTCGTAAGTAAATAAGTTGAAGGGAGTACCTCAGTAAATCATGCAGTTGAATGAATGGATGAACATAATAAAGAGCTCAGGACACATACTGTAATTAGGATCAAAGGACCAAAATATTTAGTGTCTTTTAAAAATATAACAAAGTGAATTATAAGTACTTAGATTAAAATAATCCTAACTTCCTAATAAAATATTATAAACGCGAAAGTTTGTAAGTATGGATGGATGGATGGATGTTTGTTACTTTTTCACGTAAAAACTACTGAATAGATTTGGATGAAATTTGGCAAACAGATAGTTTATAACCTGGATTAACACATAGGATACTCTTTATCCCGATATTCCCACGGGATCGAGACCTACGCGGGTGAAACCGCGGGGCGCAGCAAGTATATAATATTTCGGGACATTTCAAATCAGTTAAAAAGAAACAGATCAAGGATAATAAGAAGTATCAAAAACAGACGAGGCATGTGTTAAAGCAAGGCCAATAAATTCCTAAAGGTAATAAAATAATTATTATCAATCAACTCATGCTGCGTTCTTCATTCACACAATTTTTCAATATTCCTACATCTAAAGTCTAAACAATTGACCATCATAACTCACAATGGACAGACCAAAAGATTTGATGGACTAGTACACTCACGGACTTTAATTGATGAGCCACCTTCAAACTTTTCAATTTTGCAGTTTCATACATTCACGAGATTACACGATTAAACACGAACTCAAATCGCACGCTCGTAAACAAGATGACAAATAAATTACTTTTAATCGGAAATATCCATAGAGGTTGACTTTATTAGTTAACCTCTATGGATATTTCCGATTAAAAGTAATTTATTTGTCATCTTGTTTACTTTCATACATTCACGAGATTACACGATTAAACACGAACTCAAATCGCAAGCTCGTAAACAAGATGACAAATAAATTACTTTTAATCGGAAATAGTCTTATCCATAGAGGTTGACTAATAAGTTCATAATGATAAAAATAAATACAATGTTGCATTAAGTTTATCCAATCTATTTGATACTGACCTCCTTTGAATCATAGCCCATTAACTCAATAATTCTGAAAACTTAACTGAAGACAGTGACAGTTGAAATATCGATGTCAGAGAATTTCTCCGTACGCTAACGTTACTATGCAGCAGTAACCTAGCAACAATTCTTTATCGTTGCTAGGTTACTGTTGCTAGACCTGGAATTGGTTGACTTTGAGTAGTCACTGCTGTCAAGTTTGTAAAGATATGAAATATAATTTTCTTCTTCTAATACGAAGACATATGACTTTGCGTGTCGGGAACCGAATAAACCCGATTTGCATTACACGGCTAAAATGCGAACAGTACCAGGTGGCTCATCAATTAAAGTCCGTGACTGTACATCAATCGATTCTTGTTTGATTGACGGGTCGACGTGTTAATCACACGTTTTATTGTGGCCGTGACGTTTTGACGTAATTACTGTTACGTCACTGAGAGGAAAGTGCGGTAATTATTATAATTACTTTCTTTTATTGTAACTGTTGTGTGGGATGTGGTAAATTAAGTGTGGGTGTTAGGAATAAAAGTTAATTGTGATAATATTAGTGTTATAATTGAGGTAAATTGTCCCTGTGGGGGTTGCTTTGTAGGTTCCTATATGGTGTTGTTGTTTAGGAAAGATATTAGTTAAATTGTGGATGATAAAATACCTATCACATGTCATTATATAATTGATGTATACCAAATATTGTAAAACATTTTTTTTTTAAAGAGTAACGGTGTAGTTTCTTGCCCATTCTTCTCCATACGAAAACTACCTTTTGGAAGGGGCAACTAGAATCAGTTCTATTTCTATTTCTATGTATTTGACGTTCAAAAGTGCCTTTAATGTGCCTACTTGAAATAAATTATTTGACTTTGACTTTGACTTATAATAAGGAGGACGCGCGGGCTCGTGAAAGATGGAAGGAGTGGAGGGTAGTGGGACAGTGCAAGTTAGTAAAAAAAACTCTATTCAAATGGCCCGCTAGACTGCGCACTAGATAAGTCTGCGCGCGACTGGTGGGGCGTGCTTAATTCTATGTTATTGAATTTAATGTATAATATTAAATCTTTATTATGTAATAATATTTATTAATCTTAATATTATTCATCTTATATTTATATTAATTCAATCATTGCGTTTCAAATGTGGGAAGATAACAATCTAACTAGGATCCCCGATATAGGCCCCGATAAAAGACAGACACAAGAACATAAAGTAAAATGCCTGCCTCATTTAAACTTACCAATTCAAACCTAGTGTTAGAAAAGTTAGGTAAATCAAACGCCTCCTCTTGACAAGCTCTAAGGCATAACTAACACTAATACAGGGTGTTAGGGTAAACACCGTTATCCTTGCAACCAGTGGTTTGGTTTCATTTATAGAACGTAAAATCAATGGAAAATTCCAACTTTTTTTTAATTTTTTTAGATATAAATTTCACCACAAGAGACGCAAGTTCGTTGCCCTATGCGCTAGGGCAACGAACTTGCGTCTCAACACGGGCGGGGGGGTAAGGGATGTGACCTGACCGGCAGCGAGCGCGATCCCTCCCTTAGTCAGTCAGCTGTTTCGCTAGCAAGCACGGTGTCAGATAGAAACTTTTTAAAATCTTTTAATGAAAATAACGTTTTTTTTTTTGTTGTGTTCGGTCATATATTTTTATATTTAAGTCAACTACCCATGGTTTGAATGACAAGAGTGTTTACCCTTACATCCTGTATAAATTAAATTGCACAGTAAGTAATTAGTCTATATCAGCAATCTCTTTCACTTTCATCTTATTACTGCAATTAATTATAATCTTTGACATCAACTGTTATTGTTCTTGCAATAACCAACAATATCTCATTGTAGAGAAAACGTCATCTTGTTTTACGTTCATCTCTGCCTTAATTCGAATAAAATTATGCATCTTCAGAACAAAAAACGGAATGAAAATTGAACATAATGGTGTCATCTGACAATAACTTAAGAATATTGACATAATTAGTTACCTTAGCGGTTACTTAAATGCATTTGCATACGTTGCCAGAGCAAAAAAATGAATTTCAAATCAGTGTTGCCAACAATAAACATTCTATCTTCATCGTGAGAATAAAAAAAAAACAATAGATCCGATTGCATCACTTTTCGAGCTACACTTTCATTTAAATCTGCGTTCTTTATGCTAATGAAATAAGGTTGAAATTGACAAATAGGCGTTGTAATGGGATATTCTAATGTGAATATTATGGTAAATACATTTCACTTAGAGGTGTTATGCAAATATCTTGGGGTTTTTCTCGTATCATGTAAAGTCAGCTTGAACATAACTGTTACGTAAAGTGGCTAACAGGCCAACTAATTAATAGAAACTATAGTTTTTATTGGCCCACGCTGTGCTGCTTATTTTGAGGGCAAAGGTGTCATATTTAATGAGGGCTTTCTGAAATAACGTTCACTAGGTGGCAGCACTGGTACGGGCACCTGTCAAAAGTGTCAATGTGCCTCTAATGGCAGACCTCTTGTCAAAGTGACGCCAATTCGTGGTGGCGTGAATTTTCATGAAAATTCTCATTAAACTAATGTCTGACTTTACGAATGCTCACTGCCTAAGGCAACCCAATTTATTTTACCATACCT
Organism: Lithophane semibrunnea; assembly: GCA_947363905.1. Taxonomy (NCBI): domain Eukaryota; kingdom Metazoa; phylum Arthropoda; class Insecta; order Lepidoptera; family Noctuidae; genus Lithophane; species Lithophane semibrunnea. The sequence goes on from OX376205.1 coordinate 2,901,256, forward strand.
AGTCAAGAAAAAGCGTAGCTCTGCCTACAATTAATTATGATTTGTTTCCTTCTGGTCAATTGGCACCAGCAGTGCTATGCTGTAAAATCTTGCTGAAGTGAGGTTGAGCAGAACTGTCATCCGTCATCATCAGACCGGCAGTTCTGTCCTATTTTGATATAAACTTCTACTTGCCAAAACATTATAAGTTCATGGCCTTTTCTAAACAATTTTCGTAGTAAGATGCCAACAACCTGTCCTCCAAACTTGCCTTGTAAGCATTATCAATAAAAGCCAGCACATTAGGTGTACGTGACTGCCACCACTAACACTGCAGGTGTCGCGGTTTGCATAGTAATGGACCACTATGGGTAATAGACCATCGTTTACACGTCCATCACAATTTCGCCCATCTCTCTTTGACTTTCTCGGCAGTTCATTTGCTTTTCCAAAACATGGAAATGCAACAAGAATCATAAAACAACGTATTCTATAGAAAGAAGGAATCTAAGTATTCAGCACCAAGTTAACTTTGTTTTGTGAGCTCTACATGGTAATTTTTTTATGAGCTCTGCATAGTCAATATTTTGTTAGCTCTGTATGGTAATTATTTTGCCATCGACAAGTTTCGCAGAAGATTATTAGGTATAAGAGTTATAAACCGATCACTTTTGGATAATAATATGTTTGAATAAGATATTTTTCAATCTTCCAAACACACATAACGCGATATTCAAGTTCTGGTACTTGTAAAACCACGTTTTTTAAGTAACTAACTCAGGAAGACCATGCACCGTCAATGGTGTCATTTTATTATTCTAATAGGTGTCGCCATTTACACAGCCTTTATAGAAACCCATTCACGTTTGCAGTACCTAGCGTTAAACTACTGAAACTAAGATCAAGTTCACGACACTTTCTCCGCAGGTATGGGAAGGCGCCATGTTTTATTTATCAATACGGACTTATAATGAGCTCCTACGCATTCACTGCGCGAGCAGCGAGTACATCCGCGAAAGGACTAGGTTATATTGATGGCGGAGAGAGGTATACTTAATTTAACTGGTGTTAAAATGTTGTGTGGTTGACACATGAAACAAATTGAACTTCGATATTTTTTCAGCGAGAACGCGTCTAAGTTTGTTTCGTTTGAATTCGTTAATTTTTTATATGACACTAACTGATGCCCGCGGCTTCGCCCGCATGGATGTCGGTTATTATACAGGGTGTAAGGGTAAACACTGTTATCCTTGCAACCAGTGGTTTGGTTTAATTTATACAGGGTGTTAGGGTAAACACCGTTATCCTTGCAACCAGTGGTTAGGTTTCATTTATAGAACGTAAAATTAATGGAAAATTACAACTTTATTTTTTATTTTTTTTAATCTACATTTTACCACAGGAGACGTAAGTTTGTTGCCCTATGCGCTAGGGCAACGAAGGGGGCGGGGGGTACGGGATGTGACCTGACCGGCAGCGAGCGCGATCCCTCCCTTAGTCAGTCAGCTGTTTCGCTAGCAAGCACGGTGTCAGATAGAAACTTTTTAAAATCTTTTAATGAAAATAACGTTTGTTTTTGTTGTGTTCGGTCATTTGTTTTTATGTTTAAGTCAACTACCCATGGTTTGAATGACAAGAGTGTTTACCCTTACATCCTGTATACTAAAACCTTCTCGAGAACCACTCTAACCATTAGTAGTTTTTGAGTTTATCGCGAACAGGACGACAGATAGACGCGGCGGAGGACTTTGTCTTATAATATGTAAGGATTAATTTCCAGTAGGTACTTAAGTAGGTACCTATTGATCAAGTTGTGGTGAAATCTTTAATGGCAAGAAGGAGGAAGGCAACACTAGTCACTCGACACGAAGTCTAGTATTGATTATGCTATTATTGCTTCAATACACAGCTATAGCGTTAAATATCATGAACTGAAATATTACCTGTTTGTCTCTGCATCACCCAAAGGTTGACTGGTAGAAAATGCCTATAGCATTAAGTCCGCCTCTGTACATTTGTGTGCTTAAAGTATTAAATAAATAAATAAATAAGTAATAAACTCTTTTCGCTCGCGGTATAACTTCGTCTCTTGTAGCGATTGTTCAGAGCAGGTTTAGTGAAGATAAATGATTGTTAAGACTCACTCTCGTTAGCATAACATTTGACAGCTCAATTTCACTCTCTACTGCTCTACTAGACAGGCAGCTGAATGTAATTTCCGATTCTGAATATTGAGTAGTCTTACATAACTTTACGAGCAAGGTTGTAGAGAAAACAAAATATGTCATTTAATTGTTCATAATTGTTTTAATTATTTGAACACCTCAGGGCTTGCGCCCACTGGCGGCACGGTATCGGCACAGTAAGGGAGTTTAAGCGACTAATAGGAATATAACTTAACTAGCTACGCCTCGCGGTTTCACCCGCCTAAGTCTCGATCCCGTGGGAATATCGGGATAAAAAGTATCCTATGTCCTATTCCAGGTTATGGTCTACCCCTGTGTAAAATTTCGTTCAAATCCATTTAGCAGTTCTAGCGTGAAAGCGTCAAACAAACAAACTCAGTACTTACTATAGTATGACAATAAAATTGAAAAAAAAGACGTCGCAGCATGCCTATGAATACTGCGGCATCGTTGCCGTCAGAATGCGCTTGCGTGTAATGATGCTGAAGGACCGTGCCGTACCGCGAGTGGGCGCAGGTCCTTAACGAGATAAATCGCGGGAGAAAATGTATTTCCGAATCTTAAAATCGGGTAAAATGCAGATCATGGAAGTGATTGGGTACGACTTTTTTGTTGATAAATCTTATCTCTGTCTGACAGGGCTGTTTCTCCGTGGACCCGGTGACAGAAACTTCCGGGAATGTAGTTTTTAAAACACATAGTTCTACAAAATTCTACCTCATTTTAGGTAAAGGATTCCACCCAACTTTGTCCAAATTGCGGTCGGAAATATACTAGGTTTTACGTAATGATTAGAAGCTTTCTAGAAACACTATGCCGATGTAGAACTGGATTTCTTTAATTAAGTAGATTGGACATAACACATTGCGGAAACGAATATTTACAATGAAGTTAGAAAGTATGAGATAATCTGTTAGTAGCTGCTGTGCAATCGTGCAATTTATCTTATTAATTAAGTAAATATCTCTCCGTTTATATCTTAGAAGTTATTGGACAATAACTTCATGTTTGATAAGATGGTATCTATATTTAATTTCCGCCCTAGACGAGTGGCAATCGCTTTCAAAGTGTTTCGTATTTCTACAACAGCTTTCAACAGGATTGACATACTTAAGCTTTTCAGTAGCTTAGGCCAGTCCCTTTGATTATAAACGGAACAGGTACTAGCGGCGCAACGTCGTTTTACCCGCATAAGTCTCGATCTTGTCGGAATATCGGGATAAAAAGTATCCTATGTCCTAATCCAGGTCATGGTCTACCCATGTGCCAAATTTCATCCAAATCTGTTCTGCCGTTTTAGCTTGAAAGCGTAACAAACAAAATAAACAAGCAAACAAACTCACTGGTGCATTTATTATAGGTATTAGTTAGGGTATAATCAAAGGTCAGTCCCATATATTTTTAACTTTTCCATCATCGCTGTCGCTGATATTGTCACTTTTCCCAGGCCCTCAGGTCTATCAGCTCCCACAAAACACAAATCCCATTGTATTTTCCCATACATCATTAAACCTTTACAGTGAAAAAGCATTATGTCCAAAATAATAAAAAATACAACCTTCTGTGACGTGTGATAAAACGTTCAAGCTCAAGGCCACAGCATAACTTATAGAGCAGTAGGTCAATGCATTTTAGCGTTAGTGATACGGCTGTCACAGATACAGTTTCATTGAACGTATCCTCACGTCGTCATCTTTTTGCTTACTTGTCATGTCACCTTTTACAAAATATTGCAATATAAAATATTAAAATGTGAAATTAAGTTAAAGTAAGTAACAATTATGTAAATCTTCATTGTCTTGGTCAAATAAATGGCGCCGATACGTGTAATTAAAAATTTAAACTAAAACTAATCCGTATGACCATAATGCCTTGGAAGGTAGGTAGGCCTTTGGTGTGGGATGCAACGTGTGTCGACACCCTTGCGCCATCCCATCTTCCTACCACGGCGGGCTGTGCTGGAGCTGCTGCTGCAGGTGCAGAAAACCTCAAACGGCGCAAATACTCCAATCTTATCGGGACGAATATGTTCGAGCCGTTTGGGGTTGAAACCCTAGGGCCATGGGGTCCGAGTGCCCACTTGGTTTTTCAAGACATCGCCAAACGCTTGATCGACTCTTCACGTGACCAGAGGGCTGGCCTATTTTTTGGCCAAAGAATCAGCATTGCCATATATTGTACTGTAAACCTGTTTTATCTATAATGCAATACGATATATTATATATATTTTCTCTTTGTTCCTCTCAATTAGAGCACCTGCCATCTAATCTCTTCACCACCCTTGGTTGACTGGTAGAGAATGCCTCAGGCATTAAGTCCGCTTTTGTACCATTTTTTTGTGCGAAAAGTTTAAATACATAAATAAATACAACGTGGCAATGCTGCCAGCCTTTTGGGCACTTTTCCTGTTAACAGCGATGCAGACGATTTTTTTTATGCCCTTTGATAATTTTCTCTTGTACATAATTATTATCCGTAAAAAAATTTCATTGTAAGGACAACATTGCGAAACTTTGTTATTTATCATTCCAGTTACTATCTTTCCTTCCTCTAACTCATCAATATCAAACAGCAAAAACAAAAACAAATTTCCTCTATCACTCATAGCGCGGAACTCCGCGGAAATTAACAAAGCGTTCGATTTCAAGGCCACAGTATACAGTAAGTAATAGAGCTGTAGGTCAATGCATTGTATCGATCGCAACGGCTGTCACCGATCCACTTCGTACCGTACAATAGATCACGTAGCATAGTAAAAGTATTGTGGCTATCAAAACGTTCGCGAATCAAGCGGTAAATTGAGAGTCGCATGGCTGTCAACTGTTAAATCGACGTTTATTGTGAAGTCGAGAGATTTTAACTGACAGTTTAATTAGAGCAGGTGCTTCGTGGGTTAAGGAATGTAGAATATGTATTATACACGTGTCAATAGTTTTGATGGTCGGACTGATATTATTCCTATTGGCAACAGTTGTAGATCTGTTTGGAGATCTCGAGGTAGATCATGTTACTAAATATTAGCCATGGTTTTCGGAAGTACAATTAGTTTATTAACACTTTCGTGGACTGTAAACGCCCATAGATGTAATAACAATAAAACTTCAATTGACATGCCATTCCATTCAGTGTCCACACTATTTGTCAAAAGCGAGTCTTGAGGACCTGTGTAAGATATGGATGTTATGCAGAATAGTCGACAAGAGTTCAAATAAGCCGGCTTTACCAAACAGCCAAAGATTTTTTAACAAACTTGGCACAAAAACAGGTAACTACTCTAACAGCCCTCAAACTCAATAGCGTTAAGTTAAAGAGAGAATAAATTTCGCATGCACACCCATCATTGAAGTACCAAAAGTGAATGCAAATGCACGCGTTATGACGACAGATGATCGGCTTTCTAACGAGCTGCGCGTACGCATCCACACCTGATACATACATGTGACAGTTGTATAGAGAATCTAAAAGGTTCAATTGCTGTGAGAAGTTTAATTAAATTTACAAATAAAATTGAATTTCTGCTGCTTTTTAGTAAATAATGCTGCATATCCTAATCTGAAGCAAGCTGGTTCTGTGACAGAATTATTGTTGAGCCATGAACTTCAACCTATAGGAACCAATCCAAGATAAGAGATGTGAAAGCAAGAGTCAAATGTGGTATCAGTGATCCATTTGTTAAAATTTATACTGCCTAATGATGCCTTTTTCAGCGAAACCTGCTGTCAACCTGGCGACCATTTTACATCATGAATCCAGGGGGCCAAGTCTAATAATTTACAAACGTGTCAGTGGTCTAGCAATTATGAGTTTTTAACAGATTTTGTATGGCATATCCGTCAAAAACTGATCAATGTGAGACCACTGACACGTTTTTAAATTAGTAGACTTGGCCCCCTCTGTCTGACTGTATTTCTGCCTACATTGCAGATATTTTGAGCCGCAAGTGATATTGCAGACATAACGGTGGGCAGCACCGGTCTGGCGGGAATGTAGAAAGCTGGGCAGCGTGCGCCGGCGCATCGTAATCAAGCTGTTTCGGTGATCGGTGTGCTCGCTACAGTATTGCGTTTGGAGGGTAGGCAGTAATTGATAAATATGTTGTAAGTTTAAACTTCTATGTTTTACACATAATATTATCATCCCACCTGTATCCCCGAAGGGTTAGGCAGAGCTGTACAGGCCCGAGCATAAATATCTTACACACAGTCGAAATTCAATAGCGATTTTGTCGGGAAATAGCGATTGTAACTTTGCAAATAGCCCTATTTCATAGTCTGGTTTCGAAAATGCTTTGTTAGTACCACCATAAAATTTCTGTCAATATCTTAGGAGGAAAACGCTATTTATACTCGTGACTGTACCTATAGCACATCCAAGTTTCGCCATTATTTTGAAGTCCCATGTAATAGGGGGCGAGCCTATGGCTATCAACCGGGCACAAATTCAGACTCCACGACATATGAGTCTGCTAGGGCTGCGGGAAAGTCCGAAAGGGATACCGGGGCCCTTGGCAACAGGCAACTGAAGGAACACGGGAGCGGGAAAAGTCATTTGATGATTTCCCACAGATTTGAATGCCGCTAATATACAGTTAAATACATAAGCATTTCCTGTAAGTACAGCAAGCAATTATAATTTAAATAAATAGGGAAACGACATGTTTTAATTTGCGTTTTAATGTCAATCGCCTTGGGTTTAGATCTTGGGAGAGGCCTATGTCCAGCAGTGGACTGCGATAAGCGGAGCAGATTGATTGACAGATAAGTATGTTAGTCTTTAGATATAGTTTAGCGCAAACGACGTCAGTGTTTGATCGCCGTCACTTCTATCTTTTGGCGTCTAAAACTGGTTGTTTATTAGAAAGCGTCCTGTCAGTTTAGTAATCTGCTTATCTCGATTGACATGGGCTGTTGTTTGCCTCAAGCCTGAATCCTCATTAATGTTATCTAAGTACTTATTTACATAACATTCTATATTACTAGCTGCGCCCCGCAGTTTCACCCGCATAAGTCTTGATCCCGTAGGAATATCGGAATAAAAAGTAGTGCTAAATTTCATCTAAATCTGTTCAGCCGTTTTAGCGTGCAAGCGTAACGAACAAACAAACACTTTTGCATTTAATTTTACTTTAAAAAAGGGAGTGGAAAGTATAATAGGGCATCAAAAATTCTTCCGCATTGCTGTCTACAGGAAAAGTGCCCAAAAAAAGGCTTTGGCAAAAAAATAGGCCAGTCCTCTGGCGATTTGGTCAATTGAGGAGTCGAGACAGGGATTTATATTAAGCTCAAAGTACGCGAGTCAAAGAGCTCCCTAAAAGCAAACTAAGGTAAGCAAACTAAGGTAAGGTTAGGTAAGGTAACTTTTCAGGTAAATAATAAACTTCAATCATCTTTAATCGAGATTGACGAGGTACTAGGCTAAGGGCGAATTTCACCAATGAAACTGTTGTTGGACCAATACGAATACACTACGCCGCTATGGCGCTACCTAATTGGTCCGTTTTTAAAAGTGAACAGTGGAGCCAATGGCAAATTAACTATTTGATTAAAAGTATGTGGCGGTATCTACATCGCCACATGCGAACTACGCATCGAAGACCTGACGTCACATAAATCCTGCATCGCGCAATTAGAGTTTACCGTGCAGTGAACATATATACAAAAACCCAATATCAATCATTGGGCAGTCGCCCGCCAGACACAACACCCGTCTGGTCGGAGGATCCTCCCTTTTCTATGGGGGATGAGTGAACTTTACACCCTGTTCCTCATACCCCTAAACTCTAGGACGAATTTCACAAATGAAACTGAACGCGAACTTACTCTTAAAAAAAGAATTTTGAATGTTATATCATTTTTGATTCCTATGCCTACAAACAGAAGACGTTACTTAGTCCTACCAACAACCCGCATAATAACAACATTACATAAGTTAACCAGCAGGTTAACTTAACCACAGCGGATAAACTAACAGTAAATGGCAGTTTCACAGTTTTCACTAAAAACGAGTCTGCGTGAGAACCGAATGTCGTTTGAAGGATGCAATGCCGACCAGTGGCACTAGCAGTTAGTCTACATCGACACCGGATCATAATTATGTAGCTACAGATCGATCGGTTTCACTTTAATAAGTATTTAATCAATGATGAGAAAGGTACTTAAAAGTGTCAGCGCATACCAATAGCAGGGGGCTTAAAACAGTCACTTTGGCAGAATCATAATCATAAGTAATATTATAAATGCGAAAGTGAGTTTGTTTGTTATTAGCAATATAGCTGTCATTAGCAATTCCAACAATTTGATACAAAAGCAATTCTTACTGTGTGGACCATTTTACGAATCTCCATAGAAAACTGTCAAACAGATGAATTATTTCGTAGGTACTATGAATTGCCCGCAGATCATATTATGAATTGTCAGTTTTTGATTTTTCGAAGATTCATAATATTTTCCTATTATGATTCTGCCAAAGTGGCCGTTTTAAGACCCCAGTTCAGCCACTGCGCCAACTGTACCACCAACTAATAAAATGATAGTTATAATAACTGTATTTCACAATAGACCAGTATATTTGATTTATTTTGTTGATCTAACAGGCGACCTTGAGCAGTGAAGATGAATCGCGATGAATGTTAACTACTGTAAACCGAAGCGAATTCGGAATTTTAAAGTTACAACATTTAAAAAAAATACAAAATCGTTGCGATTTGAGTAATCTGTTTGCGTATGTGTAACCTAGAAACAGATTGATATAGCTAATCGCCTAATAGAAGAAGATTTCATAATTTTAAACATTTATTTAAGTTGATATTTTTGTTTTCATTCACATGCTACATAACCATCAACTATTTTTACACTAGGTACTAAATTAAATAATTTCCTAATTAAAAAAAATATCTCATTGATTTAATTGTATATTGGGCAATTAATATATTGGTGTCCGTATGGATTGAGGAGCCATGTCTCATAAAATCTAAATCTAGAGAATTATTTTTTACAATTATTCGATAATACACATCTAACACTAAAATAATAATAATATGTACAAGTATTTTAAAAAGGGGGTGGGGGGCGTGGAGTGAGCCGTCATTGTCATCGATAAAGGCACTTCAAGCTCACTTCGCTTATGTTTTCACGGCGAGATTTTTACACAACAAATCGGCAGGTCTTACCTACAATCTCTGTTCTATGCCCGAAACTACACATCTTTGGTTTATCAACACTTTTAATTAATAATAAAGCCATTTCCATAAAAGCCTCCTACCCAAAGTAGCCCAGCCCAAGTGGCCTTGTCGTAACCTCGTAAAAGGAAAAGTTTAATCAATATGCTGACTTTCTAGCACGCCTATCGAAAGACGGCTCGTTTATCAAAATTGGTTCAGTGGTTTACGAGATCATTGCGAACTGACAATTATCGGTGGTAGAGAGGAAATCGCCTATTTACTGGTTAAGTTAGCTTACTCGTTTACTTAGGTAGTAGTTAATCCGTACACATGTAATTAGAAGGTATTAACTATCACACATTCTCTATAATTATCTCTTTACTTTGAATCGTAGTTAGTAGTTTATTTAGTACTAGCTGATCCCTGCGGCTTCGCCCGCGTGTTTGTCGGTTATTATATACTAAAACCTTTCTCGAGAACCACTCTACCCATTGGTGAAAACAGCATGAAAATCGGTGCAGAAGTTTTTGAGAGGAAAAATGAAAGATTAATACAAAATATAGGTTACTCAGTGCCTGCGTAGTACCTAGGTACCTGATAACTCTCAGGTCATGTCGGATTGCCGTCCCATCGAACTATGAGAGATGAAAGAGAATGCATCTGTCCCTGCGCACACACTTGTACACTACAATATCTCCCGCGTTGAAGGAGTCTCCGCTGAGATTGGCTGCCATGGCTGAAATTCGGTCTGAAGGACTATCTTTGTGATAGTATTGTGGCAACATCTACATCACCACATGCGAACTACGCATCAAAGACCTGACGTCACACAAATTCCTGGATCGCGCAATTAGAGTTTGTTTTGGGCAGTTGTCCACCAGACACAACACCCGTCTGTTCAGAGGATCCTCCCTTTTCTATAGAGGATGAATGAACTTTACACCCTGTTCCCAATACCCCTAAAGTGTAAACATTCAAAGCTGTGTGGATAGAGCATAAGGCTTATTTCATTGGGGTGGATAGAGCATAAGGCAATATTTCATTGGGGTGGATAGAGCATTAGGCAATATTTCATTGGGGTGGATAGAGCATAAGGCAATATTTCATTGGGGTGGATAGAGCATAAGACAATATTTCATTGGGGTGGATAGAGCTTAGGGCAATATTTCATTGGGGTGGATAGAGCATAAGGCAATATTTCATTGGGGTCGTCTAGTGTTTGCGGTTTTGTGCATTTGAGGTTCCTATGATGAATTTTCGAAATGAAGCAATGGATATAAAAAAAACCATATGCAATCAACGTTTACCAACTTCCTTACATATTAGGTATATATAAAACAGAGTCCTCCGCCGCGTCTGTCTGTTCTCTATATTATGTATATATATATCTCTATATATATAAATCCCACACTTGAATCTGACGTCAGAGTCTGGTTGATTAAGCCAGCAAGTTATGGGAGGTTAAAAAATCCTAGGCCCTAATGGACTATAATCCCAAAATAAATAATACACATCAACTACTATTACATCGAATTTACATATAGGTAACTAACATTAGAAACGTAATCAGTGGGTAATATGGGCATGGTTAGAGCCATTACATTTTGTAATATTGTCCAAATTATCGTGTTCTCTGTTTGTTTATGGAGTTATTATGTTATGTAAGATATGTAATGGGAATGTCATGGCTGCTCCTAGCGGTACCATAAGTATTGTGGAAAATGTTACGGTTATGTTAAAGGGTTATGGCCGGGGAATTTTGTGGTAATTTCTTGTTTTATTTGGTAGTACCTCCCGCCCGCGGCTTAGCCCGCGTGGTATGTCGATAAAAAGTAGCCTATGTCCTTCCCCAGGATGCCATCTATCTCCTTGCCAAATTTTATCGAAATGCGATCAGTGGTTTAGGCGTGAAAAGGTAACATACAGACAGACAGGGTAACTTTCGAATTTATAATATTAGTATGGATATAAGCTTCCGTTTAAGAATTGGCCATCTTCTTCTTAGCGTGTCGATGGCAAAAATATCGAGTGTTGTTAAATTTGTTTGGCCCAAATCTCAGCCACGCGAATATCGTTCGCTGACGCAGCCATTAGGTCCTCACGTGTGCAGGTGACAGGATATGCGGGGCAATAATAATTGACCATGTGCGAGTTATAGTAGGTAACCAAAATTCATACTAAAATATTATACAGGGTGTACACACGGCTACACATCAAGCTATACATTTCCATTATAAGCTGACCTCGCATTATACGGAAATCCTATACAATGCGAGATCAGCGTAAACTGGAAATGTATAGCTTGATGTGTAGCCGTGTGTACAATTCCGCTGAATACCCCCTTCTTTTCTATAATATAGCCTGTTGAAAGACAGCCACTTATTTCATAAGATAACATCACGACTGTATTCCCCAAAGAGTTAGACAGAGGTGCACCCACATTGCGCCAGTTATGTCTTAAGTCCCATGTAATAGGGGGCGAGCCTATTGCCATCAACCGTACACGAATCCAGACTCCGGGCTGTTACTGAGAAATTTCAGATGGAAAAACCTAATAACAATTTACCCGATCCAGGAATTGAACCCAGGTCCTCATGCTCAGTAGTAGCGCTTGCGACCACTGGACCAACGAGGCAGTCAGTTAGTGTTTTCATCATTTAATTATTATTATTATGAAAGAAATTAATTAGTGGTACAACTTTGTCACTTACAAGAGTTGCAAGTTGACAAGTTAATATATTACGTTATGATGAATAGAGACAATTTCTTTTTCATTGTCTCGAAGATTTGAATAAAAAACATAACGAATATGCGTTTAAACTCAAACCGTTCCCTTTCTACTGAGAAGAGTGATGCGACTTATTTAAATATTTTATCGATAAAAACATGTACTCGCTTACGACATAAAACTATACTCGTATATCACAATTTACATTACACATACCAATGAAAAAGTAAACATCCAGTTTTGTCACCATATTCACCAGTGGCGGCCTTCTAAGAACTTTCTAATTCAAATAGAAATATAAAAACATAAACCACGTGCATTTATCGTAGCTTAAGACTAGAGATAGTCGAATGAACATAAATTGCTTTATTATATGGATATTCAATTGTGTTGAGATTAGAGTATTATCGATAATTTCTATTTTTTATTGACATGTTAATGGAAAAAAACATGATGGATGACTAGTGTTGGACATGAATGAATATAGTAGGTACTTATAGGGCTTTCTCGTTGTCCATTTATATTGTACAATAAACATTATTACCTAATTGACTACTTCGTAAAGGCCTCCAAATAAACGTAGTTTTAATTTTTCAAGCAATGATGTAAACAACTCTATGATCCGTGAGTTACACAAATTAATTTGTAAACTCGGAAACTAAAAATAGTTATAGCTGTGTTAGCAACCACCCACAAACTGCTGATGTCAACTTAGATAACTGAAAACATATCGTCATTTCAACTTTATCGATACTTAAAATCCTATAAAACACAAATCACATGACTATCACTTTACATCTCTGCCATCCTCCTTTTTTAAAGTCGTTAAGATAAATCAGAGACATAAGTTACGTCACATAATTATTATATTATGAATCTGTGGTTCAGCCTAACTGCAGGTGCGCGAGTGATATATAAAATTTGAACGTCTTTTTTTAATGGCGGGAAAAATGGATTATGTAAAAGAGATTGGTATTGTGATAATATGAGTTTTACTAAGAGCATTATGTTGGAGTTATGAAATTTAATATAATATCAGGGATTAGTTCAGAAGATAGTTATTTATTCTCTCCGGTCGTTCACAAGAATTAGTGGTCTGTAAAATTTGATCAAATTATGTATCTATTTAAAAAAATTATGAGCTAAGTGCAATGAAATGAAAAATTCTTTTTTGAAAGTAGATTTACTTTTAAGACACGTCTTTACATTATTCCATACCTATTTTAAAACTAGATTTCCAAGTACAACAAATATTTCAAAAAATTTTTACTGGTGATGCAATACTTATATGACGTATTTCTCCATTCATAAAAATAACGCCGAACCGACAAAAAATAAACGAAAGTGAATCTCCGAATCTTCAACTATTTGCGTTGCTCTTAGCGATTAACAAAAAAGTAAAAGTTGTAATAACCATGACACTTAACGTTAAAGTTATACGGTTCATAATTGAATGGCAGTTTGGTGCCGAAATGGCAATTTTCTGTTACGTTGTATGTGTCAATTGCCGACACCTTCGAACTTTCACTGAAGGTCGCACGAAAAGCCGTAGAGACGACATTCCGACCAACATTTTATTGTTTGTTTTACGTAATCTGTCGTACTTTTTATAATTTAATTAGCGTTAATGATATGTTTTTAGCACTTTTGGAGGTTTTAATTGCAGTTATAAGTACCTATTAGAATCTTTTATGGTTAATTTTATGATTTTTTACTGGAGACATTATCTCTGTTATCTAATGTTTTATAGCAGTTCTGACTGACAGATGAGTTAACGACTGTTTCGCCCAGTGTCCCGCTAATGTTTCTTTAGATCTACTCTATCTAAATAATATAATTTTGGCTAAAAACTAGGTCGAATGTATGTACAATATTTCGATTTAAAAGAGTGTCCATAGAGTTTCTTGGCTTTTCTTCTCCATAGGAACCTATACTACACTTTGGAATGGGCAACTGGTCTCATTAATATGACTGACCGACTCCTTGAAATTATTTGAAAAAAGTGCCTGTAATTGGTTTAATTTTAATAAACGCATGGGTTTGTTAACAAAATCCACTGTTAAGCTTTATCATCATACTCGACTTTTTCTTCCACTCACTACTTCCCACAAGAAACGCTTCAACACGATTGTTTCACTAACAATAGTATCGTAATACAGTAATATCAGCTATTATCCAATTGGCTGAACAAATCTACTTATTAAGCGTGCCATTGATTATACACGGCTCTTATTAACAGCGAGTGTCTGTTGTTTGTTAATTAGGTTTTCACGGTTTGTTGGTTTCACGATGTGAACTGAGGGGTGCTCGTGGCTAAGTAATGACAGCCGCACGGGTCGATCCATGAGGTTAAGCTACGCTTGCTGGGGTTGGTCCGTGGATGGGTGACCATCTTTACATACCGAGACTCTTCTGTGCCTCAGAAAACACGTTAAGCCGTTGGTCCTGGCTGTCATTCGTGGATCTTTGACAGTCGTTACGGGTCGTCAGTAGCCCGAAAGTCTGACCACCAGTCTTACCAAAGGGTATCGTACTACCCAGTTACTGGGTTTGGGTTGTGGAGCCGATAAGCAGTCGCTCCATGTAAAATACTGGTATTCAGCTGTATACGGTTAGCCGAACCCAACATAGTTGGGAAAAGGCTAGGCAGATAATATACGATGAGAACTGAGGTTTTAGATAATCTGGTTGGATTAGGATAAGTTCCTGGGACCTGGGAACGGGATATAGGATTTTGTTCCGCACTAGGATTACTCTATAATCATTCTGCTGGGGAGGTCGTTGCGCCACTCCTTCTTCCCAGCTAACACACTAGGAAGTGGTGAAGGGCGAGCGTTTTGGGGGACTGTGTTATGTGATTTTCAGCCTTACTTGAATAATAATGACATTTGATTGATTTTGATCTAGTTTAAACTCTAATCTCACATGGGCTAACCTAAACCAATAGTTGTTTGCTTTGGAAGCCATTTTGATATAACTCCATACAGGACGAACTCTTTAGCGCACTAATTATTGTTTCTTTTGTTTTTAGATAAAGCCACTAACCAGCCACCTCAAATCTAGTCTCCGAGCTACTGCTAAGAATTTCTTAATGGAAACACCGTTTAACGTTCTCATTCTAATCTCATTCGCATTCTGTCAAAAATACAATCAATTTACCAACATTTGGCCATAACTTTGCCTAACTACTAAACGTCAGCAAACTAATGACCAATTTAGGAGTAAAAAAAATAGTTTAAAGTATATTTCAACTTTTGTAAAATCTTTAAAACATTCTTTTGCGAGTTTTTACACAATCCACACAGGCTAGCATTCGGTACAGATGACACATCGTCTCCGACCTCCTTTCGATCCATGCTGCAGTAGCATAGCAAATTCTTGTCATACCAACATTACCATAAAATCAACCATAACATTGATTACGGTCATTTTTAACGTTTTTATATACTTTTACCAATAACGGAAGTATTAGGCAATAGGTGAATAGTGATGTAACCTGTTTTAAATTATACAAGGAAATGTTTAAATGTATAATATACTAAAACTTATACAGTGAAAGTTTGACGATTTAGGAAATATTTTATAGAAACTGTTTTGTGTTATTATGTTTAAAGGGAATGTATGGTAAATATTGGGTCCCCACCTATGAAATTGGCGTTCCTTTCTCATAAATAGAGAACCTCGTCACTTTTATGATTTAAAATATTCATCAATTGCTTGGTATCATATCGAATATTGACCATCACGGACAACTACCAATAGTAAAAAAACTTTATTACTTATAGTTTTCTAAACATAAAAAATACCTTAAAAATGACTCCTCATTTTGTTAGCAGAAATGACCACTATTTTTTTTTAGCATACGCTATCTTACTTTTTAAACATTCATGGATTAAAGTTTTTTTAAACATTAGTGTTCATGGTTGTTATATAAATAAAGAAATTGTTAGTATGAGAAATTGTTAGTATGAGGAAAAAGGAACTTCTTTAATATTCCCCATACAAAACGCTGATTTCATAGGTGGGGACCTAATACATAGTCGGTAAGCATAGATATGACTGACAAATGCGTGCACTGACTGGTCAGGTCCACTCAAATCTGTATGGTTCTTTCCTCAAAAAACCATTTCAGACACAAATCTACATGGTCCTCAAATGATCTGACCAAGATTATTTCCGGATTTTTATATTTATATTTACATTGACATTTTATTCAAACATTGACATGAATATTTACTTTGTAAAGTATTATATTATTTTTAATTATTGTGAATGTGAAGATTATGTGGATCTTTCTTTTCTTTTTTATTATTTATTTTTTCTTAATTTTAATTAATCATAGTCTGGCAGTTTGAGTAATTTATGCGGCCTAACCAAATGTCCTTTCTTTGGTATTGTTCGTCAAATCGTTGAGCTCCTTAAATTCGGAGTTGAGCTGCACGATTACTGACAAATGCGTGCACTGACTGGACAGGTCCACTCAATCTGTGTGGTTCTTTCCTCAAAAGACCATTTCAGACACCAATCTACATGGTCTTCTCATAATCTGACCAAGATTATGTCTGGACTTTAAAGGAGACGGTGACCTCTGAGTTTGTTTCGGCCTTTCTTCTCAGAGTAGTCAGATAGGAAACGCCGACCTCATCTCGTTTTAAAAATGTGATTGACGTGTAAAAGTGTTTGTACAAACCTACTTACAGAAATAAATCATTTATCATTTATGGAAAATAAATACAAAAGGAATCGAAAATAAGACTATCTCATTGGTCTAGTGGTCACAAGCGCCAAAGCTGAGCATTCTTCGATTCTTAGTTCGGGCAAATTGTTATTGGGTTTTTCCGTAAGGAATTGCTCAGTAGCAGCTCGTATTCTGGATTCCTGTCCCATTGATGGCAATAGGCTCGCCCCTAATTACATGGGACTTAAACATAACTGGCTAAATGTGGGTGTACTAGGTAACTACCCCTCTGCCTGACCCTTCGGGGGAACAAGGCGTGATGTTATGTTAAATCATGTTACGTTCGCGAATCATATTTTAATCAATATACAACCTGACACGAACCTGCAAATTGCAAAAAAAAAGTAAGAAAATTTAATTTTCGCGGGATACCTTATCGCATCCCCTTAAGGAAACAACAGTAATTAATAATTGAAGTCGTAACACCTATAAACATCTAGTTAATAGCTTTTCTAATGTAAGTAATAATTTGATGATGACCGAATGAGATTTTAAGTGAAAGTTGGCGGAGAAACCGGAAGGTATGCTCTCCACAGCTACAAGCGTATGATTTCGCCTTTATTTCTAAAAGATGTAAGGGTAAGTCTTATGAATAGGCTCGCCTCCTATTACATGTGACTAAACTATAACTGGCGAAAAGTGGGTGTACTACAGGTAGTACACCTCTGCCCAACCCTTGAATAATTTCATCGAATCATCACTGCTCTCAAAACGGTGAAGGAAAACATCGTGAGGAAACCGGCAGTCCTAGAACCAAAAATTCGAAGGTATGTGACATCTACCAACCCGTACTTGGTCAACTCCCTCTCGAAGAGAGGAGGCCTGTATCCCAGCAGTGGGAACATTATAGGCTGATTAGGCTTATGCTAACCTTTATCGGTTAACACTTCACAAAACCTCAAACTTTAACAAAAGATTAAAACCGGCTTTAAGTAAGCAAGAGAATAAAACTGATACTATTTAGATAATTCTCATACTAGCTATCAAAATCTTTTGTCAAAATTGGATAAGTAGTTTTCGAGCTACGATCAAACATCCATACATACAAAGACCGTTAATAAACTGAAAACCCTACTTATGCTACACAATAGTCTGGTAAAAGCACGTGTATTTAAAACAAACCGATTTGTACCAGAGCACGTGCTCTCCGTTGTCACGGTCCATTTCATGTAATGTCAAGGCTGACACCAGCCAACCGTGGCGGTACTGCACACCCTTGCTTACGTCACGATTTAGTGATACGTCACAGAAAACTAAGTAATAACAGTCGCACGGGTCGATCCATCAGGTTAAGCTACGCTTGCCGTGGTTCGTCCGTGGATGGGTGACCATCTTCACATACTGAGACTCCGTGCCTCGTAATTTCTATTTAAGTTTTCTCCAATAGTGTGGCATTTTTATATAGGTATTCTTAGGCACATAACACGATTTTGACCCGTTTACTGCAAAATCAAAGACTTTCATTCCTGCCCCTGTGGCAAGTCCTTAAAGACAAAAATCTTTAGGTAATTTAATAACTATTACTTATGACCTACAATGCTAAAAATATTTCAACATTGGATTGTAAAATGTCACCTTAAATTCGAGCGATTTTTGACAACCGAACCAGTTACAATTCCAAAGTAAAAGGGACGGTAATGACATACATACATACACTCACATATAGCGTGTTTAAATAATGTTTGAGGTTGTAGGAAGAAACTTACATGATATTATTAAGCGCCTAGTACCTAGGACCTAGGTCCTAGAGAGAGAAATATTATTTTGAAATATTATCGATTTTAAAATGAAAATTATGGCAGTGCTATTGCTGTCAAATGTTATGATACGCTCTACCTGAAACATTTTTTTATTAAAGAGCCTTCTTAACCCTGATTCGCTACTAAAAAACTCTGAAATACATTTTTTACACCCTGTATACTAACTGTACACACGTACAAAATATCCGTATATATATTTATATACATACGTGCATGTCCTTGTATAGTGTTAGGTTAAGGCGGACAAGTTAATATGCTGGTTAATATTGCGAACATGTAGAACCTCATTGGTTCAAGTCGGAATTCACCAGATTTCACTAACATACTGCCCGATTTAAATCTACAGGATTTATATTTATATGCGGAAACGCATACCTTGATAATTTGAATATACATAGAGAAGAAATCTTGGAAATGTTTATTAAAATAATATGTACACAGCTTTTCTATGATTTTAATTTCAAGCATGTTTACGAAAAATAGCACTTCCGTAAGATTCAATACTACAGGTTCCACCTTTATAAAATACCCACGTTTTATAAACCTATCACTCGGTCACTCATATACATCAGTGTTAGTTCATCATCTGCCTACCCTTTTCCCAACTAAGTTGGTTTCGGCTTCCAATCTAACCGGATGCAGCTGAATACCAGTATTTTACATGGAGCGACTGCCTTTCTGACCTCCAAAACCCAGTAACAGGGTAATACGATACCCCTTGGCAAGACTGGTTGTCAGACTTTCGGGCTTCTGACGACCCGTAACGACTGTCAAAGATCCACAAATGACAGCCGGGACCAACGGCTTAACGTGCTTTCCGAGGCACGGAGGAGTCTCGATATGTAAAGATGGTCACCCATCCACGGACCAGAGCGTAACTTAAGCTGATGGATCGACCCGTGCGGCTGTTATTACCTAGCTACGAGCTCCTCTCATCAGTGTTAGTTATGAGCAATTAATTAGTTATTCAACATAATTAGCGCAATTTGGTTGCCTACTATAAGTAGGTATACTGGTATTCAGCTGCATCCGGTTAGACTGCAAGCCAACCCCAACATAGTTGGGAAAAGGCTAGGCAGATTGATTGACTATAAGTAGGTAAATCTCTGCTTATCTCTCCGGGGAAAGGTGTGAAGCTATGTTAGGATATTTGGATAACATCGTAGTTCGAAACGCTCATTCAAATCTCTTCCCATTTCCCGTTTCGACACTAAACCTAAACAAATCTTTTCCTTTCACACTTATCTGTCAAATTCTTTATCTTTATTCAAATCCTTTACTACACTATCTTTTTCAACGCTTTACAAAACAAACTCGAGTCGCCCCATTCACTGCAGCCAATCGTGCGTAACTTTCGACTCACGGCTTTTAGTACAACACAATGAAGTTCAGAAGTTTAAATCTTTTCAATATATTACTAAACTATCTAGTAAAAAAATTAAAGTAATAAAAACTAAAACCCAACTACGACTAAAAAGGTATAAACAAGACACCACAGACAGACAAATTCAAAATCCGGAGTCACACGTGTAAATCGAACAGATTACGTGTGACTCCGGATTTTGAATTTGTCTGTCTGTGGTGTCTTGTTTATATCTTTTTAGGCGTAGTTGGGTTTTAGTTTTTTTAAACTTTTTTTTTTTTTATTTCTTTTGTGGTTATAATATATATATTTTTGAAATGTGCTCATTAAGCCCTTTTATTTGATACCCAACATGGTACGATTAAACGATTTTTTTTTTAGTTCCTTGCTTTATTTCCTCTAGAGGGCGCCATTTTTAATTTAATGTGACATCAGCGTAGCCTATAACCAGCAGACAATCAAGACGCTTCCAACGATATCTCATTTGTCAACTTGTCATGAGTGGTTTAGAAGATAGGAGGGAACCGATGAACATCCATACATACATACATACATACCAGTCAAAATCATAACCCTCCTATTTTTTCGCCGTAGTCGGGTAATTAAATCTGTATAAAGAAGCTCAAAATGCCTTAAAAGTAAAAGGTTACAATAAATTGTATGTCTTAGGATATAATATTATTTCAAATACCTAAGTATTCTGTCTTACAGTTACAAAACTATAGTTTTGACATCTAGATCTATATCTGATATTTATTTATTTAAATACATGGGAGACTTACAGCTAAAACAAACAGATCAAGGACAGTACACAGTACAGTACATATTTGGCCTAACAGCTCGATATTTTCTTGATATTGTCCGTATTGATACTTCTGGATAACCTGTATATTTATTGTCTGTGACCACTCGCCGGTTACGACTTGCACCTGTTAGTTCCTGCCGGTATGTCACTCAGGTAGTCTCATTTATTCGGATGATACTGTCATTTTTTGTGACATTTTTTTACCCAAATAAAACTCCGATTATAGTTTAATAGTTATTCGGTTTTTTGTTGTAAATATTGCGATGTAGTGCACTCTTAGGTATCTAGAGAAAAACTTTACAAATGTATCATAGCAACAAGGAAATTTATTAATTAATCCAATTACCTAATTTATTCAATTTGTTACAGTTGTAATAGCAATCACTTCAATTGGTTTAAATAGGTTTTTAGTTTTATTTGAATTTGAATTTTATTATTATTAGGCTTTTAGATAGATCATTTTCTATTTTGTGAATGTGAGAACGTTGTAGGCTTATTGGACTGTAGATTTATTGAACTTCTTCTATTTTTGTTAAGTACCTGGTACTTACTTTTTGAAAGTCCTACATTGTCCTCCCATGCCTAACAACACTGTAATTTGAAAGTATTGTAAAAGCCAATTATTTTTAAAAGAGTAACTATGGAGTTTCTTGCCGGCTCTTCTCCATAGGAAACGACCAATTGGAACCGTGCACCTAGCTTCTGACGTTTCATAAGTGCCCATGTAGGTTTATGTGAAATAAAATATTTTGATTTCGATTTTTTGAAAATTTAATAAAAGATTTGGTGGATACTATTGCTTTTCTCGCAAACTTGAAGTATCTCACTATCATTTTAGCGCCATGAGAATAAACTATGATCTTACTCGTTTTATTACTATTGCAATTAACTGGATGTTACGCTTAAATTAAACCATAAATATACGATTTAAGATTAAAATCCTCCGCCTAATCTATTATGAAACTGCAAATTATTCGCAATAAAACGTTATATTTATCACTTCATTTACTTTCATAATACGCCCATAATAACACATTTTATTTTTACATGTATATTCTAGTATACATTTAATTTTAACTTGTATAATTTAGAATACATTTACAAATGTTCTTAATGACTTTTTTGTGCAATTATTATATAAATGTATACTCTTAAGTCTGTTAAACGCAAAAATGATAGATGTTTATTTGGAATTACACTTTCTCTGCTGTAATGTTACATCACTGTAATAGTTTGAACTTTGTAAAATGTGTGAGATTTTGTAATAAACTTCAGTTTACATTTTATTTATTACAATGTGACTTGAAAGAAGGATAATGTGCTGAATTTTAATGCAATATTAATAATGTTTTATAAAAAAAAAACATTATTGCATCAGGTCATAGTCAGTAAAATTTTTTAATTCTATTTTATTTTTGATCACTTGTGTTAATGACTACACCCAATTACATATTTATTTATTAATAGTTAATTAAAATATTGCAGTTACTTTAACAAAAACCTAGCCTTGATATGATTTATTACAATATTTATTTTGATAGCTTCTTATTAAGAATCATTATCACTTGCGCTAGAAGATCCACAAGATATAATTTCGTAACGAAGAGATGGTTACCGAAGCGTTGCATACATCTGCCAACGACCTTGGCATTTCATTAATTATATGAAAATTACATACAATCTAAACTTTGGGCTAAATTTAGCAACTTTCGCATATTGCTTTACTTACTTTTACTTGTTTACGTTGTTCAAGGTTTCGATTTCGATTCCCTGAGTGAACAATATTCATGTATTACTCAGTGTTATATCAAGTAGAATATTTGTAAAGTTACTTGAAAATGTACCTATTGCCAATAATACAATTTATAGGTTGATAATGATTCACATATCACTACACATTATAAAACGAAGTCCTCACGCCACGTCTGTCTCTCTGAACGCAATAAACTTAAAAACTACGGAACAGATTTCGGTTTTCATGAGCAAGATTTAGGTGTCTAATTCATTAAGATTTTGTTTAAATTAGTTTAATATGATCGTTGCAGATGTTGGAAAAAAACATGCTGACTGGGAGCTTTACCGGCGTGAGACGCGTCATAAACCAATAGTTATACGCAAGCAATGTATTATAAAATGTAGCAACGCTATATGTCTATCTTGTAGTGCGCTTTTTGCGCGGAAAAACTATGTGTAATGTTTAGGATGAATTTGGATATTTGGCACACAGATAATAAAGAGAAATATAAAGATATTAAATAATATAAAGAGAAATATAACAATAAAGAATTTGAGTTTGAGTTTGAGTTTGAAAAATAGTGTGAGGTCACTAGAATAAATAATTTTACTTTCTTATCGTACAATTTAGAGATTTCACTAAACACCAATTTTTGTAAAAAATACTGAGATATTTAAATAAAAATCGTGAAATTCAAACAATTCACTCCAATAAATTAATCATCTCAGAATGCACTCACAATTCGTTACGTTAAATAAGAAATGTCAATTAACGTTATTACATATGCAAACGGTAGCCTTATGCATTTCTGTTGCATAAACCTGATGCCGGAAGTCTGAAGTCGTAATTAATGACGTCTCTCGCGAGATGAAGGGGATGCTTAGAGGTTAATGCTCGAGATTGCACTAGATTTTGTATAAAATAGGGCTTTAGAACATTGATCACCTGGCTGTAATGATATTGATTAGCAACTTGATTTATTCTTGATGAGACTAAATCTTAGTGAGATTCAAACTTTTACTCTATGCAAACGTTTAAAAAATCTTTTAAATGAAAATGGTTTGTATAATACGATTTTTGTAAAAATTATGTCAAAAATAATTTGTATACTTCAGAATACATTAACTTAAATATACAATTTCAAACGTCAACATCCCAAATAATTCAAAAATACATATTGTATGATTATGACATAATTCCCCATCCGTGTATTACATTAGCAGGCAGAACCAGACACTCTCTAGCTAGATAAATATAGAGAGTGGACATTGTAAGTTGTATAATACAGCCGTAGACTCGAGATAAAAGTAAATAGGTGAAAACTGTGTGCACCTTCCGAGAGCGCGCGTCGATGTCTTTTGCACCGAGGAGTTCCGTCCGCGAATCTGACGGACGACGACTCGACCTACTTTGACATTTAGACATTTCTGTACATTTTACGTAATCAACGAGGATGTAATGTATATATATCTATACATCTTGTACATCATTATGCGGGTGAAATGTTAGTTTTCGATGATTTACTCGCACATTCTCTTACGTGAATGTTCGTTCGGTTTAAAATGTTTTTGGGTTTTTATTTGAATGTATTTCAATGTATAATTTATGATTTTTTAAATGTTCAGATACCTATATCAGTCTTTTATATTCTCCAATTATTTACGAATTCATTTAATTGAAAGCTGTTTTGCGGTAACGGTTTTATAAATAGAAGCCTATGTATAGAGAGAAATTGTACGGTCATGCGTTATTTTTAAATAACGCAGTCTTAAGGTTTTCTAATACTTTTACATGTGTACCGTACTCAGAAAAATCTAGGTTTATTTGTTACATTAACCTTTTGTATGCCGTAATTACAGACACAATTAAAAAGCCATTGGGTCTCGCGTGGATCTACGTTCCGGCACACGAAGGGTTAAAAAATGTGCGTTTACATCTAACTAATTTAGTTTACATACACATGTATGTAGCCCTAAGAGGTACAGTTATTTAATTTAACCTTCACGTCATAGTTAATTAATTAATTCTCAAACCACAAAATCCACAGCAGATATTATGCCGATTTCGAAAAATACCGCATTGAATTTTCTTTTTTTTTATCTCCGTCAGATAAGTACATCGATGGGTCACACTCACCCAAACGACGACAATTTGAAACAACGATTTCCCACTTTTTAATCAGAATCGAAAACACTTGGACACGAAAATTCGAATCTCGAACCGAAAAACTTTCACTAGGAAAAAAAAACCCGAAAAATGTATAGTACTATAAATATCACTGATTTCGAACTTACCCAAAATATTAGCCTCATTTTATCCATACACAGCACTATAAAAAAGTTTAAAAAGTAGAGTAACCGTCACTACACATGCGCGAGGGTGCGCGCGTCTCCTGCGACTGACGGCGGCGTGCGCCGGCGAAGCCTCCCCGCCTAAGAAAGTCTACAACCTTCACATTATATATTATGTAAACTTGAAAAACCGCAAGTGCATTATGGCTATGAGAAGATTTTTTTTTATGATATTGTTTATGAAATATTTCAATTAATAATCAAGTACAATACACAGTAGCAGATACGAAAATGATCCCCAAACTAGACGGTTGCCTGTCTCCTGGAATATGAAATGAAATTGTTTATTATCTAAATAGGATATTAGAATCACTTTACACGTCATATTATAAAATAGTAAAAATAAGCTAGATGAAATCGGCGTTTCCTATCTGACTACTCTGAGAAGAAAGGCCGAAACAAACTCAGAGGTCGCAGTCTCTTTTAAAGTCCAGACATAATCTTGGTCAAACCATATAAGGACCATGTAGATTAGCGTCTGAAATGGTCTTTTGAGGAAAGAACCACACAGATCAGAGTTGTTCATTTTGATTAAATTTAATAAAGTAGTTAGTTATACTCTTATTTTAATTAAGCAAAATTAAAGTTTTATTTTTATAAAAACACGACCTACCCCGACTTTGCAGTGGTGAAATATCAAATGAATTCTCATCAAAATCTTTTTTTTTTATAATTTCTAAATGATGGTGAAAAATTACCAAAATTCATCAACTAGTTTAGAAGTACTAAGGAAGTACACAGAAATGGGAAATAAGTCTTGGGTTGAAGTAGGTTTTCTCAAGGACATAAAAGTATATGTTGATATATGAGACGTGTCGTTTTGCATCCTCGTCAAATTCATTAAAGCCATTGTACTCATAATTATGAAAAAACTTACGAAAACACAGCTGTTCCCTACATTTTTGTTCGCGTAAGTCGTGAAAACAGCTGATTTTGTTGATTTCATGAACCGTTCAAAACAACCCTATATTCCTACTATTTATTACTGTATTTTGAGTGTTTCCCCGTGGTCCCGGTGGGTTGACCCATTGCTGGGTCCAGGGGGAATTTTCATTCCCCGTGTTCCCATGGCATTAGGGATTGTTCCCTGGACTTCTTATATACAAAATGACATGATGATTACTTATAAGTATTGTTTTATTGTGAATGTGAGGACTATGTGGATATATATTTTTCGTTCTGTTAGTTTTAGGGAAGGTCTGGCAATTTGAGAACTTTATGCGACCTACCCAAACGTCCTTTCTTTGGTATTGTTCGTCGAGTCGTTGAGCTCCTTTAGTTCTGAGTTGAGCTCCACTATTACTGACAAATGCTTGCACTGACTGGACAGGTCCACTCAAATCTGTGTGGTTCTTTCCTCAAAAGACCATTTCAGACTCTTATCTACATGGTCCTCATATGGCCTGACCAAGATTATGTCTGGACTTTAAAGGAGACGGTGACCTCTGAGTTTGTTTCGGCCTTTCTTCTCAGAGTAGTCAGATAGGAAACGCCGACATCATCTAGCTTATTTTTACAACTTTTTAATATGACGTGTAAAAGTGATTCCAATATCCTATTTACAGAATAAACAATTTCATTTCATTTCATTTCTTCTGACTATACTAAGTAATAATACCGATGAGGCCAACTTTCTCACTAAACAATAGCTCTTTGAGTGAGTTTTAGGTTATGATCTTATTTCTCAGTATTTCCGATATATGAAGTATACTTTTATCTAGCAATGTTATCTAAAGATCAGAAGGAACAAATTAATCAACATGCGTTTCATTAATAGACGCCACAATTTTTTGCTGGGCCTAATCGCCGAACAAAAAAAGATATCTCCTTTGAAATCGGAATACTACGTTTATTTAGTAACTTGTGATACCTTCAAGAGCATTTACGACGGCCATCATGCGGTTCGCCTTGGAATTAAGTAATGCGACTATGACGTGCTGTGGAATATTCTCCCTTTCTTCCAAGATGTCAGTTGTCACCTCCTGCAAAGGTCTGAGGCTATAGACAAAATCACTAGTAACACAGAATAACAATCACAGAGTACATTTTTATAACAATGTCAAAAATGACGCGTTTATATTTTTTTTACACATTTTGGTTTCTAGCATCTTTTATTTTCTATGGTTTACAAATATTATCAGCCAGTACAGAAAAAATTTCGCTATCGATTTAGTCGTATTATTTTATGCGAAAAGAATATTACCCCGTGTCGCAAGCGCGGCGCTCTGAGGTGCCTCTTGGACTTCAGGGGTAGTTTGGGTATGAAAAACGTGCATTTTTTTCACTTCCAGTTCGCGGACCCGTGACTGAGTTTGTTAGGTTTACCGTACGGCAGAAATAACGCATGACATTCCACCGCACCGAAGTGTGCGCTATGATGCGCCTTCGACGGTTGTGCTTTAATCCATAATATAAATATTAAAATATTTATGGAAATAACGAAAATAAAAATAAAATATACACTGACATTGTACCTAATTGCTAATTGGATACAACCTATTTGTGTCTCGAATTCAAATTGACATATTTTTCGTGGTTTCTCGTATAACCAACATTTTTGGATGGAAAAATGCAATGACATTTCTTTAAGATTTTATGAAATTTTTAATATGTCTGTAACAATAAAATTAAATGTAAAAAATGTAATACTAGGATGTCATAATTTTAGTTATATATTAGCAACGCATAACTCTAAAATTCTGTCGAGTTTTTACCAATTGGTCGTACCGAGGGCTACTTGTAGACCCGACTGTGACTACTCTAACCAAGCTTGTGTAAAAGGAAGTCCATTAAATCATGCAGAAGCTCTCTTTCCCCGAAAATCTGAAAACTTATTTTCGGAACGGGTATCTTCGGAGAAACCAGTAACCAGCAAATGGCTTGATGAGGTAAGAAAATGATTTGATACTAAGTAAATTGATGTCATATTGATGATATAGTGCAACGATTCAAACACAATTTGATGCTTGTTTTTGACTAGCACTCTAAGTAATTACAAGTAATACTCTAAGTTATTAGTCTATTACGCCCGACTCACACGGTGCAAGTTCATTGCCCGTGGCATACGATAAAATTGACGCAGCAATTAAATGGCACCGTTTAAACTCAGACCAAATAAAAAACCAAGACAAAGCGCTGCGAACAATACAGTGAAGCATGCCAAAACTACACCTCCGCTCTGTGCATACACGCTCACTTGCACACACTTACAATCAAAATACACCTCACTAAGTGCACGCATGTTTACGAAACCGGCCTCACGTTACTGTTGACTGCGCTCTGTCTTGGTTTTTTATATGGTCTAAGCGTCTAAACAGCTCGTACGGCTGTTGTACGATGCGGGCAAGTTAGTTGCCGTTCAAAACTAGTATTGTAAACAGCACGTACAATAAAATTGCACATACAATAATTGCACGAATGTACAATAAAATCGCATTCAATTCTGGCGTGATAATTTTCTATCACTCAAACATAAGTGCGTCGGGTGACGGTGTGTTAATGTCGCAGATGAATTGTCGAATCCGCTGTTTTACATAATCGATAGCTGTTTCACAAAACAGCTACATTATGCTAAACAGCTGAATGACTCGTAAATACGAGCAATATCTACTTGAATCAATTGTACAAGGACGTGCAGCTCTGTGTTTAGACGAGGCATAACTTGCATGCAATAATCGCCTTGCAATTTTATTGCCTTAGAGTAAAAGTCGCAAGCAATTTTATTGAATGGCAAACTTGCATTCATTTGCGGTATGGCTATTTTATCCCACGCGTGTTAACACTTGCATGCAATTCTTGAATGGCAATAATTGAAGGTGCTTTATGACATGCAATTATTTGCTCTTCAACATTCCAGAAACTTGCACCGTGTAAATAAGGCTTTAGTCTTTTGATCTTTTTTATCTGATAAAAAAGGGTCGTTGCAGGCTCTTAAAAGGATTTAAAGGGAAATTGCGTGGGAAGCGTGCGCATGTAACTCGCGACTTTACATGCTCATGTAACTTGCACCGGGTACGAGAGCCTTGAATCACTGGCCCCGCGCAAATTTTGATGCGGTCGTTTGATGCCTATCTATAGCTTGGTAGAACTTGCGCATGTTACATGCTTCGTGTATAAGCACGTTTAATATTTTAAAATTATTAAATAAATTATAATCAATATTAATTATAAATAAAATAGAATGCAGATACAAGTAACTCCTAAAATAATGGTATTCTAAGAACCCGTTTATCAGCCCGTTTATAACGTTTATAATATAAGCTGCCCTTACTGTCCATAGTGTCAAATTCAAGTTACCAAACTCGGACCAGATACAAATTCCTAGTTTCTTTTCAGGTGCGAACCCGTCCAATCTGCACCCCAGGTTGTGGGTTACCTTGGGAGCCATCATACAGTTTCTATTACAAACAAAAGAACCCAAAGTGCCCCGTGAAGCCAAAATATCTCCCATGTCCCTCATGTTCCTCGATGCGTATATGTAACCCTTATAAAGAGCCAATAAAATCCGATCCATTTGGTGATGCACCGTGTACTTTAAACACTGTTTCTTTAAATATCCGGAGGTTTATTTCTGGTAATCCTTGCCAACCTAGGAGACTTAGAAGGAAGATAAAAGCGAGCAAATGCAACACTCCTGGCAATCCGTGCAGGCCGGTGCCGAAATGTTTCCCAAAATCTAAATCGAAATTTTGTGTACCGAGAACAAAAAAGGGTTCACCGAAAAAATGTTGTCCGCGGAAAACTACAAATACATGTGAGGAGAAAATACCTTACCCAAAACCACCTAAAGCAAAGAACCCCGAACCTTGTTCCTAACCTAAAAAAGTAAGTTTGCTCGTGGTTTGAATTTATTAAAGGCGTGTTTAAAATAACATATGATATAACTAATTGATTGCGTTTACTGATTATTTACTGCCGTTTACTGCCTTTTAACACAAGATTATGAGAATTCCAACGTCATGCGACTCCTAACTGCAAGTGCATATGGCAGCCGCATCGGTCCACATCGCATCGCATTTGCATGCCGCATGACGGTCTGGCAGTTTGAGTACTTTATGCGGCCTACTCAAATGTCCTTTTTTTGGTATTGTTCGTCGAGTCGTTGAGATCCTTAAGTTCTGAGTTGAGAATCGTGGACGATTACTGACAAATACTTGCGCTGACTGGACAGGTCCACGCAAATCTGTGTGGTTCTTTTCTCAAAATACCATTTCAGACACTAATCAACACGGTTCTCATATGGCCTGACCAAGATTATGTCTAGACTTTAAAAGAGACTGCAACCTCTGAGTTTGTTTCTGCCTTTTTTTCTCAGAGAAGCCAGATAGGACGACCTCATCTTGCTTGTTTTGAGTATAGTGTAAAAGTGATTCCAATATTTACAGAATAAACAATTTAATTGAATTTAATTCCATTCCATTCACGTAAGTCGTAGGCTTAGTGGACTGTAGACTTTTTTTTTAACATTTTCTATTTTTTTTTTTAACTACCTACCTGAAACTTTTTGAAAGGTCTACACTGTCCTCCCATAACTATAACACTGTAATTCGAAAATATTGTAAAAGCTAATTATCTTTAAAAAAAGTAGCCATGGAGTTTCTTGCCGGCTCTTCTCCATAGGAAACGACCAATTGGAACCGTGCACCTACCTTCTGACGTTTCATAAGTGCCCATGTAGGTTTATGTGAAATAAAATATTTTGATTTTGATTCCATTTTGCTTTTACAATTTCAATGTTTATTTAATAACTCTTTAACATAATGGTCTTTTAAGGACCCGTTTACCAGTTACTTATGAGAACGGTTATGAATGTTATGTTAACTGCCCTTAAACTCCATCGTGCCAATAAAATTACAAAGCTCGAACGAACTACAAATTTTTAAATTTATTTTCAGGTACTAACTGGTTCAATCGGCATCCCAGCTTGTGGGTTACCTTGGGAGTCACCATTCAGTTTCTATTACGATAAAAAGTGCCCTCAGTGTCCTCCTCCGGCTACTAAATTACGAACAGACTGCCCCAAGTGCCCTGTTCCGCCGGATCCCCCACCAAAGTTGGTCCTCGAATGTCCCCATGAACCGAAATGCTACCCTTGCACACAGCCAAAAAAAAAAGATCCGTGTGCTAAGACTACACCATGTGTCATGACAACTGCTATTTTACATAACTACATTTAAATTTTATTCTGCTAATTCATGCAAGCTTAAGGATACAAAGAAAAAGAAGAGACACCTGTAAACCCAAACCTTGCACTAAAACAGGACAAATGCAAACTGCCTCCGTCAGAATGTTAACCAAAAGCATGTGAACCGAAAGGAGATCCGTCTGGAGAAAAAGGTGATGCAAAAAAGCGCCAATTGCCCACCGAAGCCAAAGTGCTGAAACATGCAATGAATTTACTCTTACTGTTCTACGAACAAAAGAGTGTAAGTTTTTCAGTGATTTGTTCTTCCTTACATATTATAAAACAAAGTCATCCGCCGCGTCTTACTGTCGTCCTGTTCGCGCGATAAACTCAAAAACTACTGCACCGATTTTAATGCTGTTTGCACCAATGGATAGAGTGGTTCTAGAGGAAGGTTTTAGTATTATAATAACCGACATCCACGCAGGCGAAGCCGCGGGCATCAGCTAGTAAGGAATAAATCTAACTTAGAGAGATATATTAATGATTCTAATGATTATAATTCTGTAAATACATATATATTGTAGTCCCGAATCATATCAAAATCAAATTAAAAAAAACGTTAAAAAATTTTAATGTTTAAGTTGAAAAAGGCTAAGAAGATTTAATTGGCAACATTCTTAGCGAAGATTTAACTGGCAACATTCTTAGCGCTCTCAAGGTGACCCACAGATCTGTACACCCTGCTTCAACTCAATGTTCGGCGAAGCTTTGTCTGGAGAATTTTATAGTCTAAGGGCGAGCGCGCACTACGACTTTTTATCGCGCGATTATTTTTTCGCAGAATTGCATTGAGATTCAATGTAAACTAGAGGATGACAAGTAAGTAAGTGTCTAGTTCAAGATCTCATAGAGTAATCAGTAAGCGCAGATGCGACTCAGTTTGCTTATCTGCCTACTTGTTACCTAACATAGTTTTAACTGCAGAACATTATTCTAATTTCTATTGTAATAATGATAAACATTATGTGGGATTGTTCAGTTGGCAACCACGTTGCCTTGTTGTGACTTTTTTGGATAAATATTATCCATCGTTACCGATTTGAATGGTCAGAATGTTCCTTCAAATTAAGCGTATTTCCGATTGACGTCATCACGTCAACGCCGGCTGTCACTGAAAACCAGCGCTGGGGCTCTGTATTGCATAGGTTCGCAGTATTATGCTGAGTGATGCCGTTTTGCGTGAATGTAAGGCATATTTTCCTCCAATTTGTTATTTATCGTGTATTTGTCCTTTCTGAGCGTCATGTTTGCCGCAAATAAACGTATTTTATTTTCTTTCCATTTTCATATATTAACAAAAAGATGTAACAAACCAAACCAAAGTCTTATTTAAGTCGCGTTTCAGCAGCCATTTTTCAAAATGACGATCATTTAACGTTATCCATATCTTATATAAAGCAACCATATTTGGAAAGAAAGATAGATAGATGGATAGAATACGTTTGCTATGTACACCATAAAAATTACGGACATTACTATGGATTAAAAATTAAAGAATTTAATAAAATAGATTGTAGATTATGCTGACGCCTGCTACCTGGATGCTACTGAGGAGCTATTAAACAAGCTTGAGCGCTTGCAAAACTTGTGCATTCGCTTCGTTTTCGGTCTGCGAAAGTATGACCATGTTTCACACCTTCGCAAGGAACTCAAGTGGCTCCCAATCCGCCTTCGCAGGAACACTCGGATTTTATGTCTCCTCTTCAACATTTTACACAACCCGTCTTATCCTTCCTACCTGCGTGAGCGTTTTTCTTACGCTCGTCCTAGTGACGCACCGTGTAGATCACACCTTAGATCCCTCCTTAAATCTCATCCTCATAAAACTAGCTATTATTCTTATTCCTTCTCTGTCCATGCTGTAAGATTGTGGAACTCACTTCCGCCTAGTATTCGTGATTTGAAAACTGTTTCTCTATTTAAACTTCGTGTAAAAGAGCATTATCTTTCCTCTCAACTTTGAGTATTTATTATTATATAGGTACCTATAGTGTATTTATGTTTATATATTTAAGCTTTATGTATTTATTTAAGTATATGTTAATTTTCTTGCGTATTATGTATATTTGTTATTTTTAGTTAAGACTTCGCATATTCATGTTTTTTCTCTTCTTGTTCTCACACACTATTGTCTACATTTCTTTTTCGTTTCTCCTTTCGCAGGTCTGCTGGAAGAAATTTCTTAAGAAATAAGCAGTACCTTTGTACTCATATTTTAATTATGTCGTATCTTTTGTATTTTACTGTGTGTACATAAATAATAAAATAAATAAATAAAATTAAATAATGTACCTAATATTTTTTTGCAACAGACTCTATTTACATCATAAGGTAGGTAAATTGCTAGGTTAGATAATATGTCCTGTCTGTTCCATTTATTTTTCATACTCTCTGATTTTCAGAAAATGGCTAGTGTAAAATAATATTATTAACTACTTGCACCCCGCGGTTTTACTCGCATAAGTCTCGATCCCGTGGGAATATCGGGATAAAAAGTATTCTATGTCCTAATACAGGTCATGGTCTACCCATGTGCCGAATTTCATTCAAATCCGTTCCACCGTTTTAGCGTTAAAGCGTAACAAACAAACAAAAAAACTATCTTTCGCATTTATTAGACTAGTTGGGATTTTTAATTAAATGAGTTTAAAATGAATGATTTTTCCCATGAAATGTCACACTTTGAGCTTTATTTGATTTTTTCGAGGGATGGAAACAATTTTTCATCACATAAGAAGGAATTTTCAAAGGTCATTTTTATAAAATAATAATTTTATTTGTCATGTTCTGCCATCAAAAACGTCAGGTAGTGACTGAGACATTTGTTGTCCCTGGACCACAACATGTTGTACAAACATTTTGTTCGCAGTGTCTGCTCTAGTTTACATTGACCCCAACGCAGAAATGCAACGTATTGGTTTGTATGGCATATGGCAGTTTGTACGCGCATACCTACACGAGAAAAAGGTCAAAATAAAAATGTGCAGGTAAACCACGCGGTGTGCGATTTTGCGCGATTCTAAAATCAAGTTGCAAAAAATAAAACGTCGTGCGCGCTACGCCTAAGGTCTGGGGTTGTTTATAGGTCATATCGATGACAAATCCAATGTAAAACTCAAAATATAACATTGTTAGAAATCATGTCAACCGGGCAATAAAAAAATAAACAATCTTCAATTCCTTTAAATTACAGCTTACAAAAATTGAAAAAAATATCAAATGAAACACTTTATAAAAAAAAATATCAAATAGAAATTACGCCGCTTTTTTTGAGATGCTGTAAGCTACTAACTTATAAGCCTCCAGCCAGGGGCATAAAACTAAACTAACTAGCTAAACTCGCTAAGGTCACCCCCCTCGGCTTAGAGCGTCACTGGGGAGGACAGCAAGTCGGGACAGGCTGGATCGGGGAGTTTAAAACTACTGGCTCAGCATCGGCGCGGGCTCAGTATTTTGGTAAATTTTATAAGACCTGATACAAAATAGGATCGCTTACGGCTTTAATTCACGTTGCAAGATGCTTGAGCTTGAGCATGTAAACGTGCGAGATACATGCATGAGCTACCCAATTATGCAATGCGTGAGTCACACGTTACACGATGCCTATAGATTGCGCATGTGCCTGGACTTGCGCATGGTCACGTATGGTGTGTACAAGCACCTTTATTATTATAAAAATAATGAATAAGATATTCAAATGATGACTAAAATAGAGTACATCTCTAATTTACTTATAATTTCAATATTTTTATAATATCTCTATAACTTAATGGTCTTTTATAGACCCGTTTACAAGTTACTTATAATGGTTATGAATGATAAGATAACTGCCCTTAGAGTCCATCGTGTCAATAAAATTACAAAGCTCGAACCAGCTACAAATTCTAAATATATTTTCAGGTACCAACTGGTCCAATCTGCACTCCAGCTTGTGGGCTACCTTGGGAGTCATCATACAAAAAGTGCCTGCAGTATCTTCCTTCGGCTCCTAAATCAAGAACAGACTGCCCCAAGTGCCCTGTTCCGCCGAGTCCCTCAAAGTTGATCCCCACATGTCCCCAGAAGCCTATATGCTACCAGTTCAATCAGCCAAAAAAAATCTATCCGTGTGCTAAGACTACACTGTGTACTATGAACATTATTCGAATAAATAACTATAGATTTTATTCTGCTAATCCATGTAAACCTCCAAAGAAACCTAAAAAACCCTGTAAACCCAATTTTTGTGCACCAAGACAGGACAAATGGACTACATTTCGGAAACGCAAACCGTCACGGACAGAATGTAAACGCGTAAAAGCGTGTAAACCGAAAGGAGATCCGTGTGGAGGAAAAGCTGAAGCAAAACCGAAGTGCTGAAACATGATAATGAATTTACTTTTATTTAGT
This sequence comes from Lithophane semibrunnea, assembly GCA_947363905.1. NCBI lineage: Eukaryota > Metazoa > Arthropoda > Insecta > Lepidoptera > Noctuidae > Lithophane > Lithophane semibrunnea. Next base: position 2,936,636 of record OX376205.1, read on the forward strand.
TCTATGACCAAAAAGAGTGTAAGTTTTTATTTTTGTTTCAAATTTTATGCATGATTACAATAACACATATTATCATAATTTATTGCGTTTTCCTTCACCGTTGGTTGGCTAAGATGGCCCGATGTATTGTGACGCCAAGCTGGTACAAACATGGCACATCAAGCTGGCACACACATGGCACATCAAGCTGGCACAAACATGGCTCCCACTGCAAATCAAGCTAGCACAAACATGGCAAATCAGGCTGGCACATATACGGGGTGTTAGGGTAAACACCGTTATCCTTGCAACCAGTGGTTTGGTTTCATTTATAGAACGTAAAATCAATGGAAAATTACAACTTTTTTTTTCTCTTTTTTAATTCTACATTTTACCACAAGAGCCGCAAGTTCGTTGTCCTATGCGCTAGGGCAACGAACTTGCGTCTCAACACGGGCGGGGGGTACGGGATGTGAACTGACCGGCCGCGAGCGCGACCCCTCCCTCAGTCAGTCAGCTGTTTCACTAGAGAGCACGGTGTCGGATAGAAACTTTTTAAAATCTTTTAATGAAAATGACGTTTTTTTTTTTTGTGTTCGGTCATTTATTTTTATATTTAAGTCAACTACCCATGGTTTGAATGACAAGACTGTTTACCCTTACAGCCTGTATGGTACATCAAGCTGGCACAAACATGGCACATCCAGCTGGCACAAATATGGCACACACACGGCAAATCAAGCTGGCACAAACATGGCACATCACGCTGGTACACATATATGGCACATCAAGCTGGTACATACATGGTACATCAAGTTGGCTCAAACGTGGCACACACATGGCACAAACATGGCACACGCACGGCAAATCAAGCTGGCAGAAACATGGCACATCAAGCTGGCACACATATGGCACATCAAGCTGGCACATACATGATACATCAAGCTGGCGGGTGCGGACTCGTGGTCACACCAGGCTGTAACACCAGTGTGACTAACAGCAATGATTTTCCTGGAGTCCGGACTCGTGGTCACACCGCTAATATTCTACACCATGTACCACTTGTCATTTTCAACTAGTGCGGCAAGATAAATGTTTGTTTCAATAAGTTTTCATTTTAAGCTCGATGCATCTCTTTTAAGCGTCACCGTAAAATTTTCTCAGAATTGTTGGTTTCATAATTATTAATGTATTGTCTTGTATTGTCGACCTCGTCATTGCTTTACCAGTTTACATGAATGTCACTTGCATGTCATAAAACGTCAAGTTTATGTCTATTTATTTTTGAAAACTACCTTGTGTCAATCTCAATGGTGGGTGTAGGTACTATGCCAAATCGAATGTCAAATAATCGAATATTAATTGATCAACCACTATAAATCGAACGTCTAAATACTGGAACATTCATAATATCGAATGGTTAATAAATCGAACATTCAATACATCGTACACTCAATGCATCGAGTGTTCAAAATTTCAAATATTTGTTTGATCGCGTTCAACGCGTCGCTTATTGATTTATTAGTATTTTTGTGTTTTTCTTGTATTCTATAAATTGCTATTTCGATAGAATGAATATGCAGTGCGTTGAACGCTCGATCAAATAAACAATCGATATTTTGAACACTCGAATCAAATCAAATCAAAGGAGGATCGGAAAGAATATATGGAAACTGGTCTCAGCACCAATAACAACCACACATATGCCATTAGATAGGTATTTTAATATAATACAATAACTTCTATGGCGGCTCATTCCAAATCGCTGTGTGAAAAAAGTTGTGGCGATGTTTCGCAGGACTGACTTGGGCGCTAGATAATTGAAACCTTTGGATAGTTAATCACTTCTGGTGATCATAGTTTAGTTTGAATGTTTGCAAATGTAAATGCATTCCGATGATAATATGGAACTACTGAGCTGATCTGATTATGAACCTGGACGCTAGATAACGGAACGCTTGAATAGCTACCAGTAAACCCATCGAGTGTGGGCTCATTAGATGAGTCATAACCAGTCCTGTTCATTTCACCTGATGACTGACCTAGACACCTACATGGTTCCATTGAGTTGGTCTGATTATGAACCTGGACGCTAGATAATGGAACTCTTGAATAGCTACCAGTAAACCCATCGAGTGTGGGCTCATTAGATGTGTCTCAACGAGTCCTGTTCATTTTACCTGATGACTGACCTGGACACCTACATGGTTCCATTGAGTTGGTCTGATTATGAACCTGGACGCTAGATAACGGAACTCTTGAATAGCTACTAGTAAATTGTTTTGTATCGTTTTATCTTTTATTTACGGACTCTTTTAACCTGCACGTTTTTCTACATTGTACTCACATGTATGATTCCAACATGAATGATGTAAACAACATATTGTAACAATATTCTGATTTAAAAGAGTGTCCGTGGAGTTTCTTGCCCGTTCTTCTCCATAGGAACCTACTACGCTTTGGAATGGGCATCTAGCTTCATATTTTCTGACTGACCGACCCTTTGACAATTCAAAAGTGCCTGTAATTGGTTTATTTGAAATAAATGCTTTGAGTTTGAGTTTGAGTTTTGAGTTTAAATCCATCGACTGTGGGCTCATTAGATGTGTCTCAACGAGTCCTGTTCATTTTACCTGATGAGTGACCTAGAACCTGTAAATGGCTACTAGTAAAGCCACCCAGTGTCGGATCATTAGACGTGTCATAACGAGTCCTATTCATTGTATCTGATGTAGAGCACCTGATGGTTGGCCTGGAATGTGGATAATGAAGTTCTGAAATCCCATCCAAACTTAGTGTTTGTTTTTTACATTTAGCACATACACAAGTACGTTTTTGCGATTATTATGGATGACGGTATGGAATTATAAAACTGTTTACCATTTGTTTTTTTATTATAAAGACTATGTTTGACCAACAGCGCGAAATGCAAAGTAGGTAGACATATGGGTGTGAAGGTTGAACTTGTCCATGAGTATATAATTATGCCTCGGCCAAATAGTCTCCTTTCAGGCTACACAAGATAAAGATGTTCCTCGACGCATCGAGAACGCGTAGAAGAGCTATTATTGGTCAATGAAACACCAAATGAAAGGACGAATCTCATGGACATGAGCATGTTTTCCACCCTCACCTATATATAATATGGAGCGCAAACGTGGTCATTAACAAAGCGTCAAAAGTCCTCACTCACGGGTTCAGCCAGCGTGCAATGGGACGAAGTATATGTATTCTGGGAGTCGAAACTCAGTGACCGTATAAGAAGCAGGTCATCGTCATCAGGTAAAATGAACAGGACTCGTTGAGACACTCCTAATGAGCCCACACTCCATGGGTATCTTAGAAGCTAATCAAGAGTTCTGTTATCTAGCGTCCGGATCAGTCATCAGGTGCTCGTCATCTAGTAAAATGAACAGGACTCGTTGAGACACATAATAAGCCCACACTCGATGGGTATACTAGAAGCTATTAAAGAGTTCTGTTATCTAAGGTCCAGGTCAGTCATCAGGTCCGCGTCATGAGGTAAAATGAACAGAACTCGTTGAGACACATCTAATGAGCCCACACTCGATGGGTATACTAGTAGCTGTTCAAGAGTTCCATTATCTAGCGTCCAGGTCCATCATCAGATCAGCTCGATGATCTGAGCTCATATTATTGAAATTATTGTATTATCATCGCATACATTTGAAAATATTCAAAGTAGACCACTAGAAATTATTAATATTCAAGTGTTCCGATAGCATAGTGTCTAGTTCCGTCCTGCGAAACATCGCCACAACTTTTTTCACACAGCGATTTCAAAAGAGCCGCCATAGTAGTTGTTGCTCTATATTAAAATGCCTATCTAATAACATAGGTCTGATTGTTATTGGTCGTGGGAACCATTTTGCCCGGTCCTCCTTTATTCATAAATGTAGGTTTCAATACAATAGGATGTTATAAGATGGTCAGTTCGCTACATTTTACTCGAGAGCATACAAATAATAATAAATACATACATTTAAAATATTCTAATAACTCAATTACTTACACACTAACACACAATTCCTTACGATTCCTCGATGTATTGAGTGTCATCGTACACTTGTACATCGTAAATAAATATATTATACAAGCCCGCCGTACTGCCGTCTCAACCCGCGCCCGACACGCACCCGCTTTGTGTGTGTAGGCACTACTTACTTATTTGCATACAACCTATTTTTGTCCAATTTAAATTGACATATTGTATTAAAAAATATACTCTGTAATATTGTAGTATATCTATGATAATGTTTTTTGTATAACCAATATTTTCGGACGGAAAAAATGCAGTAAATTTTCGTTTTTGTGATACCTAAGTATTTATTATGTCTAGACAAATAAAATTATATGCAAAAAATGTAATACTAGGATGTCATAATTTTAGTTACAAATTAGCAACGCATAACTCTAGAATTCTGTCGAGCTTTTCCCAATTAGTCGTACCGAGGGCTACTTGTAGACCCGACTGTGACTACTCTAACCAAGCTTGTGTAAGAAGTACATTAAATCATGCAGAAGCTCTCTTTCCCCGAAAATCAGAAAACTTATTTTCTGAACGGGCATCTTCGGAGAAACTAGTAACCAGTAAATGGCTTGATGAGGTAAGAAAATGATTGATACTAAGAAGGTACATATATGGACGATCATCATCTGCCTAGCCTTTTCCTTTTCTTATTTTTTTGATATAGTTCAACAATTCAAACACACAATTTGATGCTTGTTTTTGAGTAGCACGTGCTCTAAGTTATTCTTAACCAAAAAATGAGTTTGAAATATTCAAGGTTTGAATTGATTTGATCCGTGTTTAAACATATATTATGACAACACGACATGGTTACACAGATAGACCTCTCCGTTGGACCGTAGCGTGTATGGTAAAGAATAAGAAAGAAAGAATAACATTTATTTGGACACAGTACGTAAAACACAACATACAAAAAAATAAAAAAAGTGAAACTAATGTTTAAAAAATAATGTGCGCCTCACGGCTGCGCTAAAAAGGTTCATTTCAGCATTAATGCCAGACAAACGCTGTCTGATGTTGTTGGTTTTCAAATGAATCCTTAGGGATAAGTGACGGGGAGTACACACAGTATGTTGATACTTAATACTTATCTATAGACTTCTAAATAAATAAAAATAATAAAAAAAACAAATACAATTATAGGTAGGCATGATGTAGGTCATACACGCTGCGGTCAACCTGTGCAGGTTTAGTTTGTAGGTCTATCGACATGTCGCTTATTCCAATAACTGCTCCTCAGGTCCACTTCAATACATGCTCCGGTCTACCCGTGCAGGCTCACCTGCATTATGTAAATCTCTCCGGTAGACCGTAGCGTGTATGGCCGCTATTGCACGATATATCATATTCACGCATGTGAAATTCAAAAAGGCTCGTGTAGACATTTGTATCTCGTTTTATTCAAATTTTATTTTATTACTTAATTAATAACATTGTCAAAGACGGTACGGTTGACACCTGTCGGGCATGCCACTGTCCCGGTGAATCGATCCGACATATTGTTTCCGGTTGTTCTCGTCTTGCTAATGGCGAGTACTTGCACAGACACAATCTAGTAGCTAGGATTATCCACCAGCAACTTGCCTTGCAGTACAACCTTGTGGAGTATGAAGTACCATACTACAGGTATGTGCCCGACCCAGTTCTCGAAAATGGTGACGCCACATTGTACTGGGATCGATCTATCATCACTGACAGGACTATTGTAGCCAATAAGCCTGATATTGTGGTGGTGAGGAGCTCGTGGCTAAGTAATAACAGCCGCTCGGGTCGATTCATCAGGTTAAGCTACGCTTGCCGGGGTTGGTCCGTGGATGGGTGACCATTTTCACATATCGAGACTCCTCCGTGCCTCGGAAAGCACGTTAAGCCGTTGGTCCCGGCTGTCATTTGTGGATCTTTGACAGTCGTTACGAGTCGTCAGAAGCACGAAAGTCTGACAACCAGTCTAACCAAGGGGTATCGTATTACCCAGTTACTGGGTTGTGGAGGTCAGATAGGCAGTCGCTCCATGTAAAATACTGGTATTCAGCTGCATCCGGTTAGACTGGAAGCCGACCCCAACATAGTTGGGAAAAGGCTAGGCAGATGATGATGAAGCCTGATATTGTGGTGATAGATCGACGAGAGCGCCGTGCAATGATCGTTGATATCTCTGTCCCTCATGACGAGAATCTCGTGAAAGCTGAGAAAGATAAAAAAATCAAGTATCTTGATTTAGCACACGAGGTTGTCGACATGTGGGACGTGGACTCTGCAATCATTGTACCGATAATCGTTACGGTCAAGGGCCTAATAGCGAAGAGCCTCGACCAACATCTCAGGAGGCTCTCATTGCACGGCTGGGTCAAGGGCTTGATTCAGAAACAGTACTCCTGGACACGGCACGCATAGTGAGGAGGTTCCTTTCTCGTGTGTTTGATGGGCTACTATTTTTTATATTTTTAAATGTTTTGTTTTCATGTTTTTTATAAAAAATATTTAAAAATGTAACAAATATGTATTTAAAAAGAAATAAAAAGATTATTAATAATGTATATTATACTTAACGAGCGACCCGCTCCTGCTTCGCACGACTTATTATTTATTTTATTTCTAAGTTGTAAATAACTTTAATAGTAACGTATCATACACATAAACCTTCCGGAAGAAATTCTCTAAACGATGGTGAAAACCTCATCAAAATCTGTTGCTTGGTGTTGAAGAACAACGTGGACGTACAGACTAACACAAAGAGTGACTTTAATTTTAAAATGTATGTCTAAAGAGGACGGGCTAAAAATATTTTATCTGGCAACATCCCTATTACTCTCAAGGTGACCCACACATTTTGTTGAGATGTGTGATTAGGCAGGAAAAATGAAAAATATGGACTGAAGCTGTAAAATGCACTTTAACATAATGTTCTTATAAAAACCCGATTGCCAGGTACTTATAACGCTTATGAATGTTTTGATAACTGCCCTTATAGTCCAACGTATCAATAAAATTACAAAGCTCGAACCAACTACAAATTTTAAATTTATTTTCAGGTACTAACTGGTTCAATCTGCACACCAGCTTGTGGGTTACCTTGGGAGCCATCATACAGTTTATATTACGATAAAAAGTACTCTCAGTGCCCACTTTTGACTCCTAAATTACGAACAAACTGCCCCAAGTGCCCTGTTCCGCCGAGTCCCTCACCAAAGTTGATCCCCACATGTCCCCAGAAGCCTATATGCTACCAGTTCAATCAGCCGAAAAAAATAGATACGTGTGCTAAGACTACACTGTGTACTATGAAAACTACTCTTTTAAACAACTATAGATTTTATTCTTCATGCAAATCTAAGGATACGAAAAAGGCGGAACCCTGTAAACCCAAACCTTGTGCATCAAAACAGGGCAAACCTCCACCATCAGACTGTAAACCAAAAGCATGTAAACCGAAAGAATGTAAACCGAAAGAATGTAAACCGAAAGAATGTAAACCGAAAGAATGTAAACCGAAAGAATGTAAACCGAAAGAATGTAAACCGAAACAATGTAAACCGAAAGGAGATCCGTGTGGAGGAAATAAAGGGCCAGTTTGCCCACCGAAGAAGTGCTGAAACATATTGTAATGAATTTACTTTTACTGTCTTACAACCAAAAAGAGTGTAAGTTTTTCATACGAAATTTGTTCTTAAGCAACAAATATTAATGATTCTAATGTTTAAAATTCTGTAAATACATATCATTTGTTATGGTCGCGAATCATAGACCAAGATGCAATCTGATACTGACCTGCAAATTGCTAAAAAACGTAAGAAAATTTTGAATGTCGCGGGCTACCACTGCGCATTCTCCTTATGGACGGGCTAAGAAGATTTTATCTGGCTACATTCCTATCGCTTTCAACGTGACCCACAGATCTGCACACCCTGCTTCAACTCAATGTTCGGCGAAGCTTTGTCTGTAGAATTTTATAGTCTAAGGGCGAGCGTGCACTAGGACTTTCCATCGCGTGATTATTTTGTCGCAAAAATGCAACGTACTGGTTTATTATACACGAGAAATTAATGTCGTCGCGATTTTGAAATTATGATTTATGACATTTTGGCGCGATTGTCACAAAAGTGAATTGCAGCATATGGCCCCGCGCGCGATACGCGCGATACTTAAATCGCACACCGCGTCCTGCGGCGTATTCGCAATTCTAAAATCGTGTCACAAAAAATAGAATCGTACTGAGGTCATAGGCAGGTCATATTAAAGACAAATACAATTTCAAACTAATTTTATGTATCTACTCTCAGTGATTAGTCTATTATTCTTTTGGTATATTTTATAAGAGCTGATACGAAATAAGCTGTTTTATTTACATAAATGGAGTGCTGCGTACAGAGAATGTAATTTTACATTGAAATAAAGGAATAGTAGGTAACTGAAAAACGATTTAAAAAAATGGAAACTTTCCTGAGAAAATTTCTGGTGGAATGTGATTCAAAATAAGGAGCTGAATGCCCCCTGTTAATTTGTGGAGGGCTGTCCCTTACATATTATACTGTATACAAACAATGAATTAAATTACGAAAAAAAAAAAAAAATAGAGTGCTTACATCTTTATTTTATTTACGTATAATTTCAATACCTATTCATATAATAACTCTTTAACATACCTAATGGTCTTCTAAGGACCCGATTACCAGTTACTTATAACAATTATGAACGTTACGATAACTGCCCTTATAGTCCATCGTGTCAATAAGATTACAAAGCTCGAACCAACTACAAATTCTAAATATATTTTCAGGTACTAACTGGTCCAATCTGCACTCCAGCTTGTGGGCTACCTTGGGAGTCATCATACAGTTTCTATTACGATAAAAAGTGCCCTCAGTGTCCTCCTTCGGCTTCTAACTTACGAACGAGTCCCCCACCAAAGTTGACCCCCACAGGTCGCCATAAGCCTATAAGCTACCCTTGCAATCAGCCGAAAAAAATCGATCCGTGTGCTAAGACTACACTGTGTACTACGAAAACTACTCTTTTAAACAACTATAGATTTTATTCTGGTGATCCATGCAAGAATCCGCGTGGAGGATCAACTAAAGGGCCAGTTTGCCCACCGAGTCCAAAAGGAGATCGGTGTGGAGGAAAAAGTGTAACCAAAAAAGGGCCAGTTTGCCCACCGGGTCTGAGCGGAGACCCGGGTGGAGGAAAAGGTACACAAAAAAAAGGGCCAGTTTGCCCACCGTAGCCGAAGTGCTGAAACATAATAATGAATTCACTTTTATTGTTCTGCAACCAAAAAGTACAAGATCTTATTTTTATTGGTTATTTGAATTAAATGCATATTTGAAATAAGATTTTGTTTCGTTTTCCTTCACCGTTAGTCGGAAAAGATGGCCCAGACCAGTAGGTCTGGTACTCTCTGGGCCATGTTTTCCGACCGCGGCGGACACTGTTCTGGTCCAGAACAGTGTCCGCTGCGCCACACAATCGGTTATTGACAGCAATATCTTAACACAAGAAAATGAAAATTGCAAGGTCACTTATATTACAACTATCTATCAGATATTTTATTTATCTCACCCAGTGGCGTATTAACCCTAAGGCTCGTGCCTAGGAGCGCGAGGATACAAAGGGGCGCGCGCGGAGATTTTTAACAAAAGAAAATGAAAATTAATGTACAATTAATTGTGAAAGTAAGTATGCACCTAATTACACAATGTAAAAGATTATTAATTCTATAGAGATGTAGAGCTTTCGAAGCGTGCTCCGCCTTCTTGATTATTCCTACATCGCCTGATTGTTTAAAAGAAGTGGGTAAGATACTAAAATAATGATAACAAACGATCATCTGTCAACGTACACAGTCAGACTTGTTTCCTAGAGAGGCATAATGGATTTCCATGTTCTTTTGGTCCCTCTAGCTTTCTTGACGTTAATCACATATTGGCCTACCTAATTATCTCTACTAATATTATAATTGCGATAGCGTGTCGGTGTGGTACATCTTACTTCTTCATGCAGTAAACTACTGAACTGATAAAACTTGGTATGTAGGCCAAACATAAAAATAAAAAAAATAGCCGCTATCAGTATGGCCGCTAGGGGGCGTTGATGAGGTGCTTGCCTAGGGCGCTCTCTCGACATTTAATCCGTCACTGATCTCACCTGAGGTTCCATGGGACTTAAACCTTACTGGTGAAATGTGGGTGTAGGTAGGTACTATATTATAATTTTATAAACAGAATAAAACACCAACACGATTAATAGGTACCTAAAAAGTCAAGTGTAATAATTATTTTCTTTCTTCAAAATGCAGCTGCTTCATTGACAAACATCTTGATGTTCATCACGAAGAATATCCTCAGGAAGACAACTCCCATTCACCTCATGACGTGAAGCTTCTTGTCAAGGGGCATTTCCTCCAAATTATTGTCCACTTCCTGGTGCAACTTTTCTTTACCACTTCGGGGAGTAATTTAAGGCTGTTCCCTACCTCAGATTTTATCTCGCTCGCATCATACTACTCGCGACCTGAGTGAGAGCGAGAAGGAGTGGGGCGCTAGCAGCTCTAAAGCCTCGAAAAGTTTAGGTAATTGCTTTTTACGGTGAAAATAATGGTAATATAAAAAAATAAAAAACATAAGAACTGCTTTATAGTTCTGTTTAGAGGTAACTTAGGATTTTTTTTCTATCGAGATAATTGTGTTTTCGCAAAACAGGACCTAGGACCTATCATCAATCCTCAACTTTAACATATATTTATTTCTAAATTAAGTTACGCCCTTAAACAGTAAGAGTTAGTATTTTAGCATATCGGAGGATCATGCTAAGCAATTAGAGGTAGGGTACGCCCGTAAAGAGTAAGTCACCGTAAAGCCTCGTTTTGTTCCCGTTACTTTGAAATGTATTGAAGTAAAGATGGTGAAGGATGCACATTTTACAGGTGGTATTTTGTAACTTTTGATATTCAAAAAGCTCGGAACTTCTATCCTCTCTATTCCTCTTTTATCCTAATTTGAATAAATCCTCTTCTGAGTCCTTATCACCTTAAGGACGTTATGTGGTGCCAAGACAGCTGGTGAGTTGCTCTTGGAGGAGCTTACGGCGCTAAACGAGGCCGCCATCGACGTTCTCGGGGTCAATCTATGCGCCCTGCGTAAGAGGGATGGTGGCATTCGTCCTATTAGCATGGGAGCTACTTACCGTCGTATGGCAGCCAAGATTTGCTGTAAGTTTTATGGTGAGGTTGTCTCGGAAAAAAATCCGGACCTAGCTTACGACTCCAATGGGGGCTGTGATGCCGTAAACGCCTTGTCGACCAACCTCAATTCTAGCAAAAGAGAGGTCCTCCTGAAGGTTGACATAAAGAATGCCTTCTAGGTACACCTTGCTGGCTGAAACTAAAAAAGAAATACCCCCAATCTATAGTTTCCTTTGGTAATGTTACATACAGTTTTCTAAATTACTGTATAGGGACAATCTTCTGAAATGTGTTGTTGGCTACCAATGAATCCCAATTATTCGGCAGCTAAACGTTTGGTAATTTGATGATGGAACCTTGGGAGGCGATGTAATGACCTACAACCCGTGCGGATTAACATGGCACCTGGCTCAAAGACGTTTGTACCTCTCCCCGCTTCCCCGCATGGCGACAGTCGGGCGCGGCGCGGGTAGCGGGGGGAGTATTCGTGCCATGTTAATGCGCACGGGTTGTAGGTACATAAAACCATAAAACCTATTTGCGTCAAATTCAAATTGACATAATATTGTAGTGTATTATCTATGATAATATTTTTCGTGGTTTTTTGTTTAACCAACATTTTCGAATGGAAAAAATGCAGTGAAATTTCTTTAAGTACCTATTTGTGATATTTTTAATATGTCTAAGCAATTAAAATTAAATGTAAAAAATATAATACCAGGATGTCATAAGTTTAGTTATTTATTAGCAACGCATAACTCTAGAATCCTGTCGAGTTTTTCCCAAATGGTCGTACCGAGGGCTATTTGTAGACCCGACTGTGACTACTACAACCACGCTTGTGTAAAAAGAAGTACATTAAATCATGCAGAAGCTCTCTTTCCCCGAAAATCAGAACACTTATTTTTCGAACGGGTATCTTCGAAGAAACCTGTAACCAGCAAATGGCTTGATGAGGTAAGAAAATGATTGATTTGATACTAATTAGGTTATATTGACGAAAAAGTCCAACGATTCAAGCACACAATTTGATGTTTTTGACTAGCACGTGGTCTAAGTTATTAGTCTATTAAGCCCCACTCCCACGGTGCAAGTTCATTGCCTGTAGCATACCATTAAATTGAAGCAACGATTAAATGGCACAGTCTAAACAACACGTACATTGGTTGCACGATAAGAGCGATAAGTTAGTTGCCTTTTAAAATTGTTATAGATGTAAACAGCACGTATAATTAAATTGCATAAACAATAATCGCACATAACAATAAAATCGGTATTCAATTCTGGCATGAAAATTTCCTATCATTCAAACATGAGTGCGGTGAGTAAGAGCCGGTTCATTATGATGCGTTGCGGCGCCGCACCGCAAAGATTTCGCCGCATTGGCGGTCACACGGGCGTTGTGGCGCCGTAACGTTGAGCTACCGCAGCATTGCTGCACCACAAAGGAGTCGCCACATTTGCGGTCACGCCGGTCCACTCTAGCGTCGCAACGCGTACACCCCTCTCCGTGTGCGGAGCGATGCCAGAATGCACCATGTGGCATCCCATGGATATTTCATGTAGGAAGCCGTTGCGAAACCGCTCCGGCACCGCCCCGCCGCCGCTACGCATCGTTTGCATCGGCCCTGAGGGTGTGTTAATGTCACAGATGGATTTTCAAATCCGCTGTTTTACATAACCGCTAGCTGTTTCACAAAACAGTTCCGTTATGTAGCTGAACGACGATTCAATTTTATGAAGTATTTGGCACCGCTATATACGAGCAATACTTGAATCAATGTTGTACAAGGACCTGCAACTCTGTGTTTCCACGAGGCAAAACTTGCATGCAATAGGTAAATTGCCTGGCAATTTTATTGCCTTGGTGTAAAAGTCGCAGGCAATTTTACTGAATGTCAAATCTTGCATTTGTTTATTGTACGTCATTTTATGAAAATTGCACTCGTGTAAGCACTTGCATGCAATTCTTGAATAGCAATAATTGAACGTGTGTTATGGCATGCGATTATTGCTCTTGAACGTTCCAGAAACTTGCACCGTGTAAATGGGGCTTTAGGTTTTTGGTTTATTTTATTAGACCTGATCCAAAACAGGATCGTTGAACGTTCTTGAAAAGCATATAGATATCGCGTGGGTAGCATGCGCATGTAGCTCGCAACTTTACATGCTCAAGTAACTTGCACCGGGGCCTTGAATCATTGGCCCCGCGCAAATTTTGATAAGGTCGTTTGATAGCTACAGCTTGCTAGAACTTGCGCATGTTACATGCATCGTGTACAAGCACCTTTAATATTTTAAAACTATGAATTAAATTGTAATATTAATTAAACAAATAGAATGCAGATACAAATAAGGCATAAAATATATTTTTTCTAAGAACCCGTTATAACGATTATAATAAGCTGCCCTTACTGTCCATAGTGTCAAATTCAAGTTAGGAAGCTTGGACCAGATACAAATTCCTAGTTTCTTTTCAGGTGCGAACCCGTCCAATCTGCACCCCAGGTTGTGGGTTACCTTGGGAGCCATCATACAGTTTCTATTCCGAACAAAAGAACCCCAAATGCCCGGTGAAGCCAAAATATCTCCCATATCCCTCATGTTCCTTGATGTGTATATGTAACCCTTACAAAGACCCGATTAAATCCGATCCATTTGCTGATACACCGTGTACTTTAAACACTGTTCCTTTAAATATCCGGAGATTTTATTCTGCTAATCCTTGCCAACCTAGGAGACTAAGAAGGAAGGTAAAAGCGAGTAAATGCAATCCTTGTGTACCGTGCAGACCGGTGCGGAAATGTGTCCCAAAAAAGAAATGTATGCCGAACTTTTGTGTACCGACACCACGATGGGGTTTCTCGAAAAAATGTTGTTCGCCGAAAAATGCATGTCGGAAGAAAAAAAATTGCCCACAACCTCCCAAAGTAAAGTGTAAACCGAAGTGCTCATAAACATGAAATGTCAACATTTATTTTTATTGTTCCTAACCAAAAAAAGTGAGTCTGAAATATGTTTCCTCGTGGTTTGAATTAATTAAATGCTTGTTTAAAATAACATATAACTAATTTATTGCGTTAACAGTATATAATATAACCTTTTAACACAAGATTATGAGAATTACAACGTCATGCGACTGCCTATAGGCAAGTGCATATGGCAGCCGCATTGGTTCGCAGCGCATCGCGTTCCGATACAAAAAAAAAGCCCGATGCGGTCCGCCTGTAGTGTGCGACGGTTTATACAAAATTTCCGAAAATGATTAGGGCCAAATTCGCCAATGAAACTGAACGCGATTAGCACTTCTAAACCGCGTTTAGAGCTGTCAGTGTCAATATTGCATAAAAATATTGACACTGACAGCTCTTAAACGCAGTTTAGATGTGTATGTGGAATCCGCACTAAGGAGGATTTCTGCGTTTCGGTCAGCTCGCCTTAATGTGCGTAAGCATTTAAATAATTAAGTATGCCTTATATTAATTATTCGCATTGAAACATTCTTCTTTATACTAGAGCATTACACTTTTTAATATAATCGTGGCAATAGCTATTTTAGATTCGCGATTTCGAAATTGTGATTTATGACATTTTGGCGCAACTGCTTGCGACGCGATTGTTGCATATGAAATTGTATGGCCCCCGCACGCACTGCGATTCTAAAATCGTGTCGCAAAAAATAAAACTGTAGTGCGAGGTCTGAGACATATTGACGACACATCTAATGTAAAACTCAAAATATAATATTTTATACAGGGTGTTAGGGTAAACACCGTTATCCTTGCAACCAGTGGTTTGATTTCATTTATAGAACGTAAAATCAATGGAAAATTACAAAAAAAAAAAACTCTTTTTTAAAACTACATTTTACCACCAGAGACGCAAATTCTTTGCCCTATGCGCTAGGGCAACGAACTTGCGTCTCAACATGGGCGGGGGGTGCGGGACGTGACCTGACCGGCCGCGAGCGCGACCCCTCCCTCAGTTAGTCAGCTGTTTTGCTAGCGAGCAAGGTGTCGGGTAGAAACTTTTTAAAATCTTTTAATGAAAATAACGTTACATTTTTTGTTGTTTTCGGACATTTTTTTTATATTTAAGTCAACTACCCATGGTTTGAATGACAAGAGTGTTTACCCTTACACCCTGTATACGAACTCTCAGTGATTAGTCTATCAGTCTTTTGGTATTTTTTATAAGACCTGATACAAACTTATCGGATCGGCTACGGCTTTTATTCACGTTGAGCATGTAAAGGTGTGAGATATACGCACGAGCTACCCACGCAAGAAACATATGCAATGCGTGAGTCACACGTTTCACGATGCCTATAGACTGCGCAAGTGCGCGTGTGCCTGGATTTGCGCATGTTCACGCATTCTGTACAAGCACCTTTATTTTTTTATTCCTTTTTTTTACTAGCTTATTTAATAGGTACCTAATGGTTAAAATATTTATTGGGTATGTTAAAACTGTTTGTACTTCCCGTCACTTGTCACTAAAGGTTCATTAGAAAACCAGCGTCAGACAGTACCTGTCTGGCATTAATGCTGAAATGAACCTTTTTGGCGCACACTATTGTTTTCAAATTGTTTATTTTTTTTATTTTGTTATTTGTATTTTGTGTTTCACGAACTGTGTCCAAATAAACGTTATTCTTTCTTTCTTTCTTAGTATTATAAAAAAACGAATTCAATTTTGATAAAAATATAAATAAATAAAATAGAGTACATTGAAAGTAGAGATGTAGGTAGGTACTCTATTTTGAGAGATGTAGGTTTCAATATATAATATCCGAATTATTCATAAACGCTGCTTAAAGTTAAGTTATGTATTAGCAACTGTTTAACCATACATTTTCGACGTTTATACGACTCTTTAACTTTAAGAAACGTTTATGAATAAGAGGGTAACTCTTTAACATAATGGTCTTCTAAGGACCCGTTTATCAGTTACTTATAACGGTCATGAATGTTATGATAACTACCCTTGTAATCCGATCTGACACGATCAATAAAATTACAAAGCTCGAACTAACTATAATTCCAAATATATTTTCAGGTACCAACTGGTCCAACCTGCACCCCAGCTTGTGGGTTGCCTTGGGAGTCTTCATACAGTTCCTATTACGATAAAATGTGCCCTCAGTGTCCTCCTTCGGCTCCTAAATTAGGAACAGACTGCCCCAAGTACCCTGTTCCGCCGTGTCCCCCACCAAAGTTGATCCCCACATGTCCCCAGAAGCCTATATACCAGTTCAATCAGCCGAAAAAAATCGATCCGTGTGGTAAGACTACACCATGTACTATGAAAACTATTATTTTAAATAACTATAGAACTTATGCTTCTGGTCCATGTACACCTAAGGATATGAAAACAGACCCCTGTAAACCCAAACCTCCAAAAGGGGGGGACAAATGCGAAAAATCACCGTTAGAATATAAACCAAAATCATGTAAACCGGAGGGAGCAGTTGAAGGATCGAGTGGAAGAAAAGGTACAGGAAAAGGGCCAGTTTGCCCACCTTAGCCGACGTGCTGAAACATATAATGAATTTACTTTTATTGTTCTACAACCAAAAAGAGTGTACGTTTTTTGCTAGTTATTTGAATTAAATGCATGTTTAAAATAAGACGTATTATCGAAATTTATAGCGTTTCCTTCACCGTTGCATTTAATGTACATTTTTTAATAAAAATAAATAAATAAAATCTTAAAAAATCTTCAATATTTTATGAAGTCGATACTTTTCATGCCGACGGTTCACACTACTTTTTTAGACGTTTTGATGACGTAGTATCTGGTATTATTACTCGGGTTGAGTTGACTCGGGCCCAGTTGTCACTGACCCGGTCGGTAAAGATGGCCTGAAGAGTACCAGAACAGTGGCCACCGCCCCACACAATCGATTATCTTCTTAGATTCTTCTTTTCATGTGGTTAGTGACTTACCTGGTGTCAGAGTTTTTTTTCAAGCCGCCCATGGACCTCTGACTTGGCTTCACATGCCGTCGTGAAATATCTCTCAGGCATGCACGGTTTCTCCTCATGATATTTTTTAAGGAAGTGATAATGGTGTAGATATTACTATCTCGTTTTATTTCAATGCTCATTAATAAAATACAACGTTTTGGATCGATAAACAGGTTTCATACTATTTGGACGCAATACTTTCTAATTATGTATTACGTAAAATATTATGCCAGTGTTTGTTTTAGTCAGTCCGTTCGTTTGTCACAGCCAATTTGCTCCGAATTTAAGGAACCGATTAAGTTGAAATTTTATTGAAGAATTTCGACATTCTTATACAAAATGGTCCAATCGGGTAAGTACCTTTGTATGGGAAGTTCGATTTTTTTTTTGGCACTTCGATTGGGTCCATAAATAAATAACAGTTGTTTATGTTTGATGATTAAAACATACTGTTGTGGAAGTATCTATATCGCCCCCGGCCATACTGTTGTGGAAGTATCTATATCGCCACATGCGAACTATGCATCAAAGACCTGACGTCACACAAAAATCCTAACGTCACATAAATCCTGCATCGCGCAATTAAAGTTTACCGTGCATTGGACATTATATACAAGAACCCGACATCAATCGTTGGGCAGTTGCCCGCCAGACACAACACCCGTCTGGTCGGAGGATCCTCCCTTTTCTATGGTGGATGAGTGAACTTTACACCGTTCCTCATACCCCTAAACTGTAATTATTTCAAGGTCAGTGCCGAGAAGTAATACTGTTAGTTTGTTATACTGTGACTTCACACTATTATATTAAAGATGAACATAAAATTAATACCATATTTGAACAAGGACAGAACACTATCAAATGTTTAATTTAATTTGTTTCACGTATTGAAAAATAACCTTGCAAAACATATGCAATTGGAGTGTTTAATAACTAAGATTTTTTATAATTATGAATGTATCTACAGTCTACACTCTTATAATATTATAGCTAGCTTTTTCCCGCGGCTTCGCTTGGTTGTCGGAAAATATCCCACGGGAGCGTATTACCGGGATTAAAAGAAAAGTACCCTATGTTTAATCCAGGTAAACAATGCATTTATTCCTTAATACATTATTTTCATTTTATAAGTCTATTGGTTGATGCTGCACACGCAGTAAAACTCCCAGTCGTCATGCTTTTTCCCACAGCTTCAACAATCATCGTTATATTTCAGCCAATTTTCACAAAATTAAGGTTTGAAACACCTTAACTTCTTCATGAATCACTCCGCCCATTGGTGCGGACCGTATGAAAATTCATTCAGTTGTTTTTTAGTTTATCGGGTTCAGACAGACAGACAGACGCGGCGAGAGGGATTTGTTTTATAATAATGTAGTGATAATTGCAGCTTCCGACCAATTTTTTACTTTTGCACCTTGACACGATTATTAAAGTCTGAAAGGAGTTTGATTTGCTTTATGTATAGTTTGTGGCCTCGTTGGTTCGGTGGTTGCAAGTGCTACTGCGGGTTATTCCGTTTATCACCCCATAACAATCCACCTTCTCGCCTGGCCGCGGGAAGGGCGCGAGGTAGCGCGGACGGTGCGGCGGGCGGAGCGGCGGTATGTAAATTTTTATTAATTTGTTTTATTCGTAAGTCGTAAGACGATTCGCTGGTCGCACCGCGCGAAAATTCGCTGCAGCAGAATGTTCCGTGGCCACGGAAACGTATGTCCGAGAATCCGCCGTAGGACTAGTTGGATAAACGGAATTTATAGGCTTATGGACCAAGGATTTTTTTAAATAATACGTATACTTAATAAATACGTATACTTACTTGGTACAGCTAAAATGATTGCATTGGGTAGCAAATAGTAGATTTACAGTATTAAACTTTTATGTAGGCTGATTTGAAATCCAAGGCTTGGTCTCTCCATCTTGACGGGCACTTAATAAAGTTAGGCCTCCAATCAGGGCATAAAACTTATTAACTAAGCGACTACTCGCTAAGTGCACCCCCTGTAGCGTCCCCCCTCGGCTTAGGGCATCGCTATGGGAGGACAGCAAGGCTCTGTGTTGACGAGGCTAGACTCTGTTTGTATGAAATTATTTGCCACCTAAGTTAACTTGAACTAATCCTGAGATGATGAAACAGAACAGTCGGTACAGTAGGCCGCAAGGCAATATAAACTGGATTATTAATGTATTATATTCCTACACAAGGCCAACTCGAAGTCAGGTTTATAACACTTTGACTTTGAGATGACCCATTGTAGTGCCGACATGCGGTGGTGGACTACCCGACTGTACACTGAAAGAAGAATTAGGTACAGAATTTATTTTAAAAAGAGTAACGGTGGAGTTTCTTCTCCATACAAAAACTACCTTTTGGAAGGCGACTAGAACCTGTCCTATTTCTTTGTGTTTGACGTTCAAAAGTACATTTTATGTGTGCCTAATTGAAATAAATTATCTGACTTTGACTTGACTTTTGACTTTGATAATTCATTCTCCAATCAAAAGATTTATTTCGGTATTAAGATCAACATGCGATCACTTACATTGTGTTATTAACATCCTGTAATATTGTTGTAATATTGAAAAGTATTACAGATGATGTCGGCAGTTTATCGTTTAGTTCTGTGTTGTAAGAGATTAGTGAACGGACTACTTACTTAATTAAGTTCCAAGGAGATGGATCACGTTTGTTTAAATCCATACTAATAATGTAAATGCGATAGTAAGTCGTCTATAATTTAATCTCTGGATATGTCTTAAATGTGGGTATCTATTTATTGGAAGTCGAAATAGATATACTTGCTAAAATACACTAAACCAAATTCTAAATGCCTCTGTATGATGCCGCAACGTCAAGAGATACTGGTCACACTGTATTTCTCGTTGCGGTCAAAGATCAAAACTGTGCAAGTGACACACAGCCTTGTGATCTTTGACCTCTGTAATACGTAGCACTATACTGTCCGGTGACTCGATTTGTAGGAGTAGATACCTTCAGCTGTGATGCAATTTGAAAGGCCTATACGTTAATTGGACTGCGGTAGGCAGAGTTCATTGATTATTTGTTGTTTTACGAAATATGTGAATCGATTTATTGACTATAAAGAGTTCGAAATAAGTATTGGCATGCAGCAATATATACACTGTCATACATGACATTCAATAAAATCTTCAATTGTGGGTTACATACCTAAGTATATTTTGTAACAGGAATTAATCAATCTGCCTAGCTTTTTCCCAACTATGTTGGGGCCGGCTTCCAGTCTAACCGGATGCAGCTGAATACTAGTATTTTACATGGAGAGACTGCCTATCTGACCTCCACAACCCAGTAACTGGGTAATACGATACCCCTTGGTAAGACTGGTTGTCAGTAACTGAAATAAAGTCAGGTATAAATAAATGTATACTTAGTGCTTTTGAAACATCTTCATAATTTGATATGGCATCCTAGTGAATGCAGAGGGAGCCACAGCCACATCTTCCCAGCATGTAGAACCTTCCAAATGTATAAACTCAAAATCAAAGCATTTATTTCAATTAAACCATTTACAGGCACTTTTTACCACCTTGACAGGAGTCGGTCATTCAGAAAGAAACTAGTTGCCCATTCCAAAGCGTAGTAGGTACCTAACCTATGGAAAAGAACGGGAAAGACTCTCCATGGACACTCTTTTATATTGTTACAAAAATTTAAATTAGTTACATCATTAATGTTGAATTTATATGTGAGAACGATGTAACACAGACATACCTACACTTTAGAAGCGTCCAAAGTACAGCAAATAGAAACAAATAAAACCAAATCAAAAATAAAATAATTCAAATAAGCCATGCTTAGAGATGACCCGTCCCAAATGACGGTGGGCGGCGGCGGCGGCGGCGCCCGTTCACGAACATGACGCATGAATCCGCAAAATTCAGCTCAACCATTGTGAAGGGAGATACGTGATCCAACTCACGCTCCACCATCAGCGAGACTTCTGATCACTCAGATATCTCGCTGATGATGGTGGCCCAGGGCACATTCAAGTCAATGAAAAACATATTACCCGGTGAATGGTAGCTCTATAGTAGATAGGACTCACACCAGTTCTATGCAATTCACTAGAATATAGGTACATACCTGACAGATATGTGTATATTCACATGACTGGTCTACCAAATCTTTACTCTACAACCGCATATCGAAGATACTTTACCCACTTTCAGCCCAATAAACTGGCATAAATACATACACGTAAGTACCCTCTCAAACTGCATTTCAGTACTAAGCTATATGTATTTATGCATTAACGACATACCCAATTTAATGGCGGCACACAAACCGCGGTGCTATGAACTCCATCGAGTTCACTAGTTCATAGAGAAGGGATACGCATCGCATCGCATATCGCATAATATAGTAGCCGAATCTATTTACCATACTCGGTGCGGCATAGATTAAAACGTGCGTAGATGCGATCAAGTATCTATAAAGCACTGGTCAAACTGAGGCTTATACAAAAGCGGGACGGTACACGACTGCGGGCGTCGATTGGCTGTACGGCGCGCTTGTATACAATTGTAATTCCTTGTATAGAATGCAGTTCGTGTGATGACATCAATATATGATGTCTTCACACGAAATGCATTCTTTAACATCTTTCACACATTACATCCATCTTTTCTTTGGTCTTCCCCTACCTGGTATATAAGTCCACATTCATACTCAAAACTCCTATCGCCATAAATTTGTCTGAATTCGCTAATGCCTGAAATTCAGTTAATGACACTTACTTACGCATTTAAAGCCAGACATAGCAACAATAATAATAATAAAAACTTTATTGACATAAGTACATTTACAATATAATAAGATTCTCTAACACCTGCGCTAGTCAAGACTGTGTTGCAGGTGTTAGTGTCTTCCCCTATGGTGACAATATTCTTATGTCCTATCGAATTTAATAAAAGAAAAATAAAAGGTTACAATATAAATTAGTTTACAAAGGTGCTGCCATGCGTATGAGTTCGTGTGTGTGCGTGTGTGTATAGGTGGGTGTGTGTGAGTGTGTAAGAGGGTGAAAGTGTGTGTATGCGTGGGTCAGTGAATAAAAATGTGTATCTGTGTGTGTGAAAGTGCAGTGAATTATGTTTTTAAGAGATTTTCTACATCTACATAATCCAAGGTCTTTAACCATTCAAATGTAGTAATTTTAAATTTATTATTACTCAACTTCCTAACCTTTTGGGCTTTATCATATTTACTATAGGAATGTGGAGCTAAATAATAGTAGAACCTTCTAGCAAATTTTGATCTAGTGCGAGGCACAGGGCAGCTTTCTACGCGCTTTCGTGATATGGGCAGGTCAGGGACAACACGCTTGTGATATCTGCGCAGCATTTCGTACACAAATATTTTTCTGACAGATAAGACTCCTGCCAGTTCATACACCAAAGATGTTGGATGCCGATACGGTAAGTACAAAAGTACTTTTAGCACCATCCGCTGTGCCCGCTCGACTCCAATCATATGTGTTTTTGCTGCACCTCCCCAAGCGCAAATACAGTATCTGATGGTGCATTCGCACAAAGCTCGGTAAGTTTGTATCAGAAGAGTCCCAGTTGCAACTGTCCGCAAGTTTTTAAATATATAAACTAGTTTCCTTATTCTAGCTATAGTCAGCGATAGATGCATAGTCCATGTAAGTTGGTCATCCAGCGTCACACCCAGATATCTAACAGAGGCGACTCGAGATAGTGTCGCACAGTCACAGCTGGTATGGAACTCTCCTCTATTGCACGGGAAGGTATGTATTTTCAGGTCGTATGACGCAGTAGGTTTTCCTGCTGATGTTTTACTAAAGCAGACATATTTTGTCTTGCTAGTGTTCAGCGATAGAAGACTGCTCTCCAACCAGGTGGTCACCTCTGCCAAGGTGGTCTTAGCTACTCCAAATACCATGTCCCAAGTGGGACCATGAAACACCAATACCGTATCGTCAGCAAACATAAGTAGATCCATGTACGGGAGGCTGGCGGCCATCTTGCATAGGCTATTTATATAAACAAGAAATAGTGTAAGCCCCAGCGTGCTTCCCTGGGGTACGCCATATTTGCATATGGAGTCGGTACTCTCATAGCCAGCTACTCTAACACGCTGAAAACTTATTTGAATAATTGTTTGAACACATGTGAGGCACGCGTGTTTGGTTATTTGATCAAAGTTTGATCACACATTTATGACCGTACCTCACAAGTATTCAAACAAGTAAATTATGTGACTGTGTCTGGCGCGGGCTTTACACTTAACTGGCTTCGTGTTAGAAAAAGGGGTAGGCAAAATTCAGGATATTTTTTGAGCTGTATGTAGATATTTTTACCCATCAAAATAATAAATATTTCATGCTATTATTGTTACCTACGCCAAAGATAGTGCAAATTAAGCAGATGCATAACAGTGCACTATGAATATTAAAATATCAATCCGTGTTTTCATAATTGAAAACACGGATTGATATTTTAATATTCATAATAATATTTTCATTATTTACATAATATTTATTCAACGTTTTTATTGATTTACATCACATGCTCTTATAATGCTCTTATAAGTTCAAGAGTATTGTTGCAATAGTGATATTTTAGGAGAAAAACAATAACCCGAGGAGGTCGAGATAAAACTTATTTTAATAATATTCTTATAAAATATAATGTTAACATTCGAATAATTTATTTCGAGTAACATAGACTCTAATACTAGAATAAAATTTAAATTTAATTAATTTAAAATTAAATTAAATTAAAATATAACCTTATAAAAAAAAAATTAAATAAGAATGAATTGACATGGTGATTAAACCATTCTATTAAGTACCAAATATCTGTGTTGCCATTGCGAGTAGTGGTGTTCCACGTGGGCTTCGTCTTCTCTCATAACTATTTTAGAATGGCGCATGTCATGCTCACAATATTAGCCGAAGAATAAGTAAGGTAAAAATGCTAATTCATCAGTAGATGTTTTCACTGGACATTATGAAAGAAGGCATTCAGAGGCCCTAGACAAAGTGACATTCTATCAGCGATAACGATGATGGAAAAGGCAAAAATGTATAGGACTGGTATAAGCTATCGAAAAGCTTATGTCAATCCTGTTGAAAGTCGTTGTAGAAATACGAAACGCTTTCGAAGCGATTGTCACTTGTCTAGGCCCTCAGTTTCGCATCTTTAACTATAACATACTCTATGCCATCGCGATAGATATTATATTAACCAAAAGTATCATCGGTTAGCCAATCGTCCTACCCGTTGTTTCGGTTTTGGAAACACCATAACATTATTCACATGACATAACTAAGGGAATGTATGGGAATCTTGCGTCACTTACTTGATAACTTATTTAAACTGCTCGTTAACATTGTTTAAGATAGTTAAAAAATATTGAAAGTTATTAATGGTTTTGTTATTCAAATATTTAGAAATAGAAATTCGTTTATTGTCCAGGTAATACAGTAAGCAGGTTTACAGGTTATACAATATTAGGTACCTATAGCTAGGATACACAATTTATTTACCAGTGAGCCCCAAACTAGACAGTTAGTCTGTATCTTGGGGCTCGGAAAATTTGCCGCGGTTGGTCCTAGGATGGGAGACCATCTTTACATACCTCAGTGCCTCGGCTGTTATTTGTAGATCTTTGACTGTTGTTACGGGTCGTCAGAAGCTCGAAAGTCTGACAAATAGTTTTACCAAGGGGTACCCCTTGGTAAAACTACCTATCGCGTTATTTATTAACTGGGTTGTTGAAGTCAGATAGGCAGTCGCTCTATGTAAAATACTGCTATTCTCCTGCATCCGGTGCGGTTAGACTGGAAGCCCACCCCAACGTAGTTGGGAAAAGGCTAGGCAGAGATGATGATTTCTCTTTGAGTTGCCATCTTGGTAGTTCCCCCCTTTCTAGCTATTATCGTTCTCATGGACATCGAATTTTTTTTTGTTTTTTTTTGTGATATGGGCCAGCTCTTGCTCTCATTCTTGCTCAAAACTTTCCTCACGAAATTTTCCTCACTCCTTAAATGCCTCCTCGCACACTTCTACACACCCTATACACATCATCATCATCAGCCTATAGTAGTCCACTGCTGAATATAGGCCTCTCTCCAATCCCCTGTCATTTAACTCGATCCTCCATCCAGCCATCCAGTTGCTACCTGCCACCCTGCGAAGCTGCTAAGCAGGTTGATTAGTATGTCAAATGTATTGTAAACACATATTTAGTACATGCTGTCCTTTAACACAAGTCATCTCCATCCGGTTATATACCTATTTCCCAGACTGTGCGATACACACTAAAGCCTCGTTTAGGCGGGACAGTTTCTCGACCGATCATGGAAGAGCGAGAATTTTCATGCGATAGGCGAGTAGCGCTATCTTGTAAGAGGGACTCGTGGCTAAGCAGCATGCGTTGATCGACCAGGGTAGAGCTACGCTTACCGCTTGCTCGCGCGACGCGACTTTTAACAAAACAATTTCTGGGAAAACTTCACGGCGGTTAATGCGGCGGCGTCGCGTCGCAGGGTAAAAGCTCTTACATACTGGTAAGAGCTTTTACCCTGCAACTGATTGTGGAGTTCAGATAGGCAGTCACTCCATTCTGGTATTTATCAGCATCTGGTTAGACTGGAAACGGACCCCAACTAATTTTAGAAAAAGATTAAGCAGACGATGTACCTACGCCTAGAAGTACTCGTCTCTCGTCGGTCGAGCAACTCTCCTCGTGCGAACGACGCTTTATGGTAATGACAATAACTGTAGGTCCAAGGTTAGCTCCTGAACCTGATCGACTGGTTTGGTTTCGATTTCCCTAGCTAGGGCATGGGTTCAAATGCAATAGCGGATCTATTCATAGATATCGACCTACTAAACACTTCTCTACTACTTATTTGTTTTTTAAGTCTTATAGAGAAAACAAAAAAATAAAGAATTAAAAATTTTTTCCAAAAAAAAAAAAAGTCGGTTAAAAATAGGCCAAGTAGTGCGAGTCGGACTCGCACACGAAGGGTTCCGTACTACCGTAGAATATTTAACACGTATTATATACAGGTTGTTAGGGTAAACACCGTTATCCTTGCAACCAGTGGTTTGGTTTCATTTATAGAACGTAAAAATAATGGAAAATTACAGCTTTATTTTTTATTTTTTTAAATCTACATTTTACCACAGGAGACGTAAGTTTGTTGCCCTATGCGCTAGGGCAACGAACTTGCGTCTCAACACGGGCGCGGGGTGCGGGACGTGACCTGACCGGCCGCGAACGCGACCCCTCCTTCAGTCTCTCAGCTATTTCGCTAGCGAGCACGGTGTCGGATAGAAACCTTTTAAAATTTTTTAATGAAAATAACGCAATTTTTTTGTTGTGTTCGGTCATTTGTTCTTATATTTAAGTCAACTACCCATGGTTTGAATGACAAGAGTGTTAACCCTTACATCCTGTATATATATATTTTTTTTCCTGTCCTATGCTGTCCCACTCCTGGGCAAAGGCCTCCCACCACTCCTTCCATCTTTCCCGAGCACGCGCGTCTTCTTTCCACACACATATCTATATATATAAAAGAAAGTCGTGTTAGTTACTCCACTTATAACTCAAGAACGGCTGAACCGATTTAGCTGAAAATTGGCAGGGAGGTAGTTTAGAGCCAGGAGAAGGACATAGGATACTTCTTACACAAAAAAAAAATATGAAGAAAAATCGTTTTCTCATACATTCTGTATAGAATGGGTTTTTTGATAATATCTCGGTAGATAGGTAGGTAGGTGTAGGTAGGGTAGGTAGGTAGGTAGGTAGGGTAGGGTAGGTAGGTAGGTAGGGTAGGTAGGTAGGGTAGGGTAGGTAGGTAGGTAGGTAGGGTAGGTAGGTAGGGTAGAGTAGGTAGGTAGGGTAGGTAGATAAGTAGGTAGGGTAGGGTAGGTAGGTAGGTAGGTAGGTAGGTAGGTAGGGTAGGGTAGGGTAGGTAGGTAGGGTAGGGTAGGTAGGTAGGGTAGGTAGGTATGGTAGGTAGGGTAAGTAGGTAGGGTAGGTAGGTAGGGTAGGTAGGTAGGTAGGTAGGGTAGGGTAGGGTAGGTAGGTAGGGTAGGGTAGGTAGGTATGGTAGGTAGGGTAAGTAGGTAGGGTAGGTAGGTAGGGTAGGTAGGTAGGTAGGGTAGGTAGGTAGGGTAGGTAGGTAGGTAGGGTAGGTGCGCCGTAGATATGTACTTGCTACCCGTTGGAAGCCGGGGCGAGCAGCTAGTATATTATATATACCTACATATTATAATAATACGTAAAAATTTCAACAGTCTACTTATTACGGTTCATGAGATACAGCCCTGCTATATTGCTGACGGACAGCGAAGGCTTAGTAATAAGAAAGAAGGTTTAGTAATGAGGTGCCTTTTGAGTACGGAACCCTAAAAAAGTGGCTATGCAGTGTATGCGAAAGCCATTTTAGCCGACGAAAAAAAAGGAGGAGGTTCTCAAGTCGTCACGTATAATCCTTTTTTATTTTTTATTATGACCACGCATAACTTTTTATTCTTCCTCTAAGTCTGAATAAACGGATTAATGAAACTAAATTATTATTGTGTCACTGAAGAGCAACTTAGGGTGCCGACACTACTTTTAACTTACTAACAATCGGGGGCGACTTAGGGTATCTAATATTCAAAGGGGCTAGTAGATACATTCAGGCAATTAGGGGCGAGCTGAGCCCACACCAATGCATTGGATACAGAGAACGGATGAGCATTGATTAAAAAGCTATCAGTTACTTTCTCTGTGCATTTCTGCGATTTTAGACAATAGGGAATATGCATGTATTTTTTTAATATTTTTATTCGATAGTTTACATCGTTAAATAATAGTAAAAAAAAATTCGACGGCAAAAAAGCAATTTAAAGTAGTTAAAAAAATGTTTAAAAATATCCAACCGATCCGGGCTATTTAAACGCCCTCCATTTGGCGCGCTTGGTGTGGTGACGTCACAGTTCGTGAAAACAGACAAGCAACTGTCAAGCCAACGTCAAACACTCCTTTTTCTATGAGCGTTTGACATTGACTTGACACTTGTTGATTGACTTGACATTGACATTTTGATTGTTAGCCCGGATTGTTACGTCACATCCGCTCTTAGCCTTTTCAAGTATTTGAATTACCCACAGTTTTTTGGGACTTTTAAAAAATTAATTTCTCGCTCAAAAAGAAATTTTATTCAAAAATATTGATGGAGGCTTAATTCTGAAGTAACATAGTTTATAGAAAAAAATATTTGACCCATATTTGAATCACATGCATATTCCCTATTTTCCTCGAGCACGCCCTTTTTTTTTTTTTTTTTTTTTGGGTGGGAAATCATCAAATGACTTCTCCCGCTCTGGGCGGAGCGGAAGGGCGTGTCAGACTCCTGTTGCCAGGGTCCCGGTATCCCTTTCGGACTATTCCGCAACCCCGGCAGGCATCGGTCCTAACGGACCCCGTCAGGTGTGCTGACATCTCTTTGAGGCGCGCGTGGAACACGACGCGCCATCGACCCGGGCCTGGTCATTATCGGACGGCGAGCTACCCATTGCTCGCCGTCCGCAAGCCCGCGCCTATGGTGGCCGGGAATCCGCCTGGGATTCCCGACGCCCAGGGTGTCTCCAGCGGCGGCGATTAGGGGCGTGAGGGCGCAGGCCTTGCCTCTCCCTCACGCGTTCCGCCTCCTCCTTCGCGAGCATCACTGCTTCGCAGAAGGAGGTGACCGCCTCCCATGCCCTCTCGCTCCGTACCATGGCCTGGACCAGGGCCGGACGCGAGAGGTCAATGCCGCCAATCGCCTCCACGAGGACACGGCGGTGCTCCGCCCAAGCAGGGCACATCTCCACCGTATGCTCCACCGTGTCCTCCGGACGATCCGCACAGTGGTGACACCCGGGCGTTTCCTCCCGCCTAATCCTACACAGGTACCTCCCGAAGCTGCCATGTCCGGTGAGGACCTGCGTCAGGCGGAAGGTGAGGACGCCGTGGCGCCTCTCCAACCACTCCTCAAAGAGGGGACTTATCGCCGCAATTGTGGCGTGCCCAGCACTGGGTTGCGACAATCGCACTCTCCATGCCGCCATGAGATCCTGCCGGAGCTCTGTCCGCTGTGCCGCGATTTCTCGCGGCAGCGGAGTTACGCCCCGGCGCTTCATCTCCTCGCGCCACTCCCAGATGTGCGCGAGGACCTTCGCCTCCAGATCCCATGGCGGTAATCCGGCAAGGAGGCTCGCCGCCTCACGAGAGACCGTGCGGTATCCCCGGGCCAGCCTAATGGCCATGACCCTTTGGGACGCGTTCAACCGGCGGGCTGGCCGCAGCCTAATGGAACGCGCCCACACCGGTGCCCCGTAAAGGGCCATGGACCGCACGACCCCCGCGTAGAGCCTCCGGCAGGAGGCGTTTGGCCCCCCAAGATTGGGCAGGAGCCGCCCCAAGGCGGCCCCGGCCCGGTCCAGCCTGGGAGCCAAACGACGGAAGTGCTCCACGAAGTTCCACCGGCTGTCGAGGACGAGTCCTAGATACTTCATCGTCGACTCGACGCCGATGTGAACCCCTCCCACCGTTATTTGGGAACCCGACAGTGGCGCGTTCCGAGGGCCATGAAAACACATGACCTCGGACTTGTGCAAGGCCACCTCGAGTCCCAGCTGCCGGATTCTATCGACGATTGTCGCAACCCCGCGTGTCGCTAGTTCGGCCGCCGCCTGGTGCGACCTCCCCTGTGCCAGGACCAGCGTGTCGTCAGCGTAGCAAACTACACTGACGCCACTGGGGAGGTCGGCGCGCAGCACCCAGTCGTAACCGATGTCCCACAGATGCGGCCCCAGGACCGATCCCTGTGGGACACCGCACGACATCTCTCGCCGGTTCCACACTCCCTGGTGACCGGGGTAGATGACGGCCCTGTCCGTCAAATAGGCCTCGACCACACGACAGAGGTAGGTCGGCATCCGGTGGTACCGGAGTGCCTCCCTTATGCAACTCCAGGGCAGGGTGTTAAAGGCATTGGCGATGTCTAGAGACACCGCCAAGACGACCCCACCCCGGGCCACAGCATCCCCCGTCGTGAGGGCCCGTACGCGCATGATGGCGTCCACCGTAGAGCGCCCTCTGCGGAAACCAAACTGGCTCTCCGCCAAATCCGGCCCCTTCCGCACCAGCCGCCCGACGAGGCGGTTTGCAATTACTCTTTCAAAGAGCTTGCCCACCTCGTCGAGCAGCACGATGGGCCGATAAGCGGACGGAGAGACCGCAGGGCGCCCCGGCTTCTTTATGAGGACCAGTTTCCCCGTCTTCCAACGAAGTGGGAACTGGCCCCTCTCCATGCATGCGCTTAGGAGACCCCTCAGTCGAGGCCCGAGAGCCTCCATGGCCAGGACCCACGCCTTCCCAGGCAGGCCGTCGGGTCCTGGGGCGGTATTCTTGGCATTCAGCCTTCGTACCGCCACTCTCATTTCTACCTCGGTCACCTCCGGAGCATCGTCGTCGTCGTCGTCGGCGGTGTGGTCCGCTTCGAGCACCGCAGTAGGCGGAGCCATGAGTGGGGAGGTATGTTCCCCTCTCGAAGGGAACAGAGCGCTCACCACGTCCTCCACAAGCTGAGGCCGGAGACTCTGCGTCAGCGGGGGAGCCCCTCGAGCACGCCCTATAAGCATTAATTATTTAATGGTTTAACAAGCTACACTGAGTAATACTTACACAATTTTTACAGACCGTTGATATAAAAAAAAAATCTACGGTTAAATCAAATATGTACACACGGCTACACATCAAGCTATACATTTCCAGTATAAGCTGACCTCGCATTGTACGGAAATCCTATAGAATACGAGATCAGCATAAACTGGAAATGTATAGCTTGATGTGTAGCCGTGTGTACCTACTCTAATTTTATTTTTAGCAAGGTCTTTCAACCCAAAACCGACACGGAAGCAAAAAGAAACATTCACTAACATACACTATTACTGCTTTTACATCAATCATGTCAATACCCAAGAACCTAAGACCAAATAAATAATTATGTGGTCTGAGCCCCAGAACAAGTTTATTTTCATAATATGAAACAAATTCGTCTTTTTGTAAATCATAACAGAATTCCTTCGCGCTCTCTTAACTGGCAATGTGATTTGTCGTAAATAAAACAAAACTTTTTAAATTGGCTCAATGCGCGTGCGCAGTTGCGCATGTACACACGGCTACACATCAAGCTATACATTTCCAGTTTATGCTGAGCTCGCATTATATAGGATTACTGTACAATGTGAGGTCAGCTTATACTGGAAGCCTGATGTGTAGCCGTGTGTAATGTGGTGTCAGTGGTAACAAAACCAGTATAAGCAGGCCTTATATTCTATCGAAACTCCATAATACGCTGTATGTAATGTATGTAGAAGTGTAGGTGTATTTATTTATGTGTGGGTGTGTGTGTGTGTGAGTACCACGTTCACCTGTTGATGAAACTGACAGACGTTGTTAGCCATTTGTGCAATTCTTATTGGCATAGGTACAGTCACGGACTTTAATTGATGAGCCACCTTCAATCTTTCAATTTTGCAGTTTCATACATTCACGAGATTACACGATTAAACACGAACTCAAATCGCAAGCTCGTAAACAGGATGACAAATAAATTACTTTTAATCGGAAATATCCATATAGGTTGACTAATAAGTTCTCAATGATAAAAATAAATACAATGTTGCATTAAGTTTATCCAATCTATTTGATACCGACCTCGTTTGAATCATAGCTCATTAACTCGATAATTATGAAAACATAACTGAAGACAGTGACAGCTGAAATATCAAGATGACAAATAAATTACTTTTAATCGGAAATAGTCTTATCCATAGAGGTTGACTAATAAGTTCTTAATGATAAAAATAAATACAATGTTGCATCAAGTTTATCCAATCTATTTGATACTGACCTCCTTTGAATAGCTCATCAAGTCAATAATTCTGAAAACTTAACTGAAGACAGTGACAGTTGAAATATCGATGTCAGAGAATTTCTCCGTACGCTAACGTTACTATCGCAACAGCAACCTAGCAACAATTGTTTATCGTTGCTAGGTTACTGTTGCTAGACCTGCAATTGGTTGACTTTGAGTAGTCACTGCTGTCAAGTTTGTAGTTCTGCTCTCAGGCAGGTTAGCCAACCGGTAAAGATATGAAATATAATTTTCTTCTTCTAATACGAAGGCATATGACTTTGCGTGTCGGGAACCGAATAAACCCGATTTGCATTACACGGCTAAACTACGAACAGTGCCAGGTAGCTCATCAATTAAAGTCCGTGACTGTACACTGTGGAGTTTGGAGATTTCAAACATTTATTTTTTGCAAAGTGTCTTTCTTGTAGATTCAAAAATCACCTCCGCTCTGTGCATTCACGCTCACACGCACACATTTGCAATCAAACTACACCTCACTAAGTGCACACAATGTTTACAAAACTGCCCTCACGTCACTGTTGACAGCGCTCTCTCGTCTTGGTTTTTTATTTGGCTGAACTGATTATGATGAAATTACTAGAACATGAGACTTTTTGACTTTGACTTAGGACAAGGCCGTGAATATAAATTTTAAGGACACAGAATCTCAGATGTTTTTGGCGGACGTGACTATGTAGTGCATCTTTTGATAAAGATAAAGGTTAGAGGATCTATTATGATAAGCAGTGATCGGAATAGGTAGAGCTAATCTACCTAAGTTCGAAAAAGAACAGAGACAAAGTGGAGACGCTTTACGACGAAATATTTTTTCGGAACTAATGTCCCGTATTTCAGAACATTACTTAAGTACAACCAAAATTAGTAAAGTAAAACAACTATCGAATTCATTTACTGATTCTGTAAAAAAAATAAAACTACTGTTTTGCAACTGAAGTCGAGGTGTTGATTTGAATTTTAGTTCATGACATCTAATTTTACTCCACACCTACGCATTTATATTAAATGTACTTAAGTGATATCCCGAAATCCCGCCATTAGTCCCAAAAAAATATTTTAGTCGGAAGGAAGTCTCCACTTTTTTTGTCTCTGTTCTTTGAACTTTAATAATAATAATTTTTATTTCGCTTTGTATATAATTTTAGTGTTAGATTGTGTATAAAAACATATGATGAATAAACAGTAATAAAATACTTAAGTAATGTTCCGAAACACGGGACATTAGTTGCGAAAAAATATTTCGTCGTAAAGCGTCTCCACTTTGTCTCTGTTCTTTGAACTTTAGGTAGATTAGCTCTACCTATTCCGATCACTGATGATAAGGTAGGTCATCTCAACAGCTGTAAGTAATACCAATAAATAACAGGTGTAAAAAGACGCTTAGCGAAGCCGAAAGTCACTTGTTATTCCCGTCATTGCGATCATATTTTTTGTGGTGGACCATACCTGGGAACTTTCTGGTTGCGGAGATATTGAAGGTCAAAGTTCCAAGTTATTCAGACGTTTTCAAAGAAAGCATCTTTTAAATGCTATAACTTAATTTTAAATACCCCTAGAACCCTGAACTGTTGCATGCACCCATAAATTGCAGTTTTGTGTACATCTTGCTGCGACTGAACACTGTCTCCCAAGATACAGGCTCCTGGCCTAGTTTGGGATTCAGTATCAGTACACATATATTGTTACAAACATCCTAAGACTGTTCATACTTAAGTACCATTGTTGTAATTTTTGTGTCAATAAACAATTTTTAATTTTAATTTAATTTAATTTAATTTAATTTAATTTAATTTAATTTAATTTAATTTTTAATTTAATTTAATTTAATTTAATTTTAAACACAATGTTTTGCGTGCGTTACGTTGCGCACTACCGAAAACAGCGACTTTTCACAACAACAAAAAAGTCGTTCCCAGCAATTATTTTTGTGCAATGTAACTTAATTTGATGTACAGAATGCGTAGTTGACGGCTATGTGATGGGTCTTTTTACACCCTGTATATAAGTATTCCAAGTTTCAGCTCTATCGGATGCCAGGAAATGCTTGAAAACTGGATGACGAATGGTGTAACCGTAAACGCATACAAACAAAGCAAGCTAATATTATAAAGCTTGTAAAAACAAAAGATCTTCTTCATTCCGCAGCACTGGGGACCTAAAACAGTCACATTAGCAATTCCTAGAAAGAAAGAAAGAAAGAAAAATTGTTTATTCTGCACAAACTAAACGCACAATACAAAATAAAAAATGACATTTACTAGAAGTACAAATTAGCCAAAAGCCTCGTATTTACAATAAGAAAATTAAAAAAAATGACAAATTTTGTCTATTGCTTGATGAGAGCATACGAGCATTCCTCTTAAAGCAATTTATTTTCTGAATTCCCAGCTGTCAATTAGCAATTTCTCTAATTTGACACAAAAGCAATTCGTAATTAATTCGTACTATGAATTGCCTGCAGATCATGATTATGAATTGTCAGTTTGTGACATTTTACGATGATTCATAATATTTTCCTACTAAGATTCTGCTAAAGTGGCCGTTTTAAGCCCCCAGATGAAGTAACTTCGCATCCAGTTCTATCGCTCAGCTGATTGGCCAATAGGCTCGTCTTACCGCCATCTTCCTACGACATAAGATCCACGTCTTATTACGTAAATTATATGTTTATTATATACATATTTGTAATGTTACGGTGCACTGATCGTATCGTGTGTCTGCTCGGCTATTAGGTGATGTAAAAGAAAATATTATATGGTATTATGCTATGTGGTAAGACTGGTTGATATACAGGCTGTAAGGGTAAACACTCTTGTCATTCAAACCATGGGTAGTTGACTTAAATATAAAAATAAATGACCGAACACAACAAAAAAAAAACGTTATTTTCATTACTAACAATAGTCTTTAAGTTATCTTGTATACTAACACTATGGACGAATGTCTGAAATAAATTATTTGAATTTGAATTTGAATTTGAATTAAAAGATTTTAAAAAGTTTCTATCTGACACCGTGCTTGCTAGCGAAACAGCTGACTGACTAAGGGAGGGGTCGCGCTCGCTGCCCGTTAGGTCACATCCCGTACCCCCCGCCCGTGTTGAGACGCAAGTTCGTTGCCCTAGCGCATAGGGCAACGAACTTGCGTCTCTCGTGTTAAATATTTAGGTCTATAAAAATTAAAAAAAAGTTGTAATTTTCCATTGATTTTACGTTCTATAAATGAAACCAAACCACTGGTTACAAGGATAACGGTGTTTACCCTAACACCCTGTATTATGCGTCTTGTCTGAGATGGTCAACTAAGTAATAATATTCATGGAGATGATCTATACCAGTTATGTATGGATAATGTCTCGATGGTATAATAGGCGCAATTGCTACTGCTTAGCATGAGATCCTGGATCCTGATCCTCTCTACATCCAGCGCTCGGTGTGGTAACACGTCGCGTTCTGGTTTGCAATTGGTCAATCGTCATCCTGAAGATGCCTCGTTGAGAGGTGAAACACGTGTCGATTTCTTACAGGGTTTTTTCATGACTCTTGAAGAATAGTAAAGCGGAATAGGTTACTAAATATATCTACGTCTATTGTATTTTATAATGGATTTCCGCAAAGTCTCGCCTGAATCAATTAACTATGAGATCCTGGGTTCGATTCTGGGGTCGGAGAAAGTGTTATTAGGTTTTTCATCGGGAATTTCTGAGTAGCAGCCCGGAATCTGGATTTGTGTCCGGTTGATGGCAACAGGTTGGCACCCTAACATGGCAGTTAAACTTTCGTGAAATGTGAGTGTACTATGTACCTCTACCTAACCTTTCGGAGAAAAGGTTTTCAGAGACATCACCCAGGGGTGAACTATTTTAGATCTTCGCCCGTCTACTTTTAAGTGACATGCCTTTAGCATCCATGAGATATGGCGATAACTTGAAAGTAGTGTATAAGGCACACCTTATTCCCTACTTTCCACACAGGTCGACACAGGTTCCCGATCTGGACGTGTCGTCGGACGTGACGATCAGACCGGGAACCTGTGTCGACAGCTAACATTTGACCACGGCAGCATCGTGACACATGACTTGCTCCTAATTATGGAGAAGGGAAGGAGATAACAATCAGTAAAACATTTTCAAACTAAGGGCGAGTTTTATCAATCGCTCGCTGTCAGCAAATATTTCACAACATTCAATAATGATGACGCTGACAGCTCTTGAGAATGGTTTAGATTTTAAATAATACAAGGGTGTAGAGTATGGGCTCAGTTCGCCCCTTGGATCTTGCCCCTAATTGCCTAAGTGTATCTACTCGCCCCTTTGAATATTAGATACCCCAAGTCGCCCCTGCAGGCGTAGCATGGCGTTTTCGATCTCTGCGAAGAATAGACATAGCTTTTTCTATACAAAGTGACAGTTCGTTTCTTCATTTTTGACATGCACCGTAGAAATCTTTCTACAATCTGTCATTTTGTCTTTCATTTCTAACGATCTTTGTCTAGGTCTTTTTATATGTAGACTATTTCGGAAGAAAGTTTTCTATCCTTACTGTCAAAATCACACTGAAAACCGATAAATCCTATGATAAAACAAAGAATTCTGAGTCGAATTATGTAAAAGAGTGAATTTCGTAAAAAGTGCAGTTGACTCTTTCTATTTTGCTGCCGTCTCGTACTGTTTACTGTCTACAGGAAACGTCATTTTTGTCTACTCTTCCGTCGACAAAACGGTGCTCATGCTACGGCTGCTGATAGTTAGTTAGTTTTTAAATATTTAAATAAATATTGTTTGGGAGTAGATGTGCACATTGCGTTAAATTTTTGCCCTTATTCGTTGGTTTTGCTCGCCCAAAGATATTGGAAAACAAGTTGATGTATTATCTACTTTTTCATTGCAACAACGATTACCTAACACTCTCTAGCATTTTAATGAAATATTTTATAAAAAACATACCAATTAGTTAAGTTTCAGTTACATAAGCGTTAAGTAACCGAAGGTTAACGCGAATTAACTTAACCATAACGTTTAACGATTGCTAACTATGAACTAAAAGAAGGTTATGTGTAAACATACGGTTCTTAATCTTTTCTGTGACTGCACCATTTTCAACTAACACTTTTTTTTCTGCTGGCAGCACTGGTGACAGGTCATGAAAAACGACTTCATAGTTAAATTATATAAAATATCATCACGCCTATATTCCCCGAAGGGTTGAGCAGACGTGTACCTACAGTAACTTTTTTTTTTTTTTTTTGAGCGTGGGTATCATCCAATGACTTCGATGATACCCACGCTCAAAAAAAAACCCTCCCGCTCTGGGCGGAGCGGAAGGGCGTGTCAGACTTTTACTGACTAAAACCCACCCGTGTTCTTTCAGTTGCCTGTTACCAAGGTCCCGGTATCCCTTTCGGACTAACCCGCAACCCTGGCAGAACTCTACAGACGCCTATTACTTATTCACACAAAATCTAAACATTTCTCGTATTATACAGTACCTACACCCAAATTTCGACAGTTATGTTTGAGTCCCAGTAATAGGGGGCGAGCCTATTGCCATCAACCGCTAACAGGGCACAAATCCAGGCTCGGAGCTGCTACTGAGAAATATTTATTAATCTTTAAATATGTGTTAAATCTATTCTTTACCTTAGAATGTCTGTATAAAGTGTCACACTCAGTATTTGTGACGTGTTGTTGTTATGATAATTGAAACAGTTTTTTTTTTAATTGTGAAATGGGCCTGCTCTTGACTTTAATCTCGCCTGATGAAAAGCGATGGATGAAATCTACGACGGAGCGAGCGTGCCCAGAAGATGCATGTTCACTTTTGTTTTGAAGGCTGACGGTATTGTTCAAAACGTTCTCCCGTATGCTCTCATACCGTCTAATTAATCTCACATTAACCTACAGGTGAGATGTTTCGAACAAGAAAATAATTAACGATTTTAACACGAAACTACGTGCGTCGATGTGAAGTGCGTTATCTATCATGTGTACATAATAATTTTTGTATCATTGCGTTAGTATTGTGCATTTCCATGGTACAATATGATAATACATTGAAAGGTAATTTTTTACCGTGGGAGAGCCATAACTTGGAAAACAGAGGCAAAATGGTCCGAACGTAATACCTACAGGATGCATTTAAGTACTCCTTTCATATTTTTTTTATATTGCGACTTTGTAGCCACATTACAAACGATGCATCATCTCTTGTCCACAGCACAACTGATGCATCACCCCTAGTCCACATCACAAAAAATGGTCGATCGAGGATATCAGGATGAGTAACCCACTCAAGAATTCCATTTTCATTCCCAGAAGCCAGAGTTGTTTCTATAGTACCCATACCCACTTATCGCGAGATACGTTTAACGGGTAACCCGACCGAAGAATGAATCCATTTTATATTACTATAATATAATAACGAAAAGCCATATCCTTTAAAATTCATACCAAAAATTACATTACATGATCTGACGTAC
Organism: Lithophane semibrunnea; assembly: GCA_947363905.1. Taxonomy (NCBI): domain Eukaryota; kingdom Metazoa; phylum Arthropoda; class Insecta; order Lepidoptera; family Noctuidae; genus Lithophane; species Lithophane semibrunnea. The sequence continues at coordinate 2,975,285 of OX376205.1, forward strand.
CTATTTATTTAGTATTATCTATTGAAGCAATTTGGCCAATGGAAACGAACCCGTGCCAAATTGGATGATCGCATAAACCCGAGCACATGCTAATGAAGCAAAACATATGAAATACAGAACCATCATTAGTTGCGAAGTTGAGTTGCGTAAATGTTGTTTTCCATGCTATTTATGGGATTGTAACTATACAAACAACGAAGATGTAGAATGAAATACATTTAAATTTAGAAGATGTAGAGTGAAATTAATTTAAATTTAATAGATGTAGAATGAAATACATTTAAATTTAGAAGATTTAGAATGAAATACAATTTATTGACAGACGTAGTGGTGATAGCAGTCTTTGTTATTATCAGGTATGAGGACGCTGTTGCTCATTGCCTTCAGTCCTTGATGTAATAGTCTTCTTTAGTGACATCATTCCGCAGATGAAGACTTCGTGGAGTAGACCAGGTTCCTGGTTCGAACGTGGGAAGTACAACCAATGTAACTGCTCTTTGGATTTTAAAAAGTCACATTAGAAGGTATCATCTTAGAATTAGGTACATTATGATCTTAATACCATTGACTAATTTGACAGGTGCAAATGTCAAACTCCAAACTGAAAAACAAACATCATTTGAAATGTCAAATTAGACTACGGGATTAAAAAACGAACTTTATTCTTAGACATGATCAATTGATCACTACCCCTGTCGGCTAATGAAAACATCGTAAATGATATATACCAAAGACATTTAAATATACTTACATTAGATGTACCCTTTCGTGTGATAAACGAAACCAAATAAATTCGCTCTAAAAATCTTTACATCATAAAAATACCTATGAACACACAATAAAGCGAGGTACCAATTTATCGACCTCACGACCTTTTCGTCTCCCCACATTACCAATCGAACTAAACTCATTACTCACCCAATATGTTACATAACTAATTAACAAATGACCCGAGAATGGCTGCCTTAATGAATATGTTTGCAGCACCATATAAACGAAGCTATTGTGATGTCCGTTTGTAACAAACTGCTCGGAAGACCCTTCACCTGGCCCTTTTGTTGGTAAGCCCTTCAAGATGGCAGTTCGATGCTACTGATTTTGTAATGCTTATTGTGTAATGGTTTATGTACAACTATTCTGCCCGCGGCTTCGACCGCGTGGTATGTCGATAAAAAGTAGCCTATGTCCTTCCCCAGGGTACCATCTATCCTGCCAGGGTTGCGGGACTGAAAGGGATACCGGGGCCCGTAGCAACAGACAACTGAAGGAAGACGTGTGGGTTTTAGTCAGTAAAAGTTTGACACGCCCTCCCTCTCCGCCCAGATCGGGAGGGCGTGTCAGAAGTCATTATTTGATAATTTTCAATCCTAAAAAAAAAAAATAGGGTGCCATCTATCTCCTTGCCAAATTTTGTCGAAATCCGTCCAGTGGTTTATGCGTGAAAAGGTAACATATAGACAGACAGACAGAGTTACTTTCGAGTTTATAATATTAGTATGGATGCTGCGCACTTACAGTCTACACCAAACCATGCAGCATGCCAACCAAATTACATTTAACTACAAAAATTCATCCAAACTTATTCTCTTCTTTGATCTTCTTATTTTTCATATTGGTTACAACGAACATTAAGAGACAAGCCAGTGCCAGTGGTGAAAAATTACAAAAAGTGTAAAGTGTTAGCGGGACTGAGTTCCCAACACGCGTAGCATGATCACCATAGAAACGGGTTTTGTCGCCGGAAGAATAGACAAAATGACAGATTGTGATTATCTGTCATTTTGTCTATTTTTCCGTCGACAAAACTCGTTTAGTTCTACTAATAATAAGATTAATGAACTTGACAAATCTATTCTTAGACCATCTTATAATAACCAAACAATTATAAACAGACACCAGGCTACTTCGGCCAAGGACGCAGAGAAAGTTGACCCACACCGTCTTGCATTTCCTGATGCCACGTAAGGCGTTACGTCATGTATGACATATAATGATATGAAATGTTTTATTTATCAGTTATAGCTACTTAACAATGACTTCAGATACGGTAGCAATGATATAATGGCCTGATTTTAGTTTTGTAACTTTTTTATGAGTAGCTGTTCCCCGCGACTTCGTCTGCGGACCAAGATGAAAAGAAGCTTATGTCCTTCTCCAGGTCATGGTCTACCCATGTGCCAAATTTCATCCAAATCCGTTCGGCCGTTTTTGCGTGAAACCGTAAAAAACAAACAAACCCACTTTCGCATTTATTATATTAGTTAGGATGAGTCATATTATGGTGATTTTTGGTAAGACCTCGATTTATCTCGGTTGAAATGTGTCTATTTAGATGGTCAGATGAACTGATGATAGCAGCTGGGCATTTCAGGATGAGCAGAGGGCCGGATGATGTAGGAAGACTTCTTGAAACTATATGAGCAGAGAGCAGGATGTTATAGTGCCAGAGGAGAAAGCTAAAATATCACGACAAACAGGCTATCATATCGGAGGCCCTAGACAAAGTGACATTCTTTAATAACATTATATGCGATAACAATGATGAAAAAGGCAAAAATGTATAGGACTGACATAAGCTATCGAAAAGCTTATGTCAATCCTGTTGAAAGTCGTTGTAGAAATACGAAACGCTTTCGAAGCGATTGTCACTTGTCTAGCCCTCAGTATCTTTGCAAGGAAACTTCGATCTTATTTAAAAAAAATAACAAAAGTGTTTCAATTTGTTAGTTAATGAAAAGCAGTATGTTGTTCTTTATCTCTAAACTATTTTTTTCCACTGCTGGGCAAATATTTCGCAATATTATTATTCTTAGAAGCAATGCATAAAATAGAATGACCCACGAATAGTCACACAAGTGCAGCATAGTTATTAGCCGGGCATCCTTTCACTAGCCTAGTGTACAGTCTACGGCCACCGCCTCAGATAAATTGCCACTTGAACAACAAGAGGATTTCGTAACTTTAACCACTGTGTTGTAGAATGTATAGTGATTTGATATAACTTGGATAAGAACTCTATTATGAAGAGACTATTATTTTATTCTATGCTAGGTAGGTATGTAAAATATAATAGACGTAGTTATACATATTTAGTAACCTATTCCGCTCAACTATTCTTCAACGCAGAGACGCTCTGCGTCCAGCGCTCGGTGTGGTAACACGTCGTGTTCTGGTTTGCAACTGGTCAATCGTCATCCTGAGGATGCCTCGTTGAGAGGTGAAACACGTGTCGATTTCTTACACGGTTTTTATATGACTCCTGCAGAATAGTTGAGAGCAATAGGTTACTAAATATATCTACGTCTATTGTATTTTATAATGGATTTTCGCTAAGTCACGCCTGAATCAATTAACTAGTTAGGTATGTCTTTATCTCAGAAGTATGATATCGTAGATGAAAGGGTAGCTTGGGTTAATTTCTGGCTTTGAAGATAATCACGCTGTTCGATATTTTTTTAACCGATTTCATAAAAGGAGGAGGTTCTATGATCGTCTCACTGATGGTGGCGCGTGTGTTGGATCATTCAGTTCCCTTCAAAATGGTTGCGCTGAATGGAGCTGATCCACGCGTCATGTTCATGAACGGGCCCCGTCACTGGAGACTGGCCATCTCATTACTTACTTTACTTTTGAATATTTTTTTTTTGTTTGCTTTTACCTCTGGGTGTTTTTAACTTGGACGTCTTTCTATAGGATCGTTCTCAGAATATGTAATAGGTACCTATCATTTCAACATGTATGATGTAGCCAATATTTTGATTTAAAATTGTATCCATGGAGTGTCATGCCCGTTCTTCGAAAACAGTACAAGAAAAGTACTTAAAAGTACCGATCACGTCTCATCGTATTAAATCATAGATATTATTTTTTGGAAGAGAAAGTATCTACAATTTCTTTATGTCATTTATAAAACAATACGACGCTTCTTGGCACATTCCAGTATTGAACAAAATTGATGGTCTTGGCGCCGATAGGCCGATAAGTTGTCATTGGGTACACGTAGGTACAGTCAGCTTCGTAGGTTAATGTCGTTACCCAAAGTTTTTTTTTAAATCTCGTAGACTAATTTGACAGGTGGAAATGTCAAACTCCAAATTGAAAAAACAAACAACAATCACTTGAAATATTAGATTAGTTTACGAGATTAAAAACGGACTTTAGACCGTCGTCACGTAGTAACGTTCCTTAGTTTGGCCAAGCAACAGTCCCATTTTTTTTAAATTGTTCCTAAAAACTGAAATCAGTTTTTTAAAAACTAAAATAAAGACATAATAATATTATAAATTAAATTTCGCTTTTCATGTTTGTATGTTCCCGTTGTTCTTCTAAACCACGCAACGGATTTTGATGAGGTTTTCACCATCGTTTAGAGAATTTATTCCAGAAGGTTTATGTGTTTAATAATGCTAGTATTAAAGTTACATACAAGGTGGAGACGACAATACAACAATAAATGAAAACACTGGCAATACTAATGCATAAGAGTATTTTGGAACTAACAAATAAATCCTAAAATCGAAATTAAAAAAGTCATTTTTTCAAACAAACTAAATAGTATGGGGTTTGCCGATCTTTGACTAGCTATCGTAACTAAACTATTGGAAATATTTGATACGGAGTTACATTTTTTGTTGTATTGTCGTCTCCACCTTCTATAACTAAGAAATGTCGATGTTTTGTGTAGTCTCAATAACGGAGCGGGTCGCTATTATAAAAATAAAACATAAACTATGATCGATCTTACTTTTCCACTTCCGGATTTCGAATCTAGCGATGTATTTAAAACTAGTGTCCAAAATTAGGAGATATTGACGTAACATTTAAAAGTATGAGTGTACACACGGCTACACATCAAGCTTTACATTTCCAGTTTGTACTGATCTCGCATTGTATAGAATTTCCTTACATGCGAGGTCAGCTTATGCTGGAAATGTATAGCTTGATGTGTAGCCGTGTGTACTAGTGTACTAGAGGTGTACCAAATTGTCGTTACGTAACTTAATAGAGAGGTGATGATAGCTGTCGCTGTAGCAGATTAACACGTACCACGACAAAATCTGAATATACCTACCTACTGTTTAAGGCTTAGTTATCATACTTTTGAGACCATTACATTTTTTGACAGTCATAGATGTTGCTTCAAACATACCTACTGTCACATATTATGTCGTAGGTAATGGGCAATATTTCTCACATAACATTAAGAAAAAAAAGATGTTTGTCAATAAATTAACACAGATTAAGAGCCCGAGAGGCCTATTAAAAGTCAATCACGTTCACACAGAAGACTATAATTTGGTAGTAAAAAACTAATTAAGAACATAAAATCAGATCCTTAACACACAATTATTAAGATCTCTATGTAATACAGTATTATAACAAAAGTAAGTAGTTTACATTCTAATGCGTCTGCGCCTTAACGAACAGGTGACTGGCGCAAGCGGCATTCCAAATAAAAAAGAAAGGGTTTCCTACTTATCTATAAAATGTCTTTTCACATCGAAATAATAAAAATAACGTTACATATTAACATAATCATCTGTTATACAACAATGTATAATAACGATTTCTTTCTCCATATGAGAAGAATGCCTTATAATCGGCAGTGGGACAATCATATAGGTAGTGGTAATATTTTAACGAAGATGTCGGCCAATTTTATATTGTAATGTAATTGTGTAATGTAACGAATTATTTAACGCAATGTTCTGTATTTTTTTTTTGGCAAATTGTGTAATATTACTAATATGTATGTAAATACGAACAGTACAACTATCTATTTACAGTACTAAAACGTTTATGACCCGTAGAGCTACAAATTCTACATTATTAATGTAATGAATGCAAATACGAGCACCACATAAAAAATATCATAATAATTTCATCACCACTGCTCTCAAAACGGTGAAAGAAAACGGCATGTCCTAGAACCAAACATTCGAAGACATTTGTGACATTTATCAACCTGCACGGGGCCCGCGTGGTAGATTACCTTTACCGCCCACTCCCTCTCACCGAGAGGAGCCCTGTGTCCCAGCAGTGGGAACATTATAGGGTGACTATATGCTTAATATCTAATTGAACTAAAAATCGATACCAACCTAGCTGGGAAAAAACCCTTCCTCCAGCTAGCTAACAGCCACTTCATTTTTATCGAGGCAAGTAGCGTTGCCGATGACAGAAAGCTATTTAAATTTTAATGTGATAGTAACTGGTCGCACGTTCTTAGTATCAAATTTGGCTCCATTTTAACATAACATCATGCCTGTATTCCCCGAAGGGTAAGACAGAGGTGTAGCTATAGTACACCCACATTTCGTCAGTTATGTTTAAGCCTCATCTAAAGTAGACTCATCCTTCATGGGGTACTGTTTAAAATGTTACAATAAAATACCTCCCCACATACTCCAACTGAATGAAACAAAATTTAAATCTTGTATAAAACGCACACTATGCCGCCAAGCATATTATAAATTGGGGGATTACATCACTGACAAAAATGCTTGGCTCAGCGCTGGTCCAGCTCCACAGGGCGCAACAACTAATTGATTAGCATACGAAAATATTGTTGGAACTGCTGAAGATTGTAAAAACTATCTTTACATTGTATAAATTCAATCTCCTAGTATTGTATAACTGCATAGCACATGTGTGTGAGCACTATGTATTTACCTAAGTACTTTAAAGCTACCATTTACTAGGTACGTTTTTCATGGACTTGAATGTGCCCTGGCGGCTGAAAGCATGTCATGCTCACTTTCATGTCTCGCTGGTGGTGGCGTGTGTGTTGGATCATTAAGTTCCCTTCAAAATGGTTGAGCTGAATGGTGCTGATCCATGCGTCATGTTCGTGAACGGGCGCCATCAGTAGGGACTGGTCATCTGTTAGCTGCCACGGCTTATTTTGAGTTATTTTAATTTTTGAATTGTTTTATCTTTTATTTACGGACTCTTTTAACCTGCACGTTTTTCTACATTGTACTCACATGTATGATTCCAACATGAATGATGTAAACAACATATTGTAACAATATTCTGATTTAAAAGAGTGTCCGTGGAGTTTCTTGCCCGTTCTTCTCCATAGGAACCTACTACGCTTTGGAATGGGCAACTAGCTTCATATTTTCTGACTGACCGACCCTTTGACAATTCAAAAGTGCCTGTAATTGGTTTATTTGAAATAAATGCTTTGAGTTTGAGTTTGAGTTTGCCCCATGTAATAGGGGGCGAGCCTATTGCCATCAACCGGGCAAATCAAGACAACGAGGTGCTGGTGGGAAAATTCCGAATGGAAAACTTTATAACACTTTTTCCGACCAGGGGAACCCATGACCTCATGCTTTAAATTACATTTTTAGTGGACTTTACTTTAGTTCATTCTAAAACAGACGAGATTCTGATGATTAATAGACGTGAGAAATATTTATTACTTACGTAAACATGTTTTCGTCCACCTACATAGCGGAATCTATACAACTAGATTTTTGAGTTATTTCTAGACATGCGTGTGCGCATCTGCGTGTTAAACTTGATTTATTTTATGTAAGAAGTATATACGCATTTTTTTTAAGGAATGCGTGTATTGTGTAATAATTGTTACGATTATACAAAATCTTATGGATTGAGTAATATTGATCGTGGTTGTAGGCATCATTCTACGCCTGCCAGGGTTGCGGGTTAGTCCGAAAGGGATACCGGGACCTTGGCAACAGGCAACTGAAGGAACACGGGTGGGTTTTAGTCAGTAAAAGTCTGACACCTTCCGCTCCACCCAGAGCGGGAGAAGTCACTGGATGATTTCCAACCCTCAAAAAAAAAAAAAAAAAAAGGCGTCATTCTACGAATTAAATAATATATAACCTGTGTGTCATTCAGCATCGCTCAAATGGGTTTAGTATTATCACAATTAAAAGATAGCACTTATCATAACACCACGCTTTGTTTTCCCGAAGGGTTGGGCAGAGGTGTACCTATACTTAGTACACCCACATTTCGCCAGTTATGTTTAAGTCCCATGTAATAGGCGGCGAGCCGTTTGCCATCAACCGGGTACAAATCCAGACTCCGGGCTGCTACTGAGAATATCACAATTATTTAGTAGAATAATTAAATATTAATAACATCAAGTTAATCAATCTGCCTATCTGATCCTCTTGGTAAGACTGGTTGTCAGACTTTATGGGTTTCTGACTACCCGTATTACATAATATTATGATTAGACTACCTACTTATTCCTCCTGTGTTACTCCTACCTACCTCCGCATCGGCGAAAAGGGGTGATGTATTTTGTTGCTTTTTCAATAAGATGTTGATTGCCACTCAATTGATAAAGGTGCTATTGTATCTAAGCTCATGCAGAGAGGAAGATTCAATACAAATTGCACCTTTAACGCTCAAAAATGTACATTCAGGGAAATTAATTGTTTATTAAACTCTTATTTTCGTATGGTTAGTGACTAACCTGGTGTCAGAGTTTTAAAGCCGTCAAATGGCCTCCGACTTGGCTTCACATGCCGTCGCAAAATATCTCTCAGGCATGCCCGTTTCCTCACGATGTTTTCCTTCACCGTTTTTAAAGTAAGTGATAATTACCTCACATGACATTGACGTACGAAATTGACACACTATATACGTACGTTTTCCGTGTTTGTATAGCCATTTCTTAGACGATGATACGAACGATAAAATTTAAATTGGTAGTAAATTTTCTAAACAATTTTCACTGACTTAAACTTTACTTCATCCGTGATTCGTTCACATTAAATTACCAGAGAGCAATCTTCGCGCCAAAATGTCTCGCAATACCCTCAAATTAACATAAAAGAAGAAATCCACGACTAAAGTACACATAAACATATACTTATAATACTTATATACCCCTCGCGAATTTCTCTGGCATGCCTTCTCGTCCAAACGCAGAAATTATGCAAAATACCTATATACTTAGTTTTGTTCGCATGTTATTATATAATATAAATGTTGGGCTTAACCTTCTAACAGGACATTATATACGATAGAATTGTGGCCAAATTTGACATACGGGGCTCAAGAATGCCCAGCTAATACACTTATTTGGAAATATAACTATCTTCAACTCTGCACACCCATCTTGGATGATGTCCCTATGGACATCCCCTTCTTTCTCCATGTGAACCCTTACGTTGATCATCTTTATGTTTATAATATCCTAACTATCCTACTAATATTATAAATGTGAAAGTTTGTGTGTTTGTGTGTTTGGATGTTTGTTACTCAATCAGGCAAAAACGGCTGAATGGATTTGGATGAAATTTGGCAAACAGATAGCTTATAACCTGGATTAAGACATAGGATACTTTTTATCCCGATATTCCCACGGGATCGAGACTTACGCGGGTGAAACCGCGGGGCGCAGCTAGTAATATTATAAATGCGAAAGTGAGTTTGTTTGTTACGCTTTCACGCTAAAACGACTGAACGGATTTGGATGAAATTTGGCACAGGGATAGACTATTACCTAGAATAAGCCTTATGATACTTTTTATCCCGTTATTCTCACGGGATCGAGACTTACGCGGGTGTTTAAAATCGTTCCGGTAGTTATCGAGTTTATTCATAACAAAAAAAAAATACAAATCTTTCCTCTTTATAATATTAGTGAAGTGATGAAGTCATGTAGATAGTGTAGACAAGTAGGTAATGGTTTACTTTAGCTGCGAGCATTGAAATATGCTGTGTGCCCAGAAAGGCACTCTTTGCCTGACACCTGTTAATCTGAACCTATCCAGAGGTAGTGAAACAGAGCAAAAGAATACATATTTGATGAATGCAAGCACCAACATCGCGGCCACTTTTGAAAACAAAAATGCTCGTCAACCCAATCGTCCGTACATCATATTCTGCTCACAAATCCGCATAGAGCGACGCGCGCCGAATAGAAAGGTAGTGTGCGGTGAAAGCGAGCGATCGTGTCCTTGTAATAAATCTAGCGCTTCCTGCTCGGTGGTATTGTTTTGTTGAACAGGTTACTTCTTGGCTTCTACTAGTTCTATTATTATACACATAACATCACGCCTGTATTCCCCAAAGGGTTAGGCAGAGGTACTACCTTTACTCCACCCATCGCCAGTAATGTTTAACCTTTCGTATATTTCGTATTTCGTAATTACAGAAAAAAAAAAGCCATTGTGTCTCGCGTAGACCTGCGTTCCGGCTCTATGAAGGGTTAAATCCTGTAACAGGGAGCGTATTGCAGTAGTGTTTATTTATAAAACAATTGCTTGATGCACTTACAGTAAAAACCAAAGCGCGCAGCAAGCCAACAACAACATTTAACTAAAAAACTTCATGCAAACATAGATTTACTGCTTTATTATGTTTTAGAACTTTAGGAGTATGAGGAACAGGGTGTAAAGTTAACTCATCCACCATAGAAAAGGGAGGATCCTCCGACCAGACGGGTGTTGTGTCTGGCGGGCAACTGCCCAACGATTGATGTCGGGTTCTTGTATATATTTATGTCCATTGCAAGGTAAACTTTAATTGCGCGATGCAGGATTTATGTTTCGTTAGGATTTAAGTGTGACGTCAGGTTTTTGATGCGTAGCTCGCTTGTGGCGATGTAGACAGTAGGTACCTATATTGTAGTAATATTGATTTTCTACCTACTATTGTTAGCTTAATATAGGCTAGGCAGGATCTCTATTACATCAGATAGTTTCTGTTAATCCACCTGAAAAGATTTTGAATGAATGGATTCTTGAATGATAAACAAATCAATAAGTAAGTAATTTACAGGGTTATTGCTTATAATGTCGGCAATCCATTAAGGGGATGTAGGAGAGGTCATTTACAAAATGGCCCCTTTTGACTCCTACTCTATGCAAATGTCAACAATGTTTGTTGTAATTGTTTTATTTCCTGTGCGTGTCCCTAATAAAATAATTTTCTTTCATATAAAAATAAACGTTATCAGGCACAGCAATAGATACTCTTTATGGCTGATAATCGCGTGGTGGTTATTCCCTAGATGAACTCTTTCACATGTCAAAGTCAAAGTCAAAGTGACTTTGACTTATTTGACTTTTGACTTTGCTGATAATCGCGTGGTGGTAGTTCCCTAGATGAGATCTTTCACAAGGATCCCAACACTACCTTTCCAATTATATCGCAGAGCTTACCCAATCCTCTTCTCCATAAGGCTATCGAGACTTGCGCGGTTTGTTAACAGCTGCTCTAAAGACTTGGAAGCTCTCGGATCGATCAATAACGTGTTAGGTCAAAGATCACACATATGTGTAATGTTGGTGTTGAGTAAATAACTTTATTTTATAGTATGTGTGGGTAGTAGGTCTACTGTATGTCAGGAGCGTGCCCTTAGCTTTTTCGGACATATTATGCGTTCACCTAAGCATAGTCTGGAAAGGCTTTTGATACTGGGCCGGGTGGAAGGAAAACGCGCTCAAGACAGAGCACCAGCAAGATGGTCAGACGCGATCAAAAAGGTTGCTGGAGGCAGCATCTATCAAGCAGTCCATACTGCAGAAGACCGCATAGCTTGGAGACGCGTCACATGTGGTCGCGATCCTCAGCATTGAGGGAACGACGAAGAAGAAGAAGAGAAGTGGGTAGTAAGCTAAAAATACTAAAATTAGCTAGCGAAACTCTACACATGTGATGGGTATCGATATCTAAATACGATAATAAAATTCAAATTCATATATTTTTATTTGTAGAACATAGGTAAATACAGATGTCAATATTCATAAAAGTGAACACTATGTCTTGCCGTCAACGGCTCACAAATATTCTAATAATCGTAGTTTCTAATTAATTATTAATCAAAACAATTAAATCAACAATTTAACGTAAAAAAATCAAAATTAATAATCTAGAAAACATTCAATAAATCTGTAAATTATCCTAACAATATAATACCACATAAACACATTAAAAATTCAATTAAAATTAATAAAACATTTAAATTATTAAAAAGTAAAAAAAAAATATAAGTAGTAATAGTAGTAGTAGGTAGTAGTAGTAATAAAAGTATTGAGGATTTTTTTTTGGTGTCATTGACCGCTTGTAGTTTCAAGTGACAACACTACCTGCGGTCCATGAACCTAAATAAAATAATCATAAAATTGATTTATTTTAGTTTCATCGTGTTTAGATACTATTCCTACCTATCACTTGTGCGGAGTTACGCTAGATAATTTCATTTGACCCTGTATTAATATGCTCTCATTGTTAGAGTATAACGTCTTAATGTCATAATTAAATAGGTATAATCAGGGAAATTAATTGTTAAGCAAATTGACACCTGACGTATATTTGCCGTGATACAGTCAATTTATTGTTCACTATAGCTGCCACCAGCGGCTTCGCCCGCGTGTAATCTTTATAAATTATAGCCTATGTTACTCAAGGTAACTTTCTAATGGCGAAAGAATTTTTGAAATCGGTGCAGTAGTTTTTGAGTTTATTCATTACAAATATACACACAAAAATACAAATCTTTCCTCTTTATAATATTAGTGTAGATTAATATTTTCTAAATAATTATGCATGTTTATACAATATTTAACACAACAAATTATTTACAATAGGTACTAAATGAATAATTGAATGTATAACTAAATAACTATACAAAGTCCTCGTTCGCATCGCTGTCATCCGGAAACGTGCCCAGAAGACTGGCAGCATTGCCACGTTGAATGGCAATCCTAAATCTTTGGCTAAAGAACCAGCCAGCCCTCTGGTCACCTGAAGTGTCGACCAGTACATTTCAATTTCCAAAAATCTTTTTTTTTAAATATTATTAATACTAAGTTGGTGGTCAATTTGCTAAACAATTAATTCCCCTGACTCTACTTATATGTAGTAATTACAACCGTTTAGGTACCTAAACCTACTTAAAATATCAAACATTTCAATTCATTCCTGTAGAGGCTTTCCATGACATGATTTTACTCACTGCGTTTTTTACTAAAACTACAAAATCTAATAAATAACTGAATAAAGTCAGTCGAACTAGGAAACTCGTTGTTGTCGCTCTAAAAATACTAAATAATAAGAGTGATTTACTAAAGTCAGTAGAGCTAGGAAACTAGTTGTTGTCGCTCTAAAAAATCTATGATGATTGATCTCTTTGTATGTATGTGAGGCCGACTGAGAGTCGCCCTAGCTGAAGCCAATTATTATTTTCGTAGGTAAGTACTTAGAAAACGTTCAAATTCAAGGCACAATCCCATCTCAGCGACGACGGTAAAAATGTTAACAAAACTTGTCAAAAATTTCTCAATCTGTCAAAAAAAACCCTATATTTAATAGGGTTTTTTTTTACAGATCGAGACAGATTAAAAAGCGAACGTTCTTAAAAAAATGGCTCCTAATTATTGCCCGTCTGAAATCAAGGTAGTAGAAGGTTGGTGTATAGGACATAAAAAAAAATTGATCAACAAAAGTTACAACTCCGGAACGCAACAAATTCCTTTCAGTTGCAAATGTGGGCCAGAATGTATGAGTAATTATAGGTAGGATATTAGTTACCAATTTTACTTAACTGCTAACGATTAGGTACCTACGTGTTATGACTAGAAGATAATTACGTGCTAAGAATAAGATGAAATAAAATTCAAAGACTTAGTAATGATTTTTTTGGGGACACTTGCATCATCAAACGTCAGGGTACCATGGTTAATTGATTGATTATATTTTTTTATTCCTTAGTGAACAATGGATTTTATTTTTCTTTTTTGTTTTCAATTTTTTTTTGTAAGGGTAACTTTGTACAAGTGACATAGTTGTGAACAAAGTAGGTAAGTCAAGGGCTAATTACTCCTTTGGTATTGGTATGATATTTTCAGAAGATTTTCTAAATAATATAACTTTGCCTTCTCGAATTGTATGCACCTAAACAAAAAACGTCAGAGTTGCCTTTTATAAAGTGGTTTCAAAAATAAACCCAAATACAAATGAATGTGCGTTGCATCAAGATGTTTCGTTGTTTATAAATAATACCAAACTATGTTTGACTAGCGACCCGTCCCCAGCATCGAACAGTTTTTACGATTTAACACACACACAACATACATCATCAGCATCATAGACATCTGAATCTTATGTGATTCATAAGATTTCTGTATTATATTATTTAAGTTTAATATTTATGATTACAGTATTATACACATAAACCTTCCTTATTAAATTCTCTAAATTATGGTGAAAACTGCATGGAAAACCATTGGGAAATTAAGAAGAACTACGCGGTTACACATAATATGGACCTACAGTTAAAGATGAGTATGTTTTGATTCAAGAAGTTACGTTGTTTAAAAAAAAAACAAAAATATAGCAGTCTACGGTTTTTTTTGTCTAGTGTATTATCTTACAATCAATACCACGCCATTCATTGTCTTTCTGTTACGTACGTCTCTCAAAAAATAAATGAATGAATGAATGTTTTCTTTATGAAATAACAGTTCAAACCGTATCGAATGCTGTTAGATAACTCGTGATACTTTTATTGAAAGTTAAACACAATTATTTTCGTTTATTTGTCTCACTTATTTATCCTCACGCGAACTTACGAGCTTTAAATTGAGGACATGTTTTGCGGATTAAACATTATCTTTTAGAGTTTATTTTATCTTTATGTAATAGGTTGGTTAACAGGTCGATGGCCCATCTGATAGATCTTTGATGTGTTATCTACGATTATAGTATCACGCTTAGGATTCGTGCTGGTAAAATAAATAGATTACCTACTGAAATATTGTTTTATAGCAGGTGAATGGATGCAGCAATAGCATTTTTTGTTTCATTGTATCATTTTCAACGTTCTTAGAACCGCTAACGCAATTGGCAAAAATACCCATGCCTGTTGCTGGTGCACTTGCCTACCAGCTCGTTGCACGTGCCAACTTGTAAAATATTGACAACCAAACGGTTACCATATTTGTGGATTCCCAGGATATCATTGTTTTCGCGACAGACTTTATTCTAAGCTAACATTTTGTTTTATATTTTACTAGCTGTTGTCCGTGGCTTTGCCCGCATATATGTCGGAAATTATCGCACGGGATATAAAGTCCTAACCCAGGTCACGATCTACCTATGACCCAAATTTCATCCAAATCTGTTCAGCCGTTAAGACGTAAAAGCGTAACAAACGAGCAAACTCACTTTCGTATTTATAATATTAGTTAGGGTAAGCACTTTTCCAGTCACTGAAAAATCCTCAGAAACTACGGACCAGTTTTAATTAGTCATTTAAGTTAGTACAATAATGTAAATAGTTGTGTTGTGTATACAAGGTGGAGACCTAATGACGTTCTCGGTCTACATACAAAAAATTAATCAAATATATCCAATAGTTTAGTTACGATAGCTAGTCAAAGAGCGGAAAACCCCATAGTCGGCCCATCACTACTATTTAGTTTGTATGAAAAAATGAAGTTTTTAATTTCGATGTTAGGATTAATTTGATAGTTCCAAAATACTCTTATGCATTAGTATTGCCAGTGTTTTCATTTATTGCTGTATTGTCGTCTCCACATTGGATAGTCTAGACTATAGACTCTAGACTATATACACACACACTTTTTTCACACACAAATAACTCTAGACTCTAGAGTAATTATACCTAATATTTCATGTATATTTTAGTATCTTAGTTGCCTATTGAATTTAATAAAAAAAAGAATGTCATTAAAAAGTAAAATAAAAATAATAATTAGGTATTTATGTCCATTCTAAGATTTGTTATCCCTCAAATGCAACTGAAAGACTGTCTTCATAATATACTATTATGCCCACAATCCGTTTTTGTATCCGAAAAGCTAGACGGAAGGTGATCAGACGAGAGCAATGACATAATAACTCATTACGTAACAGTGCATGCCAATAGAATAATATAATAATATGAGAGCAGGAATTACCGGTTGCAGTAGGTATGTAGATTGTTATGGACAATTTATTGTTGGTTTGTGAATGGACCGGTCTTTTCGGGGCTTGAAAGTGGAAATAGAACTAATCCTTACTAATATTATAAATGCGAAAGTAACTCTGTCTATCTGTCTGTCGCGCTTTCACGCCAAAACTATTGAACCGATTTAAATGAAATTTGGTAGTCTAGAGCCTGAGAAAGGACATAGGCTACTTTTTATCGACATACCACGCGGGCGAAGCCGCGGGCGGAAGCTAGTTAAAATTAATTGAGTATTTCGGGACATCACCAAGCGGTTGGTAGTGTTCACATGACCAGAGGCCTGGACAATTTTTATTTCAAAGAATCAGCATTGCCATCCAACGTGGCAACGCTGCCAGCCTTTTGGGCACTTTTCCCACTGACAGCGACGCGGACGTATTTTTTTTATGGCCGCTGAGCTCTTTCTTTATTTTTTTCCCTTTACTTTGTACATTTTAGTGTTAGATGCATTGATTTAAATTTAAAGGTTAGATGTATATTATATTTAAGATATAATGTCAAATAAAATATTGCAAAGAAAAAAAAAACAAATATTTAGATGTTGATCAAGTTACTAATATTTGTGTGAGTCTACAGCAGTCACTTTCAAAGAAGAAATTACTAAGCTATTTTTTATTTGTGTTATTGAGTCTCGTAAAGCTATTTTTTCAGGATTTTCCTAGGTTTCTAGGAACGAGACCAATAACACATTTATTAAAGTTCTGGCAATTGGGGCAAAAAAAGAGATTATTCTATGATTTTTAGTGGAAGTGCATAATGTTACCTACTATTCTGTAAATCTACTACTATACTGTGATAAAGGTCATTTAGAACCGCAGTCACTGCAGTCTTGCTGAATTTCAGCGGGATCTCATACAATAATCAATTAATTAAGTATGCCTATTGATCTTCTAATAAGTAGGCTTCCAGCAAGTTGCAACACATCACTACATAATATTATAAAACAGTCCTCCACGTCCTCCGCCGCGTCTGTCTGTCTATTCGGGATAAACTCAAAAACTACTGCACCGATTTCCATGCTGTTTTCACCAATGGATAGAGTGGTTCTCGAGGAAGGTTTTAGTATATAATAACCGACTTCAACACGGGCTAAGCCAAGGGCACGAGCTAGTTCTATAATAATATTCCTATCTTCAGATCATCCTTCCATAATAACTGAAATTCCCACACTTAATCTCAGCTTAAAACTTTAAATAATTAAGCGAAAGAATGTTAATAGCATAAAAAATATATTTTATATCAATACTTCGGCCAGCGGCTTCGCCCGATATCTTTAAGATTATAGCCCATAGGCTATCCTACTTCCTACTAATATTATAAATGTGAAAGTTTGTGTGTTTGTGTGTTTGGATGTTTGTTACTCAATCACGCAAAAACGACTGAATAGATTTGGATGAAATTTGGCAAACAGATAGTTTATAACCTGGATTAACATATAGGATACTTTTTATCCCGATATTCCCACGGGATCGAGACTTACGCGGGTGAAACCGCGGGGCGCAGCTAGTAATACAATAAAGCCACTAACATATCATGAAATATTTCCGAAACCAAGCAAGATAGGTCCTTGAAGTTAAAAGCAACATTCAAGTATAATTAATAGGTAGCACATAAAAAACACCTTTTTTTTTTTTTTTTTGAGGGTGGGAAATCATCCAATGACTTCTCCCGCTCTGGGTGGAGCGGAAGGGCGTGTCAGACTTTTACTGACTAAAACCCACCCGTGTTCCTTCAGTTGCCTGTTGCCAAGGTCCCGGTATCCCTTTCGGACTAACCCGCAACCCTGGCAGGCATCGGTCCTAGCGGACCCCGCCAATTGTGCTGACATCTCTTTGAGGCGCGCGTGGAACACGACGCGCCATCGACCCGGGCCTGGTCCTGATCGGACGGCGAGCTACCCATTGCTCGCCGTCCGCAAGCCCGCGCCTATGGTGGCCGGGAATCCGCCTGGGATTCCCGACGCCCAGGGCGTCTCCAGCGGCGGCGGCGGTTAGGGGCGTGAGGGCGCAAACTTTGCCTCTCCCTCACGCGTTCCGCCTCCTCCTTCGCGAGCATTACTGCTTCGCAGAAGGAGGTGACTGCTTCCCATGCCCTCTCGCTCCGTACCATGGCCTGGACCAGAGCCGGACGCGAGAGGTCACCGCCGCCAATCGCCTCCAAGAGGACACGGCGGGGCTCCGCCCAAGCGGGGCAGACCACCACCGTATGCTCCACCGTGTCCTCCGGGCGATCCACACAGTGGTGACACCCGGGCGTTTCTTCCCGCCTTATACGAAACAGGAACCTCCCGAAGCAACCGTGTCCGGTGAGGACCTGCGTCAGGCGGAAGGTGAGGACGCCGTGGCGCCTCTTTAGCCACTCCTCAAAGAGGGGACTTATCGACTTAGTCCGCTGAGCCGCGATTTCTCGCGGCAGCGGAGTTACGCCCCGGACATAAAAACACCTAAAAACTGTTTAGATAATACGAAAGGACATTAAGAAAATAGTTTAATGTAGATAGATATTGAAACAGACAGATATAAAGTACGATTCATTATGTGGAGATTTAAATATGAATATTTAACACATAAGAGGATTAGGAACCTATTGCTGACGCCTATAACCGAAGTGACCCTAAACCATTAAAATAAATAAATTGAGATCAAACACTTTCACTATGAATGTTGTAGTAAACATAAGGTTTTCTATTTATATTGTTTGTTTATTATAACGCTATTTTAATAGGGCTAAGCAGTATTTATTTAGTGTTGTGAGAAGAAGCCTAAATAGGCTACCTACATTCAGCAAAAAAATGGGTTTAAGTATACACTAACCTTTCAGAGGATATTTTCATGAATTAAAGTTTTCTAATAGGTTATGACTTTTTTGCACCTAATGTTTCAATAAATAATGGAGGTTAAAGGTTCAGGCAGGCGCCTGTACCCATGACGTCTGCGGAGTTTAGCTAAATAATTTTATTTGACCCTGTATAGAGTGTGTAGATACAAACGATCACTCGATGCACACCCACTTTTGTTATGAAAGCCAGGTACCATTGCAGAGTTACCTTCTTCAAGTGAAGACTGCTTGAGATCAAGTAGACGATGTTAAATTATGACAGCTCATGGAAATATCAAAATATATACCAACCTACCGGTATGTTACCGTGGGAAACTTCTTGGACATTAGTATGTTAGCAGGCCTATTTTTAACAGCGGCAGATTGAACTGTTACAGTTCCACATAGTTCGATAGGAATTCTTCTATTCGCAGACAAGCTGCGTTAAAACTCCGACAGACGCGACGCGACGCGAAAAATTAAATTTTCATAGAAATGGTTCCGCCAGTGACGTGTCACGCCATCGCGTCGCGCCTGTCTGCGGTAGCCTTTAGTCGAAATCTAATTGGACCGATTTAAGCAAAAATTATCCACCCCACAACCTCGACAATTTCGAGTTTTTGTGACCTATTTTACTTCAAATAAGGTGTATTTTAATATGTCAAAGACTCGTATCTTTGATATGTTAAAATATACCTTATATATATAAACATAAAACACTAACATCTGTATATTTATTCGGTAGGCTTATTCATGAGTTTTGCAGTTAAACTGGTTAGGATTGCGTCAGCTGCCTTTCACGAGATGAGACGATCCTTAGGTCACGAATGTGGCCCAAACTTGCTGTAGGATCTTAGTAGTTGTTTGAGTAACTTGTAGGTAAAGTCTGTCTATTATTCCAAAGCAGGGCTGTATTTAAGGCAACATGGGCCATGGCCCCGGGCCTCCACAGAATAGGGGACGAAAAGTGTTTTTAGACAAAAAAAAACACATTCACAACACAAGGAACCTTTTATAATTTTCTCTTCATGTCTTGTATATGATACGTTAAATTACTTTGATACCAAAAACCAAATTGAATCAATTTCCCGAAATCCAAAAAGAAAATTGGGAGCTCCACTTCTTGGTTGCCCCTTTAAATCCGGCTCTGTTCTAAAGGGCTAAAATAAGAGAGATTTTATTTGGTATTTTGACATCGGACAGTTTTATATAGACTTTTGCATTCGGACAGACAAGCGAAAGGACATGGTGGTCATTTTCGACCCCAGCGACAGCATTTAGCATTTATTTAGAATAGCAGACTGGTTGACAGACAGTAACTGGGTTGTGGAGGTCAGATAGGCAGTCCCTTCATGTAAAATACTGGTATTCAACTGCGTCCGGTTAGACTGGAAGCCGACCCCAACATAGTTGGGAAAAAGGTGGGCAGATGGTGAGTTGTTAAGACTCCGAAAACCGAATATGTAATGTACAGACCTAAGCCAGATTGATAATTCGTAAAATCGATTGGTATTGCATTTTTCAACTCTATTTTTAAAATAACGTCACGTTTCCACCACACAACGAATGAATTAACAAGGTGTTACCCCATTCCTTGAAACATTAATCATGGGATGTCAGCATACAAAAAACAAGTTGTTGCCAAACTTGTGTTTCCTATTTTAGTCGCGGAAACTATTAGAGAAATGTTAAGACTTTTGTCAAAAAATGTTTCCAAATTCTCGTGGCTTTTTGTTATGGATATTAGCGACATTTTGGTCATTAACACTTTGAGAATTAGGTAGGCTTTGTACTATTGTACTGCTTCTCAGTTTTTAGAAGGCCTACTAGACAGGGTTTGTTATTTATTTAGAGTTTTGCAACATATTGTGTAACTCTATTTATGGATCTATACGAAATATGTATCTAGACGAGAGCCGAACATCGAATTATGACATTTTGTATGGAAAAAAAACCGACCCTATTTCCTCTTAATGTCCGATGCAATGATGCGATTTGCGATGTGTTTCAGCATTATGTAAGTAAGTAATGATTTTTTTTTTGTAGGTAATAAACATAAGCACTTACACATTTGCTACGATCTGCAGAGTTACTTCATATTCTAAGTTTTTTAACGTCATTAAATGCAATAGCAGTCGTAAGAAAAATTAAGAGACTAAAAACTGCTACAACGTTTAGAAATAAGTCTTACGTATAAGTCATTTCTAGACTGTGTTGACAATGGCTAAGTTGTTAAGTGACAGTCGGTAAATAATTAGTTGCAAATAAATACTTCATATTTGGCATATACATACATTGAGATGGATACGTCAGTTTTGATTTAATTCTTTCTTTTTATTTCATACTTACGCCACTTTGTAAAACTGTCCATGTCCAGAAGTGGACATTTAGGACTGAAATAATGATCACCGCGGTTCAATAGTTCACATATCATAATAAAAGTGAGAGCTTCTGCATCGCAATCCACCGGAGCGCAAACATCATGCAGAGGTGTTGCAACTAATGGATTCACAATTCGAGAGTCATTGAGTTATTTTGTAATTCTGTTCTAAACGACAATAATATTATACATTTGCTTCTTTTAAAACACGACCTTGCTCGTTTAGCGTGAAGAATACCTTTCTAAGATCGTAATAAGATGCTGTTTAGATGACCGCATGTAGAATAGCACTTTGACATCGTTGGTAATGATGATGACATCGTTATTTCCACTTGTAGCTATAATATTTTAGTTTTTGTCATGTAATAGGTCATCAAATAGGTCAGAACCTAGCCTTTCTGTAACACTGTAACGGATTTGCTGATACGTTAACTTGTAAATCTTGGAGACGAAGTCGAAGTATTGTTCCGACTGACTGTATAATTTCGCCAGCATCCATGAATTTTGAAGTTATTCGAAAAAGAACTGGAGCTACCTATATAGCTTGCAGAGTAAGCAAGCTGAAGTGGCAGTGAGCTGGCCTTTGTCGAAGGATCTATGGCCGGTAGAGCAGACGAGTTCTGGAGTGGGACCGCGAATCGGCAATTGTAGTATGGGACGCCCCCAGCTAGATGGACCGACGACCTTAAAAAGATAGCTGGGACAGAGAAGATGCGGAAGGCGGAGAACAGGGTGTTATAGCGCAGCTTGGGAGAGGCCTATGTCCATATCCAGTCCAGTGTACGATAGACTGAGCTGATTGATTGATTGATCTATGACTTTTAAACCGGAACATATACAGTACTCCGTGAAGGCTGCAGAGTTATAGAGGTAGGTATGGCGGTTTTTCATCCCTGAACGAACTTTTTCACAAGTAGCACTACTACTAGGGCAGGTACCATTGGGTTAGTTGACTTGACTGACTCACACTTGGTATAAAACCACGACATGTGATGTCCATCAAAGTGATCTCATTCATTCCACTAAGCATATTACGAAGTCCGCAGTGAACAGTTGCAAAGTAGGCTTTTCCAAGATAATTATGATGAGTCAAAGTCTAGAAATCGGAAGCATCGACATCGAAAGACCTTCTGAAATGTCCTTAAAACGAATGCAAATACAAACAATACTTAATTTAAACGACCCGGGGGCCAAGTCTACTAATTCACAAACGTGTCAGTGGTCTCACAATGATCAGTATAAGACAGATATGGCCATACAAAATCTGTCAAAAACTCATCATTGCGAGACCACTGACACGTTTTTGAATTAGTAGACTTGGCCCCCTGATCACTGAGACCACAATCAATAAACCCGATCCCAGTATTGTTAGCGTATCTACCAATTTCTACAACGTTACGAAACGGCCTTGTTACATATTTCTGTAACATATTGTGTGAATCCGGGGAGTTATCGCGATGCATTCTGTGTTCTGTGATTCACGGCGCGATGAGAGATCTCCTAAACGTATTTCTTTTGAAATCCATTGTTACTGTGTTCCAGTTTTCGTACATTAGACCAGTAATGACCAGGTGCCAGTGTTATATTGCTTTTCGTAACGTTTGAAAAATATGTTTTCGAATTGGTGCAGTGTTCTTGAAGTAGCATTGTAGAAGATGTTATCAGTCCTCTCAGAGAATCAATTTTGCAAGTTTCAATTGTTTTAAATAGTCTATCGCTTGTTAAATTCTAAAGTGTGTTGTCGTGTGTGTGAAGATTTTTAATTGACCTGTTGTTACTCTTCTACAAGGATAGATAAAATAGTTACACTTTATTGCACATCGGTTAGACTTCGTAAATTACTCTAGACTCTCATTTAAATTGTAGGTAGTACCCAAATGCTGAATGCAACAGAATCTTTTCAAAAGATCTGTCGTGACATGTCCTTTTTTGAAGACCACATGCAACATATTATAATAAAACCACTTTTTCAATTTCATCTGTACTTTCTAAGTTAATCTTGAGTGAACATCTTGAAAGAACCTTCTGAACTATATAAAATGCAGATAGCAAGTATGGTGGTTCATCAATGCTCTTATATCCTTTGCAAGACACATTCACTAGCTGAAATGATTGAGTAACATTACAGAAGAGAGATAGTTTCATCTACATGTGACAAAACGCTTTACTACAAAGAAGATCTCTCCAATAACAATGTAAAAAGCTAATTGGATTACCGAGTTGACTTTCTCAACGGTCAGCATTTCAGATTATAATCTAGGAAGCGTGGAATAATAGTGCTAAATACGACGTTTACGCAACCGCGTCGCTTCGTCTCCATTCGCCATTGTTCGAGTGGTTCCGGCCTTCCGGTGCTGTTTATTATTTTTAATTAAGTCGTATAGAGCGTGTGTGGAAGTGTGTCAGTGGTTTGTATGTTTGTATTGGTCATTGTAATGTGGGTTATATGTTAATCGAAATGTGAGTTTAGGTTATGGTTTTTGAGGCAGCAGCGCGTTGAACTCTTTTTCAGGGCAATAGACTAAAATATTCTGATTGTGAAATTTACAAAAAGAAATCTGCAAAATTGGTACTTTTCTATTTCATTCTTAACGAAACGAAAAATGATACTGACAAGTCCGCCTTTGTGGTAGCATTGACCTCAAGAACTGCTCGTCGTATTCGCGTGACACTTTCACCGCAGGGACGTAGGTACCTATGTTTATTTCCGGAGGACGTTGTGTGTGTGCGTCATCAAGACCCAGATTGGGTGGTCCATCCAATTTGGGTGCAGCCAATGACCTGCGTTGTGTCATCCATATCAATGTTTTTATTTTTTAAGGTAAGTAGGTACCTAATGGTTTTTCTTGGACTGCTTTCTTGACAAGGATTAACTGCTTAGGCTGGATTTTTATAGAGCGACTGGAGCCTTCGAATACCCTTAAATATTCACATAAATGAAGACGGTTCAGAGGTACTGTGCTTAACAGTTATGGTGTGCGGTCAAAGGAATGTGTTTGAAATTGAAAATTGCTTAAAGGCGCGACGCAACGGTGCAACGCGATTCTTGTAGATTTCCAGGAAGTTTTCTTAAAAATTGTTCTAGGAGATTAGAGTCGAGTCTGTCTGCGGGAGCCTATAAGCAATTTTCAATTTCAAACACATTCCTTTACCACGGAGCGGGCGCATGTCACTTTTTCGAACTGTTATTTTGGCAATAGCAATACCAATACGAAGGTACCCGGGATCCTGCCGTTTTGCCGAAAAGATTTTGCCCAAATTTCACTACCCAAACAAATTTTAGCAACCTTTTTTTATACCAATGCAATGTTTGGAATGATTTTAGTACGCACATTTTCATTTGGTCAAATTTTTACTTGGCAGAATATTATCAAGGATAATTTCATTTAGGCATTTGGTCTTTAATCAAATGATTTATTACAGCAAACAATCTTTAGATAATAAACGTTTGGTCAAATGATTTGTTAGGTTAGGTTAGGTTAAACCTGTGACCTACTACGCGCGGCAGCGGCCGGCGAGTGCCAGAAACGACTAGATTATATAGAAAAAAAAACAGGCTACCCGAAACTGACGACACTAAACATTTGGCAAATTTTATTTTGCGCCAACTGAAATATTTGACTACATAAAAATTGGTAAAAGTATTTATTGGTAACTATTTGTTAAACAAGTTATTTTTTAAACATTCAATTGCCAAACATTAGGTTTGCGTTACAATTATTTGTGAAGAGATTTTTTGCTAAGTAATATTTTGGCAAATGAAATTATGCGGAAAATTGTTTGGGAAGTGATAATTTGGCAATTTATTTTCGATGAAACAAGGGAGACTCGAAGGTACCCACCTACTTGCCTGCTCAGAAGAATAATGAAGTGCAAGTAAAGATTAACTAGGTGCTAAACAATTTAGGGGTTTATTTAGTTAAGTAATGATAAACTTGCGTAACCATACATTAGTCTCTTTTTAAAAACGATTATAAAAAAATAAAAATAAAATTCAGACTATTAGTTCCATAATTTGTTAGTAAGTTAGTAGTTTATAAATAAACCCTTTAATTAATTCCTTGGCTGTGCCTACCTACCCTGGGCTCAATGACGGCAATTGTTTGGTAGATACAAGTTCTCATTGTTATTTCTTAGATCATAGTACAAAGAGATGAAAAATCGATGATTTTCTTGCTTACGCATAAAACCACATTCTTAGACCTGTTTAGGCGCGAAATGTATGAATTTTGAGCAGGTCATCAGGTCGTCGACCGTAATAGTCACTTTTACTTCCACTTCATATCGTCTTACTCAACACTGAATAGTGTTTAAATCTAACATCGTATAATAATAAACATTTTACTAAATTATGCGCTGCTTACCTACTTACAGTTAATATTAGAAATATCAATAAAATAACTTTGTGCAACACACTTTTGCACTTGTATTAATATAATAATTACAATTCAACCAATACTTAGGTAGGTACTAACTTGCGACCTCAATTATCAATTGCTGAACATCAATAATTTTGATGGATCAAACATTAACATAGTTTATAACATCGTTATAATGTTGTTAGTGTCAAATGTTTCAATACAATCATATCGCAATAAGACGAGCAGAAACTAACAGGGGAATGATGTAATAATCTTATTATCCGATGTAAATGTACAAATTGGAAGTGTTGAAATACCTACGACACGTTACGTGCATACCTACTTGAACAATTTGAGCGTTTACCTCGAATGGACTAGGTACTTAGGAGCTGGCCACACAGAAGAGACGTGAGAGGAGGACGGGACGCAGACGCGGCAAATAGTATGCAAATGGAAAAGCGATGCGCCTGCGTCTTGTCTTTTCTATTCTATACGTTTTGTGCCAGATGAAGTCTGCGTCCCGTCTCACGTCTCTTCTGTGTGGCCCGCGCCTTATGCATTTTGATGAGAATTTTGTGCCGTTATTGACATAAAATTCGCACTTAGTTTGATAAGAGTTTAAGGAATAGTGTCCAATTTTGTGCAGGAAGTCTAATTCTAAACCTTTACTTAAAGAATAGGGATACCTACCTACCTCTCGTGATGACTTCAAATCAAGCGCTCTTTAGGATAGTCAACCTTTTCACATTAGTAGGTCATCAAATTGTCCAACTAGGCATCCAGTAGGTACCTAGATAAGCAGATCAAGATGAAATGTTATTTTTACTCATTTTTTTCCCGTGGTTTTATTTATTTTGACATTAGAATCGCATCCCCAAGAGTTTAGCTCAATTTTCAAATTGCTATCTCCTTTTTCAGAGAACCTGCCATCCGTAACAGATGACGAAACATCACATAAGCATGAACCTAATAAACCTTTAACAGACGAGTCCGGACGTAACCAAAATTCACTGCATCTTTAAAAATATTTAAGCAGCATTGCTTAAATATTTTTTTACATTTAAACTCCGACGAATTTTAAAGAAGGCTATAATATTTGCTTTATTTGGCATAGCCCTATACCGAACTTAGAATTTCGGGGTAGGCCTTTGGATTCTAGTTCATATTGCTAAAGTTTGTAAACCCACATCTTTTTAAGTCGTGTGAACATCGTTTGGCTGCTGAATTTGGAAGCAACATGTTACTAAAAAGATGGACGATTTAGATTAGATGCGTCGGTAAAGGATTACTTATTGCAGAATATGTAGGAGTTTGTGATTCTGATTTATAGTGTAAACTAGGCTTCTGGGGAATTAGTTGATGTGCAATGATTTGAATATTCATTTTAATTTGTTACGCTAAATAACTATAGCTAAGGTACTTACTGTTAAATATTTTAATAGTGAGAAGAATAATTACTTAATTAGTGTCAAGAATAATGGTTGTGAATAATAATGTTATGTACCTAAAGATTAAATTTACATACGGTGCAGCAGTGATAATAATATTACGTAAACACATACAAATCTGTAGAATTAATTTATGAACAGTTTGCGGACTGTCAGCCAACTAGTTAACGAGTCCGAAGTCTGGTTTCCTCACGATGTTTTCCTTCACCGTTTTGAGAGCTGTGGTGATGTAATTATTTACACAAAGTAAAGCGCCAGTCTGGGTTCGAACCCACGACCTACGACTCGTAAGTCAGGGCCGTTACCACTGGGCCACCACTGCTCGTACCTACAGTATTACAACTTATCTATCTCATTTTTTTTAAACAGCAATAGCTGGTTCAAAACTTCAAGGTACAAATAGTGGGCAGTAACATG
Source organism: Lithophane semibrunnea (assembly GCA_947363905.1). Lineage (NCBI taxonomy): Eukaryota > Metazoa > Arthropoda > Insecta > Lepidoptera > Noctuidae > Lithophane > Lithophane semibrunnea. Next base: position 3,002,678 of record OX376205.1, read on the forward strand.
TAAACGTGAGGAATCCCACACGATAACTCATTGCCATTTTGTGGAACACCTTGTTTACCGACAATAGCGCCGTAGTTACGTTAGGAAGATAGGAAAAGATGTGATATACAATTAAATTTAGCACAAAAATCACAGATAGCGCCTCAATAGTGTCCCGCGGAGTCCCGCCCTATCCCCGGTGCCTAATAAATGTTTCCTTTGAGTCGTTTTGTACTTACCTACTGAAAATTTGGTGGTTTTACTCTAAACCCAAAGCCCCTAAACAAGTGATTCAAGTGACCACCACATTTCGCCAGCCGTAGTGTTCAGCAGTTTAGCCGAGATAGTAAGGTAATATAGGATCCTATTTTAATAACGTTATGAGGATCAATAGTCAGAGTTAATATTTCAGAAAAAAAAACGCCAGTGAAGTGAACACCACATGTTGCCAGCCGTAGTGTTCTGCAGTTTAGCCGAGATAGTAAGGTAATATAGGATCTTATTTTAATAACGTTATGAGGATCAATAGTCAGAGTACGTTATTTCAGAAAAAAAAAACACCGTGCTGGGATAGGTTGCCTATGCTGGGATAGGTTGGATAGTGAAGGTATGCTGGGATTGGTAGAAAGCCTTATCACACTAGCACCCTAATTGCGTACCTACATACACTACCACCGAATCAATCACAATGTTTTATTTTGACAGTTCAACAACATTAAGCGTTATTTACGTTGTTGAGCAGACAAATTTTTCGAACTTATGAAGCAATAGATTAGATTGATTCAGATTATGATGATTGTTGAGGTGCAGACTATTCTTGACAGTTATATTCGCTGCAGTGCAGTCCATCCTACCCTTATAGAATCTACCTTATGTCAAGGCACTCGAATAATTCCATCAAAATATTCATTCAAGTAGGTGTATCGAACAATCTGAATCTCTTTACACTTCTGAAGTAATGTAAGCTACCTACACCGTTTACATAGCCCTTACTTGGTAGACAATATTGGCGTGTGGGTGGATCATCATGATAAATTGCTCAATACTGACCACCAAGAAATGCAAGATGATAAGTGGATCCAAGGTGATGAAGATGACATCACTTGGAAAAGAATTAATGTAAGACAAAGAGACAAACTATGTGTAATGAATTGACTGAATTTGCAGCAAATAAGCAAAGCAAAAGAAATCAAAAAAGGTATCCAAAAAGCAATAATTGAATAAAAAATAAAGCTTCAGAATGGTAAAAACTAACCAGAAGACTGAAGTCTTGCGTATTTCTGTGCTAAATAGAATAATCAGCATGTAATGTTCCCACTGCTGGGACACAGTAGGCCTCCTCTCTGTGAGTGAGTGGGCCGTAATTCACCACGCGGGCCAAATGCGAGTTGATTTATGTCACGTGTCCGACGAACCTACGACAGCGTCAGCGCACACCAAGATGAGCATTTTCTGAGACTACTGAAAAATTAATCTTATGACAATTACATACATTCCAAAATTAAATACACGCAAGGCCAAGCATCAAGTTGAACGCTCAACGTGTACCTATTTAATTCTGCAATTTAAGGAATTGTCATTTTTCTGTTCTGTTCTGCTCTTATTGTGCGCTGACCCCTACAACTCACCACTGGGCCACCACTGATCTTGGTACATACTCTTTTATAATTCAGATTTCTGCTTCTCCACTCGGACCACACGCATACATAATCACTATAGTGATTTCTTAGTCCAAATTCCTTGCGGAGGGGGTAAACTTGCATGCGTCACAAAATAGCGTTGGGTAGGACGGTCCACAAAAAAAAAAAAAAATCGACAGTAATTATCACAATAAAAAATTTATTATCTATATAACATAACATCGGGCCATAACCATAGAATGAAACGACTGTATATTACATTGTATATAATGTATATAGGCTATACATGGCTTGAGGCACGTTACAGTAACTTAGCAATGTTTTAAACATGTATGAAAAAATATACCAACTCACATATGCTATCGAGTTTCGATTTATTGCGTAGAATTGCTAGTATTTTCTCTAAAAAAACAAGTTTGAGCATAGAAAAGGATTATTCACTAAAACTAAGTTAATAATATCAAAAACTTTTATGGAAGCATAGTTTGTTACAATTGCAGTACTTAATAGGATATTTAATGAAGCTAAAATACTTTTCTTTGAATAATGTACGAATTCGAATTCATTCATTTGATGGCATGATGAGAAGTTGTCGTTTTTTTTTTTACTTTTTAGAAGAGCATTATTGTTATTCAAAATGTGACTCATGACGATAGTGAATTTTTATAATACTTATTTAAGTTTAAATAAATAAAATTGTTGTACTAACTCTTAATCTAATGACTTAATGAAGCGTTTCACAAGAACTTGTCATGTAATCTATATTTTTTTGGATTTTATTTAGAAAATATGTATGTCTTTTTATCTCTTTTTTTACATTAACTACATTAGTGTAACGTGCCTGGGTACCTGGTGACAAACGCATAAACAAAAACGTGGACAACATAGCTATCAATAATTTAAATATACATAAATATCCTTCTCATACTGGGCCTTAACAAAACTAAAAAAAGTTATTGTTTCATACAAATTTTTATCGCCTTATTCATACATATACATATCAGCTATGTATTTTAAATCCATATTTTTAAATAGATTATTGCTTGTAGACTAATATGGACTACATTTACATATAAAAATATTTTTATGTTACATAGAGTACTAAATGAGTAAAATAATATTCAAGACAGTACATGTTTATTCGACGTTGCACGTTTACATTAGTGTACAAGCAACAATCGCCCGTATAACAAGAAGTATAAGACACAAAACGGTTTGTGTAACAAGGGAAGTATCGTTATAGCCGCCAGGTACCGACTTAAATACGAAGAGTGTGATGTTTTACATGAAATCGTCGTAGTCATCGTCGAAATTGCCGTATGTGTCGTACTGATTGAGATGAGCCTGGAATCAAAGAAATGTGGACATTAGATAAAATAGTTAATTGATTCAGGCGTGACTTTGCGCAGATATATCTAGTGACCTATTCCGCTTGACTATTCTTCAAGAGTCATAAAAACCCTGTAAGAAATCGTGTTTCACCTCTCAACGAGGCATCTTCAGGATGACGATTGACCAATTGCAAACCAGAACGCGACGTGTTACCACACCGAGCGCTGGACGCAAAGAAAGAGAGCGTTTTCACTATTTGCTCCGCGGCTGCCTTTCTACGGAAACTAAGATACACAATTTTCCGGGACCTCTCGTCCCTGCTTTAATGACAACGGAACCAAAACGTCTAATGGTGAACCAAGCTATGGCACTTGACCGCCGATGAGAAAGTGACTGGCTATCGACTATTATCCATCTCTGCCTAGCCATTTCCCCACTATGTTGGAGTCGGCTTCCAGTCAAATCAGATGCAGCTGAATACCAGTATATTTCATGGAGCGACTGCCAATTTGACCTCCACAGCCCAGTTATTGGGTAATGCGATATCACTTAGTAAGACTGGTTGTCAGACTTTCGGGCTTCTGACGACCCGTAACGACTGTCATGATCTACGAATAACAGTCAGGACCATCAGCTTAACGTGCTTTCCGACCCACGGGAAGTCTCGGTATGTAAGGATGGTCACCCATCCACGGACCAACCCCGGCAACAGTAGCTTAACCACATGGATCGACCCGTGCGGCTGTTATTACTTAGCCACGAGCTCTTAGTGAACTAAAATATTAATAATTGCAATTATAACACTGAATTTGATGTTGTAACCGTTAAAAGCCATGGATTTGGATAATGAACACCTGCATGTAACCCATGTATCACGTGGCAATGCCGCCAGTCTCTTGGGTACACTACCAGCCGACAGCGATGCGGAGGAATTTTTCGACGCCATATTTTAGATATTAGTTGTATATTTGTACAGTTAGTTTTATTTAATATTAGTTAGAAAATTGTTTAGTGTTAGATTGTATATTTTATTGAAATAATAATTAATCGAAGAATATTGTATGGTTCATTTTTCTCTGTATCACAAATAAACGTTTTGATTTGATTTGTAAAGTTTCCAAATCCTTTTTAGGGTTCCATACCTCAAAAGGAAAAAACGAAACCCTTATAGGATCACTTGTGTCTGTCTGTCAGTCTGTCACAGCCAGTAATAAATACAGTAATATTGTCAGTTATTTGCAACATTGCTAACTTTAAAAATGAACATTCTTAATAACTGCATTATTGTTCAGAAATGTGTAAAACTAATCATTCAATTGCATTTTAACGACATCCGTGGATAACTGGCCTCGTCAGAAACACAACAATCAATGATCTTAAATAAAATATTTCAGCTCAAAGTTCAAACAGTTATAAGAACAAAACAATACATCAGTAAGTTGTCATTATTATCAAATTGTTTGTAAATAAATTAATCACTTTACACTATCATAATGAAGCAAACTTGACCTTAGAATAAGTGATTAAATAACTTGGTATCTAAACCTAGTGATAAGAGTATATCTATTGCAGCATATAAATTGATAAAACACGTAGTTTTTATCTTATCGTTTTGACAACGAAATATACCAGATAATAGACTGTTACGGAGATGACACAACACATTTTAGTCATAAAAATATTGTGATATTCTGTTTTGTACATGTTGAAGGTACAAGTCTAGGTATTGTAATACACATTTTCAGAAGTCAGAAAGGGATACCGGGACCCTTGGCTACAGGCAACTGAAGGAGTAAAAGTCTGACACGCCTTCCTGCACCGACCAGAGTGGGAGAACTCATTTGAAGACTGCCCGCGCTCAAAAAAAAAGGTGTTGTAATGTACTATCCGAATGAAAACTTCCAATTATAAACATACGCAGTTGTCACTTGCAAGTTGCTATCAGGCACTGATATTCTCGCAAACGTTCAGGCGCATGTGGAAATATGGCCTAAGCGTAGCCTAACCTAGCAAAGATATGATGACGAAGATATGAATATGACTCATCGGTGCTAATAACCTAGTACAATCACAGTAATTTGAAATACTATGAATGTTAACAGTGGTCTTTTATGGACGTCAATTTGTGCAATAAAACTTGTTTTTGGTTGGTTTCTACTTTTCTCCCTACAGAGAAAGGAGAATGTACGGCAAGGTTGACTGGTAGAAAATGCCTCAGGCATTAAGTCCGCCTTTGTACAGTAGTTTTTACTTGTGCATAAAGTTTTAATAAATAAATAAATAAATGTACATCACTCATCGTAATGCATATGCGGCCGAATGAATCATAAATAACGTATACTCACATTATCGCCTTCAATTTTTAATTTAGCCTTCCCCTTGCCCTTGGTTGGCTTCTTGGACTTGTCCATTTTCTCAGATTTCTGCTTCTCAATGTAGAGGTTGTCCACTGTCAACTTTATTCTTTTTATGTCTGCTGATGGCACTGGAAAGAGAACATTTGGAATGATTAATTTATCAACATACTCCACATTTGGTTGTGGGCGTCAGATACTTGTAAAATACTGGTATTCAGCTGCATCTGGTTAGGTTTCTAATCTAATCTAACTTGCATGTATTGTCACACTGCAGGACAAAGGCCTTCTCCTCCATTTTCCACACAATTCATTAGGTTAGGTTTATTAGTCAATATAAATAGTTGGGAAAGGCTAACCACTAAGGATAAACCACATTGAATCATAAATAATGACAATGATACTGTGTGTTATGTATGAAAGGATTCCATAATCGGAATGAACATAAAAACCAGTTTCAATGAGAAGAATTGGCTAAATACATCCAGGAAGTGTGGCAACATCAAAAGAGGCCTTCTTAGTCACAAGCAGTAGTAATGTCGCGACAGAAACTTGATCGCATCGCTGTTGCCGCAGCGGGGTTTGTTTATTCATTTTGGACCTTAATGGTACAGTCCAAAGGCTGTCTTGAATGACAAATTAGAATCGAAAACATCAATCATAAGACTTATTGAATGCGCTCTTAAGCCATATGTATTTATACATCACTACATAATATTACGAAACAAAGTCCTCCGCCGCGTCTGTCTGTTCGCGATAAACTCAAAAAGGACTTTCATGCTGTTTTCACCAATGGATTGAGTGGTTTTCAAGGAAGGTTTTAGTATATAGTAAACGACATCCACGCGGGCAAAGCCGCGGGCATCAGCTAGTATATCATAAAGTATAATTATTCCAGTCTTTTCCTATTAATAAAACCATACCCACATAAAATAACAGTCTACATACATTGAACAACAATATTCCTCATGAATTCATCAATGAAGGTTGGGAACTCCTCACTGGCCTTATACAAGCATATTTTCTTGGTGAGCATGTCGGCAAACTCTGTGAATTCTGCCTTTGTGGTTGGTTGGAAGCCATCGATTTTGCCAGTGCCAGAAAGCTGGTCAGCTGTTACACCTGGAATTTAAAAAAAGACTTATTATAAACTGACCAACAGAGTCTGGATTTGTGCCAGTTGATGGCAATAGGGTCGCCCCCTATTACATGGGCATTTAACATAACTGACGAAATGTAAAACTCTGCCTAACCATTCGGGGATTACAGGCGTGAAGTTATGTTACTAACTGACCATAGTACTGGGTTTTACCTGCATTTCTTACATCTTATTATTCATTTTTGGTTTAATCGATTATAGCCATTTTTGGTTGGATTTTTTAAGGTGATTTTTAACATTGATACTAGCTGCAGTGCATGTATTACTACTGATTATCAGACGAGTCTCGCAGTTTGATTACTTAATTAAGATAGATTGATAGAATACAGTGTACATAATAAAGATTTTTCTATCAATTTGTAATTTACATGATCTTCATTTGCAAACTATACAAATTATAGCTATAAAATGTAGAAATTTTACATAGAATTACACAATGGGTGTTCTTTACGCCCAATACAACTTAACTTAGTCAGCATAGTACTTCCAAGTTAACTTAGCAACTGAGGGCCAAAGAGCCAAATAAAATTAAAGTTCGAAGAGCTTTTGTCAATTGTGCAGCCAGCGATAGGCAAATAAAATTGCTGACCTTCAGAAATCTTCAAGGAGACCAGGATTTATGGTAGCATGCAAGAACATAAGCTTTGGCAACCCTCTCATCATCCATACTAATATTATTACCAATGTGAAAGTCTATCTGTTTGTTATCTTTTGAGGCTTGAACAGCTGAACAGATTTGAATGAACAGATAGACCGTGATCTAGGTTCGAACTTCTTATCAAGGTCTTGAGGTCAGAATGCATCGAGGTCAGATGTTATCCCAAGGGAATGTACTACCGGAGTATGTTCCCCAGCGATAACTTTCAAACTCCACGTACGAAGCCGTGGACAAAGACTAGTTTTACTAAAGTGAGGCTACTAACCAAAGGTTTCCAAGGCGAGCCTCAAGTCAGATTCCTCCTGTGCTTTCTGTGCGCGCAGCTTCTCTGCTAGCTTTTGTTCAGGGGTCAGTTCTTCTACCACCTTCTCTACGGATACACGGTCTGCCTTCTCACGTTCAAGACGCTGGAATGTGAACAAAATCACTTTTAGGGAAGCATATTTGTAAGTTCCTAGATCGTAAGTAGTCTGACTGTCAAAACTAAATATCTAGGTCTTCAGGGCTATCAGCAGCCCTTTGACACACATATATCTAAGTGAATAGTTTGAGGGGATGCAAACAGATTACTAATTGCTCATAGAAATAATATAAAAGAGACGAATGTTTCACGGACTCCCAAAGAGCATTTATAGTTCAGAAGAAATGCCTCAGATCGATCTATAACCTTAAATGGACCGATTCCTGCCGACCCGTGTTTACTAACAAAAAACTGCTTACACTCCCATCCTTATACATTCTAGAAATGTGTAAGTTTGTTAGAAATCACCCTTCGCTTTTTGAAAAGGATGAAAAAGCTCCTTTAAAAAGAAAGGTAGCGCAAAAGCCTCTGATAGTCCCTCGAAATCGACTAAAACTTTGCGACACGAACTGCTATAGTATGGCGGTTAAGCTATACAACAAGCTACCGGAAAAAATGAGAAAACTAAATGAATTAGAATTCAGCAGAGCCTTATTTAATTGGCTGTGCGACAGATGTTTTTATTCCATAGATGACTTTATAAATTTGAAATCCTTTTGACATAGTAATTATTTTATTATTTTTTTATTATTGTTAATGTTAATTTTCTTGTTTGTGTTAATAATGTAAGAAGACAAAAAATATTTAATTGTATACTGTAATTTACATAGTGATTATTTTATTATTTTTTTATTTTATATTATTGTTAATGTTAATATTATTTTTTGTGTTATTAATGTAAGAAGACAAAAATTTGATATAATTTTTTTTTTTTAAAGCTTTGACTATTTAAAAATTTGCACGACTAGAAAGTCGAATATAGTGAAACCATATTAAAAAAATTTACCATATACAATGTACCTATATTCTGGCAAATAAAGAATTCATTCATTCATTCATTCATAATGAAAACAAACACAAGCCTTTTGAAAAGATGTTCACAATATTATTCATCAAATTATTATATTTGCTGTGTCAATAAGTTTTATAATATACCCTACCTTAAGGGTTTATGCAGGTAGTGCACAATGTTTAATAATAATCATTAATTAGACAAGCTATAATTAGTGGTAATTTAATACTAACCGCGTAGTTTGGCATCATTTTAGATAATTATCTAAGAATAGCAAGACTATTAATTTAAACGTTTAATTTCAGCACATAAGAAATTTCAAAGACCTTCTTAAGTTTGTCATAAAATAATAATATTATTAGGGTCACATCTGAATACTAAAGGCCAATAGTAGGAAAAGTGAAGGCTATTGGAATATAAATAATATCCGTTTTCTTAAACCCTATCTAATTTCATTGGTTGTTGTATTACTAACCAAAGTCTTGAGAAGGCTTCATTGAAACTCAAAAACTCATTATTTCAATTAAACCATTTACAGGCACTTTTGAACTGTCAAAGAGTCAGTCAGTTAGTTAAAAAGTTGAAGCTACTTGCCCATTCCAAATCGTAGATCTCTATGGAGAAGAACAGGCAAGAAACTCCACTTTTTGATTTTGATTTTGATCAATCAAAAAGTGAATGCCTCTGTCATATGTATGGCAGAACAAAAACAGACACATGGTTTTCCACGCTCTAAATCTGTTTTCTTATTTTCAAACATGTTAAATTGTATTTCTTTATCTTTTAATTTGTATAAATTGACTACAGTAAAATTCCTTCATTGCACTTTTTGAAGAATATTGTGTGCACACAAGTTTTAAAGAGGTCATAGTATTGGAAGTGTCTGCCTAGCTAATTTAAATAAGTTACATATTATATTCTTGCTACATATCTGACACACAGGATTTTAAACAGGTTCAATAAATTGTGACTTTCTATTGAGGCAATTCTGCTCCAGTTTCAAGTGGCTTTAGAACTTTCACTGTGTCATATCTAGTCAGACCATGCATGAACTTTTGTAGCACTAAGGACATGTACAAATAATAAGTACTATCTAATAAATTCATAAATCAAGCAGGCAAGCATGGCAAATGGAAACTAAAAAACCTGCAATTTCTGTAATGAATGACCATAATAATTATTACGTCAATATTACCAAAACATACGCCCGCAGTTAGTAAGATAAGTGACAAGGATGTAACTGTCCAATGGCCTTGTGATTTTAAAGTTCACGACATATGTTTGCTGATATCATTCCACTCACCTCTTTTTCGGCTATTTTGTCCTGAATTCTCTTCTTCGGCTTCGCCGCAGGCGCAGGAAGCTCAGTTTTTTCCTCATCTTTCTTTTCTTCCTCTTCGTCTTCCCAACTTTCCTGTAATTTCACTGACGTCAACACGTATGCACAAAAAATTGAGGTTATGTACTAAAAACTCGCAAAAACTCACTAAACAATAACGCAATACCCGATGGTAACAAAAATAAACTTTTTGGCAAAGCACACGTTACCTTCACGATCTCTTCCTCGTCTTCGCCTTCCCATTTATTCGAAGTAGTCAACGTGGTCGGTAGTTTAGGCTCAAAATTATCCGCGTCTGGAAATAACCACGCAAGGACATCACAATACAAGTTAACGTAGAAAATAATTATTTAACGCTTATTACAACAACTTACCCCAAGACACGTCCATGATTGCGGACCCCTAAATAGCACCAATCTAATTTTGTTACTCGTTTCACGTGAAGACAAAATCAGACAGCCAAGTAACTTGCCGCAATAATGGTTTTTTATCACAAGATGTCTCCAGGGTCGACAGTGAATATAAAAACAATATTATTCTCAGGCGAATATTGTCAAACGACCGAGGATTTTCTGCAATGACCGCGACCGGATTGCGAAACGATAGACAAATGACATAATTTTGGCGAATTCTCAACAAAAATATGATCAAATTTTGATAAGCAAAAATATGACTCCATTGCAGACGATAATTTCCGGATCACTAAAATTTTTCAATATGGCCGACTTGCGGTGTGACCAAAGTTAACGACGAAGTTATTTATTTATCATCAACATTTTTTTTTTTCAAATAAGGTTTTCGGTTATTTTATGAAACACAGTTGGATTGAAACATTAAGTTTTGTGGCAAATTTTTTTATTCATTGTCGTGCCATTCACACGTCGAAGAATGAAAGAAACTTTTTCACGATTCACGAACTTTATAATTACAGCTTGGCAAAAAAGAGTGTGGAAAAAATGAGGGCGCCACTACCGCATATAGGTCACTTCAAATGGGAAATGAGTAAAAGAATTTAAACTAATAGTTAAAAACGCTGCTTGTATTGACTCAAAAACCTACTAGCACTTGTCGGCATAGTAGTGCCAACATCATAGGTCTGCATTACCTAAGTAAAATATTTAGTTTCATCTGTCACCGCATCATACTCTTTTTTGCCAAGCTGTACTTCATTATTATTTTACCTCTACCTCAGTCTACTCTGGGCATTGGCCTACAATAAACTATTATAGTAAGTATAATAATTGCAATGCCCAATGAAGATTTAGACTTTCAGACAGAGCTCGTGGCTACGTAATAACAGCCGCACGGGTCGATCCATCAGGTTAAGCCAGTGGTTCTCAAACTTTTTAAATGACGGAACCCTTTTGGGAAGCAAAATACTTGATGGAACCCTACAATAAAACAATTTTTTTTATAAGTGTATTTTTTATTAATCAGCATAATAAAAGTACAATGTAACAGTTACTAATTATTATTTACTTCACCACTTGGCAAGGACAACAATAGAAAACATTAAAAAAGAAAAAATCTAACTAGTGGGAGGTATGAAACTTTTTTATTTTTCATCAATTGGTTGATATCAGGTTTGATGGAAGAAAGTTGGAGTCTCATATCAGCTTCGGCGTCCAGTCTATTGCGATATTTTGTTTTCGTGGCTGCGTAGGTAGAGAATCCTGTTTCGCACAAATATGTAGTTGGGAACGGGAGCAGAATATCCAGAGCCAAGCATTGCATATTCATCTTGAATTCTGCACCAAAAATCATTGAGAGGCGTCGTTTTGAACAGTGACTCCATACTTGTGTCTGATGACATTTCTAAAAGAGATTCATATATCTCGTTTGACATGTTTTCAGGCTTTTCCAAGTTGGGTAAAAAAGGATTATGAATCCATGAATTCACTTTAATTTTTGTATTGTGTTCTTCGGGAAAATACTTTTCAAAAGATGCGCGCATCGAACTGAGATATTGGACCAATTCAAACACATCATCTTCAAACATTACTGAGTCGTTTTCGCTAACAAACTCACTGAGTAACGTAAAGCTTTCTATTTCTTTCTTACCAAAAATCTATTTTTCTTTTAAAAGCAGTTATTTTATTATAGGCCTGAAACACTGTTGTCTGTTTACCTTGCAACGATAAATTCAATTCGTTAAGTTTTTGAAAGATATCCGCCATAAAAGACAATCGGAACAACCAAGTTTTATCATACAAACGGTCCTTCAAATTAAAAGAAGTATCTGCTGAAAGAAACATTTGTAACTCGGCTCTAAGTTCAAATAGCCTTGTTAAAGTTTTACCCCGAGACAGCCATCGCACTTCTGTATGGAGCAGCAGTGTTTTATGTTTGCTGCCATAATCTTCACACAATAATGAGAACAATCGGGATTGTAGTGGTCGTGATTTGATAAAATTAATTATTTTTACCGCTTCATCCATAACTAATTTTAGATTTGACGGCATTTGCTTCATCGCAAGTGCTTGTCTATGCAGAATACAATGACTGGAACTACAATTACGCGCTTTATTTTTAATTCGTGACACTGCTCCTGCTGTTTTACCTGTCATCGCCTTGGCCCCATCTGTACAAATGTCAATGCAATTGTTCCAACTGAGATTATTTTCTTCAAAAAATATATTTATTTTATTAAAAATTTCTTCCCCGGTAGTGTTTGTAAGCAGCGATGAACACATAAGCATGTCTTCTTCAAAAGAACTTTTATATGGATATCTCACAATAACCAGCAGGATAGCCAAACCAGCGACATCAGTCGACTCGTCCATTTGCAAGGCGAATCGTGTATTTTGTAGACGTGTAACTAGTTCTTGTTTGACGTAGCTTGCCAGATCATGGATTCGTCGTGAAACAGTATCGTTTGATAGCGGAACAGTAGAAAGATGCTTTGCAGATTTTTCATCGAGCATACATTTTGTTATGTCTAATACACATGGTTTTATTAATTTCTCAGCGATAGTATGCGCTTCACCTGCTTGTGCAATGCGGTAGCTAACTAAATATGATGCCTCCGTGGCCTTTTCGTTGATAGTTTGTGTTACATGCATCATATTTTTTTGACTTTCTAATAACTGATCTTTTTTGCGAACAAAAAATTCTTTATTCTTGTCTTTAGACTCGGGGTGTACAGTTTCTAAATGTCGGCGCAATTTGGCAGGTGCCATGGAACTATTAGGAAGCAGTTTACTACAGAGCATGCAGAGAGGTGAGCCGTTGGAATCAACAAATCCGAAACTGATATAAGATTCATCATACTTCCTTCTTTTCGACTTTGAAACCGTCGAGCTTGACGTCATGGCATCATCTTCTGAATCGGTGATTGCTATATTCTCCGCGCGCACTGCTTTTGAACATTCAGCGTCATTAGAAGATGTTGTTGCAACACGTTTAGCACCTTTAAGCCAACGTTCCATTCTTCTTTATTTATAATGTTACACGTCAGGATAGTGGGGTTTAAATAATCCACAATCGTTACTGCGTATAAGAGACTAAATTTAGTACCTACGGTGAAGAAATGTACAAAACTGAGACAACAGAATACAGCAGGCAGTAAAACAATGAACACTAGTTTCTCGCTAGCGAGCTTGTAAGTAGGCAGTAACTAATCGCTCCGAACGCTAATCGTCAACTGACGACGGGCGACGCTTTTATACTTAGTCCTAGACTCGATCTCAAATATTCTCGAAAATACTCGAGTCGGCACCTTTGATAAACAAAAAGCAAAAATAAAAACAGAAATTTAAAAATTGCGTTGTAAACAATATCGACTTTATCCTTTGAAGTTAGAGTCGAAAGTCGCTTGTTGACAACTATAGCGTCTAACTCAGAGGTGGCTTTTATCAAAGAGACTACGCGCTCACAAGTATACTACCCGCTCGTTTTAAGTTTGCCGCTGGCGATAGGTATGACGTTCGAAAAGTAGCGTCAGCAAAACATAATATAAAAATATTTTTTATTTAATTGTAACAATAAAAATTGTAATATTTGGGTAAAACTATGACACATTATAAGTTTTGTTGTCACGTGGGGGAGGGTACGCGCATTCCACAGAACGGCAAACTTAGAGCGAACGGGTTGTACAAGTATAAAATTGTTGATACCAAACTTATGAGATATTGTACCAGCTATTGTAACACATGTTTCTACAAATACAAATAAATAAATAAATAACGTTCATAGCGTTTTGTCTCCGCGCGGCCGCGGAGTCCGCGCGGCCGCGGAGTCTGCGCAGCCGCGGAGCGACCAGAGAGAGGTGTTTTGTTTTTTTTTTCTAAATCCTTACGGAACCCCGACAGAGGTATCACGGAACCCTAGGGTTCCGCGGAACACACTTAGAGTATAGCTGGGTTAAGCTATGCTTGCCGGGGTTGGTCGTAAATGGGTGACTATTTTTACATATCGAGACTCCTCCGTGCACTCGGAAAGCACGTTAAGCCGTTAGTCCTGGCTGTCATTTGTGGATCTTTGACAGTCGTTACGGGTCGTCAGAAGCTCGAAAGTCTGACAACCAGTCTTACCAAGGGGTATCGTATTACCCAGTTACTGGGTTGTGGAGGTCAGATGGGTAGTCACTCTATGCAAAATACTGGTATTCAGCTGCATCCAGTTAGACTGGAAACCGACCCCAATATAGTTGGGAAAAGGCTAGGCAGATGATGATGAATGAAGATTCAGACAAAATAATACCCAAACAAGAGTTCTGTTTCTGTTGGATCTGCAAAGCAAAACGGCATTCTGTCAGTCAGCAGTAGAGCGGCCCGTTGTTTCTTAATGTGCGTTTGCACTGGTGAAGCATCATAACAAAACGTATTATAATCTCTATTTTCTGTCAATGTTCCATACAATTTTTGACAGGAACCAGAGATTTCGACATGTTTTGTCTTGAATGTTTCGTTCGTTCTTGAACAACTGACAACTTGACAATTTGACATTGACGTTTTGTCCGCCAAATTTAAATCGAGCTAACACGCAAACAATCAAGATAATTATGAGTATTAAGCATTCATACGATGTTTATTTATAAAAAAGCAAAGGAATACAGAACAAATACTTTGATACCGCTATGGGTTTTACTGTGGAAGTATGTGAAGTCGCGATTTTATCGGTACTGTCACACTTTTTGGGAATCGTTTGGCGGAGTATCTATGTTTATTATTCTATTTCTAATCCACCAAATAAATCTCATTGAATTGGAACCTGAAGCAACCCCAGTGAGTATTATTTTGTGCGATTTAATTTGCTTTTTCAGCGAGTCTTATTAGGTTACCCCACAGTCTAGTCAGTTCGTTCAGTCTCATTAGTGAGTCAGTTTTTATCTTACAGTCTCTCCATTTATTTTTTCAGATAATGGAAAACCATGATTCTTTGACAAGAGTATTTTTTTCCCCTTTTAACAATTTTACACGAAAGCTTATGTCTAGAGCAGAGGCTTATCTGAATCAGGACTCAGGTAAGGATGGAGGATTCTCAACCTATAAACATGCTTGAACAGTAGGTATTCTGTACAGTCCAAAGTATGTGCAGCCTTAGGGTGTATATTATGTGGGGGTGCCTTAGGGTGTATGTGTCTTTGTGTTAAACAGTCATTTAAGTTACTTATTAATAATACTTGCTGCGCCCTAACAGGGTCATGTACTCATAAGTTTTAGCCTAGCCTGTAACTGAGTGTTCATTGTGCAAATATATTATATAAATAATAATTCATTAAGTAGGTATTCTACGTTCACAATTTATTTTCGAATCATGTAAACAAACAAGCATTAGGTACAGTTGTTTTTCCTAAAACTCAAACACGTGAGTTTTAGGTTCAGTTTGTGCTACAACTTCATATTTTTTAATGACTTTTTCAATGGTAGTCAGTATAAAATCAACTTTATCTACAGTCGCTTAAAGTTGATGTTTGTTTAAATGGAAACAACATCAATATTTGATCTAAATAGACCTTAGGTATATTTATGTTCAATACTTTTGGTTTAAGGTGTTCTACCAAAACAACGGTGGGAATTTGAGAGCATCGGTTACCCTATAAGATTTCATGCAAATTTCTTCAAAACCTCCCATGGAATTGCTGAGGTGAAGTTCAAGGTATCTTTCATTCAATTAAATTATTTATCTTTATCAATTTCATCTTCATCTTTATCAATAAAATTAAACCTATAATTTTCGTTTATTTATTTTGTTTCTTATATATTTACGTTTTTAAATATTTTTATTTATTTATAAATATATTATATATTTTTAATCCGCAGCAGGGTCCAAGCTACCGTTAGTTAGGGCTGCAGAGACAGGAACCTCTTCCAAACCTATAATTATTATTAACCTTTATATTTTTCAATACTGTTTATACACTCTTTCCACAACAGTCCATTGCAGGGTTCTTTGATGTGGGTAGGTAGTTTACTAGTGCTGCCATTGACCATTAAATAGTAATAATATTTCAGTTTGTTTAGAGTTTGAGAGGCCAAACTTACGACCCAATATGTCCCTCTTAATGGGCCCATACTGAGATGGCGGGATGAGCTATGGACTCCTTTAATAAGACTGGTCCTTGGCAGCTTTAAACATAGGGAAGAGTAGGGAGGCCTTTGTCCTGCGGTGGGACATCACAGGCTAATAATAATAAAGTTTCAGTAAAATAGAAATTTGCAGTGAGCCACATATTAAACATACCTACTATTTTGTGGCTCATCCCGATTCCTTTGCCTCATAAGCTTACAATTATTTGTTTACATAACATAACATCACGCCTTATTTCCCCGAAGGGTTGGGCAGAGATGTAGGTACCTATAGTACCCACATTTCGCCAGTAATGTTTAAGTCCCATGTAATAGGGAGCGAGTCTATTGCAACCAAAAAAGGGTTGGGCAGAGGTGTACCTTAGTACACCCACATTATTTGTTTAATAGTAATAAATTAATCATTATTATTTGTACTATGTTTCAGAGTAACGGATCATTTACAACTGACTTAGAATATTCTATACACGTGATTACTGGTGAGGGAAAGAATAACCTCAATAAGGCATATAATGGAATTCTCCCTACTATTACTCCAAAAGGTGTGTATCTATTAGAATACTCATGTCTCAATCACTACACATTATAAAACAAAGTCCTCCACCGCGTCTGCCTGTCTGTCTGAACCTGATGAACTCAAAAACTATTAAACGGATTTTCATATGGTTCTCACCAATGGACAGAGTGATTCATAAGGAAGGTGTAGGTGAATAATTCATTAGGGTTTTTTTGTAAATTGGCTGAAATATGACGATGATTGTTGAAAACGTCGAAAAAATCATGCCGTCTGGGAGCTTTACTGGCGTGCGCCGCTTATACCAATACAATTACACCCCTTTGCAAAAAAACGGGCACCTTAACCATCATTGGCTTTTGTATGGATAATATTAATATTTTTACTATGTCATTAGCATAAATGACTAGTAATTTGTTATAATCAATAAGAATATAGTTTTTTGGCTACACCCATCTTCCAGCAGCACTACAATTTTACTAGCTCTTATTGCTTTTTCTGCCATTACAATCGACACAAAGATATCACTTTTTAGTCACAATAAGGCTGGATTATGCGACAAACATAAATTATTCTACTAAAAATAACGAGAAGTTAGTTTTAGTTACCAGGATAACCTTCTAACCGCAAACCTGCAAAATGTTAGTAAAAGTCACAAACGGAAAACGGGATTATTATTGTTTTTAAACAAAAGTTTCGAATTTGGAATTAACTTTTTTTCTTACCCAGACTCTTTTTTAAGTGCCAGTAACATAGTTTTGCTATTAAAACCTCTTTACAACTAAATGATTACCAATAATGTACAAAAATCAAAACCGCCCATTTTTTTTGCAAAGGGGTGTGTATATATGAAAACAATGTATGTGTAATACGGAATAATTATTCCTCTTAAAAAGATCTATTAGTAGCAACGCTATATATGTCTATATAGATACCTACAAATATAATAAAGTTGAAGGATTTTGTTTGTTTGTTTGAACGCGCTGTCTCTGGAATTGAAAATCGGATTAGAAAAAATATTTTTGCATTTGATTGCCCAATTCTTAAGGAGGGTTTTTAGTTATTTTACATCACGCTATGACCCTTAGGAGCCGAGTAAAAATAATAAAAATCAGAAAAAACGCTAGCAGAAACTAAGTATTAACGCGGGCGGGTGATGCGATGCGACGCGGTTGGTTGGGGGCCGAGGGGAGTTTTATAGAAATGTTGTTCTTATTTAAGTATATATTACCATTTCTACGCGAACGAATATAAAATGACATAAATATAATTTTAGCTACAATGACAACTGAACTGTATTAAATCGAGGTATGGTTCATAATTCCACAGTCTAATGTTTGCAATGAAGTAAAGTAATAATATTTTTACTGTTTTCAGTGGAAATTGCCCCTTCGTTTTTGGGGCAGTTGCAATGGGCTATAGACAAGTCCTATATAGAGCAACTTAGTCATCAGAATATTGACCAGGTAAATATCACTTCATTATTAACTTAAGAGCAGCAGGAGCTCGTGGCTAAGTAATAAAAGCCGCACGGTTCGATCCGTCAGGTTAACCTATGCTTGCCGGGGTTGGTCCGTGGATGGGTGACCATCCTTACATATCGAGACTCCTCCGTGCCTCGGAAAGCACGTTAAGCCGTTGGTCCCGGTCGTCATTTGTGGATCTTTGACAGTCGTTACGGGTCGTCAGAAGCTCGAAAGTGTGACAACCAGTCTTACCAAGGGGTATCGTATCACCCAGTTACTGGGTTGTGGAGGTCAGATAGGCAGTCGCTCCATGTAAAATACTGGTATTCAGCTGCATCCGGTTAGACTGGAAGCCGACCCCAATATAGTTGGGAAAAGGCTAGGCAGATTGATTAACTTTAGAGCAGCACCCTAATTATGTAATTCACGACGCTCTCAATCGACTTGGAAGTAAATAGAGAGCGTCCGGTCTGCACCAAATGCAAAGGGCAACTGATAGAAATCCGAAAACTGACGAAACACGAAGTTTGCCGAGGGAAAATAGTTGTACCGTATGTGGTTTATATTAGTGTAAGCATTGAATTCCTCACAGGGTTAAATTCAATTAGCTAGCTAAACTCCGCAGACGTTTTGGGTATCGATATCTAATATTAGTGCAAGATCCAGTTTTTAGAACAAGATCCAGTTTTTAGTACAAGATCCAGTTTTTAGAACAAGATCCAGTTTTTAGAACAAGATCCAGTTTTTAGTACAAGATCCAGTTTTTAGAACATGATCCCGTTTTTAGTACAAGATCCAGTTTTTAGTACAAGATCCAGTTTTTAGAACAAGACCCAGTTTTTAGTACAAGATCCAGTTTTTAGAACAAGATCCAGTTTTTAGTACAAGATCCAGTTTTTAGAACAAGATCCAGTTTTTAGTACAAGATCCAGTTTTTAGTACAAGATCCAGTTTTTAGAACAAGACCCAGTTTTTAGTACAAGATCCAGTTTTCAGAACAAGATCCAGTTTTTAGTACAAGATCCAGTTTTTAGTACAAGATCCAGTTTTTAGAACAAGATCCAGTTTTTAGTACAAGATCCAGTTTTTAGAACAAGATCCAGTTTTTAGTACAAGGTCAATGTAAGTTTGTGTATCGTGTACCTACCTAAAGAATATTTTATTTATTTTAGAAAATAATGATGTCTACCGTACCGAATATCTTAATGGATGAGTTGCTGACACTGCACAAATTCATGATAATATGTACTATTCTTGGGCCGCTGCCTTTCTATCTTTTTTATTCGACGAGACTGATCGTGGAACGGAGATCTGGAATGAAGGTTAGTTAATATTGACTCAGTTTCAGTTTTTCAAGAAGGAGAAGAATACACAGGTTGAGTATGAGGAAAAACATAGTAAGTAAGTTGAGAAGAGACGGTTTCGCATGGTAATAAACTAAAATTAAGTTATAAAAACGGTAAAAAACTTACAATTCATACATTATTCAGGTGGTGCTTTAGCCTTTTAAAATTCTAGAATATATATTTTTATGTGCTAGCCTAACGGTGCTGTGGTTCACTAAATTGCGCAATTATAGGCAAATTCCATTAAAAAAAAAACAAAAAAAAAAGCCAGGAATGGCGTAATTTTGTGACTCGTGTAAGAGTACCGTAAAGGCTCTTACATACTGGCGCGATTCGTCGCGCGACGTGACGCCGCCGCATTGTTCGCCGTGAAGTTTTCTCAGAAATTGTTTTGTTGAAATTCGCGTCGCGCGATGAATCGCGCCAGTATGTAAGAGTACCGTAAGGACCAGCGAGAACCGACGACCCCTCGCCGCCACTCCGTCCATAGTATAATGTACTCTGTGACTCCATCGTCTCTCGGTCTGCGCTGACCCTAAGGCGGTTTACACACGGCAACGCTCACCGCCGCGGTCTCTACCAATTTGACCGCGCGGTCGGGTGGTGTACATGTGTAAGGGTCGGCGCACATTAGGCGAGGCGCAGCGCAGCGCATTTGTCTCTGCTAAACAAATATCGACCCTGCACTCCTTGAAATAAACTTGAAAATAAATAAACTTCCAGTAGCTCGAGAGCGCGTCTAAGCGGAAGGAGGCACGCCTCTCAGGTTATTTATTCTCACCTTTATTTTTAGGAATGCAACGTTGATAATTTGGCAGTGACAAACGCGCCTCGCTGCGCCTCGCCATGTGTGCGCCAGCCCCCAGGCATCAGCGGATTTAATAGAGGTCAATGCGACATGAGACCGCCTACCGCGGCGGTGCGCGGTGCCGTGTGTTAATCGCCTTAGCCGACAACCATTACCAGTCCTACTGTTCCTAAGGTCCGCTATTATCAGTGGCTGTTTAGCTACTCATCTGTCTCATTTTTCCTTCAGGAACTGATGAAACACTCCGGCATACGCTCTGAAGTGCTGCGATTCTCACATATCCTGGAGGCTTTATTAGTAGGCATTTTGTACTCCATAGCGGTCACATTGGTTCTTAAGGTGAGTTTGGCTATTCTCATACGAGGTCACTAACATAAAACCAGAGGCCTTAGTGCGAGTTTCTTTTAACTATTTTCACTTCACGCATCGACCGCGTTCGGTGCTCCGATTGGCCCTTCACTGGCCTTCACTGGTGAAGGGCCAATCGGAGCGCCGAACGCGGTCGATGCGTAAAGTGAAGATAGTTAAAAGAAACTCGCACTAAGGCCTCAGTTTTCCACGCCGTCGTAACCAATCGCGTTAGCATATACATTTCTATGGCAGTTCTCACACGACACAACTTGTCTAAAACTAGTTGTCAAAGGCGACTCAAGCAGATACTCGCGACTAGCAGTGCAGGGGGCCTAGACAAAATCCCGTTTCTGTAAGCGTTAACGCCAACGGAAAGATCAAATTGTATGGAGTTGACAGCAGCAGTCACGTGATATCTCTAAAGCTCATGTCAACTCCATACAATTTGATCTTTCCGTTGGCGTTAACGCTTACAGAAAAGGGATTTTGTCTATAGCCTCAGGTCGGACAAAAATCGCTCCACGCGCCTAAAGAAGTTTTCACTTCAAAAATTACATGTAAAACTGTTATTAACCAGTTTTTTTAAATAAAAATCATTCATTTATTCATCAAGTCTACTATTTTTGTCTCCAGGTGGCGCCGTTGGAACCGATACTGCCGCACAGCAACTTTTTCGTTATAGCTTTTACTATAACATTTCATTTCGTGAACACAATGTGCTTTGCTTTTATCACTGTTGCTCTGTCACAAGATAGTAAGTATACATTTATAGGTAGGTAACCGCTCATATCTATTCTACGTTCGCAATTTAGTTTTCAAACATGTAAACAAACTAACTTTAACACCTACACATAAAGCTCGGTTTGCGCTACAACTTCAAAATGCCTTTCCAATTTAACTAGTCATTTAATTCAACTTAATTTACATTAGTATAAGGTTGATATTTGTTTTTAGTAGAAATAACATCAATTGGAAACATGGATTTAAATAGACCTTAAAGTATAGCTATTGTCTACTCAGAAATGACGCGCCCACACTACTGCATTACCGCGTAAGTAAATGCGAGTGGGGCGCGTTTACAACCCGTGCGCATTAAGGGCGGGTAGGAAGCAAAATTGCCTGTCTTCAATTTGATTTTTCATGAAATTGATAAGACTTAGGTGTAAAATATAAATAGTATAAGTAACTACATGATATTTCCAAACTTTTTGTGGAACAGAAACACAAAATATTAAAATTTTCTCTATAAAAAAATATCACGAAGTTACCTCTAATTTTCACGTATTTTCGATTTGTACTTAAAATGCTAATGCCTATTATGATAAAAATTAGATGATTATATGTATTAAAACAAGGCAAAAAAAATTGTGTAGGGTTTTTTTTTTATTCCTTTTATTTTTGGTTTTATTACGAATCAAAGCTTGTAGGACTTACGACGTTCTTAGTTCGTGGAAGAAGCCATCTTCCGTCGCACATTACGGGAACTTCAAGCATATTTTTGTTTCACAAATCAGTCGGCGTCGCTCTGTTGACACGAGAGGACTACGCTCAAATTTTTAGCTGCGCTGATATATTATTTATTTTCGTAAATAATATTTTCGTAATTTATCACATTCCACAAAAGAAACTGAGACATAGAAAACATGAAAAAAACACTAAAACCACTTCCAAAACGAATATTACAAGTGTTATTGATTGATAAATAAATAAATAACGAGTCTAAATAAACATATAAAATTCAATGTTGATATTTGAAAACTCAAGATGCCATACATTTTATTTGACAGATTTTTGACTGGTATAGTAGCACAGAGTAAAGAAAGAAGTAGGTAAAACTAGCGCCATTGCTCTATATTGCGGTGAATTTTCTTGCGGAGAAAATTTACAACATAGCCAACGAGCCCATTCCACGTTCATTTGAAAGTTCGCACTGGAGATAAAATCTTATTGCGATATACTCAGGATCCAAATTCGTTTACTCCCACTTTTTTTGACAAACTTCTTGTAAGGTGACCCTTAGACGAACAATTGGAGCGACTGACCGCCCCTAAATAAAACTTGTTTAGAATAATACCTTTATTCTTCGGTTATTGGTATAACGAACGAACTCGAACAGATTCCGTATGACTCCGGATTTTTAATTTGTCTGTCCGTGATGTCTTGTTTATATCTCTTTAGTTGACTTTTTTGTCGTAGTTGGGTTTTAGTTTTTACCTGACTACGGCGAAGCAAAAAGGAGGGTTATAATTTTGACCGGTTTCTATGTATTTATCTATGTCTGTTCCCACATATTATCTTCTAAAAGACTCATCACAATTTGACAAATGAGGTATCGTTGGAAGCTTCATGATCGTCCGCTGGTCATAGGCTATATGAAGACACATTAAATTGAGAATGGCGCCCTCTAGGTGACATATCATGAACAACAAAAAATATTTTTTAATCATACCATGTTGGGTATCAAATGAAAGGTTTTAATTAGCACATTTCAAAAATATATATTATAACCCCAAAAAAAACCGCGACAATCAAGACGTATATTGCCATATGTTTATGTTAACGCGTGGGATGATAACTGCCGCTTCACGCGCCGCTGCACCGTAAACAGAAAAAACGTCAGACGCTCCGCGTGACGCCACACAGCACGCGACGCGCCACGCCCCGCGTCTCCGTAAATGAGGCCTAAAGTTATAATGCAACTTGGCATGTTTTTAAAGCTACAATTTCAACAGTTACAAAGAGGGACCATACTAAACTTTCTACTAAGGGACTAGTTATAACAAGCGCCCGAGACGCGCATTTTGTACGCTGCGTTTCGGGCGCTCAATAAAATTGTATGAATTCCTATGTAACGAATTATATCAAGCGCTGCAGTCTAAGCGAGCGCCCATGCCGGGCGCCGTTAGGCTTGCACATGTCGCAACTTGCCACTGTCAACTTGCATCTCCGTTGTGCGATTTACAAATAAGACTGGGGGAAGGTATGCCGCGGGCATTGCTGCTACGTGCGCCGCCGTGATGAAACGCCGCGTGTGACGCGGCTATGCCATTCGCGGGCTCCGCCGCAAAAAACGCTCCATTTCAAACAAACGCGTGTAAAATCGCGTCTCCGTAAACGCACTCATACAACGCCATATGTTTGAATTCAGTGCGAGCCGCGCCGCCTAAAGCCACGCGCGACTCCTCGCGTCTCCGTAAATGAAGCCTAACCGTGCCCTTGACGCTTGGACGCGAGTTCTTTTTTCACTATTTTTCCTTGTCATTTTCTCCGCATTAGTAATAAACTTAAAAGAAACACGGTTCAAAAGTTACAACAAAATGTGGAAATCTTGTTGTGTTTGACGAGCGTCCAAAACGCGCCGGGCGCGCGCCCAAAACACAGCGCCGGTACTGAGCGCGTACCTCGGGCCTTTGTTATAATTAGTCCCTTTGGTACTTTGGCACCCATTTACATAGATGAATAGATGTCAATTCTTTTAGTGGTGAAGCCGACAATCCTACATTTATTTCTTTTGTACAGAACTCGGCCTCTTTTTCACATGTTTCAAATGTTTTCGATTGTTCGCGTTTGGCGCAGGAAAGGTTTTCATGACACATGCCATATTCGTTGCACAATACAGTGCAAAATTCATTATACGAATATTATTTTTTACTTTGGTATCACTTTGCACGATCCTCCAAAGAGAGAAATCCACGATATAGCATTATATTTATTACTTGGTAACACAGTTTTCCACAAAGACGTCATTAGGTACAAATTGTACAAGGTCCTAATAAATTTGGTAACATTTAAATTTGAACTTTTTCACGTCAACATTGAGTTTCTAGTTCCAAAACATGAACATGATCTATAGTTCTGAATTCAAGCTTAGCGTATCGTATAAGCAAAATAAACTACAGAAGATTGACATTCGAATTCTATTAACGCCAGACGAAAAGTTTCTGCTGGCGGGAAGGCATTGTGTTTTGTTTTCGTCGTGTTTAATGAGAGGGGTAGGTAAGGGTTGCGCGGGTGAAATATGATTTTTTGCTGTCAAACTACTCCCCCTTAACATGGCACCTGGCTCGGAACTCAATACTCCCCCCGCTACCCGCGCCGCGCCCCGCCGTCGCCGTGCGGAGGGTAGCGGGGGGAGGTACAAACGTCATTGAGCCAGGTGCCAGTTAATGCGCACGGGTTGTACATACATGCCGTCGCCAGCACCTTAATTGCGTAACATACTTTCAATCACCATCTGAACCATTTTGAAGGATATTGCGAATCCATTGCTAAATACGTTCGAAAAGGTGTCTGCTTAACAACTTAAATAACGCAATGAATATTTCCCGTTTTCGCATTTCACCCGTTATAATGAAAAACTTGAACTTATGTATGGAAGTTACTGTTGGCTGTAGCAAAAGAGGCATGAAAGTAGAATAAATACTGTGGAAATACGTTCCTTGATAAGGCAACGTTGCGGTTTAAAAGAAAATCTCGTCTCTAGAGCAGATTAGAAAAATTGAAAAGAGTATGCTTAGATAGTTTGCTCATGTTGAGAGGATGAATGAAAGGCGACTAACAAAAGGTATTTACAACTTACAAGGCAGATGTGAGTGGAAACGCCCGGAAATGCACTAGAAGAAAAAAAGGAAAAAATAATCACTCATTTTTCATAATACAAATTAATTAATAATAAATAGGAATAGTGCCGATGGGCTACTAGTTTTTATATTTTTAAATGTTTTTTGTAAAAATATAAGGATTATGTATTTAAAAAGAAATAAAGGAAAAAATAATAGGAATAGAAATCAATGTCAATAAAAAGAGAAAAAAATAATAATATGAATACAGTACTGTCAACACACAGATAAACAAATAAGCGGTCACTTCTGTGATGCGTTGTTTTTTTGTGTTTCAGTTTTGCACGCAGACTTTCTAGGTCTTGTTCTATACTTGTCTACATATATTTTCGATTTCTTGTGGTTTTCCTACAAAGAATACACGTTTGTATTATGCTGTATACTGCCTCATGCACCCATCTATTATTTCTGGGACGAGGTCCTTTATTTGGAAAAGGTCGGTAAGTACAACTTAATTGTCTTTCAAAGCGTTTATTTCAATTAATTGTCAAGGAGTCTGTCAGAAAAATGAAGCTAGTTACACATTCCAAAGTCTAATAGGTTCCTATGGAGAAGAACGAGCATGAAACTCCATATTTTATCACAGACAGACAAATAAAAAATCCGGAGTCACACGTAATCTGTTCGATTTATTCAAATTCAAATATTTTATTTCAGACCAAGGGATCCATATAGGTAGTGTTAGTATGAACTTAGCCTATGTTAGTACAATTTAATAACTTAAAGATACTAACTGGTTATAAGTTAGTATCTTTATTACATGAACATTGTCAGGCACATGTCTGCCAGCCTGAACCTGATGAATGGTAATGGTGGTAATTTATGCCCTACAACGTGGGACTCCGGATTTTTAATTTGTATTTTGTCTGTCTGTGATGCCTTGATTACCATATTTTTAGTTGACTTTTTTGTAGTAGTTGGGTTTTAGTTATACAGGATGTAATGGTAAACACTCTTGTCATTCAAACCATCGGTAGTTGACTTAAATATATAAATAAATGACCGAACACAACAAAAAAAAAACGTTATGTTCGTTAAGATTTAAAAAAGTTTCTATCTGACATCGTGCTTGCTAGCGAAACAGCTGACTGACTAAGGGAGGGATCGAGCTCGCTGCCGGTCAGGTCACATCCCGTAACCCCCGCCCGTGTTGAGACGCAAGTTCATTGCCCTAGCGCATAGGGCAACGAACTTGCGTCTCTTGTGGTAAAACTTTGATCTAAAAAAAAATTAAAAAAAGTTGTTATTTTCCATTGATTTTACGTTCTATAAATGAAACCAAACCACTGGTTTGAATGACAAGAGTGTTTACCCTAACACCCTGTATAACTTTTTTTAATGCTTTTTAGGCATAGGCACCCAGATTTGGAACATTAACAAATGCCATATCGACAAGTTTTCAGTGGTAAAAGTGTGGGTGCTCTTGTTGATTCAGCTAGATGTGACGACAATACTTGCATGGTACTTAGACCTAGTCAGGCCGGGGTGTTATGGTATTCCTAAGAAGTGGAACTTCTTTGTCAAGGTAATTTTGACTTTATTTCTTTAGGGTTAAGGTTCAGTTTTCTCCACACAGGCTATCTATGTAAATTGAGTTTTTCTGTAACACCACTTGTCCTAATAATAATCTATATACATATTATTATAAATTAACGTCGTTTTTTGTGTCTGCCTTTTTTACCCGACTACGGCGAAGCAAAAAGGAGGGTTATGATTTTGACCGGTAGGTATGTATTTCTAAAGTACGCAACAGATTTTGGAGCAGCTTTCCCCATTATTTATAGAATTTATTCCGTAATGTTTATTTATATAATAAGTTAATATTAAAAGCATAACGTATAATAAAAAAATCGCGATTTTTTGTCACGTCGTAAAAACTGTGCGGCGCAGGAAGAGCGGTGGCCGCAACATAGCGTATGCAATTTACCGGCGAATGGCGTCACTGAAAAGTTATTCATCAAGTAAGTTGGTGTGTCACGTCGTAAAAACTGTGCGGCGCAGGAAGAGCGGTGGCCGCAACATAGCGTATGCAATTTACCGGCGAATGGCGTCACTGAAAAGTTATTCATCAAGTAAGTTGGTGTGTTTTCCTGGATAGCGTTTTTTGACACAGTGAAGTCAAACCCCGCTGTCAACATTTTCATGACAGCTGTCACTGCGGCCGTTATGTGGCGGCCAACGCTCTTCTCGGAAATCGTAGCTTGAGCGTTTTTTTTTTGCGCTAAGTGTATTGAGATAAGTCATTTTGAATTCTAGAAAAAGTACTGGCGTCCTAAAAATAAACGAAAAATAATAACATTGCCGTCTTATCGACTGAGAAGAGATGAAACGAACTTTGAGAAATTACCGAAAAACGCTGAAATTGCTCTTCAAGTCTTGAATGTCTCTAAGGTATTTATTGGATTCAATCTGCCTAGCCTTTTCCCAACTATGTTGGGGTCGGCTTCCAGTCTAACCGAATGCAGCTGAATACCAGTATTTTACATGGAGCGACTGCCTATCTGACCTCCATAACCCAGTAACTGGGTAATACGATACCCCGTGGTAAGACTGGTTGTCGAGATTTTCGGGCTTCTGAAGACCCGTAACGACTGTCAAAGATCCACGAATGACAGCCGGGACCAACGAATTAACGTGCTTTCCGAAGCACGGAGGAGTCTCGGTATGTAAAGATGGTCACCCATCTACGGACCAACCCAGGCAAACGTAGCTTAGCCTGATGGATCGACCCTTGCGGCTGTTATTACTTAGCCACGGGCTTTAACGGACTGTTAGGTATAATTGTACCCTGCCAGGGTTGCGGGTTAGTCCGAAAGGGATACCGGGACCTTGGCAACAGGCAACTGAAGGAACACGGGTGGGTTTTAGTCAGTAAAAGTCTGACACGCCCTTCCGCTCCGCCCAGAGCGGGAGAAGTCATTGGATGATTCCCACCCACAAAAAAAAAAATGGTGTAATTGTATCAGACACACACAACTGTTAGCCTATTGAATAACACACTTTATTTCACAAACCCAAGGATTTTGAAACAATTCCTGATTCCTGTTTCATAATGTTTGAAAAGTTCGTCTGCTCGATATTGTAAATTACGTAATTAATGTTGTATTATATGAAAGACATTGCAATTGTTACTGTGTTACGAAATTACCCCGCTACAAATTTTGATACCTCACAGCTGTGCACACAGGCCTCCTCTCTGTGAGAGGGAGGGAGTGGGCCGTAATCCACCACGCGGGCCCAGTGCGGGTTGGTAGATGTCACAAGTCTTCGAATTTGGTTCTAACACATGCCGGTTTCCTCACGATGTTTTCCTTCACCGTTTTGAGAACAGTGGTGATCAAATAATTTACACAAAGTAAAGCGCCTGTCTGGGTTCGTACATACAACTCGTAAGTAAAAAACTGCAAAACTGTAAAAAACTTATCATAGCCAAAAATCGTACCTCAACCTACACCCACACGCGAACCACAGGAAATTTGTTTCTAAGCACATTGGATTATAATATCATCCTTTTTCAACAAACCTTAAATTCTTCACAAATTTGCAATAAAGGCCTGTGTCCCAGCAGTGGGAACGTAATAGGCTGAATATGCTAAGTTTTTTACGGTGTGAAATGAAATGAAATGAAATTGTTTATTCTGTAAATAGGATATCGCAATCACTTTTACACGTCATATTATTAAAAAAATAAAATAAGCTAGATGAGGTCGGCGTTTCCTATCTGACTACTCTGAGAAGAAAGGCCGAAACAAACTCAGAGGTCGCAGTCTCTTTTAAGGTCCAGACATAATCTTGGTCAAGCCATATGAGGACCATGTAGATTAATGTCTGAAATGGTCTTTTGAGGAAAGAACCACACAGATTTGAGTGGACCTGTCCAGTCAGTGCAAGCATTTGTCAGTAACCGAGGAGCTCAACTCAGAGCTGAAGGAGCTCAACGACTCGACGAACAATACCAAAAAAAGGACATTTGGGTAGGCCGCAGAAAGTACTCAAAACTGCCAGACCATCATTAAAACAGGGAAAGAGGAGCAAAAAATAAAAAATGATCCACATAGTCCTCACATTCACAATAATCAAAACAAAATAATACTTTACAAAGTAATAATGTCATGTTGTATAAAGAATAATCAACAATGTCAATTTGTAGGTATATAAAACTGGTATAATTTAATGATTTTAGATACTAATTAAAATTAAAATGTCAAGTTCTAGGGTTTTTTCAAGGCTTAGCAGAGCGAGCAGCTCAATCCCATGCATTTCTGTCTTCTAAATAATCCGAAATTTTATAGTACCCTTTTTTACATAGTTTGGTTTTAATACTGCTTTTAAATCGTTTAATGGGTAAGTTTCTAATATCAATGGGAAGTTTGTTGTAAAAGCGTATACATTGACCCATGAACGAGTTGCCTACTTTGTGGAGACGAGTGCGATGTACAGCAAGATTGTGTTTATTCCTAGTATTTATACTATGAATATCGGACATTTTCTTAAAATTTGATATATCCTTGTGTACATACAACAGGTTTTCAAATATATATTGTGAGGCTACAGTCAGAATATCTATTTCTTTGAATTTTTCTCTAAGGGAATCTCTTGGACCTAGGTTGTAAATGGCTCGAACAGCCCTTTTTTGTAAAACAAAGATATTATTGATGTCCGCACAGGTTCCCCAGAGAAGAATCCCATAGGACATAAGACTATGAAAATAGCTAAAATAAACAATTCTGGCTGTATCTACGTCGGTTATCTGTCTAATTTTTTTAACAGCATAGGCGGCCGAACTAAGCTTTCCTGACAATTTTTCTATGTGTGGGCCCCATTGTAATTTGCCGTCAATAGTTATTCCAAGAAAAACCGTTGACTCAACAGGGTCCAACTCTATTCCAATGACTTGAACATTGGTAGTTAGCTGCCTGACATTTGGCGTTGAAAATTTAATCAGTTTAGTCTTTTTCTCATTCAGGAGTAGATTATTTACATTAAACCAATGCACAACTTTAGAGAGTGCATCGTTGACTTGTTCAAAGTTGACTAACTGACGTTTGATTTTAAAAATGAGCGAAGTGACATCTGCGAATAATACGATCTTGTTATTATCCCTTATATGATAAGGTAAGTCATTTATATAAATTAGAAATAAGAATGGACCTAGAATTGAACCCTGTGGAACGCCCATAGTGACCGCAGATCCTGCAGATCTCTTGCCATTAACATCGACCCTCTGAATTCTGTTATTCAAATAAGAAGTCAGAAGTTCGAGAGCCTTGTCCCTCAAACCATAGTGGTACAGTTTCCTGATGAGTGTATCATGATGTACGCAATCGAAGGCCTTGGACAAGTCGCAGAAAATGCCAAGAGCATCTTGCGACTCCTCCCAGGCCTCGAATATGCTCTTTAGTAATTCCACGCCCGCGTCTGTAGTAGAACGACCTTTTGTAAAACCAAACTGTTTCAGATGTAGTAAATTATGTGCATTGAAATGTCCTAACATTTGTTTTAAAATTAATAATGTGTGTAAAAGTAAAGTGTCTAATAGGCTGAATATATGCACAGCTGTGCCGCTGGGGAGTTTGTTCCGCTCTTCTTCCTAGCTAAAGCACTAGGAAGTGGTGAAGAGTGGGCGTTTTGGGGGACTGTGTTTTGTAATTTTGACGTTTAAATCAAAATTCTGCTAATAGGTATTTACTACTAATACTGGAATTCAGCTGCATCCGGTTAGACTGGACGCCGATCCCAACATAGTTGGGAAAAGGCTAGGCAGATTGATTGATAGGTATTTATAATTTTTATTATTTAAGAAATTACTTTTGATTTTGTTTTTTTTGTTCAATAACATTTTCTACACACGTTCAATTCAGGCGCTATCTTGCTTTTTCAACATTCTTCATGTTATATAATATTATTATTCTGTATTTTCAGTTTCTGCTTGAAAACCTATGGTGAGTTGTTTATAATTTTTTTGTACCTAGTAGGTAGGTACGCACGGCTACACATCAAGCTATACATTTCCAGTATAAGCTGACCTCGCTTTGTACTGAAAGCTTATACAATGCGAGATCAGCAGAAACTGGAAATGTATAGCTTGATGGTAAAGAGGTAACATGTTTTTTTCTTTATGGGTTACCCAGTTATCGGTAACCTTAGAAGTAACCAAAATTTTTCGATTCCTGTACCGTAATTTATAAAGGTTTTCGGCCCCTGTCGTTATCTAAAGATGAATTCAAGAATAAGAAAAGTAGTTAATCCTTTTTTTTCAGGTATTTAAAGAGTTTGGAAGTCAAGTGATCGCATTGGACTCTGTTACATTTAACTGCTATAAGGGCGAAGTTACCATGCTCTTGGGAGCCAATGGAGCTGGGAAAACCACCCTTATGCATATTGTCGCAGGTTTGATTACTGTTTGATTTTTATTTATGTAATTTATTCTCTTCGGGAACCTTGTCTTTAGTTTTTTTAATTGAAGGCCATTTACAAGTTTCCTCTGATAAACATTAAAATAAGAAAAATGTAGACACAAAATAACTAAAATTCAAATAAAAATACACGTAGCTTTGAATTTACGTACCATTGACGTGGGGGTCAATCAGCTAGCTACGATAACTATTTATCATGGTTAGTATTTATTTTTTAAATATCGCAGCATTATGCTGAGATAGGAGCCTTTTTGGCCTCGCACAGGTCGTTATTAAGTATTTTTTTAGTTTATTATTTATTTATTTGTCAGATAACATGATCCATCATAGCTAGTAACAACAGGAGCTTATAAACTATGTTAGTAGGTAAAGACTCACTACATATTATGAAACAAAGTCCTCCACCGCGTCGTCTGTTTGTCTGTCTGTTCGCGATAAACTCAAAAACTACTGCACCGATTTTCATGCTGTTTTCCCCAATGGATAGAGTGGTTCTCGAGGAAGGTTTTAGTATATAATAACCGAAATTAACGCGAGCGAAGCCGAGAGCATCAGCTGGTTTAAATATAAGTAAATAACAATTAAAACATTTTATTTTATTGTCCCAACCACGATGCTTACCCAGAGCGGGTGTATCGGACACCGATATTAACTAATCTATCCTCAGTTTCGAGTAAAGTCAGTTTTAAATTGCTCTTTTTATTTTAATTACTTTTTATTACTGTTTCTAATTCCTGTGCGTGTCCTCAATAAAATACTTTTCCTTCTTTCTTTCTTTCTTTCTATAATCTCGAAGAGTGAGAGAGTTTAAATACCTCGGCCATGTGGTCACCCAGGATTTATACGACGATGGGGACATAGAAAGGTAGAGGAGAGCGATGGCGGTCCGCCGCTGTAACATGTTGGCACGCAGATTTGCGAGGTGTAGTTTGGGGGTAAAGATCACTCTGTTTAAAGCATTCTGCCAAACATTCTACAATCTCTGGGAAATCAAATCTTCTGCAATCTGTGGGTTAACTACACGCAGCGAGCCATCAACGCTCTCCGCGTACAATATAATAACGCGTTCAGGGTGCTGGTGGGGCTCCCACGTTACTGTAGTGTGTCTGCGATGTTTGCGCACGCGCACACAGGCTTTCACACTGCGCTGCGGCGTCGCATCGCTTCGCTGATGTCCCCACGCGTGGGAGCCCCAACACCATCCTGAGCGTGCTCAGCCACAAGGTCGACAGCCCCCTTCTGGGGCACTGGGTTCGTGTGCCCGGGGCCCCAAATGGCGGAAAATACCTAAATTGATTGTTTTTTTTAATGTACTAACATAGTTCTTAAGTCTTCTACTAACAATATTATGGGCCAAGTATGTCTGAAATAAAAGAATTTTATATAATTTAAGTTAAAAAAAAAAAATATATTTTATTTTTGATGTTTTAGGAATGTTCTCGCCCACTGAAGGCGTAGTCTACCAGAACGGCTTTGCCATCGCAAATAAAATCACGGAGTTTCGAAACTACGTGGGCCTGTGCATGCAACGGAGCATCTGCTTCAAACACCTCACTGTGAGGGAGAACATCATGTTCTTTAAAATGGTTTGTTCTTTTTGTACTTTTAATGTAATGTAATAACAAGACGTCCGTATTCCTCGAGAAGGAAGACAGAAGTGTGTTTTTATCACTTCTATAAAGCTGTACTTATAAACCTATAAAACCTATAACCTAACAAATGAAGTATAGTTTATTCTTCGTAAACAGGAACTTAAATAACTCTTTAATCCCTAGGGACTAAAAGTGATTTGAATTTGGAATGTGGATATTGTTTGTAAAGGTTCCAATCACCAACATTTTTTACGAACAAGTAACAGGCTGTATGATAAAGGAAACCGCGCGCGAGCTAAATAAAAAGAAATAGTTTGTAAAAAAATAAAAAAACGCGAAACGTATTATTCTCATTCATAAGTTGCTTGTTTTACTTCCATAAATGGAGTGCTGCTTACAGAGAATGTAATTTTACATTGAAATAAAGGAATAGTAACTGACAAAACGATAAAAAAATGAAAACTTTCCTGAGAAAATTTCTGGATGAATCTGATTCAAAATAAGGAGCTGAATGCCCCCTATTAATTTGCGGAGGGCTGTCCCTTGCACCCTGTATAATGATAAAAATGTGTTTTTGTTTTATTGATATTTTATTTAGGATACTTTTTAAAGGACAAATAAAATAAAATCAAGTTAATAGATAAACAAAAAAGACTAGGTTCTGCTTATAATAATTCATGATGTTTATATTACAGTTAAAAGGAAAAACAAAAGAAGGGTTTACTGTGGAACACCTGCTGAAAAGTCTCGAGCTGTCTAACATAGCTGATTACTATGGCGAGACACTGACGGAAGAGAACATGAGATGTTTGCAGGTAGGTCATACATAAAGCTCAAAGAGGTAGCACGCAGTATTGAATGCGCGCCCTAATAAATAGCCGCCTTTACACGACACGCGCATTCACTCGCGATCGGAGTGTGTACGATTGAACGCGGGAAAGCTTGCACGCGCAACCGTGAGTGATTTTTTTCATCCATTTTTATGTGCGTTGACTCTTTCGCGTGGAATGGTGTACATGTAAAGGCTAATCACGCGGTTCAGTACGGGAAACTGCCATTTTACGACGGCAATCGTTTTCACAAAAACGAAGCGCACAGACTTGATCATTTTAAAGGTATGAGGAGATGCGCGAGCGGGCGGCGTGCGTGTGCATTCTTGTTCTCGTTTTTTATCTTTAGCCGCACTTGGAGATGGGGCCCGCTAGGCATGGCGGGCTGATACCAGTCGGGAGGGCGGCGGATGGACAAGTATCTCCCGGGCCCCCGACTCATGGTACGAAGGAATAGTGGGGTTTTAGCCGGTAGGAGCCCACATAACCCTTAGCTGTCCGTCCGACCGTCTGTCACAGGGGTATATCTTTTGAACCGTAATAGCTTGAAATTTTAGTTCATAGTGTCTTAGTGTTTAAGCGCATATTGTCCAAATTGGCACTATGTACCAAATAAATTCAAAACTGATTCATAATTGAATAGAATTTGTGTGGAATTAACTGCCAAATATGTTAACGAAACTTCTTGGTGAAAGGTTATAAACAGTGATCGGATAATCGGATGCATATTTACCTTAAGTGTAGGTGTTGGCTATTATGGAATGCACTTTTGTATCGAAAAAACCCCGGGAATTCGGAATCGACAAATTTAGTTTTTTTTACTATACAGTATGTAACAAAAACCCTGTCCGATCCATTAAAGGCGTATTCCTGGGTTAACATACGTACTATAAAAAATATATTTAAAAATGTAACTCATAAAAATCAAAAGATAATGATTATTTTATTTTTATAAACCATGCGACATTCACACTAAATACGGCAAATTTTCATAAATTGACAACATTCCACTCACCGGGGAAATCTTTTTATTTTACCTATTTTTATTTCAAAGGATACCGCCCTACACTGGGCGCGCTGTCGGTGCTCTCTAGCGAGTCGCCGACTTGTCTGATGTAGCCGACTGGTTGCCTACCGTGCGATGCGGCGCGTGTCTGTACGCTTGTTGCTAGTCAGTCTTTCGTGAAGATTCCTTTCGATCGGACGTCCGTAATGTCATATTCCAATCGGGAATATTTTAATATGTTAATGTGCTTAGGCAAGGCCGATTGTAATTATGCAGCTGCGCGTAGAGATTATGAGGTGCGTTTTCACAGGCCAGGTGTGCCAGTACCGTCGGAGCGTGCGTTCCAACGTCTACATAACCGTGTGTTCACCACAGGCAGTGCTCATGGCCAGGAGACACAGCGCGCTGATGCTGGAAGACCACGAGAGCGCAACCTAGATATCGAGGAACAAGTTTTGGATATGTTTGCGGCGGACGCCACGCAAAGCACACGCTCTGTTGCTCGACAACTAGACACTAATCACATGCTGGTTTGGAGAGTGCTGAAGGGAGATGGTCAGCACCCTTATCACTACCGGCGGGTTCAATCCCTTCTTCCCACTGATTACGAACCAAGAATGGAATTTTGTAATTGGATCTTAAGAAAAGTCGAAGAACATGAAGGTTTCTTGAATCGCGTGCTTTTCTCCGATGAATGCTCGTTTGTAAGAACAGGTGTATTCAACTGCCACAACGAACACGTGTGGGCGCTCGAAAACCCGCTAGCTATGAAACCGAGTAATTTCCAACATCGTTGGCGTGTTAACGTGTGGGCTGGTATCCTCGGAGACCAGATTATTGGTCCATACTTTTTGAGGCCCACAATGAATGGTTCAAACTACCTGTCTTTCTTGAGTGAAGAGTTGGATCCTTTAATAGACCTCAATTTCCATCGCTCAATGTGGTTTCAACATGACGGCGCGCCTCCACATTTCTCGCGTGCGGTGCGCGAGTATTTAGATGCTCAGTTCCCGAGGCAATGGATTGGCCGGGGGGGACCAGTTTCGTGGCCAGCACGGTCTCCCGATCTTACGCCTCTGGACTTCTATTTATGGGGTCATGTCAAACAAATGGTTTTTAAAAAAGAGTGTGATTCGGAAATCGAAGTAAGAGCTCGGATTGTAGCAGCTTTCAATTTAATTAAATCAGACACAAGTGCGCTGCAAAGAGTACGTGACAATTTAATAAAAAGGTGTCGAATGTGTATCAGTGTTGGAGGTAGACATGTGGAGCATGATCGCCGAGGTATCCAACAACAACAAGTTACTGTTTTAATAAACTAATACCAAAATTCGGTAAGTACCTTTTTCTTAGCTCACTTGTGTCTGTTTTCATTTCTGTGCCAAAAGCACATTTTTAAAAAGCCCTTTTCTGGGCTACATTTATTTCAATTAATTGTTTCTTGATGAACAGAAATTGAAGTCAAGTTCACTATGCCTAAACGATATCAGCTCAAATCAGCTGATAACAACGCGTAGGCATAACGTAGGTTTATTTAGCTATAAGTTTGTTTGGCGGCAAGCGACAATGCAGGCGGGCGGCTCATGTCAAAGAATCATAAAAACCGTCCCGCTCGGGCGGCTTCAAATTGTAGAACATGAACACATGAAAACAAATACACACACACACATGAACTTTATCGAGGATAAGTGTTGCCTTTGATAAGTTTATTTTTATTTTTTTAAATTAATTATTTTCATTGGGGAAAAATAATAATCTCAAAACCATGAAATGGTTACGTATATGGGCACACAATACTATACCAAATAATACCCTTAAGGATCCGACAGGGTTTTTGTTACATACTGTAGAATCAAATCGGGTGTAGGAATATTAATATTAGTTTAAGGTGTTGGCTACTATTATGGAATGCACTTTTGTATCGAAAAAATCCCGGGATTTCGGAATCAACAATGTTCATTTTAAAACATTCGTCTCTGACACTCATAGCCATAAATTCCTCTTACACTCAACATAACCATAAATTGATGGGGAGCTTAAAATTAACTTCAAGTAAATACACATTAATAATTAATATAATTATGTAATCCCCCTGTTTTTTTTTTTAATAAATGCTACATTCTTAAGATGACGTTTCCCCATCATGTTACAGACTAGTTTCGCATTCCCGAATTTTCTGGAAACCCGGGATTTATATTTTTTTAAATATGTTTTAAGAAGCCGCTTCCATAATTTCCTAACCAAAAATGAACTTTAGGTAAATATGCATCCGATTATCCGATCACTGGTTATAAATCCTCTTTTACAGTTACTATTGTTATGTTGAAGGTTGCATGTGTGTTGGCGGGAGATGCAGACGTGTTGGTGTTGGATGAGCCAACAACCGGCATGGATGTCGAAGTGCGGCATCGCCTGTGGGACTTACTTATGGTATGAACTTCCAATGTTTTTTTAAAAATAAAATTCATACATTCACTGACATACCACGCACAGCCAACAAAACGAAAGTGAGCAGTACGAAAAAATATTGAGAAAAATTATCTCTTAAGGGGGTTAAATACGGCGGTGATCTCTCGCGTCCGGCTCTGGTCCAGGTCATGGTACGGAGCGAGAGGGCATGGGAAGCCGTCACCTCCTTCTGCGAAGCACTAATGCTTGCGAAGGAGGAGGTGGGGAGGAGGTGGCACGCGTGAGGGAGAGGCAAATTTCGCGCCCTCACGCTCCTAGCCGTCGCAGGACGCGCCCAGGGCGTCGGGAATCCCAGGGGGATTCCCGGCCACGGTAGGCGCGGGTCGGATCAGGCCCGGGTCGACGGTGCGTTGTGTTCCACGCGCGCCTCAAAGAGGTGTCAGCACAACTGACGGGGTCCGCTAGGACCGATGCCTGCCAGGGTCGCGGGAAAGTCCGGAAGGGATACCGTGGCCTCTGGAATCTTACAGGCAACTGAAGGAACTTAAATAGGAGAGAGAAAATAAAAGTTTGTATGGAAGATCGAAATTTTGGCCGGTGGGAAAACCCATTGGCGATACTCCAGTAATATTACATACCATAATATCAGGCATATATCCTCCCAGTCCCATGTAAAAGAGGCGAGTCTATTGCTATCAATTATGTACAAATCCAGACTCTGGGCTACAGGTACGGCCTGAAAAATTCTCGATTGTAAGAAAAAAATAAGAAAGGTTTTTTTTATGTTTCTTTGTTCTACTAGTTACGACTTTTGACTGGGGTCCAGAGGGCCTTCCACCACCGCTTACAGCAGTATTATTTTAATTTTACTTCAGTGGGGGAAAGAGATGGAGCTATACGTCCTGTAGAGCTTCATCTCTTTCCTACACTGAAGTGATATTAAAATAATACTGCTGTAAGCGGTGGTGGTGGGGTTTGATCCACAGGTCGAATACAATTTGCCAGACCTAGGGTTCATTGGATAATTTTGTTTGATGTTTGGAATACTGGGGGCTGACTATGAAGTATTAACAACCTAGGTCCAAGAGATTCCCTTCGAGAAAAATTCAAAGAAATAGATATTCTGATTGTAGCCTCACAATATATATTTGAAAACCTATTGTATGTACACAAAAACATATCGAAGTTTAAGAAAATGTCCGATATTCATAGTTTAAATACCAGGAATAAACACAATCTTGCTGTACATCGCACTCGTCTCCACAGAGTAGGCAACTCGTTCATGGGTCAATGTATACGCTTTTATATCAAACTTCCCATTGACATTCGAAACTTACCCAATAAACGATTTAAAAGCTGTATTAAAAACAAACTTTGTAAAAAAGGGTACTATAAAATCACAGATTATTTAGAAGACAAAAATGCATGGGATTGAGCTGCTCGCTCTGCTGAGCATTTTGAATATTATGGAAAGCCATAAAAATATACCTACCAGTTTTATATAAAAATTGACATTATTGAATATTATATACAAAATGACATGATGATTACTTATAAGTATTGTTTTATTGTGAATGTGAGGACTATGTGGATATTTATTTTTCGTTCTGTTAGTTTTAGCGAAGGTCTGGCAATTTGAGAACTTTATGCGACCTACCCGAATGTCCTTTCTTTGGTATTGTTCGTCGAGTCGTTGAGCTCCTTAAGTTCTGAGTTGAGCTCCACTATTACTGAAAAATGCTTGCACTGGCTGGACAGGTCCACTCAAATCTGTGTGGTTCTTTCCTCAAAAGACCATTTCAGACTTATCTACATGGTCCTCATATGGCCTGACCAAGATTATGTCTGGACTTTAAAGGAGACGGTGACCTCTGAGTTTGTTTCGGCCTTTCTTCTCAGAGTAGTCAGATAGGAAACGCCGACCTCATCTAGCTTATTTTTACAACTTTTACAACTTTTTAATATGACGTGTAAAAGTGATTCCAATATCCTATTTACAGAATAAACAATTTCATTTCATTTCATTTAATGCCATCATTATTCCACTACGAAAAAAAGGATGGTGCTAGCGGCCTTGTATAGCTCCGTCTCTCACTAAAACTGGAGAAATGGTGGCATTAATACGTCGTAGTATAGGTGCTGGTAAGGTGTTTGTTGCGCCACTTCTTCTTCCCAGCTAAAGCACTAGCAAGTAGTGAAGGGCGGGCGTTTTGAAGGACGTCCTTATAAGATTTTGTCGTTCAGAAATTATATGAATTTTGATTCTCCAGATACTGCGTGGCCACAAGACTATACTCATGACGACGTCCTGCTTAGAAGAAGCGAATGCGTTGGGGGACAGGATAGCTATCCTGGATAAGGGCGTGCTCAAATGTCACGGCAGTCCTCCGTTCCTCAAAAATATTATTGGTACGTATTCGTATATAGTTTCGACTTCAATAGGATCCTGTCAAAAATTTAGGTTATTGAGGATGATAGGCAGAAAGAGAATTATCTACAGTCTCAGCTCGTGGGTGTTATAAAAGGGGACTATGGGGCCTCGGCACATCAGAAACAGAAAAGTGCGATGCGGTTTTCGCTGCCAAGAAATTTGAACTTTGCTAGCGTTGAAATAAAGTCGAAAATAACACATGAGACATTTCAGCTTTCCCTCTGGCATGACATAATACATCTTTTCCTGTGAGATGGCAGCTGCGCTTGGGGATGGCACAGCACGGAGATGCCGGCGGCTGCTGCTAGAGGCGACATTGTCTACACTTTCCATACAAACTAAGACCTTATTACCACAAAACCGTGTTTACCAGTTGTTTAGCATAGCATAAACAGCTTTTAAAGACGACTCTCTGGGTCTTACCACAAACACTTAGGCAATTGTTAAACGCGTGTCTAATGTCAGTTTTATGTCAAATTCCATACAGAAATGTCATGTTTAAAAGGTGTTTAGGCTAAACAGCTGATAAATACGGCTTTGTGGAAATAAGATACGTGTTTACCGTTCACTCGCACTACGACACAAATGACGTTTATAAACTGACGGCTTTGACGGCGATCCGTGACAGAAGTTGTGCGATTAAAGCACTTACGGCAACAGTTCCCGTGCTCTGAGCGTGGGCCACCTTCTTATCTTAGCTAGTCGTTATTAGGGTTCCGTACCCAAAGGGTAAAACGGGACCCTATTACTAAGCTGTCCGTATGTCACCAGCAGGCGTAGCATGAGCACCGTTTTGTCGACGGAAGAGTAGACAAAAATGACGTTTCCTGTAGACAGTAGACAGTACGAGACGGCAGCAAAATAGAAAGAGTCAACTGCACTTTTTACGAAATTCACTCTTTTACATAATTCGACTCAGAATTCTTTGTTTTATCATAGGATTTATCGGTTGTCAGTGTGATTTTGACAGTAAGGATAGAAAACTTTCTTCCGAAATAGTCTACATATAAAAAGACCTAGACAAAGATCGTTAGAAATGAAAGACAAAATGACAGATTGTAGAAAGATTTCTACGGTGGATGTCAAAAATGAAGAAACGAACTGTCACTTTGTATAGAAAAAGCTATGTCTATTCTTCGTAGAGATAGAAAGCGCCATGCTACGCCTGCAGGCTGTATCTCATGAACCGTGATAGTTAGACAGTTGAAAATTTCACAGATGATGTATTTCTGATGCCGCTATAACAACACATAAATATTTAACGGCAAAAAAATCACGTTTGTTGTATGGGAGCCATACAACAAACGTGATTTTTTGCCGTTTTTTATAGATAATGGTACGGAACCCTTCGTGCGCGAGCCCGACTCGCACTAGGCCGGTTTTTATAATTAACTAGCTGTTGCCCGCGATGCCGCCTGCGATCCAGGATGAAGCCTATGTCCTTCTCCGAGTCTTGGTCTACCCATGTGTCAAATTAAATTTCATCCAAATCCGTTCAGCCGTTTTAGCGTGAAAGCGTAATGAACAAACTCACTTTCGTATTTATAATGATAAGGTTTACCCAATAGGCACCAGTTTTACCCTGTCAATAAGCATTCAAGACAGCTCTCGTATGTATGACGTAAAGGCGATGGTGGACGACATGATCCCTGAGCTTGAGTGCCGGATTCACGATATGAGGCGCATAGCGTTCTCATTTCCCACGAGAGAGTTTAACAAATTCCCGACTCTGTTAGAGGCTTTAGAACGGAAAACAAAGGATTTCGGAATTATTCTAATCGACGTTGGAATGTTTATGGAAGAAGTTTTTACGAAGTAAGTGGTTAACTTATTGTTCTGCATATCAGAGGGTCTAGACAACTGCCAGGGTTGCGGGAAAGTCCGAAAGGGATACCTTGGCAACAGGCAACTGAAGGAACACGGGTGGGTTTTAGTCAGTAAAAGTCTGACACGCCCTTCCGCTCCGCCCAGAGCGAGAGTCAATGGATGACTTCCCACCATAAAAAAAATAAGAGGCTCTAGACAAAGTGTCGTTCTATCAGCGATAAAGATCATGGAAAAGGCAAAAATGTATAGGACTGACATAAGCTATCGAAAAGCTTATGTCAATCCTGTTGAAAGTCGTTGTAGAAGTACGAAACGCTTTAGAAGCGATTGTCACTTGTCTGGGCCCTCTGAGGTATAGTTTGACCGAGCTCGTGGCTAAGTAATAACAGCCGCGCGGACCGATCTATCAGGTTAAGCTACACTTGCCTGGGTTGGTCCGTGGATGGGTGACCATCTTTACATACTGAGACTCCTCTGTGCCTCGGAATGCACGTTAAGCCGTTGGTCTCGGCTGTCATTCGTGGATCTTTGATAGTCGTTACGCGTCGTCAGAAGCCCGAAAGTCTGACAACCAGTCTTACCAGAGGGTATCGTATTACCCGGTAACTGGGTTATGGAGGTCAGATAGGCAGTCGCTCCATGTAAAATACTGGTATAAAACTGTATCCGGTTAGACTGGAAGCTGACCCCAACAAAGTTGGGAAAAGGCTAGGCATATTGATTTGATTGAGTTTGACGGGGCCGCTGTACCGCGCTTTACGAATGCGCGGCGAGGCGAGGGGCAGTGTTGACCAATGAGCGGCCAGCAATGCCTCAGGTGCGGA
This sequence comes from Lithophane semibrunnea, assembly GCA_947363905.1. Taxonomy (NCBI): domain Eukaryota; kingdom Metazoa; phylum Arthropoda; class Insecta; order Lepidoptera; family Noctuidae; genus Lithophane; species Lithophane semibrunnea. The sequence continues at coordinate 3,045,421 of OX376205.1, forward strand.
ACAACGGTCTCGATCACACTATATTCCTTTGCTTTGCTGTATATGAAATAACTGAAAACATCTTAAGTAATCATTGTTCTTATCATTACGAACAACCTTTACAATGGGACCTACCCTGAAACCTACAAGCTGCTCTATATTTGATCGAGTTACGGGAACACAAATCCATACTAATATTATAAATTCGAAAGTAACTCTGTCTGTCTGTCTTTCTGTCTCTCTGTCTGTCTGTATCTTACCTTTTCAAGCCTAAACCACTGAACGGATTTCGACAAAATTTGGCAAGGATAGATAGATATATATATAAGATAGATGGCATCCTGGGGAAGGACATAGGCTATTTTTATCGACATACCACGCGGGCGAAGCCACGGGCGGAAGCTGGTAAATAATAAATCTTTATTTCTCCATAAATCTATTTACATTATTTTGATCTAAGAATGGCTTAAATTTGTGCTCCAGAGTGAAAAACCCTGACTTCTAAACAAGGTTTATGTACCTGTATCTTAGAAGCGTGTGTCCCATCACAGTGATGAGCATATAGAAAATAGGACACACATACACAATAATCTATTAGGGCAAGTTCAAGAGAAACAAAAAAAAGAAAAAGGACCAAAAAAACAGAAGGAAGAATAAAAAATAAATAAAAAAAACATTAAGTAAATGAAAGTGTTGCTATGTCTCAATGTGTAACTCTTTTTCACGATTCCAGCGTTGGTCCTATCGTAAAAGGTACGATGTTTTCATATATTTCTTGTATTAATGAAAGAAAACATTTATATTTAATTTTTTTACACCTTGTAGAAAGGTGAAGCTGTGTAAAAAAAACACTAATTTGTCTGTTTTTTTACTTAAAGGTTTATTGATACGGAAATGGAGAATGTCGAAATAAACAGAAGGTTACGCGAAAGTAAGTAGAACATACATTGTGCAAAATAGGTGGAGAGCTGATAACTATTTTCGAGCTGAACACTTGCAATAGTAGAGCTTTGTGAAAAAACTTCGGGAGAAGTATAGTCGCCCTCATAATTACTTAACCACTTTTGACAATTAAAACATCATTCAAGTTAAAACTATAGAACTGTTTGAGGCGAGTTCATATACGGTATAATAATTTAAAGGGCAATTCGGTGTATAACAGAGGAACAATGACAGTTCGCTATTAAGATTTTAGACATTTAGTGATCCTGCCAGGGTTGCGGGAAAACCTGCCAGGGTTGCGGGATGGTCCGAATTTTTGGTTCTAGTCCATGCCGGTTTCCCCACAATGTTTTTCCTTCACCGTTTTGAGAGCAGTGGTGGAAATAATTTACACAAAGTAAAGCGCTTGTCTGGGTTCGAACGTACCACCTACAAGTAGTTAGTCGCAGTTGTTAACACGGGGCCACCACTGCTCTATACTACCGCTACATCAACCGGTGTTGGCTGTGTTCCAATTTGAAGATGTCGGTGTAATGAAAATTCTCGCCACCAGCTGGCGCCACTTTGACAAGAGGTCTTTAGAGGCATGAGGAAGCCAGGGTTGCGGGAAAGTCTGAAAGGGATACCGGGACCCTTGGCAACAGGCAACTGAAGGAACACGGGTGGGTTTTAGTCAGTAAAAGTCTGACACGCGTCCCGCTCCGCCCAGAGTGGGAGAAGTCATTTGAAGACTTCCCACGCCCAACAAAAAAAGGGGAAAAAATGAGCTATTTGGAGCAGGGTGTACGGTTCACTCATCCTCTATAGAAAAATACAATAGACGCTGATATATTTAGTAACCTATTCCGCTTGACTATTCTTCAAGAGTCATAAAAACCCTGTAAGACGCAGAGTAACACTCTGCGTCCAGCGCTCGGTGTGGTAACACGTCGCGTTCTGGTTTGCAATTGGTCAATCGTCATCCTGAAGATGCCTCGTTGAGAGGTGAAACACTTGTCGTTTTCTTACAGGGTTTTTATGACTCTTGAAGAATAGTCAAGCGGAATAGGTTACTAAATATATCAGCGTCTATTGTATTTTATAATGGATTTCCGCAAAGTCACGCCTGAATCAATTAACTATCTCTATAGAAAAGGGAAGATCCTCCGACCAGGCGGGTGTCGTGTCTGGCGGGCAACTGCCCGATGACGATGACTGCCCAAACATATGGCACCTGGTGTGATAGGTATTTTGCCGTCAGCAGGGCTGGTTAGGTGTTAAGTCTTTTAGTTTGTTTTTTTGTGTACTCCACATGTTATGAGTAAGATTGCTCGAAACAAATGTATTTAAAAAAAAAAATATTATACTAGCTGCGCCCCGCGGTTTCACCCGCGTAAGTCTCGATCCCGTGGGAATATCGGGATAAAAAGTATCCTATGTGTTAATCTAGGTTATAAGCTATCTGTTTGCCAGATTTCATCCAAATCCATTCAGCCGTTTTTGCCTGATTGAGTAACAAACATCCAAACACACAAACACACAAACTTTCACATTTATAATATTAGTAGGATAGTAGGATTGAACTCTTCGCAGAAAACAGGCTGAATGATATTATGTGTAAAAAAGTGTATTTTTGTGTACAGGTAGTAAAGAGCGTATCGTGGGCCGCGTTCTTGTTTTCAAACAAATTTTAATGCTAACCGAGCGAGTGTTCTACTATCTAATGATGAAGAAATGGCAGTTCTTTGCTTTGGTAAGATTTTTTCATTTTCTTGCCTATGCTTGTTGTAGAAGAGTGACTAATGTGACTATCCTTGCTTTTATTTATTAAATGAGCAATATTTGTATATAAATATGTACCTAAGATATTATATACCTATACCGGATGACATTTTTTACCGTCTCGAGCATAATCAGGTGTGTTGTGTAAGTGAAACAGAAGCCATACCCAAGAATATTTGCTTAGTACCATTGAGATTGTACAGGTTCGGAATTTCCTTCAAAAATCATGAAAACTATCCATCCTACGGCCCGTGCGTAAAAACTAATAATAGCCAAAATAGGAGATAGTAAACGGCGTAGGCTGCGATCGCGCATGAATGAAAGTTGTACGTGTGTGCGAGCGAAACGCACGCACATTTCTTTTGCGTAGAAACCTAGTAAGCGGCCGCCCCTCGCATGGTACAGTCGTGCTGAAAACGTTTCCAAAATCAACGCAATAACATTTATACTCCACTTACTAATAAACTAAGACAAACCTGATCTACAAATAAAATGAACACAATACCCAAAAATTCTCAAACCTACAATACAAATACCCAATTGACTAAATAAGCCTCACACCAAAAGAATAAGTAGTAAATAGGTAATAACTTAACACAAGTAAGAAAACTTAACCTACCTAAAATAATAAAACACAACAAATAAAAACCCCACCAATTTACCAATTAAAAAGATAAAATAATAAGAAAACCTATCCTTACAAATAAAACGAAAACAGTAACAAAGACTCGGAACGAACTTTTAAAACAATCTAAGATATCTTTTTTAAATAATTCGAAACAATAAATACTTGAATAAGCAAGAATACTCGACTGTACTTCATTCAAAATGAAAAGGACGTGCATACATGCGGGAGCGAGAACATTGACAGAAGGTTGTTCGGTCGACCCGTTGCTAAGTAACGTCGGCGCGCCTACGCACACACACGTACATAGAAACTTGATGTGTGCGTGAGAGTTCACTTACCGGGGTTCACGTACGAGAGCTGAGCAGCTGAGCGGTACTCGCGCGCGGGTGACACGAACGACCGACGCGCACGCGCATTGCGCGCATTTTACAAAAAATGCACTTAGGTCTGTACCTACTTTTTTAGCGATATCGCAGTAGGTAATTATTGTTCCAAATGTTTCGTTCTAAACATAAACTAGCACGTCTTTGCATATTGTTTGGTAAACTTCGAGGCGTGTCTCTATCACTTTTCAAAACATTAAAAGCGTTTTAAATTATTCGCTGTTTTAAATCACTAACGCTTTAAGCTTCTTCGGTATACACTAAACGTCAGACTAAACGTTTTAGGTCGGCCCACAAATAAAAGTCAAGGGGTGTTATGTAGGTCTGGTGACCTCGGCCGCCAGTTCACAGGTGCACCGCGACCTATCCACTTATCACCAAATTGACCATCGAGATACGCGCGCACAGATCGTTTGTAGTGAGCTGGACATCCGTCATGCTGGAAGTACATGTCTTGCAGATAGGGATCAGGAACGTCTTGCAACATGGTGTCAATGACAGAACGGTTCTGCACCCAGTGACAAAACTCCATGCGGGGTCCGGGGGGGAATTTGAGGAGAAGGGATACCGTTCCTTCGCAGCGACTGAAGATTTTCTTCTTCTGCGTACATTCGCCTTGCACTGGCTGTTTTCACCAAACAAGATACTCTACGTTAGAATATTCGTACATGTTTAGATACGACAATATGACCGGGTGCACGATGCATACGCGGAAACAAACAGCGCGACATCACACCACCGTGACTAATCGGTGACTGAAGCTCGGGACGCGGGCGGGCGCGGGGATGCGCGAGCGAGCAGCTCCGGCGCGGCGGCGGCTCAAGCGCCTGATGATATCAAAGAAGCCGACGGCAAGTGCGGCGAGTACCTAGCGGCCGCAAAGGAACGTATCTAATTCATTGATAAATTCCGTGCATTTAGTAGGGTGCGTATGATTTGAATTTCGATATTTTTTCATCGATTTATTCAATTTTTTTTTAATTTCTATTTTTATTGTTTTTGTATTAAAAGTTTACTTCAAATGGGTAGTATTTTTAGATAGATCAATTTGTTTAAAGGGTATAAAAAAATAAATAAAAAAAAATATCTATGCCATTGGCTTCTACTCCGTTCACCTACTACACCCTATGTTTGTCGAGACGGTAAAAAAAATCATCCGGTATAAATATATATATTTATTTGTAATCACGTTCTCGAAAACGGCTCTAATGATTTCGATGAAAGTAGCAATATACAGTATGTTGCTGAAATGATATGATGATGAATGGTGATGTGATGATGTTGATGAATGGTATGATGTATGTTATGTTGTTGAAATTGAAATTGTTATCTAACGAAGGGCGTTCCCGTTAACCTGCAATAGTATAGAGTCTATACATGCATTTTTTTAACCATTTATGCACACACATATAAAAAGTAGTTTATAGTAAAATATTCACACAAAATAATAAATTGATGCATCAATTTTTTTCACGTTGAAATACGAGTCGGTAGCAGTTATGTATTTGCCTATTTAGTAGCAGTTATGTATTTGCCTATTTAGTAGTTTTTGGAAGCCCATCATAGGAAATATTTGGTCATCACAAAAAGAGGCGCAATCATCATATTAGAGAGTTAAATAATATTTAAGTAGCGCAAAATAGTATTATAAGAGATTCGATTAAATAAATGCCAATTTTTATTCATTAGACTCATCTTCCATAAGAGTAATTCGTCAACTCGTCCTACATGCCTACGGCTCATTTAGGACGACTTGTAGAAAATCAAAAGAACGTCCTACATGCCAACGGCCCATTTAGGACGACTTGCAGAAAATCAAAATAAATGTGCAGTCGTCCTAAACAGGCCGTAGGCATGTAGGAATTACTCTTCCTTATTTGTTGCAGCGCGTCGCGATCCCCGTCCTCTGCTTATTAATAATCACGTTGACAACAAACTATTCGTTGAGACACAAAAAGTTATTCAGCCACCAGATATCACAGGATCATTTTGAGATCAACCAATTACTGTATAACGTCGCCCCTTTCAGAAGAAGTGGACTTTTTAAAGGTGTAAATAGGTACCCGGGTGTAGAAACTGTGTATGCATTGGATATTGATAGAGGTACGAGTTTTTGTCATTCTCTTAGAGCTAAACTAACCTTTTTTTTCCGTGGGGAAATCCTAATGGATGTTATGTCGGACTCCTACCGACTAAAAGCCCACTGTTCCTACTTCTACCATCAGTCGGGGGCCCGGGAGATACCTACTTGTACATGCGCCGCACCCCCGACTGGGAGCTAAACTAACCTGCACCCGGATTGCGTAATGGTAACCTCGCACGTACCGATTTACTTGCGCAAATTTAGGCTTGCGTAAGTAAATCGTAGTTAATTGATTCAGGCGTGACTTTGCGGAAATCTATTATAAAATACAATAGACGTAAATATATTTAGTAACCTATTCAGCTTAACTATTCTTCAAGAGTCATAAAAACCTTGTAAGAAATCGACACATGTTTCACTTCTCGAGGCATCCTCAGGATGACGATTGACCAATCGCAAACCAGAACACTACGTGTTGCCACATCGAGCGCTGGACGCAGAGAGAGTTTCTCTGCGTCCAAATGCGTCTAATAGGTTACTTAATATATCTACGTGTATTGTATTTTTTAAGCAACTCGTTACTGGTGTTGGAAGATTTTTTACACAAATTTCTTTCAACACACGTCACGATAGACTTGCGCAAGCCTAAATTTGCGCAAGTAAATCGTTACGTGTGGCTACCATAACACACTTTCAATCATAATCTGAGGGTTTTGAAAGAAATTCCTAATCCATTGCTTCATAAGTTTGAAAAATTGGTCTACTTAACAACTTAAATAACGCAATGAACGTGGCTAAACTGTCACATTATTAGACTAAAAGTACCCTATGTGTTATAGGGTACTTTTAGTCCCAGTAGTACGTTCCAGTGGAATGTTTTCCGATATCCACGAGGGCGAAGCCGCGGGCCAGAGCTAGTCCTTACTAATATTATAAATCCGAAAGTAACTCTGTCTGTCCGTCGGTCTGTCTGTCTGTCGTGCTTTCACGCCAAAACTACTGAACCGATTTAAATGAAATTGGGTACATAGATAGTCAAGAGCCTGAGAAAGGACATAGGCTACTTTTTATCGACATTACACGCGGGCGAAGCCGCGGGCGGAAGCTAGTAAGAAATATAAGAAGAAAGAGCTTACTATTTGTAAGCACTAATTTTGCAGAATATGGTGTGTAGTTTTTATTATGTGCTAAGCAAATGTAATTTATTTCTTTCCCATACACCATACGGTACGGATGTTAGTAAGACGAATCTGAAGGAGGAACTGAACATGTATGGTAGCCTAAAAACAATAGTAAGAGGGTAATTAGAGGTATGAGGAACACAGGTATATGTGAATAAACCGTTTTAAACCGAAAATCCGTGTAAAAACGCTTTAAATTTGTTTAAAACGGTGTTTAAACCACAGATTTTGGTTTAAAACGGTTTATTTACAGATTTAAACTAAAATCCGTGGTTTAAAGACCGTTTTAAATTTGTTTAACATGGTTTTCAAACCACGGATTTTGGTTTAAAACGGTTTATTTGCAACTATACACAGGTATATTCAGAAAGTTGGCAACGGCGCAAATAGCAATTCAATTTATTTATTCATAAACAATTTCATAACTTAAAAACTGCTTTTCTTTACAGAATTCAGCGACCCATCGGCAGGACACTCGAACAAAGAAACTGTAGGATTTAAAATTACCGACAATTACACTACAATATTCCATCCTACTGACCCAGGAATCACTTCGAAATCGATCAACATGTTCAGTAATATTTACATGTCCATGTTTATGCCGCACCTCAACAAAACTATTCGAACTACGTATGAAACTTTAGCTAAGCCCAGACCTGCTGGTGTTAAAGACGTTAAAAGCAAGTTTTTATGTTGGAAATGGACATCTTGGGTGACTTTTTGTAAGTTATTTTCTTTGAAAACCACGTCCTGGAGCTCGTGGCTACTTAATAACAGCCGCACGGGCCGATCCATCAGGTTAAGCCGAGGAGGTTGGTCTGTGGATGGGTGACCATCTTTACATACCGAGACTCCTCCGTGCTTTTATTGGTCCGTTGGTCCCGGCTGTCATTTGTGGATCTTTGACAGTCGTTACGGGTCGTCAGAAGCCCGAAAGTCTGACAACCAGTCTTACCAAGGGGTATCGTATTACCCAGTTACTGGGTTGTGGAGGTCAGATCAGATAGGCAGTCGCTCCATGTAAGATTATATTCAGGTGCATCCGGTTAGACTGGAAGCCGACTCCAACATAGTTGGGAAAAGGCCAGGCAGATGATGATTTTCTTTGAATATTGTTTTCTTATAATATGTAGGATAGGATCCATTACACAATTTCACCTTGATATGGTAAACTTGTTTTGATTTGATTGAATGTGTTACAGCATGTAACAAAAACCCTGTCCGATCGGAAAGGGTAACATTAACATTAATAAATTAAATTGGAATAATAAAAATTCCTGCTATCATAAATACCTGCCTACTGTACATCAAATTCTGTACTGTAATTCAAACTGCAAAGGGCTTTTTTCTAGGTTCTGAATCTATCAAAATGAGATAAGTACATCCGTAAAAACGTTCCAAACAAACAAATACCTACCGCTGTCGCATTTATCATACGTATTCATAATAATAAGAATTTCATATTACCATCGCATTTTTCGTCCCCTAACAAATAAAATCTACGTCTAAATATATTCGCTATGTTAATAAGTTTTGACAATTTATGGCTGCTTACCTATTTTTAACAATATGAGTATTTTCCCCCTATTATTATCATCTGGGATACACTGAGCCCTCGTCTATTCCATTTTTTTATATGTTTCTTTAAGACCCCTAATTTTGCATCATGTTTACTTCCCCTGGCCCTTATTTCCTTCATTTTTATAATGAAACCCAAAGATTTAAATCTCTAGATTTGCCTTTGTACTTAGCCACGGGAAAAAGCGTTCACACTGAGAAGAGTGAGCTCGAACACTACATAGCGTTTCCATGACAATCAAGTCAGGTCACTGCATCATTGTGTGTCAAAACGAAACAGAAACGCGACGTCATCTTTGGACGCGGTAGGGCGAATCTAACGATTTAAATCTTAGATGAAACCTGTTTTAGCAAATAAATAGGGTGAATTCTATTACACTCTTTAGTAAATGTGGTGGGTATGGAAACTGCTCGTAAATAATCTCAGCTGTAATCTTCTCGCACGCGTCGACCAAAGTTTAAGCTACGCTTGCCGCTGTCCGTTCGTGGTTGGGTGACGATCCATTAATTGAGACCCCTCCGTGCCTCAGAAAGCACATTGAGCGATTTACAGTTAACTAGCTGTCGCCCGCGACTTCGTCTGCGATCCAGGATGAAAAGTAGCCTATGACCTTCGCCAGGTCAAGGTCTACCCATGTGTCAAGTAATCAAGTAGAAGTCAAGTATAAACAAATAAACAAACTCACTTTCGCATTTATAATATTAGTTAGGATATAAGTCTGAATTCGCCAACCCCTCTTGAGCAAGCGTGGTGCTCATGAGCATGCTCGTGCCTTTTCTGTATGAGCAGTGGCATCTGCAGAGGGACAATAATAGGCTAGTTTTCTAAACTTTGATTATTTTTACTTTCAGTGGCTATCCTCCCTTTGACGCCAAATATAATACTATGCATAGTAGAGCGAAATTGTGGTATACGGGACAACCATATGATGGCAGGCTGCACCCCCATAGTACACTGGAGTGCCAAGCTTCTGGCCCATATGATCATGTTCGTGGTCATATTTGTGATACCCATCATTGTTGTCGCTTTAGCACTGGATTTTGATAACACATTTACACAAGTATGGTTTTGTGGTAAGTACGAACAAAAACCTTTTTGTTCGTAAAATACAATAGACGTAGATATGTTTAGTAACCTATTCCGCTTAACTATTCTTCAAGAGTCATAAAAACCCTGTAAGAAATCGACACGTGTTTCACCTCTCAACGAGGCATCCTCAGGATGACGATTGACCAATTGCAAACCAGAACACGACGTGTTACCACACCGAGCGCTGGACGCAAAGTGAATCAAATCGCCCGTCGCTCGGTGTGGTAACACGTCGTGTTCTGGTTTGCAATTGGTCAATCGTTCATATTAAAAAACAAAGTCCCTCCCGCCGCGTCTCAAAAACTACCGAACGGATTTTCATACCGTTTTCAACAAAGCATGGACGGGGTGATTCATGAGGAAGGTCGCGAATCATATTTCAATCAACATACAACCTGACACTGACCTGAAAACTGCAAAAAATGTGAGAAAATTTGAATTTCTTAATTTAGCTGGTGAAAAGTTGGTGAAATCTGTAAACTTCTGCCGAACCCTTCGAGGCATATGGGCGTATTTTTTTTTTTTTTTTTTTAATGTTTTTGTATAATTTTTTTCTTTATTTCAGTTTGTGTGGTTGCGTTATTGTTAATGTTCGGACTAGCTTTCCTGTCGTACTTGTATTTTCTGAGTTTTTTTTTAGACGAAAATGTTGCTATTAGCGAGGTATACATCAAGTCATTGTTTTTCGGTAAGTAAATATAATTATTTAAGTCATTAGTCAAATAGTATTTGTGGTAAAGTTTGAAGTAAAGAAATTTTCGCTCTACTTACCATCGAAAGGTATAATGTATGTGAAGCCGGAGCCGCACCGGCACCGGACCGCAAGTTTGTGTATACGAATGAATATCGCACATCCGCCGCACCGGAACCGTGTGAACACTGGCATTGGTTCAGTAAAGCATTGCCAACGAAACATGTGGTACGACGCCGCCACACCGCGCCGCGCCGTCGCGGCTCCGGCGGCGCTGTCGAAGCCTTACATAGTTTTAATTTTTCATTGGCAAAACTATAGCAAAATTACGAGAACCACTGTCAATTTGAAATACCGCCCTCCCACCATTGTATACTTACGTCAACGAAACTCATCTGAAGCACCTAAAAATAACATGTCAACACAGCCGCGTGCGTGACACGTGGTAGATATTTATCATGTGTATACGATGGCCGACCTAATATTATTAAATACATCGTATTATTATTTTCCTAAACTTTTATTAATAGAATCCGTTTCGCAACCAATGCCAATGCCACGTATCGTGACGCAAACCATGTAATTCCGTAACGCGTTACTAGATGTCACTGTGCCGATGACGTCGCTTTCTGAATCGCGGTGTCAAGATTCTCCGCGAGCGAAGGACCCTCCGCGATTTCCTGAGATTCGATAAGACCTTACTTCATAGGATCATTTCTATAGTAAGCTCTTCTCGAGACTTTCACACTATGTGAGTCCTCACAAGTCACGATGAGGAGACGTGGCGCGGCGCCCTGAGCGTGAGGCGGGCGATGGTAGCAGTAACATCAGCCCTCGATGATCGTTCGCTCCCCTCGCACGAGGGGAGAGTGGGGCGCTGTCGCTGTCTGAGTGGCTATTTTAAACCCTTATAACAACGCCGCAATCAGAAAACAACGGGGATTGTCTATATCTCCGATGACTTCGTTTCAAGATTCTATCGTTATGTTATGTATGACAGACAATATAGTCCCAATTCTCCACTCATTCATAACTGGGTAGTAAAACTATGTAGTAAATTACTTTGTCATTGCATCAAATTAATAATGTAAGTAGTTCCACAATTTCCCGCCGCCTTTCAGTGGTGACGCGGACTCTACAACTGTCATTCTTTGACAGTTGTATGACACGGTTAATTGACGTAGGGTGTCACGGAAAATTGATTCTCAACAGTAACAAATAAGTATGAATTTGTAGAATTATAAATCCTTAGAATCATCAGTACAATTCTCGAAGGGCGAATTCGACCAAACTTTTATACCTAGAGTCTAATCTAGCGAATAAATTTTTAATTTTTGACAGATTTTCCATACAAAAATTTTCAGATGTCAATTTTATTCCACGGATAAAAGATAACTAGGCTTTGGTTAAATCAGCCCTGAGTTTGAATTGAGCTCAGATGTCATGATTTCAAGATGGTAATATGAACTTAGAGGGTTGTATTTGTATTGATGACTTTAATTATTACAATTCTGTAAATAAATTTCCAATTCAGAATGAGTCTGGACTGTAAATTTTTGAGTTGATGAATCAGTTTAGCTTCCCCCATGGAAAAATAACCGTGAGACCTCTTGTCAACGGTCCGATTCGGTCGTCGACGTCAACACACTTCTATGAAATGACGTGGTCCACTGCATCGGACCGGCCTCAGTCGCGCAACGGGTATGTGCCCGACGCGTTAACAAACACACTTACCTATTGAACACTGCGCGTCGGCCCGTCGTCTGTTATAAAAATCGGACCGTTGTCCGTTGTTGTTAACAAGAGGTCTGAGTGTAGGTGTATCTAACTAAAGACGGTGATCTATATTTCAGGCGTCATCCTACCAATCCTCCTATCAATTCTGGAATTCGTCTGGTATAGTTCTGTATACATTTCTGTACCCTACGTTATACTGCTGGCCGTGGCTCGGCTCAGCCCCGTCTTCGCTTTAGGAATGGGACTCGCTAGACTCACGTTTACAGCGAGACTCAACGCTTATTGTAAACTTAATAGGAAACTGTGCCCTGATTTGGAGTTCGATGATAAAGCTTTTGACGCGAAAGTTTGTTGTCGTAAGTACTTATTGATATTCCTTAACCGCCCTTAATAATATGGTAGATCATGTTTAATAAAGAGACACAAGTAGGTATGTGCCACAGGGCCTACTGTAACTTTTTTTCAGTAACAAACTGTATTTAAAAAAAAAATCTTATGATTTTGTTTAGTTTAGTTTGTGATCTTCTAGTCCTAGTAAATACATTTTTTCTTTATATTGTATAGCTTGCGCGCCAAAAGATATCTAATACAATAGTAGGTATTAGATATCTTTTGGCGCGTGACCAAAATTGGAACTAACGCCGCCATCTTGCCGTTTTTTCAATAAGTTAGCCAACATCTTCTCCCGGTCACCATCATTTCTTCTTGTAGCAATATAATTTTAGTTTCTCTAGTACTTGGTGGCACTAAGTACGTAAAATAACGTTAGTTGGATATAGCGCCATCTATGAAATATGGCGTGAACTAATATTTTGCAAAGCGAATCAGAAGTTACCCTTATTCCACACGCGTTTTGCTTCATCTCCAAATTCTATAATGTACTTAGATGGAGAATGATATTTTCTTAATCAACTTTAAATTAGGCGCATTTAATAAACACAATTCTCTATTTCCGTTACAGAGTCTGAATCGTTAGAACCATTTTCATATTTTGTATCCTACAAAACTGGATTGTTTGATCTCATTAATTTGTTTATACAATTTATCGTTTTTGCGGTAAGTAAATCTTTGTTTTTTTCTTATATGTAATCTTTAACTTACTAGATAGGCAGTGATAGCCTAGTGGTGTGACCGTCGTCACTTCCAAGTCATAGGTCTCAAGTTTGAACCCAAGCCACGCACCTCTGACTTTTCGGATTCATGTGCGTATTGTATACTTATCACTTGCTTAAAAAACGGTGAAGGAAAACATCGTGAGGAAACCGGCATGCCTGACAGATATTTCTCGACGGCATGTGAAGCTAAGTCAGAGGCCATTGGGTGCCTTTAAAACTCTGACACCAGGTTAGTCGCTAACCACACGAAAAGAAGAAGATTTTTAACTGCATTTCAATATTTTTCACACCAGTATAACGGTAGTGCCGTCGTAACGAAAACTTTTACCATGGATTTCATATTCAGTAGTACTTACATGATTCTAGACGAATTTGAATTAGATTGAAATTGTTCGTCAGTTTTTTTTAAAGATTTTACTAAAGTCAGATATCTCGCAACCATTCATCAGACGCCATTTTTATTCCTCATAAAAATGGCGTCTGACAGTTTTTGTATGGAAAAACTGTCAAAAATTCAAAATTTATTCGTAGGTTATGACTTATACTCGGTATAAAAGTTTGGTGAAATTCGTCCTTAGTCGGATAAATAATAAGCTGCAAGTAAAAATTAATCTTAATTTTTTTTAATTTTTGACAGGTTTTCCATACAAAAATTGTCAGACGTCAATTTAATTCCACTGTAAGATATCTGGCTTTGGTTAAATCAGCTCTTAGTTAGAATTGAGCTCAGGGGGCCAAGTCTACTAATTTACAAACGTGTCAGTGGTCTCACAATGATTAGTTTTTGACAGATATGCCATACAAAATCTGTCAAAAACTTATCATTGTGAGACCACTGACACGTTTGGAAACTAGTAGACTTAGCCCCCAGATGTCATGATTTTCATAATGGTAATATGAACTTAGAGGGTTGTATTTGTATTGATGATTTAATTATTAAATTCTGTAAATACATACAATCACAGGAAATAAATGTGATAAAACTAGAAATAAACGATTTTCGGACATTTTCCGTTACTTGTGCTGTGAGACCTTGCTTCTTGCCACATTTCATGATTCTAGGTCAACAGAAAGTACCCTATAGTTGGTATGGTATGGTTTTGATTTATTTGCGACTATCAAAATATATCGCGTAAATGGCCGTAATTTTTTTAGCCTACGTATTTGATATAAATTTCAACTTGATACCTCCGCGCATTCCTGAGAAAAGGGGTCTTGATAGACTGACTGGCAGACAGACAGACGGACAACGACGTGATTCTATAAGGGTTCCGTTTTTTCCTTTAGTGGTACGGAACCCTTAAAAACATAAGAAAATTTGAATAAATTTCTGACTACTACCTTGAATTTTAGATACTGGTTTTACTACTGGAATTCAGAATACCACAGTACCTATACGAACAGTTCTGGTATTCTGCTTACAAGGAACCGGCGCAGGAGTTTAAAGTTCTAAGTGTTATAAAAGAGAGAGCCTATGTCCGGACAATAATTCGAAATAGTAAGTAGATTTCGATATTATTTAAGCTCATTTTTAGGGTTCCGTAGCCAAATGGCGAAAACGGAGCCCTTATAATTTGTCCCCGACCGTCCGTCCGGATATGACAGTCATTTTACTCGGAGCCTATTAAGACTACGTTGATGAAAATTGTGAAGAAGGTGCCGGGCGGAGCGGCAGGGCGTGTCAGACTTTTACTGACTAAAACCCACCTGTGTTCCTTCCGTTGCCTGTTGCCAAGGGCCCCGGTATCCCTTTCAGACTTTCCCGCAACCCTGGCAGAAAGTGTAATCCCTTTTTTTTTTTTTTTTTTTTTTGAGTGTGGGAAATCATCCAATGACTTCTCCCGCTCTGGGTGGAGCGGAAGGGCGTGTCAGACTTTTACTGACTAAAACCCACCCGTGTTCCTTCAGTTGTAACCCTTGAAAGTGTAACCCCTGGGATACGTATGACACAATGTTTTAAATAATCCTAAACTTTCAGAAAGTTACGAGGAGAATGTGTTAATAGTTGATAACGTACACAAAGATTTTATGTATGCTAACAAAATACAAAAGAAAACCAAAATTTCCGCTGTTCAGGGTATTACTTATGCGACAGAACTTGGTAAGTAACTAATTATTACGTAAATTAGTTTTTGTTAACCCTACGTTCCAATGCCATTTACTCAACTTTCTACTTTAGCGTTAGGTATTCTAAGTTGATTTTTGAGTGACCTTTTGCAATAAAAAGGTCCTAAAACATGTTGGTTGCAAAGGAATTTGAACTTTGTCATGATGATAAACACTTGACAATTATTCAATTATCTAAGATTCTGAATTCAAACATAATACCTAGTACATTACTGTCGCGGCCTGCAACTGGGCTATTGATGGACGATCGTGAAATTTCACGATCGTCCATCAATAGCTGGTTGCGGCCAAGGCTTGTATAGTACTTTATTTTATTTTATTTTAATTTAATGCACAATGTACACAACCAATTTTACATGCTAAGCTTAAACTAGTGAGTACATGACCCTGTTAGGGCGCAGCAAGATAACTTAAAACTAATATTGCAAAAGAGGTATCCAATATCACATAAATATCATTAGGAATTAAATATTAAATTAATTAAATTTATATCTAACTTTTCACTTCATTTACTTAATAACAATTGTCTGAGTGTCTTAAAGTTTAAATTAATCACTGAAAATTAGTTGAATAAACCAAACATAACTTGATTATTAATAAATAGAAAAAATATAAAACTACTATACTTTAACTAATATACTTTTCTCAAACAATGCGCGGAAATTCAAACTAAGTTAATTAATTATAATTTCCAGAATCAAAGACGGACAACGGTAATTTTTCACGCGCCAATATGTTCATTTGTTTCTTCTTTATTTTAAACAGTTCTATTTGCAAGCCAAATCGAAATTCAAATAAAATCTTTGATGTGCTGAAGTAAAAAGTTCGTTATAAATATTAATTTATTTGGCCGTTAAACACGACAGATATGGATTTTTATAGTAACATTGACGGCCGCATCGTCACTTGGTTTTGACCAGTACAGCAATTTCTATTTACAACCCGTGCGCATTAACATGGCACCTGGCTCAATGACGTTTGTACCTCCCCCGCTTCCCCGCACGGCGACGGCGGGGCGCGGCGCGGGTAGCGGGGGGAGTATTGAGTTCCGAGCCAGGTGCCATGTTATGCGCACGGGTTGTAAATCACGAAGAAGGCTGTCAAAATAATGCTCCAATATCCAAGCTTGTTAGAGAAAAAGTGTATTGTACCCTATAAACAATTTTAAGTACGGTAGTAAAATAATTATCATTTGTCATTCTTTTCGCAACATTTCAGGCGAATGCTTAGCCATACTAGGTCCAAAGTCTGCGGGCAAGACTGCATTATTGAATATGCTGGCTGGATCCATTGTCATGACGAGAGGCGACTCCTGCGTAAACGGAATCTTCATTAGGGAGAATCGGATGAAGGTCAGAATCTTTTAATTTCGTCAGTTCCATCAAAACAGGACACACAAACACAAATTAACCAATATCTTTTGAAGCTACAGCACTGATCATACTATTGCATATAAAACTATTATTTAGTTACTTGTAATAAAGATCAAAATAGCATACACCTTTGACCAATGTCGATGTGATAAAACTATTATTTAGTTACTTGTAATAAAGATCAAAATAGCATACACCTTTGACCAATGTCGATGTGCCATCAACCTAAAACCCATAATTATATATATAGTCTGTCAGTGTTTTTAATTCGATCTGACATGTTATGAAGATGACTGAATATCATTCTGCGCTGCGGTATTTACCAGTATTTAAATTATAACGCAATAAATCGCATAGACGCAGAGTCGGTAAAGCAGATTCTATCGTGCAACCAGCAGATAAAAATTGCCTTTGGTGACGAACGTATTTTGGCTATTACTGTGGATAAAACAGCACTAGTAAACTAAGAAGTCAGTATAAGTTGTTCTGTAAGCGTAAAAGACATTAAAAAAAAAAATTGTTTATTCGGTCTCAAACAGTTACATTTACAAATTTTTGAATGAGACAGCCCCAGTAAGTAATGAATAATACTTGTGTTGGGGTTGTCCCGCTCCTTCCCATGATGCTAAACAATATTGAGACTAGAGACTAAAATTAAAACAAAAAGATTCAAAAGTAACACAATCATGAATTTAAATTATCAGCTCTGTGTAGTGTGTAATTGTATCTGCATAGGTGAATGAAGGATTGTGTGTGTGTGTGTGTTTATGTATGTGTGCGCGTGTGTGCGTTAGTGTGGATTTATGTTTGAGTTTACGTTGCTGATAGTGCCATTATAATTAAAGTTAATAAAGACATCATTATTTAATTACAAGGTATTACATTATGATAAAGAAGCTAAGAATTTATACAATCCTGACCAGAACATGCTCTGTCTCCTCATAAGTTAGAGTATTTAGCCACTCCGTTATAACTTTATTGCATTGATGCGAGACCTCGTGGTGGAACTTTAGCTTTAGAGATGAAGCTATACAGGATGTATAGCGCCGTCTCTTTTCGTTCTTAACAATCCCATTTACGCGCTGCCTTCGTATAAGTATGCATAATAAACTACGCTGCGTCCAAAGGAATTAAAATCTACCAAATCGTCCGGAAAAGAACCGGAGCTACCGACATAGTTTGCAGAGTAAGCAACATTAAGTGGCAGTGGGCCGATCATGCTTGGCGAAGGACTGATGGAGCAGACGAGTGGAGACCGCGTATCGGCAAGCGTAGTCGTAGCGTACGTAAGCGTAGTAGTGCGTGACGACAAAATGGTGGCTGGGACAGACTGGATGCGGTAGGCAGAGGGCAGCATGTGGCGGTTGTGGCGCAGCCTGGGAGAAGCCTTTGTCCAGCAATAGACTGCGACAGCGGAGTCACTCGTCAACTCGTCCTACATGCCTACGGCCCACTTAAGACGGCTTGCAGAAAATCAAAAGAACTTTCTAAATGGGCCGTAGGCTTTTAGGACGAGTTGACGAATTACTCCGACAGCTGTGTTGATTTAAACCGATGAAAACGTGCGGGTCTGATGAAAAACAATTAAACACTTTTCTGTTTCTGATACAATTTATTATCATCAAATTAATAACATCACAAAACGTGGTTTCTTTTATTATTTTATTAATTCTCCGCATAAGATCACTGTCCTTTTGCCTCTAGCGAAACTTCTTACGTTTACGTTTTCTAGTTCAGCGTACCTACTACAGTTTTCTCTCTTTTTATGAAGCGACTCAGAAGGTTACCTTCAGAATCTCAGAAATTGTGCCACCTGAATCTCAATGTCGAAGTTTACTTGTCTACTAGTTTCCACATGAGTGACAAGTCGTAGAGGTATTTATTGGAGTTTCTACAACGCGTTCAATCTTGGTAGGACTGGAGAAAAGCCAGGATGGCAACTCTGGTAGCTTTCGTAATCTTTCACATTCTCCCTGCGCTAGTGCGTCAGGACGATAGAACCGAAGTTCTAGTGTCTTCATGACATCGTCCGGATCTGCGCAGATTAGTAGTTCTTTAACTGCTTCCTTCGCTGTTCCGCGAAGGCTTCTTCTCAGTCGAGACATGTTCTCAGCTGCTGATAGGTGATTGGCTGATTCATAGTCCGCAGTGTGAGCAACAAACGTAATCGTTTCCGTAGTCCGGCGGCAATTCGGTGACAACAGACGTGGGTCGAGTTTCATTCGTGAGTTCTTCATCGCTAGATTCCAGTTCTATTAAGGCAAGGCGCGCTGCGGCTACTTCCACTTTCAGTTGCGCAAGTTCGACCTTACCCTTTGCTAGGCGGCGCGCCTTCGATTCCTTCTTATTGGGGTATGATAAGAGTTCGCTTTGGTTGCTGCCTTGGTGTTCAGTAGTTCTACTATCTTGCTTTTGACTTGTCGAGTCCACAACGGTACGCGCTTCCGATGTAGTCTTTGTTCCTTTGGGAGCCGTATCACGAGTCGTACTTTTTATTACGAATGACATCGTCACACTTGCACGATAAAACCGTACTGCAACTGAAGTAGACTGATCGAAATAAATATATGCGAACTGACTTTTTTGAAATAAAAAAAGAGCAATATTTAAAGCGGAACTATTTCGGTCGAAATCTTAGTCGGAACTGCGGTATCTGAACTTGAGCGTTCTTTTTATATGCGTGGTCTGTCAAAATTTGAACTTAATATTTCTGATAATTAGTATAAATAACAATTCTCGCTAAACTACAATATAAAACACGCAGGTACTTAACTAACTAGCTACGGCTACATAAACAATAGAATGCGCATTTCAAAAGAGTCTTTAAGGGTCTTCATTTTTATGAAGACCCTAAAGACATCTGGAATGTTTATAGGTAAAAGAAATGTACACGTGCACGATTATCCTAACTAATATTAAAAATCCGAAAGTGTGTTGATTTGTTTGTTACGCTTTCACGCTAAAACGACTGAACGGATTTGGATGAAATTTAGCACATGGGTAAACCATGATCTGGAATAGGGCATAGGATACTTTTTATCACGATATTCCCACAGGAACGAGACATATGCGTGTGAAACCGCGGGGCGCAGCTAGTTAATATTATAAATGCGGAAGTGTTTGTTTGTTTCGCTTTCACGCTAAAACGGCTGAACGGATTTGGATGAAATTTGGCATATGGGTAGACCATGACCTGCAGAAGGACATAGGCTACTCTCATTTCATCCTAGATCGCAGACGAAGTTTCGGGCAACAGCTAGTTGTGCATGTTTTCTTAAAACAACACATGGTACTCATGCAAAAACCACGTGTACCTTAGAATAAAAACACTCGTTCATGTTATAATATCTGTGGGCCAAGTCTACTAATTTACAAACGTGTCAGTGGTCTCACAATGATCAGTTTTTGACAGCTATGCCATACAAAATCTTTCAAAAACTCATCATTGCGAGACCACTGACACGTTTGTAAAATTAGTAGACTTGGCCCCCTGGCGAGGTGTTTTATGTAGAATGTTTTTTTTTTCATTACAGTACATTCACAAGATCAGTTTGTCCTCAAGCACTGGGGGTATGGACGACTTCTTGACCGGCGCACAGAATTTGATGTTCATAGCCAAACTAAGTGGATACTCCGGTGGATCGGCCTCCATGGTCTCATATAAGGCGCTACAGTGTATGGGTAAGAAAAAATATACTAACCTATTATTATTTTTTTCCTGATAACGGACAGTCCTAAAAATTATAATCCTATATCGCAAAGATAATTCAACTTTATGTTTAAAATACCTTTTAATGTATTTTTTTAACCGACTTCTTCAAAAAGGAGGAGGTTCTCAATTCGTCTGTATGTTTTTTTTTTATCAATTATTATCGACTGTGGCCAGTTGAGCAATGAGTTTTTGTATCTTGATCGAAGCCCGGAGTCTAAATATCTACATAAAACAACCTGTTTTATTATTTCCTCCCAGTGTTGCTGGGGGGCAAAAAACGGCCACATTAGCAATTCCTCTAATAGGAATTAATTTCCTGAATTCCCAGCTGTCATTAGCAATACCTCTAATTTGACACGAAAGCAATAATTGAAAAACAGATGAATTATTTCGTATTATGAATTGTACGCAGATCATATTATGAATTGTCAGTTTGTGACATTTTACGATGATTCATAATATTTTCGTATTATGATTCTGCCAAAGTGGCCGTTTTAAGCTCCCTGAAAGAAGACTTCTATGATCCTGAGTAATTTTAGGGTTCTGTAGTCCCCTTATAGTCTAGACAATTTCGTCTATCTGTCTGTCCGTCTGTCCACGGTTTAACTCAGAGACTCTTAGGGCCGGCGCACACCTGGTAAGGCGCAGCGCGGCGCGGTTGTCACTGTTAAACAAGTATCAACGTTGCGTGCCTAAAAATAAAGTTGAGAATAGATAACCTGAGACGCGCGCCTCTTCCCGCTTACGGCGCGCTCTCGAGCTGATGGAAGTTTATTTATTATCAACTTTATTTCAAGTGACACAAGGTAGATATTTGTTTGGCAGTGACGAATGCGCTGCGCTGCGCCTTGCCAAATGTGCGCCGGCCCATATAGTGGTGATTTTTGTTGCCTCTACCAGGTCTCCTTACCAATAAAACAACAGTATCTAAATATAGTAGCGGTTGCTTGCGCCGCCTGTCTCTGTGTAGTGCGTTAGTACTGGCTCCATCGGTGGCATTCCTAGACGAGCCTATGAAGGAGCTCGATGCCAGCAGTAAGCCTCTAGTTGCTAAAGCGCTACAGCGGCTACGTTCGTCGCCGGCGGCTCTTATTGTGGCCGAAACAAGGTGAGGTTTTTTTATCATTTTTCTCGATAATAAAACCCTTTTTTTTTTGGTACTGTTCATGTTTCAAATTTAAACGTAACTGTAACACCCGGTTTCTGAATTGAGAATTTGAATTTGAGAACGTCCTAATCTGTACTTAAGTAAAACTTAAACATTTTTTCGTTTCTGAATTAAGTTTTTTTAAACTTTAATCAAGATTTCAGTAATATAACATCATTTACTCAAATTTGACAGATAGCATGCTTAACAGTCGTCGGTTGCGTTTCTGAAATTTGATTTTAACTTGTCAAATGCAAAAAGCTTAAGCTCATACTTATGTATTTGAGAATAATAAGTTGAGATTTGCTACTTTTCTAAAAAAAAAAGTGAAAAGAAAAGTGTAAAGTATTATAATCTAAGACGCAACTCGAAATTTTTATTTAAAGCGTATTTTACATAATCAGCCTATAATGTTCCCACTGCTGGGACACAGGCCTCTTCTCTGTGAGAGGGAGTGGGCCGTAATCCACCACGCGGGCCCAGTGCGGGTTGGTAGATGTCACATGTCTTCGAATTTTTGGTTCTAAGACATGCCGGTTTCCTCACGATGTTTTCCTTCACCGTTTTGAGAGCAGTGGTGATGAAATTATTTACACAAAGTAAAGCGCCTGTCAGGGTTCGAACCTACGACCTACAACTCGTAAGTCGCGGCCGTTACCGCTGGGCCACCACTGCTGTCTAATTAAATAACTTTTACTATGGGACCAACTCTCGAGAAAAAGAAAAAAAAACATCTACTGTCACATACAGTTTAGAACAGTAGGTATTAAACTTGAGTATGGAACAGCAGATTTTTTTCTCGCGATGTCAAGTTTGGCTAAAGGCTCTTACATACTGGGGCGATCCGTCGCGCGACGCGACGCCGCCGTATTGTTCGCCGTGAAGTTTTCTCAGAAATTGTTTTGATAAAATTCGCGTCGCGCGGCGAATCGCGCCAGTATGTAAGAGCCTTAAACCGGGTTTAGAAGCATAGAATTTAGCACAAGAATTCCCTATAAAGTTTTGCTGCCATTATTAGAAAAAGATGTTCATCTCTGATTCGCGGCCGCATGATTCCTCGATGTTGACTCCATGGAAGAATCCATGGAGTCAACATCGAGGAATCATTCTTACTGCTCACCTTCGCTATTCATCAGAAGATGAATAGCGAAGGTGAGCAGTAAGAAAGGAGTTTTGTAAATGCTTCCCCAGCAGGCGTAGCATGGCGCTTTCTATCTCTACGAAGAATAGACATAGCTTTTTCTATACAAAGTGACAGTTCGTTTCTTCATTTTTGACATCGCACCGTGGAAATCCTTCTACAATCTGTCATTTTGTCTTTCATTTCTAACGATCTTTGTCTAGGTCTTTTTGTACGTAGACTATTTCGGAAGAAAGTTTTGTATCCTTACTGTCAAAATCACACTGACAACCGATAAATCCTATGAAAAAACAAAGAATTCTGAGTCGAATTATGTAAAAGAGTGAATTTCATAAAAAGTGCAGTTGACTCTTTCTACTTTGTTGCAGTCGTACTGTCTACAGGAAACTTCATTTTTGTCTAGTCTTCCGTCGACAAAACGGACGCTGACAGTGACGGATAATAAACCTAAAGCTATACTAAGCTGGTTTGAGTATAAAAGAGACTATCATGAAGAAAATATAAAAAAGTTTTGTGACTGTATATCTGCGTTTTCATTCTCTGATATGTATCTTATGGATAATTTAGAAGAGGCATTTCAGGTATTTCATGGGACATTACAACTGTTCTATAAACTATGTTTTCCCATGCAAAGAATAAAAAGGTCGAACGGAAAAAATAAAACTCCGTGGTTGACGAAAGGTTTAAAAAAGTCATGTATAAGGAAACGCTATTTACATTTAAAAACTATTCATAATAAGACAAACAAAAATAGATTAACAAAAAAGTATAAAAATTATAGTGGTATACTTAAACGTTGTATTAACAAATCTCAACAAATTCACAACAAAAGATATATTCAGAATATGAAAAACAAGTGCAAAGCTACTTGGGATATTATTAATAAAAATATTGGTGACATACAAAAAAATAATGACATAAAACAATTAGCATTAAAAACCAAAAACATCACTGACCCTCAAAAAATTTGTGACATGTTTAACGAATATTATATCCAATTGACAAATAATAATGAATTTAAGTATCGAATTGACGCTATAAATAGAACTATGGACATTGATCACAATAATACAATATTCTTAAATCCTACCGATTCGATAGAAGTATTCAGGGTAATCCAAAACCTAAATAATACTGCGTCTGTAGGTATTGACGAAATAAGTACAAAAATTATAAAAGCTTGTGCTAATCACTTATGCAAACCGTTGAGCGATTTAATTAACATATCGTTTTTAGAAGGCAGGTTCCCAAGCGCGTTAAAAAACTCAATAGTCAAACCGATATTTAAGAATGGTGATAAATCTAGCATGACGAACTATAGACCTATAACCTTAATTCCAATATTATCAAAAATATTTGAGAAGACAATATTAAAAAGGCTTTATGAATATGTGGACAAGTATAAGTTGCTAAGGCGGGAGCAATTTGGATTCAGGAAAAATAGCACCACTTCTTTAGCTTGTTTTAATTTAATAAAAATAATAACTGAGGCAATGAATGACAACATACCTGTAGTAGCTATTTTTCTGGACATGAGTAAAGCCTTTGACTTCGTTGATCATAAGCTATTACTAAGCAAATTGGATAAATATGGCATAAGGGGCCAAGCAAATGAATGGCTTAAATCTTATTTAAGTGATAGGCGCCAATGTGTACAAATATCAAAAGTCATTGATGGTAACAAAGTGGAATATAAATCTCATTTTAAAACGAATGCAGTAGGAGTACCCCAAGGCAGCGTGGTGGGATCGTTTTTATTTCTGCTATATATTAATGACCTTCCCAATGCAAACACGCTACGAAACAATCTTATTTGCTGATGATACGACACTAATAATAAAATGTAATGACAAAAATAAATTGGAACAGGAAATTAATGAAGCAATCAAGGACATAATAAGTTGGCTAAATAACAACAATTTAAAAATCAATATAAATAAAACAAAAATAATTCAATTTCAAACTTATAAATCAAACTTTCAGACACTTAGTATAAAATATGAAGACAGTATCATAGAACAGGTAGTAAACACAAAGTTTTTGGGCATAATAGTGGATCAAAACTGTAACTGGAAATCACACATCAATTACGTATGCGATAAGCTAGACAAATTCGTATACGCTATAAAACGTCTGCGATCAACAGTGTCCGCAGACGCAGCAATCACTGCATATCACGGATACGTATCGTACGTACGTCTGTGCTATCTTACGGTCTGATACTATGGGGCAATTCAGTTGAACTTTTAATGGCATTTAGGGTACAAAAGAAGTGTGTTAGGGCAATATCTGGCGTCTGGTTTTTGGACAGCTGTAAACCTTTATTTAAAAAACTTCACATATTACCTTTACCGTGCATGTACATCAAAGAACTATGCATGCTAGTAAAACAAAATCCGCACTATTTTCGCTTGCAATCAGAAATCAGTCATAAAAAGGCTACTGCTAGAGATAAATATAAATACGAATTAAATGTACCTCAATGTAGATTGCAAATATTTAGGAGGAATGTATACGTTAATGCCATTCAGGTGTACAACAAGTTACCTAATTCATTTAAGGAACTTCCCATCCCTATGTTCAAGAGAAAGCTGACCAGTTGGTTATTGGATAACTGCTTCTATGATATTCGCGAATACTTGGAATATTGCAAAAATCCAAGATGATATGAACTTAATTTTGACATTTTAAAGTAACGATTACCTAATTACATTTTATAATAATACCTACTAATTCTTGTTGGACATATTGTAAATCACAATTGTCGAGAATGACAAGTGAATATTTGTACACCATATATTTTGTGGTAGAATGTAAGAACTAACAAAAATACTAACACCATACTATGTAAAACTACATTCTTACAAATAAATACAATAAATAAATCAATAAATAAACAATAAATAAATAAACGGTGCTCATGCTACGCCTGCTGTTGAAGTCCGCCATTGTTTGTACGTCCGATGGGGTCGCTCAACTTACTAAAACCAAAAGTTCCCTAAATCATGTCCTTTTTAGTATTGATTGGCGTCTCCTGCAGCCGGTCTTCGACCGTATAGCAATAATGGCGAAAGGCCAGTTTGCAGCTATAGGACCTGCAGAAGATATCCTCGAATCATTAGCCAAAGGGTACACGGCACGGATCAAGCTTAAAATGTTCACAGCCTACAGGATAGACAAAGACTATACCGGTGACGACACTTCGGAATGTGAGGGTGTTTTTAGTTTCGTATATTATACAGGGTGTAACAAAAACCCTGTCCGATCCGTAAGGGTGTTGTTAAAAATCATACTGAGAGTCTATTTATGTGGTTGTTTTTTTTAAAAAGAAAAAAAAAATGCGGTATGTAATTTTTCCGGTTTATTCTTCGATCAACAATAACACTAGATTAAGGATTAGGAACAAAAACACATCGCTCAAGTGGTCGCGATTGCCTAAAACTTGACTATAAACCTTAACTCTAAAACATAAAGTTTATTATAGTTTGCAATATATTTACTACTTCGATTGAAAATTAAACAAATTTTTAAAATAAGAACAGAAATATTTATGGAAATATAAATCATAATTTCTAAACAATATGGTTGAATAACTATGTTGCAAAATAGGACCACAAAGGCCTTATTTTTCCGGCCGTTTTTGATGCGCTTGTTAGAATACTCATTTTGTGAGGTTATATTAATATTAAAATATTGTTGGTCCGATAGTGACATTTGTCACATTTACGAAGCTTGGGACCAATGTAGAAGTACCTGATTTGACTAGGTATTCTTAGAAACCAGAAGTGAGGATAGTTTTTTTTTAAAATAACGCACAATTACTTCCTAAATTATTTAATCAACAATCAAAGTTTCACAAATCAGAAATCACAACAAACGATAATTTAAAAATAAGACATCCGAACTCTAATTACTGCAAATGATATAAATTAATTAGCAAAATAACAATATAGCAAAATGAAAATACAAATACAAACGAAGGCGATGTTCAACCGTTGCCGACCGATGATCGAGTGAACCCGTTACTAAGCGCGCGCTGTGTTTTATAGCGCACCGCTTGAGCCAGGTTTTGAAGAAGGAGGTTTCGCTAAGACGGCCGTTCCTGACAGCGAGGCGTCCTCGACCGCATCTTGCCTTGTGTCATCACCAGGTCCACCATCACCAGACTGCCCGTCATCCTCAGACTGGTCATAATCATCTGCAAAGTAACAACAACACATACTGTACATTTGTTTTCTTGCGTCACTTATGTGTCTGAAGCTAAGGAATAGCAAACACTTGAACTGATGTTGTCAAGTACGCGATAGTGAGCGTGCACTCCCACCATCAGGTACCCAACCAACTCACATGAAGTTTTCTTAGGTAATTGAAATGTAAAATTAAAAGCTTCAGACTAAAAATTACAAAGCAAAATCAGTGATTCTAAGCATTAAAACGTAAATGGAACTAAATAGCATTCCAAGCAATGGGATTCCGGACTCCCATTGGGTAGAATACTAGCCAAGATAAATAGATAGTAGTGAAGCTAATATACTTAACCAGAACAGAAGCCATGAACCATAGGTTCAGGCCAAACAGAAGTCACAAGCCAGCAGCTCAGACCAAACAGAAGCCATGAACCATAGGTTCAGGCCAAACAGAAGTCACAAGCCAGCAGCTCAGACCAAACAGAAGCCATGAACCATAGGTTCAGGCCGAACAGAAGTCATAAGCCAGAAGCTCAGACCAAACAGAAGCCATGAACCATAGGTTCAGGCCAAACAGAAGTCATAAGCCAGAAGCTCAGACCAAACAGAAGCCATGAACCATAGGTTCA
The DNA here is from genome assembly GCA_947363905.1 of Lithophane semibrunnea. Lineage (NCBI taxonomy): Eukaryota > Metazoa > Arthropoda > Insecta > Lepidoptera > Noctuidae > Lithophane > Lithophane semibrunnea. The sequence continues at coordinate 3,072,905 of OX376205.1, forward strand.
GGCCAAACAGAAGTCATAAGCCAGAAGCTCAGACCAAACAGAAGCCATCCGGTTGCTTACCAGCCTCGAAGAAAGCGGAGCATGCGTCAGGCGTCCACTCGCCGCGCCAGAGCACCATATGCTCGGCAGCTGCCTGGGTTTTTTTTTACCATACGAGCCAGCCAGTAGTTCCAGCTCGTAACGATGATGTGGCAATACACGTAGGACCTTATAGGGCCCCCGCATGCCAGAGTCCAGCTTTCCTGTGCTCTGCGATGCCTTGTTGACAAAGACATAGTCCCCAGCAGCGTAGGCTCGTGGTTGTCGCCGGTTCTGGTTGATGTAGTCGTCTTGACGCCGCTGATTAGCTGTAAGTAAGTCTGAGGCACGCTGTCTCCTGAGCGTCATAAGTGCTTCTCGATTAGGGTTACGGTTCTCAAGTGCGACGTCACGCACTAGAGATCTTATTACTGGGGTAGCTGCATCAATCCCAACGAGGAGTTGTAATGGCGAGGCTTGCGTAGTAGCCTGCCTGGTGACATTTAAATTGAGCTGCACCTTCCATAAAGCGTCAGCCCACTGGGAACCTTTATGTCCCACCTCTACCCGTAACATGTTTAAAACAGTTCTGCAGTACCTCTCTGCTTGCCCGTTTTCTCGATGCATTCCAGGTGTGTTGAAATGAACGGAGCAACCCAAGCTACTAACCCAGTCTCGGAAGGCTACGCTTTCAAACATTCTCCCTCTGTCACATATTAAGGTACTTGGAGACCCGAACAAAGATATCACATTAGTGATCACCCGTTTTAATTCGTCCGAGTCTTGACGATACATGGAGTACAGCAGACAAAATTTTGAAAAGCTGTCAATTACAATTAAAACGTACTTAAACCCGTTAGATTCTGGAAGCGGGCCCAATATGTCGGCGTGAATAACACAGAATGGGTCGTCAGGCTTCGACCAAGACTGAATCGGTTGTTGGGGTGCTTTAGGTACTTTCTTATGAGCTAAACATACAAGGCAATGGCTAACATATTTTCTAACGAATTGCCTAACACTAGGAAACCAAAAGTGACGTAATATAAGATCCGTCGTTCGGTCGGCTCCAACATGATCATGCTCATCATGGAAAGCTCTTAAAAGGCTAAGTCGGTAACCTTTAGGGATGTAACACAACAATCGTTGTTCTTCCCCGGTTGGTGTATATTTATAATACAAAAGTTCATTTTTAATTAAATACCTTGAAGAATCTAATTGGCCCTCTCTTAACTTAACAATTAAATTTTGGGTTTCCTCATCCGCAGTCTGAGCGACCTTTGCCCAATTATTAGGATTGCGAATGTGTGATACGTTTGCGGTTTCAGGAGGGTGCCGGCTTAGAAAATCAGCGTGTTGCATCATGGATCCTTTTCTATACTCCAAAGTAAAGGTAAAGTCTTGTAGGTACACCCACCAACGCGCGACACGAGGCAACAAGTCTTTTTTTGTTTCGGTTAATTTCAACGAATTACAATCCGTCACTATTTTGAAATTGATGCCAATTAAATAATGACGGAAATTCTGAAGTGCGCGTACAATGGCTAGGGTTTCCAACTCGTAGCTGTGATAGCGACTCTCTGCGCTGTGTGTGGACCTACTATAGTAACTGACTACTCTCTTTCGTTTACGGGCATGCTCCTGCAACAACACCGCACCGACACCGATAGAGCTGGCATCGGTATGAAGCTCCGTGGGCAAACTTGGGTCAAAGATTGCTAAAACTGGTTCATGGGTCAGACAATGAATAATATAGTCGCGTGCCACATCTTGTTCTGAACCCCATTTGAAAGATTCTCCCTTTCTTAACAATCTGGCGATGCAGGCTGTTTTAGAAGCGTAACCCGCGACATAACGCCTAAAATACCCGGCAAGACCCAAAAATTGGCGAACCCCCTTAACATTGGTAGGTTTTGGTGAATTTACCAGCGCCTCTATTTTTCTTGGGCTCGGCCGCACCTGACCATTACCAACTACCCGTCCCAAGTACTCTATTTCGGTATCTAAGAAGGTACATTTTTTTAAATTAACCGAAAAACCGGCATTCGTGAGAGTACTCAAAACTTGACGCAGCAAGTCGAGTCCCTCAGGAATTCCGTTTGACATAAGAAGCACATCGTCGATATACGTCAACACTCGCCCACTTTCAATATGGGGTTTTAAGGTTTTCGAAATTATCCTTTGATAAACTATAGGGGCGTTAGCTAACCCATAGGGCATTTTCAAGTATTCGAAATGCCCTTCAGGCGTTACGAAGGCGGTTTTGGAAATCGAATCGTCATCCTTTAATGGCACCTGGTGAAATCCAGTTGCCATGTCTAAACTTGTGAAAAACTTGAAACAACCAAGCTTATCGATGTGGTCATCGATCAAAGGCAAAGGAAATCGTTCTTTGACCGTTATAACATTAAGTGCCCGATAATCGACGCACATCCTATCACTCCCGTCCTTCTTCTTGACGAGGATGATAGGACTGGCGTAGTCGGACTGTGACTCACGAATAATTCCCTTTGAGAGCAAGTCATTAATAATATCCCGAACTCTATTTTTTTCGTCACAAGAAAGCTTATAAGGCCTATGAACTACCGGGGCACTCGATGTTAATTTTATTTCCATACTACCCGTATTCACCGTTGATGTAGCAGTCCCCGTAATGAAAGAACTCGAAAACTCGCGGATAATATCAAGCAAAAGATTCCTGTCATTGCCGACTAACGGCGTTTTAATGTTTTCATACTCAACGGTAGATACGTGCAGTACGGAGGGCATACTGTCTAATCTCGTGAGCCGGTGTAAGTTATTACTACGCGTGTATGTAATTCCCTCTCTATCTAATACATCCGTGCCAATCAAAATAGGCGCCGTAATGCACCCAACTGGGACCACATACAAATCAACTTCCAAAGACACTTCCGGAAATTCAATCGTCGTCACAACATATGACGTCGATTCAATCTCCTGGCTGCCTATACCTCTCAACAAACGATACGTTGGGATTCGATTGAGATTAAAATATTTAAGAACCGATTCTAAAATTAACGAGATATCAGACCCACTATCAATCAAAGTATCTATAGGCAACTTTTGAATGACAGCAGGCATTATGTTGTCTCGTTTCGATTGACACTTGAGCAAAAATTTATCTTAGCCGATTTCTTCTCATTGCGATCAGTTTCAGACTTTTGTTTCGAAAAGCATGTATCAATTACGTGACCGTTACGTTTACAATATGTGCAAAACTTGACCGATTTATCACCCGATGTTGAAGGTGTTGACGTCACGGTATCTGCTGATGGTGGCGCGTTAGTATCAACTTTCGGTCTTTTCCTGCAGTTATATTTCGTATGGCCGACTTTATGACAATAATGACAAACTATTTTACTATCTCCCGATTTGGCTGCTTCGCGTTTACGCGATGATGACGGTCCTACATTGTTTGAGTGGGAAGGATTGTTTGAACTGCGTGTCTCGGTTTTTGGTTTGATATATACTGACAGAAATTCGACTAAATCTTTTATTTTAAGTTTCGCATTCGTTGCCGCAGCCTTTACTTGAGCATCAGTGATACCTCTGACAATTATTGCAACTTTCAGCTCATCAGACAAGCCTTTTACAATATTCAGACGCAAAAGAGACTTGCGAGCATATTCGGCGTATGTCGGGAATTTATTTGAATTGTTACACATAACCTCAAATAAAATTGTAGCAACGTCTACATTACGTGGGCACAGTGAACGAAACTCTAACTTGAAGGTGCTCCACGAACGATCACTTGTTACCCAATCGTTAAGCCATGACTTTGCGTCACCACGCAAACAACTTCCTATGCGCCCCAGACACTCGCGATCGTCCCATTTATTTAAATTACGAGCGCGGTCTACCTCTGAACACCAAACGTCAAAGTCGTGTAGGTTAGGATCGAAGGGAGAAATATAAAAATTATGCGATCTCTCTTTAACTAAACAAGATAATGCGCCAACGAGCTTATCTGTCACGTCTTTATCCTGGTCGAGCGTTCGCGACCTCTGCCCAGTGAAATTGTCCTGTCCCCGCGAGCCATGCTCCGCAACAGGCGTAGACGCGCGACACGTTGGCGAAGTCGGCAAACGGCTCTCAATAGAGTTCAAGCGAGCTAATATTTGACCTAAGGCCTGATCACGCGGAGAATCACGGCGGCTATATGAGGTGTCACGACGTCTATGACCATTTCGTGAACTACGGGACACATGACGACGTCTAGAAGAGGTACGCTCGCGATTATGAGAATGCTCACGGTATCTACGTGGTGAAGGAGTGTGATTGCTCCTTCCGGAACCATGGCTACGATTACGCGATCTACTTCTCAACGTTCGAGAACGATTACAATGCGATCGACGCGAATCGTTTTGTTTTTCAACACTTGTCGAACGTCCCGAAAAATATCTCAGAAATTAAATGATCAGAAATAAAATTCAACACTCACCGATACTCCTCGCGTACCCACAAAACATAAAACTTGCAGTAATTAGGTTAAATTTCAAACACTAACGGACTTTTACTTTAACTTAAAACAGATGGCACACAGCACTAAGCACGTGGTCTATCCCACTTCTGATCTTAGAAACCAGAAGTGAGGATAGTTTTTTTTTAAAATAACGCACAATTACTTCCTAAATTATTTAATCAACAATCAAAGTTTCACAAATCAGAAATCACAACAAACGATAATTTAAAAATAAGACATCCGAACTCTAATTACTGCAAATGATATAAATTAATTAGCAAAATAACAATATAGCAAAATGAAAATACAAATACAAACGAAGGCGATGTTCAACCGTTGCCGACCGATGATCGAGTGAACCCGTTACTTTTTTTTTTTTTTTTTTAACTAGGGCATCTCATAGTTGACTTTAGATGAAAATCGTAACTATTTAACCGGACTTTCCTGTGGCTGCCTTAAGCTACTACACTCAGGGCCTCCAGCCAGGGGCGTGAACCCGTTACTAAGCGCGCGCTGTGTTTTATAGCGCACCGCTTGAGCCAGGTTTTGAAGAAGGAGGTTTCGCTAAGAGTATTGTATTTCCCTAAAAATAACATTTAAACTGATAAATTCATTTAGAGATTATCACTATTAATTACTATGTAACATTTAATGATACTTGGAGCATATTTTAGATTTTATATTGTTATTTTAATATAATAAGCCGTTTCAACCAAAATATATGATCATCTATGATTTGTTTAAAATGACGGTAGATGTTTGACATAAAGTGACGTTGGTAGGATATAAAAAGGATTGTAAAGACGTTATCGGGTCAGAATTCCCCGTTTAATAATAATGATGATCTGATCCAGCCTGTCCCGACTTGCTGTCCTCCCGTCAGTGACGCCCTAAGCCGAGGTTCGTACCCCACAGGGGGTGCCCTTAGCGAGCGTTCACTTAGTATTAATTTAGTATAGTTTGTTATAAGCCCCTGGCTGCAGGCCCTGAGAGTAGTTCTTAAGGCAGCCACAGGAAAGTCCGGTTAAGTAGTCATGATTTCCTAAATCAACTACGAGATGCCATATTAAAAAAAAAAAAAAAAAAAAGTTATCGGGTCAGTTGCTCGGTAGATGTCCAGTTGGTCGGTTCTAGTGCCGTTGTAGTTTGGAATTGTCGGCGGTTGTCACGTAAGTAAAGTAATTTGATACTATACCGTAATTATTGCTTTATATTTATGTTCTTATATGGTAATAATGTAAATTGCCAACATTGATTATAATGTAAGTTGTATTACGGAATATTGATTATTCTGATAGAAAACTGTAATACTGTTTCCATGGAGTTTCTTGTCCTTCTTCTCCATGAAGACCTAGTTTTGTGAACGGACAACTAGCTTTCTGATTAAATACTGACAAGTCTAATTAAATAAATGAGTTGCCTTGTCTTTCTGTGCTTTACTTTATGAAATCGTTTCCATACAAAACATATATTCAACAGTACTTTCATACACGGCAAATAACCAGTAATCATCCTGACACTAAAAGCTTACTAAGTTGGGAGGGTTGGAGTTTCTTGCCCGTTCTTCTCCATAGGTACCTACTACGCTTTGGAATGGGCAACTTCATACATATTTCTGACTGACCGACTCCTTGACAATTCAAAAGTGCCTGTAAATGGTTTAATTGAAATAAATGCTTTGAGTTTGAGTTTGAGTTTGGGTAACACATAGATAAATACATATATATTATTACGTATTGTGATTCTAACACGCTCATCGGAAATCTAGTACATTGTTGATCGAAGGGTTTATTACATGGGGCGCGGGTGGCCGTCGTTTAGTGGGTATCTACAAGTCATAACTTATGACCTTTGCTTATTTATAATGAAATTGGGGTAATTTTGGTACTAAAATGGTGAATTTAAAATTTTTTCAATGTTTTTTTTTTTCTGTTAATGTTATTGCAGTACCTACCTATGTGCCCCTTTCGGCTCGGACAGGGTTTTTATAACTATTGTTACACACTGCATTAAATCAGTATTAAGTGCTGTCAAAATATGAACGGGAGACAATGTTCATAGTTCTTTGAATGGGTGATGCCTGATTGTCCCAAGATCCAATTTCCCCAAAATGATTTTTCATACATTCACAACGTCCCAAAAACATAAAATTAAATTATTTGTTAGGTTCACATTTGACCAATCCTCGTAGGTACTACGTACGAAAAGTATTGGAATAAAATAAAAACAGTACCTAGTTAAAATTAACCTTATTTTGGAAGATATATATTTTTTTTTTAACGACTCATATACTAATATTATAAATTCGAAAGTAACTCTGTCTGTCTGTATGTTACCTTTTCACCCCAAAACAACTGAAACGGATTTTGACAAAATTTGGCAAGGAGATAGATGGCATCCTGAGGAAGGACAAAGGGTACTTTTTATCGACATACCACGCGGGCGAGGCCCGGGCGGAAGCTAGTAATACATAAAACAAAATAACGTGTAGGTACTAACGCTTCGCTCCTGCTTTGCACAGAGGCCTTAGTGCGAGTTTCTTTTAACTATCTTCACTTTACGCATCGACCGCGTCTGGCGCTCCGATTGGCCCTTCACCAGTGAAGGCCAGTGAAGGGCCAATCGGAGCGCCGAACGCGGTCGATGCGTAAAGTGAAGATAGTTAAAAGAAACTCGCACTAAGGCCTCAGGTGTGATTTACTGACGTGGGACATATCAAAACATCAACATTTCTGGGCTATAACCTTGTTAAATATGAATGCATTACACTAAACCTTCCTAAATAATTTTTCTAAATGATGGTGAAAACTTCAGCAAAATCGATTTTGTAGTTTAGTAGAACTAAGTGCACACACATACAGACACGAAAAGTTACTTAGTTTTATACTATTTAGATATACATTATTCTGAGGAGCTCGTGGCTAAGTAATAACAACCGCACGATTCGATCCATCAGGTTAAGCTACGCTTACCAAGGTTGGATGGGTGACCATATTTACATACCAACTCCTCCGTGCCTCGGAAAGCACGTTAAGCCGTTGGTCCCGGCTGTCATTTGTAGATCTTTGACAGTCGTTACGGGTCGTTAGAAGCCCGAAAGTGTGACAACCAGTCTTTCCAAGTCCCCCAAGTCGGGCAATGCTATTATTTTAATTTTATATCCGGAATTTGACAGTAGCAGCCCGGGGTCTCGATTTTTGCCTGGTTAGTCAGTTTTTAAATATAACTGGTGAAATATTGGTGTACGATAGAACACTGGGCTACCCTTTAGTGAATGCAAGCGTGATGCTATGTTGCCAATAAAAATACATCTATTAATTTAATGGTTTATTTAATTCTTGTGTAATTGGAAACAGACGCCCCGCGAGACGTCCTCAGGGAGAGAGCGCCTTCAGAGAAAAGTGTGATGTTCGCACAATCTTTGCATGACTTAAAGAGCGATTTTCTCAAGACATTCACCACTAGCAGGCTTTGTAGAGAACATTTGGTAAGTTTTTTTTAATAGTAATTAACTAAACCCTGAAATAATCCATAGGTATTTAGGAGTATGAGGAACGGGGTGTAAAGTTCACTCATCCACCATAGAAAAGGGAGGACCCTCCGTCCAGACGGGGGTTGTGTCTGGCGGGCAACTGCCCAACGATTGATGTCGGGTTCTTGCATATATGTCCATTGCGCGGTAAACTTTAATTGCGCGATGCAGGATTTATGTGACGTCAGGATTTCTGTGACGTCAGGTCTTTGATGCGTAGTTCGAATGTGGCGATGTAGATACCGCCACAGGTACATAATTATAAATGCGAAAGTAACACTGTCTGTCTGTTACTTACTTAACAGCTGAACGTATTTGGGTGAAATTTAAAACACGGATAGACCATGGGCCTGGGTTACGAAATTGGATACTTCCTGTGAGATAATTTCCGAGTTCCACAAAGATGATCCCGCGTGAGAGAGAGAGAAGAGATTATCACCAAATAGCAAAAATATAAGTTATAAAACTAAAACCCATACTACGAGAAAAAAGTCAACTAAAAAGGTATAAACAAGACATCACATACCTACAGACAAATTAAAAATCCGCTGTCACACGTGTTTGGGCATAATACGAATAGATTACGTGTGACTCCGGATTTAATGTAACGTCACATTGCCTATACCCAGCGGACTTCAAGACGCTTCCAACGATACCTCACTTGTCAAATTGTGATGACTACTTTAGAAGATATGAGGGAACAGATCAGATGAACATACATACCGGTCAAAATCATAACCCTCTTTTTTGCTTCGCCGTAGTCGGGTAAAAATATAGTGATAAATGGAAGGGAGGCCTTTGGCTAAGACACTAAAAGCTAATAATAATATTAAGTTGCCAAGCTAATGGCTTGATGGCAGAAAGCGTCGACCAACATCTCTCGACCACTCTCTCTCGAGGCTCTCGTTAGGCGGCTGGATTCAGAGAACACTACTCCTCGATATGGTTCGCATTGTGAGGAGGTTCCTGTCTCTGGAGCTCTAACCACTGGTAGTTTAGAAGAACATCGCGGTCAAACATACAGACACGAAAAGTGACTTTAATTTATTACACACTACTACTATTGCTTTTGTTCGCGGCTTCGCCCGCGTGCCAGTCGTCCTATTCCAGGTCATGGTCTACCCATGTGCCAAATTTCATTCAAATCCGTTTAGCCATTTTAGCGTGAAAGAATAACGAATAATTGACTTCTTCAACTGAATTCGACAAGTCAAGCCCGCCGCGTACCTACTTTTAGCGTCAAATGCGGAGTGAACCATCTGTGTTCATCTGTGTTACTGTGCACATATTTATTTTTAATTCTAGTGCATGCTGTACTATTATATTGAAGACAACAATCAAGAGCAACGCTATAGTGTAATGTTTAAAAGGCTACAAGAATTAAAAGAGCATTATCATGAATTGATAGAAGATTACTATCTTAGCTCCACTACCATCGAAGATGTTTTCTGGAGGCTTGAGTATGAAAATGAACCTGAACACATGACCCCTACTTCAACGACTAAAAAAACACAAAAAAATATTGTGAACTTTGAAAACTGAATCTTTTGTACTTACTTAATCGGTGTTACATGGCAGTGGGCCTGCCAGACTATGAAACCAAATTATTGCTGAATAACAACGAAATAAAGTTATTTTTGCTTTTTATTTATATTCATAACTATATACTGATTGTTTCATTTATCTGAGTTTTAAATTATTAAACGGGAGCTTGGTAGAAAAAAAAGGGGTATGCATGTGTCGTGGACACGGCCGTGTGTTACGTGAATATGTGTAGGTACATTACGAGTAATATTTTCTTTGATCCTTTAGCTATCAAGTGGTGTAATTAACTTTTTGATGTAGATTATAGATAACTTAGTTGACAAACTGTCTCCCGATTTTGTTATCATCAGTTTTTTTAATTGTCTCCCAATATGGGAGCAAAGGATATTTACCGATTTGGACCAAATGTTGCCCAGACATAAGAGTGCTTCCAAATGGTTCCTTGCATCAATTTATATTTATTAAAAATAAAATGGTTTCAGGTTATTGCCTTTAATGTTTTTAAGGTACTTGCCTAGTTTTATTTATTTATTTTAAAGACGTAATTCACGACAAAACGTACAATGTGTCAGGTCAAACGATCTTTCGGTCTTTCGTATACGCTAGACCAGCTCAAAGTCGTTTTTACCACTGCAGGCTGGCCTACTGTAGGTACCTATAGGTACCTACACACGGCTACACATCAAGCTATACTTTTCCAGTTTGTGCTCATCCCGCATTGTATAGGATTTCCGTACAATGCGAGGTCAGCTTATACTGGAAATGTATAGCTTGATGTGTAGCCGTGTGTACGTACACTGTACCTTCGAGTAGGCCACGAGATGACTTGTAAGTACATGTACATGTCGACCAAACCGATTGCTACTCCAGTTCTAGTTGGGTGAAAATGGCTAAAAAGAAAATAGAATTATTTGTACACATCCACAATGAAAAAGAATTTGAGAATGTTATAAGGAATAATGCGGATCGGCTTATTTGTTAGTATTGCTATTTTAATTGTGCTTTAGATTGGAGCTCGTGGCTAAGTAATAACAGCCGCACGGGTCGATCCATTAGGTTAAGCTACGCTTGCCGGGGTTGGTCCATGGGTGACCATCTTTGAATTCCGAGACTCCTCCATCTCTCGGAAAGCATGTTAAGCCGTTGGTCCCGTCATTAGTGGATCTTTGACAGTCGTTGCAGGTCGTCAGAAGCCGTATCGTATTACCCAGTCTCTGGGTTGTGGAGGTCAAATAGGCAGTCACTCCATGTAAAATACTGGTATTCAGCTGCATCTGGTTAGACTGGAAGCCGACCCCCAACATAGTTGGGAAAATTCTGGGGCTACATGGGCTCACAATAAGTTGCTACAGGGCTCAATGTATTAGTTATTTTGGCCCATTGCACATTGGGTAAACGTGGCCAGGCCAAGTTCAACTAAGCGGCTTTTTTATTTAGGTATAAGTAGGTTTACTCTTTTTTTAGTAGGCACTTTGGGCGCATCGTGGTTTTTCGAATGTGCTCTGTAAATATGACTCCAAGAATACTACGAACCATGGCACGTTGGCGAACATTGAGTTTGGACTTTGTGAATGCTTTTCGAGGAACAGTCTGGGATCATTAGGTAAAAATTAAAAGAAAGCACATTTCCAAAAATGCGGTCTTTTCTCCATACAAAAAGTTATAATTCCAGGGTCTCTCTCGTCTATTTCCTCCTCCAATGTTGGACCAATTTGAAAGATATTTTATAAATTGAATAAGAAGGATATTTACTGTGCCCCTATGTTTTTATTTTTTTATTTATTGTTGTCAAATTTATACAATAGGCCTCTGATGACAGCAGTTTAAACAGGCAATTTTGAGCATTTTCTGAGGGTTCTAGTGCTTCTACAGATAATGTATCATCAAAACGGAAAACATAGGCGCATAGAACTAGTTGATATTTATTTTACTGTAAAAAATCATTGCTCCAAGGTCATAAACCAGAGAGAAAACTGGCGAGAGCGTTTGTATGGGGCGGGGACCGACCCTATTTCCTCTTAAGCAGTTAGGACTATACCTAAGTTAGTTGTACTAAATCGTGGCAAGAAAGTACATTATTATTTAGTTTATGTGCTAGGTGCAGAAATATACAGTTATGCGTTCGGTTCATGCACTGCCCTCGACAGACTCTTCAGTATTATGAAGATGGATTGGAGCGATGGTAAACTAATATTATTGAAGGTGAGTACTCTGAGGGCCTAGACAAGTGACAATCGCTTTGAAAGCGTTTCGTATTTCTACAACGACTGTCAACAGGATTGACATAAGCTTTTCGATAGCTTATGTCAGTCCTATACATTTTTGCCTTTTCCGTCATCCTTATCGCTGATAGAATTTTACTTTGTCTAGGGCCAATCTATATAATATAAAGTTATATTTTCACTTGAACGAAAATCAACTTTGTGCCAGTGTATAATTAGGTTGATTTCAAAATGAAACTTGAAAATGTCATAAAATGTTTGATGTTGTAGCGTAAATTGTGTGTAGGTTTTACAGTTGTTTATCCAAAAACACACCTTTAAATATTTGGAAACTGTATTGTGCACGCAGGATAGATCAATTTTTCATAGAATTTGTCTATTTATGTGAACACAATGTATGGAACAACAGATACTTTTCCGTGATTTCTGTGTTGATCCCACAGTCAAATGTTATCATTGAGTATCTACAATAGCCCCTTTTCAGGTTGGGGTTAAACAAAAATGAATGTTATACTTACCTACTTATAGGTAAGTGTGGGTGTTTTTTATTATGTGCGTGATATTATTATAATGAATAGTGATAATTATTATTCATAGGTACCGGCTGACGAAATAGAGGTCCTGCGAAGATACAGAGACCAGAGTGAACCAGTCTACATGTTTATTTTGGTATGTCATAATTATATCAACCATCTTATTTTTATAATCGGCTAGGTGGAGCGACTATCTTCGCAGGGTGGCTGGTATCAACCGGATGTTTTTTTTTTCTTCTTACCTAATACTAATTCCGCCAACATTATTGGCGCCTATTAAATGTTTCAACCTCATTCATTATATTCTCTCTTTTGTGCCTCTCGTACTTCTCATTCCGCATACTATATTCTTTCTAGCATTCATCATCATACAGACTGTGGGTGGGACTCCACTTTATTTACTAAATTTATCGGCAGACTTTATTTATTTATTATAAATTAGGGATAAAAACAAAAATGCAGTTTAATCACAGAACAATCTTATACATATACTTAGGTACTATCTTAATATACTACTTGTCATCACAGTTTTGTGTGTGCTATGCTTCTAAGCTGATATTATTACAATAATAGTGAAGCATAGTGCCGCTTCAGCTTCGGTTTCATGCGACGACTGTGGTGGCCACATTTATGCAGTACATTAGGAACCTTTCCCTCGTTTTCTTAGACATGAACCCATAGACGTTTTCGATCGTCAGTCTCATGTCCAGCTCACTTTCTAGTTGATAGCGTTCCCTGGTAAATTTCGGGCAATCTACAATTATGTGCTGGACAGTATCAGCCGGATGAGAGTAGTTATAGGATTGAGTGAAATGGCGAGTCATTGGTTCTTTAGGCCAGTGTTTTCAACACCTTACTCAGGGGTTTGTGGACAATAGAAAAAGGCAAGTGTTTCTAGGTCCTACACTTCACACTAAAAATACAATTTCAGTCAGAAGGATGACCGTACGGCCTAGGGGGTCGCTAGAATTTGTTAACTTCTAAAGGGGCGCGTATTCAAAAAGATTGAAAAACACTGTTTTAGGCTGATGGTGATTTTGATGTGCTTTAGTCACAGCTGATTGCGGGGTCAATGGCCGCTGGTACCTGATTCTTATGAGTTTAGATATTTTTTTTCGTTTTATCGTCATATGTAATCGATATCTCATTATATTTGTGAAGTTCCGCTAGCTAATTTATTTTGACCCTGTATAGTAACCATTCTTATATTTTATTTTGTATTTTAAGAACTAATAATTTAACATTATAGGCTAAGATTATAGGGTATATCACTAATAAATAGAACGGCAATATCGTACTCCACATTTACACAAAAATTAAAGACCACAGAGAATGCTAAAGACTGTGTTGATAAATTAAAAGTCGAACAGAATAAATAAATACATGAAATAAAAAAAACACACATTCTTTAAGAAATCCTAAAGAGAGCCTATTTAGTCCAGAGACCTACCTACATACCTATAGATTCTTTATGGTTTGACAAATTTCAGAACGTCAAAGTAACAAAAGTGTTCCGTGGTGTGGACACGGTGAGATTCGCTGAGGTGACTAAGAACGAGCTACGCTACTATAACGAGGAGCAAGCAAGACTTATCTCAGACAGGTTTAGCCAAGAGCAAGAAGAAGGTGGCTTCCACCGGCCAGTCTATGGGCTGGATGAACCTACTCCAGACGAAATGGTATGTAACAAATAATTATAGAATATAATAGACGTAGATATATTTAGTAACCTATTCCGTTTAACTATTCTTCAAGAGTCATAAAAACCCTGTAAGAAATCGACGTGTTGCCACACCGAGCGCTGGACACAGAAACGCTCTGCGTCCAGCGCTCGGTGTGGCAACACGTCGTGTTCTGGTTTGCAATTGGTCAATCGTCATCCTGAGGATGCCTCGTTGAGAGGTGAAACACGTGTCGATTTCTTACAGGGTTATTATGACTCTTGAAGAATAGTTAAGCGGAATAGGTTACTAAATATATCTGCCTTTCCACTGAGCGGCACAAGAGCAGTGGTGGCCCAGTAGAAACGGCCGCGACTTGAAATAGTCGTGGTTTGAACCCAGACAGGCATTTCATTTTGAGTAAATTATATAGTCACCACTGCTCTCAAAACGGTGAAGGAAAGCATCGTGAGGAAACCGGCATGTCGTAGAACCAAAAATTCAAAGATATGTGATATCCACCAATTCTCACTAGGCCCGCGTAGTGGGTCCGCTCCCTCTCACAGAGAGGAGGAGGCTGATTATGCTTAAGCTAAGCTTGCCTATGCTTTCCACTCTGCGTGACAAAATATTGTAGACAAGAAACTGCACAGCTAAAACTGTTTTATGCGGCATGATTAAAACTATGCTAATCATCATGTCATGACACATGCAAGGTAAAATTACATTATGCTACCGCTGCGAAATTACATGGAAATTGGTCGTCCAGGCGCGGAGAGCAGTGAAATTTACGGTTACAATCTCGTTTTTGCATTAAAAAATAGGTAATCAAATCAACTGCATTTATCTCATTTCGACAATTTATCATGATCTAGCTGCACAAAGCTGCTCAGCTGCAAAGTTGCTTGCAAGAGGAGCTCGTGGCTAAGTAATAATAGCCGCACGGGTCGATCCACCAGGTTAAGCTACGCTTGCCGAGGTTGGTACATGGATGGGTGGCCATCTTTACATACCGAGACTCCTCCATGCCTCGGAAATCACATTAATCCGTTGGTCCCGGCTGTCAATCGTGGATCTTTGACAGTCGTTACCCGAAAGTCTGACAACCAGTCTTACCAAGGGCAAGGGGTATCGTATTACCCCGTTATTGGGTTGTGTGGAGGTCAGCTGCTGAAATAATGCAAAAGGGCAATAAAGAGATATTATCATTTTATCGCGATTCTTACATTTTATACTTAAAATGAACTTCAATTAGAATATTTTGAACACATCTCAATAGCAAATTGGCCAGACTTTTTACTATAGACTATACTGTCTTGATATGTTATTAAAATTAAGTAAATATTGTGCGAAATTATTAAGTAGGTATTTAAATTTTTTAAATCGTTCGAAATTCCATAGATCACGACATCCGTAGAATCTTTGTTGAATTATAGATGCGGTCTCTCAAAAACACGTTTGTTATCAACTCCTGCGAATATGTCATTCACGTTGGTACATTTTTCGTTTCCCTAATAATTTATCTCGACATCAGATTTAGGCCGTTTCACGATATAGCAGTCAGCTGTCAGAATTTTGCAGACCCATGCAAAATTTATGTCCTATGTGGATTTATGACTACCACGTGATATACCGAGCTTTTACTTTATTTTGATCTACCGTTTGATAATTCTGTTAGAAACATAGAAATAAAAATGTGTAGATATTTTAATTACCTACAAATAACTGCTAAGGACTCCGGAGCGCCCGAGTTTTGCGATACCACCATACAATTTTGAAGAAGTTTTAGGTTACAAACTGAAGCCTGAGCGCCTGAGGAGTTTACAGTTATTTTACGTCTGATTTTGCATCACAGTACCTAATCGTTATTGTCGTTGCTTTAAGGTTTATAATACTTTGCTGGTAGGATATGCGGGGCTCGTCACGGTGACAGCAGATGGTGAGATGGTTCTACCTGCAGATTCACATGAGTCTTCTCTTTCTGTTTTATATTGACCGCCTATAATAGTGTATGATAGGTTGCCCTCCTTGTCCCGTTAGGCGTCGGGATGCCAGTTTCCAGCATTTGGGATGGGGATGGCCAAATGGAAGATGCTCCGTGTTTAGTACAAATCTGGCTGACTTGAGGGCGGTTTAAATAGATCTATAAACGTTAACTCAGCACGTACTTTGGCTCGGCGTTATTCCTGTCACTGACGCACAAATGTCGAACTACAAGTGCAAGACAGAGATGGAACATGCCTAAATCGAAGCACAAGCTAAGTATGTGACTCTTTTGTTTAGCCTTTTTTCTGCAGGGGTCTCTGCTTTTCGGACCATAGACCATCTGGGACCATACCACCAAACTTTACCAAGTCTACCAGTCTACAAAATTGTCAAATTTCGTTACACAGAAATTACAAATTATGTATGAGTTACAATTTATTGTAAACCTTGTCACTATAATTGACATATTTGTAAGGTTTTGCCGTTACAATTGTGTGGCTTAGATTGACTAATTTGTAACTTGTATATTGTAATTGTAAAGTTTTGTGGTATATGGCACTGCGGTGTATACACACATCACACACACAATAATACCCCTTTAATTTCAAATTAATAGACGCAAACGATGCTAAAATATGCATAGCATAAACAAGCTACACTCAACTAAGGCTGGCGTATCAAAATACGATTCCCGTTTATTATTTCAAACTGAGCTTGTAAACAAGCCTGGGTACACATTATTTATGTGACATTTACATTTGTTTGTGTTCTACTGAGCTTCCGTCTGCGTCTAATGTTTCACTCGTAAAGGAAATTGGCAGGGAAGCAGCAATGAATTGCGGTCTGTATGATAGATGATAAATGTTCTTCGTTTGTTTGTTTCATTGTTGTTCTTTAAGTAATATGTCCTTTGCCTATCTGGTTTCTAAGGTGTTGGAAAGGGGAATTTTAATGCACTGGGAAATATTGCACTTGGCTGAAAATGCCAGTGGCCTAAGTAGTAGGTACTTAATGCTAAAATAAAAGAGGGAATGGTCATATAGCGGGATGAGAACGTTAAACTACGATTAAGTAGTTACTGTTTGTATGTTGTCACGTTTGAAATCCTCTCAAATGAAAACGGCTACTTAATAAAGGTAAGGCCTTTATTAAGTAGCCGTTTTCATTTGAAATCTTTGCGAGATGCCCTGGAGTCGCACAGAAAACACTCCTCACCTCGTCACTCGTGTAATCGTCACCCAGCTTTCATTCAGTTGCATTGCAGCAGTTTAATATGTAAGTATACTGCAAAAGCTAATTCATGTTCAACAGGAGTGGATGTCAGTCAGAGCAAAAGAAAAACAGCAGGAAGCGACATCACTTATAGCTCGTCGGTCAGACAGACAGGCGGTGCGCAAACGCCACCGTGCCGAGCTGATGGTGCCTTTTCTTACCGACGTCAATTTCGTACTGTTCTGGCCACACTGCTTCCATGCCCATCCGGAGTTGTATGAGCGGTGGGATGCTAACAGTTGAGTATTGTTATTTAATCGTACTCGTAAATAAAATATAAGCGTATTTACAAAGTAGATTTGACGCCTTAGAAAGACAAAAAGAAAGAAAGAATAAACGTTTTGACTTTGACTTTGACTTTGACTTTGACATAATACTGACGTTACTGGTGATGTTCTTCAGAAAGTTCAGGTGTGCGTGTGACCAGAGGCCCTAGACAAAGTGACATTCTATCAGCGATAACGATGATGGAAAAGGCAAAAATGTACAGGACTGACATAAGCTATCGAAAACCTTATGTCAATCCTGATGAAAGTCGTTGTAGAATTACGAAACGCTTTCGAAGCTATTGTCACATGTCTAGGCCCTCAGATGTATGAATGTAAACGAGGCAAAAGGAGTATGTAAGGATCGAGGCAAGAGGGGTTCTGCGTACCCCCATGGGAAAAAGGCGTATGTAAGTATAACTGTAGTTAACGATACCGGGTGCGTCGTATTATTTCATGGAAGTCTGATTTTACGCCTTTACTTTTTAACTCGCTTTTAATGCTGGAGTGATGGCTGAGAAATTGGCTGCTAGGCTACTAGATACCGCGACGTGGGTTCAATTCCCGCACACAAAAAATATTGATGTATGGCTTACTGACAGTTATTCTATTTCTGTGTAGAGATGTGAGAATTTCTTTTTTTTTTGTATAGCCTATTTTGCCCCATTATTGGGCAAAGGCCTCTCCAAGTCCTTCCAGGAACTCTTTTCCCGCACCTATGACACAAACAATGAGGCCGGCCTAGGAAAAGATGGCGAGACGATCTAGACACGTACCGCAAGGGTTGGATCGAGGTGGCCCTGGACAAGGATGTTTGGAAAGATTTGGGGGAGGCCTTTGCTCAGCAGTGGGACAGTGGAGGCTAAAATAAAAATTAAAAAAAATGACATAAAAAGAATTCTATAGCGTAGTATCTAGGTACGTTTTCGTAGAATAGAATTCTATAGCGTACCTACGTTTGAAAATAAAACAGTTAGAAAAATATGTTTTAAGTTTTCTTTTGCTTCGACCAGACATCGTGATGGTCGGTCGAGAGCTGGTAGACTTATCACAAGAGAAGATCACGGACATCTTCTACGCGGGAGACGCTCCGTTGAATGAAGCATCGCTGCACAAACTGATGTCAGGACCAGCCCTGGCTATATGCTTCCGATTGTTGGACACTGATGTCGATTTTGTGCGTAAGTGGCTTTCTTTTTTGAAGTGAAAACTTCTTTCGGCGCGTTGAGCACTTTTTGGGTGAACAAAAATCATGGAACTCGCGTCATCGTCACCGTCACGCTTGAAGAAATGTCTTTAGCGCCATCTACCGTCTACCGTTTGAATTACGTTGAGGTTACGCA
This sequence comes from Lithophane semibrunnea, assembly GCA_947363905.1. Classification (NCBI taxonomy): domain Eukaryota; kingdom Metazoa; phylum Arthropoda; class Insecta; order Lepidoptera; family Noctuidae; genus Lithophane; species Lithophane semibrunnea. The sequence goes on from OX376205.1 coordinate 3,091,763, forward strand.
TTGTTGCTTAATTTTCACTTCTATCGGCAGTCCCCGAAGACTGCGCCGCATGTTTTTCTTTAGATTTTATTTTATTAGTAAGACAAGAAACTTGCAAAGTGTAAACGGGACTTTAGGTAGCCAAAGACCCGTTTACACGATGCAAGTTTCATTCTCACATCATCTGTAGATGATGACTCAAACTCAACTCAAACTCAAAGCATTTATTTCAATTAAACCATTTACAGGCACTTTTGAATTGTCAAGGAGTCGGTCAGTCAGAAATATGAAGCTAGTTGCCCATTCCAAAGCGTAGTAGGTACCTATGGAGAAGAACGGGCAAGAAACTTCACGGACACTCTTTTAAATCAAAATATTGTTACAATATATGGGTTACATCATTCATGTTGAAATTATACATGTGAGAACAATGTAAAAAGCACGTTAAAAGCGTCCGCAATTATAACATACAAATAATTCAAAAATTTAAATAAGCCATGGCAGCTAAGAGATGACCAGTCACAACTGACGGCGCCCGTTCACGAACATGACGCATGGATCAGCACCATTCAGCTCAACCATTTTGAAGGGAGCTAAATGATCCAACACACGCGCCACCATCAGCGAGACATTTAAGTATGACATTCCCAGCCGCCAGGGCACATTCAAGTCAATGAAAGACAGATTACCCGGTAAATGGTAGCTCAATAGTACATAGTACTCACACCTGTGCTATGCAATTATATATATAATAGATATAATACGTATTCCTCAAATATGGGGTACATATCATGTAACCAATTATTATTTGTATTGACTTACTAGCTTCCACCCGCAGCTTCGCCTGCGTGTTATGTTCTTCTCCAGGTCATGGTCTACCCCTGTGCAAAATTTTATCAAAATCCGTTTAGCCGTTTTAGCGTGAACGCATAACAAACAAACAAACTCACTTTCGCATTTATAATATTAGTTACGATACTACTGATATCAATTTATATCAACTAATGTCTTTTTTGATGCAATTGCAAATATAAATGATCATCATTCCTATTGTAATTGCAAAAGGCAATAGAAATGATGGGAAATGGCTAGGCAGATTGAATTGCTCAATCTGCCTAGCCTTTTCCCAATCATGTTGGGGTCAGGGTAATGATTAGGTATAGCAACTAAAAGTTACAAATTATTTAATTTATAAATAGGTAAAGTTATTTTGTATCGATAAAATAATAAATTATTCTTTCTTCCTGAAATAAACCAACCAATACGTAAGAACGGCAACTATATAGCTTCAATTTCCCAAAACAGCTTTAGTACGTCGAATCCTCTACGAAGAAATACCGTCCAAGTCTTTGAATGACTTAAAACAGTTGAAGACTGCTTTCGACTGCTACAAAACCTATAGTCCTTCAAGAGAAGAAGTCTGGCAACAGCGCAAAGTGGAGAGGAAGTTTAAAAAGGTACGTGTGGTCCAGATTTAATGATAATTAACTTGATTATTTAATTCCGGATTCAATCGAACCCGAGAGGCGACTGTTAAGATATCTCAGCACGTAGTGTGCGGGAGTGAATGTTCATTCCACGTTCAGACGACACCGACAAAATTTAATAAGAATGAACTTTCATCTGCTCTTTTCATTTTACGACGTCTTAAAACAAAAAAAAATAAGATAAGCGACATCCACTAACCAGCACTGGACCGGCGCCGGCGTGGTAGATTACAGCCCACTGCCTCTCGAAGAGAGGAGGCCTGTATCCTAGCAGTGGGAACATTATAGGCTGATTATGCTTATGCTTTTAGGCAGAAGAAAAGAGGAGAAGAGCTAGATTTTTATCAGAAACACGTCGAATAAACCGACAAGCTTTGGAAGACGCATTAGAAGCCAAGAAAAAGGAGAAGGAACAGCGAAAACTGGACCTTTTAAAAGCTGGCGTAAGAAAACTTTTACTCAATTAGTTCTAACAAAATCAATCAGTCAACCTAGCCTTTTACCAATCCTGTTGGGGTCGGCTTCCAGTCCAACCAACACCTGAATACCGGTATTTTACATGGAGTGACTGCCTATCTGATCTCCACAACCCAATTACACGATACCCTTATATAAGACTGGTTGGTTTTGGGCATATGACTACCCGTAACGACTGGTTTAGATCTCACAAAATCAAAATATTTTATTTCACATGAATCTATATGGGCAATTGGCAGATATTAGGTGCACGGTTCCAACTGTTTGTTATCTATGGAACACTACTCTGACCCATCTGCCCTGATGCATCCTGTACGTGTGGCCCGCCGTTCAGCCTATTTAATATAAAAATTTCTCATAAAAATAAAAAATAAAAAGGAAATTCTGTGTTCAGAATCTGGCTGCTTTAGACCGTATGAAGGAAGAGTCTGAAGATGAACTGCAAGAAGAGGTAGAGCCGGAGGTAATTAACAACGACCATGCAGCTTTCCTTACTAGTCTATTGCGATTATGAGTTTCGATAATCTTATAGAAAGATCATCTTATAGAAATTTCTATCCTCATAATTTGTTAGAAAGAAAGTAAAATTGTTTATTCGGCACAAATAAGACGCCATTATAAAATAAACATAAAATTATACATAATTATGTGTAATGCAATGACTGATTTCACTTATATGTACTCGAATAGTAAAAATCTCGCGATCGTCAATCTTTCGTAGGTACGAAAGATCGACGATCGCGAGATCGAGAGAGAAACGACGTATGTGGAAAAAAAGTCAGATTTATAGGTATAAACCGACTTTTTTTCCACATACGTTGTTTTGAGTAACCACTGAAAATCAGGGCTGTGCTGTGGGTCTCCCATAGCCAAGGATTAAGCTGAGTGGTAACCTTCTTGTGACAGTCACGACGATATGCAGCTGCGGACTATTTCTGTGCAGGTGCTTTTGTTTCGGGTCACATATAGATAGATCTTCGGGTACAGAGGTATTGGGAACAGGGTGTAAAGTTCATTCATCCTCTATAGAAAAGTTAGGATCCTCCGACCAGGCGGGTGTTCTGTCTGGTGGGCTACTGCCCGAACGATTGATCTCGGGACGTTGTATATATTACAATAATATGTTAGTTGCGCGGTAAACTTTGCTTGCGCGATGCAGGATTATGCGTGACGTCAGTGTGTTGCGTAGTTCGCATGTGGCGATGAAGATATAGCCCAATAAGTATCATTTATTGGAGTAAAATTATTATTTTTTTACCTGTAAGGTTTTCCTTAGTAATAAACCAGTCTGTCTTTCTTCCTTTAAAGCAATAATTTTATAAGGTATTTGTGTTACTAACAGTATATGGACTACGTCTGAAATAAATGTCTTAAATAAATAAATAAATAAAAAAAATCGCTAGGAGAAATTAGAGGAAGAAGAAGAAGAAGAAGAATGCATGGTGGAAGAGGACGAGGAGGAGTACTTTCCTCCGCCAGGGCTACTTATACCTGGCTTCTATGCCCCTCCAAACGATATCGCCAAATCTAACGGAATGGCTGTCCTGTTTTCTAAGGTAAGTCAATATTGGTTTTTGTTAAATTAGCATTTTCCATAGTTTTGATTCAGGCGTGACTTTGCGGAAACCCATTATAAAATACAATAGACGTAGATATATTTAATAATCTATTCCGCTTCACTATTCCTCAAGAGTCATAAAAACCCTGTAAGAAATCGACACGTGTCTTACCTCTCAACGAGGCATCCACAGGCTGACGATTGACCAGTCGCGAACCCGAGCACGACGTGTTGCCACGCCGAGCGCTGGACGTGAAGTTGACTCTGTGTCCAACTAAATAAATCTACGTCTATTGTGTTTTATTTTGTCTATTCTCCTATGGTGGTAATGCTACGCATCCTAGTGCGTCGAAAAACACACGGTACGTTATATTTATCCCATACGTTAGATTTTTAACTGTGTGTTGAAAATCCGCCGCCAGAAATGTCGCCCGTGCGGACCTGGGGTAATTCAGAAGCTCGCGGTATCATTGTTATTTTTAATGTTTAATTTATAGCATCATAACGTAACCGGGTAAGCAGAAGCGTTTTATGGTGCAGCTGTGAGGCACACAATACGGTTGTAACTTTTGTTTTGTCTGGGTCGGATACATTTATTTTCTTTCTTTCTTTAAAATAAGTAAACCTATAGTAGGTCTACATTTTGCCAGTTTGAGGAGGAGTGTATTGCCATCAACCGGGCATAAATTCAGACTCCGGCCTGCTACTGATAATTTCCTTATGCAAAATCTCAATACTGCCTGACACAGAATCCAGGATTCAATCTTAATGAAATCCTGGATTCTACGCTCTTCATTTACGCTTGCAACCACTAGACTAACGCATCGAGATATAAATACTTACGTACTAGAGAAGCTACGTCAAATAACTGAATTGTCCTATTCTTCGTATTGAATCTTTAGTTCGCTGCAGCGCTAAAATAATAACAATTCGTCTAAACCGTACCTAATTTACCACAGCGCGTATTTATTCTCGGCAAAAAGGTCTTAAGCGCCATGTAAATCACGGCACTACGCGTTTTCTTCGACAAACTGCGGCGCGATCGCCGCAGTTGAACGAGACAAAGTAGGAATTTACGGTGTCTTCTCTAGTACGTTAGTACTTATATCTCGATGAGACTAACGTAAATAAATAAATAGTACCCACATTAGAACTTTTTTTTAATAAGGTGCCTGTAGGTACTTTCGACGGCACTTTTCTCCGCTGCATCGCCTACCTATGACATCATAATTAACGATGACGTCATTAAAACAGTTGGTCCGAGAACGCGTGACTCCTCAGCCAGAGTTTCTGCCACGTCACGTGCTTGTCCTTCTAGAGATAAGCAAGCGGTATAAAGCTTTAGAAGCCATCACGCCTTATAAAAATGCCATAATACATGTGAGTAGCTGAAACATACATAATGTCTGTTTCAAATGTATCTGATGTAAGTGTAAACAAACCCAGTCTATGTTAAATTCTTACGCAGTCACTCACTAAAGAGAATTAGTAATAAATTCATCTGTATTTAGAAGGTAGCAACTTTATAACTCACCACCTTTTCCAATTACTGTTTTAATATCATTAAATTGTAATTGAAAAATGTCCGACTGTCACCGAAAACCAGCGCTGGGGCTCTGTCTTGCATAGGGTCGCAGCATTATGCTGAGCGATGGCCGTTTATTATCGTGTATTTGTCCTTTCTTAGCGTCATGTTTGCCGCAAATAAACGTATTTTCCATTTTCTTTCTAAATATCATCGACGAAAATTGAGGTTATAAATAAATCAATTAATTAAAAAATCTAATGATAGACATCTTTATGGCGATATAAAATAATAATTTTGGGTTTAAGTACCCAAATCAAATCACTTGGCATCCGTAGGTACGTTTTCTGATTACATTTACATCAGATACTTTTGAACAGACCATAGTGCATAGGTATCTACTTTTTGTATTTATTTTTAGCTGACTTCGATTTCGGCGATATAAAATTAGAATTTTGGGTTTAAGTACTCAAATAATCAAATCAAAGCACTAAATTTTTAAGTAGCTTTAGAAATTGGCATCCATACGTTTTCTGATCCATTTTTGATTACATTTACATCAGATAGTTTTTGAACAGACCATAAGTATATAGTTTTTGTATCTATTTATAGCTGACTTCGGTTTTAGACATTAATGCTTGGTATCTGAGCTCCTCGATAAACTCTATAATATGGTAATTCATATAAAAAAGTTATCGCATAGATAAACTCCGGTTAAGAAACCTCAGAAACCGGATGTAAGTGCAGTATTCGTGGTGAGGAAACCTTCGTTTGCGAGTTCGACTCGCACTTGGCCACTTTTTTGTTTACAATAAGTAATTATATATTTTCAGATGGGTATATTTCAAGCAACAACGCCTTACGACTGTGTTCACATTGCATACACTGTCAAGCAATTTGACACTTTAGATACTAGTTCGTTGAATTTGTGAGTAAACAATTTACACTATCTTTGGGTAGGATTATTTTTAGCTAGCTTGGGTGTAGAGATAAATGAAAAAAATTATTTACGGGGTTAAAAGTATCTCATGTGTAAAACCAGGTTATAAACTATCTGTGCCAAATTTTATCCAAATCCGTTCAGCCATTTTAGCGTGATTGAGTAACAAACATATTATTATAAACTTTCTATTATTACCTACTAGTTGCGCCCCGCGATTCACCCGCATTCCGCGATTCACCCGCATTAGTCTCGATTCCGAGGGAATATCGGCATAAAAAGTATCCTATGTCCTATTCCAGCATGCGTAGCATGAGCACCGTTTTGTCGACGGAAGAGTAGACAAAAATGACGTTTCCTGTAGACAGTAGACAGAACGAGACGGCAGCAAAATAGAAAGAGTCAACTACACTTTTTACGAAATTCACTCTTTTACATAATTCGACTCAGAATTCTTTGTTTTATCATAGGATTTATCGGTTGTCAGTGTGATTTTGACAGTAAGGATAGAAATCTTTCTTCCGAAATAGTCTACATATGAAAAGACCTAGACAAAGATCGTTAGAAATGAAAGACAAAATGACAGATTGTAGAAATATTTCTACGATGGATGTCAAAAATGAAGAAACGAACTGTCACTTTGTATAGAAAAAGCTATGTCTATTCTTCGTAGAGATAAAAAGCGCCATGCTACGCCTGCAGGTCATGGTCTACCCATGAGCCTTTAATCCAATTCCGTTCTGCCGTTTTCGCGTGAAAGCGGAACAAACAAACATGCTCACTTTCGTATTTATAATATTAGAGAGGATTTTGGTCATATGCCTGTAGTTGCTATTGTGGCGTCACGTATTGTGATTTGTGATCACACATTAGTATACGTGGCGTCGCCTGTATTATGTTTAGTTAAGTATTTTTCGGTTAGTCAGGAACACACCCTTGTCAAGTGGCAACACTAAGCCACGATCCGGGGCGTTACCCATAGCGTCCCTTATGTAGCGTCGCTCGGCACTTCCCTATCGTCGGCGTCACGGGACACAGACTAGGTTTTAGTCATAAGTTTACTTTGTCCCTAGTAGTTAATTATTTATACTATACATATGTGTTAACAGTGTACCTAACTCTAACAATAATACGTGTGTAAGAATTATAATAATATCAACCGTAAATTGGAGTTTCACTCTCGTTCGCGACTTCACCTCCAATACATCTATAAGGAGACAGGTCGAATACCTTCGACCTATGTCCCCAAACTATTTTTAAAGTAGTCTATAGGTCTCTAAAACCCTTTCTTTTCGTTGGTTTTGTGAATACCTTGTGTAAGGTGTACCAAAGATCATCATCTTTGGTACACCTTACACAAGGTATTCTTCACTACATCTAGTGACAAAAATTGAAAGAGTATTCCTATATGGGTTGGTCATGTTGACAAGATGCGACTAACAAGAGGTATTTACAAGGCAGATGTGAATGGAAACGCTGAAAGGATGCCCTCGAAGAGTGAGGAACAGGGTGTAAAGTTCACTCATCCTCTATGGAAAAGGGAGGATCCTCCGACCAGACCGGTGTCGTGTCTGGCGGGCAAATGCCGAAAACGATTCATGTTGGGATCTTGTATATATGTCCACCGCGCGGTAAACTCATTGGGCGATGCAGGATTTTATGTGACGTCAGGATTTTATGTGACGTCAGGATTTTATGTGACGTCAGGATTTTATGTGACGTCAGGATTTTATGTGACGTCAGGATTTTTGTGTGACGTTAGGTCTTTGATACGTAGTTTCCAATTTGGTCTGCATGTATCTACATCGCCACATGCAAACCAAATTATTATTTAAAAGGGAACAAAAAAACAAAATATAATTATACCAATAGCCAAGCCAATTCAATGAATAAAAGTTTGACAATGTTTCTATGTTCTATGTTGTTTATTTACATAATAAATTCCTGTCGTCACAATACAGTGGGAACTGGGCACCAATTCAGACTACGGCCTGCCACTGAGAAATTCCTATTACCTTGGGTATCAAACTCAGGACTCATAATAGAATAGAATAGTTCTTTATTTGCATAGAAAGTAGGTACAAGTTAAAGTTACAGATCATCATCTGCCTAGCCTTTTCCCAACTATGTTGGAGTCGGCTTCCAGTCTAACCGGATGCAGCTGAATACCAGTATTTTACATGGAGGGACTGCCTATCTGACCTCCACAACCCAGTAATTGGGTAATACGATACCCCTTGGTTAGACTGGTTGTCAGACTATCGGGCTTCTGACGACCCGTAACGACTGTCAAAGATCCACAAATGACAGCCGGAACCAACGGCTTAACGTGCTGTCCGAGGCACGGAGGAGTCTCGATATGTAAAGATGGTCAACCATCCATGGACCAACCCCGGCAAGCGTGGCTTAACCTGACGAATCGATCCGTGCGGCTGTTATTATTTAGCCACGAGCCCTTAGTTAAAGTTACAGATGTTTAGTTTAATACAATCCTTATACTAACTACCTTATCTAGGGCATTCAAACAGTTTTGGGCTGTAATAATAAAGAGTCACTTCATATACAGGGTGTAAGGGACAGCCCTCCGCAGACTGATGGGATGAATTCAGCATATCACACTGAGACGATCGGTACATGTAATTGTTTCAGGAACGTTATGGGAATCCAATAAACCTGATTTGTATTTATTACCTCACGCGCTATGTATCGTTACCGTGGTAAAGCGAAGCCGCACTCCCCGTGTCGGGGGGAGCGCGCTCGAGTATTTTAACATCCATTGCTGGTTTTTTTTATTTTAGCTGTTTTATTTACATTAATGGAGTGCTGCGTACAGAGAATGTAATTTTACATTGATATAAAGGAATAGTAACTGAAAAAACGATAAAAAAAATTAAAACTTTCCTGAGCAAATTTCCGATGGAATCTGATTCAAAATAAGGAGCTGAATGCCCCCTGTTAATTTGCGGAGGGCTGTCCCTTACACCTTGTATATTATTAAAATATTCAATCAGATCAGCAGTAAAGCTTGCTATCAGACACCCTATGAGGCAATTTCTCGAACGAAAATTATCTCATATTTAATGTGAATTGTCAAGCTTAATCTGCTGCGATTGCTATCCTGCCGATCCCAAGGGATATCGTGTTACACGGTAACTGGGTTGTGGAGGTCAGATAGGCAATCGCTTCATCTAAAATACTGGTATTCAGTTACATCCGGTTAGACTGGAAGCTAACCCCAACATAATCCATACTAATATTATAAATTCGAAAGTAACTGTCTGTCTGTATGTTACCTTTTCACGCCTAAACCACTGAACGGATTTCGATAAAATTTGGCAAGGAGATAGATGGCATCCCGGGGAAGGACATAGGCTACTTTTTATCGACATACCACGCGGGCGAAGCCACAGGCGGAAGCTATTTAGGAATACGTTAGGCAAGGTTTGTTTCCAAATATTCTCTGTCGAGATGATTAGAAGTCCATTCATTTATTTTTCTTTCAGAGACCAACTTAAGCTAGCATTCATGCTATCAGTAGAAGTGGACGTACCATTACTTCATCTAATGGATTTGAACCCCCTTCACGTCAGTCGCGACTGCTCCAGTGGTGAAGAAGAATGTGCGGCCATGTTCTCCGTTGATTACGGAGACGAATACGAACAATATGAGGACTTTGAATAGGTCAGCCTAAAGTAATTTAGTAGTTTTAGAAAGAGACAGTCACACGTTGATAGAGAGAGAGAAGACGCATTAGATAGCACAACAAAAAAAATAACTATATCCATACTTTTTTTCTATTTTTTTATGTTAGCCTATACTGACCCACTGCTGAGCAAAGGCCTCCCCCAAATCCTTCCAAACATCCTTTTCTAGGGCCACCTCGATCCAACCCATATATATCCATACTAATATTATAAATTCGAAAGTAACTCTGTCTGTCCGTCTGTCTGTATGTTACCTTTTCACGCCTAAACCACTGAACGGATTTCGATGAAAAACAAGGAGATAGATAGCATCCCGGGGAAGGACCTAGGCTACTTTTTATCGACATATCACGCGGATGAAGCCGTGGGCGGAAGCTAGTATGCTATATTTACGGTTCTACTGTCTAACTATAAACTTTCAACTGTCTAACTATCACGGTTCATGAGATACAGCCTGGTGACAGACGGACAGACAGACGGACGGACAGCGGAGTCTTAGTACCTAATAGGGTTTTACCCTTTGGGTACGGAACCCTAAAAATCTGCTGTTATCTACATGTTCGCATAGCTCGTCAAAGCAGATTTTTTTTTCGCGATTTCTGGCTTGGTCCCATTATTAAAGTTGTTCATAATGAGTACAATGGCGACTTAAGAGATTTTGTAAAAAAAAAAAAAAAAATGCCTTTATTTAAGTAAGTTTTTACATGTAAGTTGCCGGGGCTTCCCAGAAAGTAATCGAATGATACTTGTGTTGGGAAAGCCTCGCTCTTCCGAACGAAACATAAATTTAGACTTACTAGACTTACTACACAGTATGAGCAACAATAATATAACATATAAGTTCCTTAAAATTTCAAAAGAGGAAAAAGAAGCGTGAAGTGTGTGTGCGTGCGTTTGTGTGTGCGAGCGTGTGTGCGTGCGCGTGTGTTTGTGTGAGTGTGTGTAGGGGGGGTGTGTACGTGACACGGAGTATCTTCTTTCTATACTCCGTGGTACGTGAGTACACGCTCGGAGGTGTGTGTGTATGTTTGTGTCTGGGGGTGTGTGTGCGTGTGTGTGTGTGTGTGTGTGGATGGTAATTTGATTTGGCCACATAACCCTATTAATTCGTTACGTGTAGTATGTGAGTACATTAAGCATGTATCACATTCAAGTTAATGTAAGTAGGATATCCTCCACATCTTCATAATTAAGAGTAAGGAGCCATTCAGTCAGATTTTTCTTACACTCGTACAATTGCATGGGGTATATACTAAGGATACGGTTAATTTTATTATAAACACGGGGGGCTTGAGACAAGTTTTGCCGACTAGCAAAGACAGTACGAGTGGGGTGTGTAGGGGCTACTATATCGCACCGTCTTTTACTAAGTTTGGCATAGTCGAAGGGTAATGTTTTGTGATATCTAAGTGTCATGTGTAGGATATATAGTTTCCTGACGGAGAGAAGCTTAGGAATTGCATATAAGGATTTAGTAGAAAACCTAAAAGGCTTACAGTACATAACTTTAATTAAGGATCGTTGCGCCCTCTCTAGATCTATAAAGTATGACTTAGCTGCACCTCCCCATACTGAAATGCAATAGATAATTACTGATTGGGCTAGTGCAATGTATATTTTATTCAGTAGCTCAGTACTCATAACGTGTCTAAGAGATTTGAATACCCATATAAGCTTTCTTACCCTCCCTATAGTTAGTTCAAGGTGAGGGCACCAGCTTAACCTTTGGTCCACGACAATTCCGAGGTATCTAGCAGAGCTAACTTTCTGAACAGTCGGGCAACTGTGAGCAAAATTATTACAAGGACCACGACAGGAGTGAATTTTAATTTCGAAGTCAGGCGAAGGCTGCGCGTTTAAGTACGGGGCAAAGCAAATGTAGTTAGTTTTTTGGGTGTTTAACGTGAGAAGGTTCTTATTAAGCCAGTGACTAACTCTAGCTAGACCCCCTTCAGCCACCAACCTTACACTCTCCCATGCCTTGGCAGTAAAAATAATAGCGGTGTCATCCGCGTAGGACAGAATCCTCCCGCCGACGCCGCTTAGGTTGCAGAGGTCATTTATATATATCAAAAAGAGCGTCGGCCCGAGAACACTGCCCTGCGGGACTCCAAATGTAACGTTTTCTTCATCACTGACAAAATTGCCGATATTTACCGCTTGCTTTCTATTTTGTAGATAACTGCTGAGAAGGGAGAGAGCAGCGCCACGGAATCCTATCCTCTCCAGCTTGCGTATCAGTATTGGGATAGAAACGGTGTCAAAAGCTTTCTTGAGGTCAAGAAAGACTACTAAACATTTGTTTCCCCTATCTACTTCTTTTGTTATTGTGGATACAAGATCCATGGTGGCATCCTGAGTCGACATACCCTTCCTAAACCCATATTGAGTGGTAGATAAGATGTTATATTTGGTCAAGTAGCTTATTATTCTAGAGTTCAAAAGCTTCTCAATGACTTTAGAAATAGAGGTCAGCGCAGAGATAGGCCGATAGTTGTTAGCTTCGTCGCTATCTCCTCCCTTATACACAGGGGTGACAACGGAGCGGTTAAAAAGATAGGGGAAGATTCCGGAGTTGAAACTAAGGTTGGCAAGGTCTCTGATCAGAGGGACTATGATCTCCTTAGCTTGTTTCAAGAAAAGGGTAGGGATTCCGTCCCAACCTGGTGCACTCCCCGAGTCTAGGGACGTCAGGGTATTTTCAACTTCCATCTCAGAGGTGTCCAATAAAACAAAAGAGGACAGATTATCGGTGTCCATATCAGTTGATTCCAGAGGTACGAAGCTATTTGAGATATTCTGAGCCAGGGTTTGTCCAGTGTTGATAAAAAATTTATTTACATGGTTGGTTGAGGCTTGGGAACATGGTTTTATCTTAAGTAGGTTCCCATTTGAGCTCTAAGGTGGTTTGTAATGGGTAATTTCATTAATGGTTGACCATAATGCCCTAGGGTTTTTAGCAGATGCTGTAATTTTATCTTTATTGTATTTATTTATAAATACATACCTACTACACCTATGCATATTCCCAGCAGTGGGTGATTCCGGGCTGAAATGTTGATGATAATCAGTTAAATCAGTTAAGTAACTCTTTAGTCATAACTAACGGTGATGGAACTTGAGGTGATTCTGAGAAAACTGAAACTTATAATGCTCTAAGGCCCGTATTAGAGAACCTTAAAACTCAAGCATTATTTAAAGCCTTTTGATTGATTGAAACTAGTTTTAAGTAAAAAATAAGTCTTGAGTCATTATCTGTCTAGCCTTTTCCCAACTACATTATGTTGGGTACAGCTTCCAGTCTAACCGGATGCAGCTGATTATCAGTATTTTACATGGAGCGACTGCCTGCTTAAATCTTGAGTAAGAGTCTGTAATAAGGGCTTAGAGTCGTTAACTCGCACTGAGCAAGCGCGATGCTAAATGCTTAGTACCCAAAAGTAGGACCCAAATTTGTACCCCACAAAAACTAGGCTATATATTATACCAATGTACAAGTATCTCCCAGACCCCCGACCCCATTACTATACTTGTACATTAGTCCGACATAACCCTGTATTCTCTCTAGACGGATATTATCCATGAGGACTCCTCCACGGAAAAAAAAAAAACAAATATTATGCAATAGTGCCCTCAGAGAGTCAAAATTAATTAGGTGACAGCTATAAGTATTTTGGCATGTCTCATTATTATAATCTTTGTACGACCAGTGTCCTATTACTCGGACTCAGCAAAATTCCGAGCGTCGAATTGTAGTCTACAGAGGAGTCTTGGTTCTTATTTGGACTTTGAGTTACAACACTACAACGACGCCATTCGTACATGGATTCAGGTGAATATTTTGTTTTATTTCTGTGTTATATGTGTTTTAAATATGGAAAGTGGTTTTTTCATAATTATTTTGTTTTTTTTTGTGTAGTGATTGAAAATATATATAGCGTAAGTTGTAAATGTAGGTATGGCTTGTTTTCTAACGGAACTGCGCGCTTATAATAGATATGCGTAGTTCGGTTATTCTTATTTTAAAACTTTTAAATTAAAGGCTTAGGTACTTAAGTTTTCATCATAATAATGAAAATTAGGGTGATAGAGGTTTTATAACATGATATGAATGCAATATTTTTTAGATAATCATGTGTCTTATTGTGGAGCATTTTTTTTTTTTGTGAAAGACCGAGCGTAGTTTATTCTATGCTGTGTAATTTGTTTTAATGGTGTCTCGTAGTGCTGTTTTTTTTAAAGCATTGCAGGAATGGTGATGTAAACAGTAGGTACATACCTACCTATGACTTACCATACACGTTAAGAGGTATTAATAATAAAAAAGGCACCTAAATTGTGTTTTTCAGTATAAAAAAAAACCTCAACTGTCACTCGGCTAAGTAAATAATGCGCGTACGCATGCAATGTGATACTAGATTCAAAAGAACCGTAATAAACAAGAAGTTATGAACACGAGTACGACTCTTTCGACAACGTACGAGTAAATTGTTTTATCACACAAAAGATTTGTTTTTGGTTAGATTTTATCAGCTAAACTGCTGAATTTATTTTCATGAAACTGCTGCAAGGTAGGTTGGTACTTGAAGAACGACTTATGGTAATCTCAAGGTAATTAATTGTTTATCGAATTGACTACTGACATAAACTGTCAGTCTTACCAAGGGGTAGTATTACCCAGTTACTGGGTTGTGGACGTCAGATAGGCAGTCGCTCCATGTAAAATACTGGTATTCAGCTGCATCCGGTAAGATTAGAAGCCGACCCCTACATAGTTGGGAAAAGGCTAGGCAGATTGATTGATAAACTGTCCGTTATCATCATTATCATCAGCCTACAGCAGTCCACTGCTGGACATAGGCCTCTCCAATTGCTCGCCATTCAGCTCGATTCTCGGCAACTCTCATCCAGCAGCTACCAGCCACCCTGCGAAGATCGTCGCTCCACCTAGCCTAAAGGCGTCCTACCTTACGTTTGCCGATTCAAACCCATCGAATGGTCCGTAGATTGTATTCAAATCACAACTGTCGTTTCTTGACAGTTGTATAAAATGGCTTTAACATGGCAAATTGACGTAGGTAGTGTGTCAATTTGATAAACAGGTGATTTCCCTGATCGTACCTACTTTATTGGTAGGTACAGTACGACACAACTTAGATGTAGCATACATTTGAAAATTTTCATTCATTCATTTCAATTTTACGAATGTATTTGGTTATAAAACTTAACAAGTTATTACGTTTGCGTAAAAATCATTTTCACCTAAAGCAGTAATAAAGATTGGAGATTTTGAAAGCACACTAAGTTCGGAATGTGATTGGTTTTACGAATTTTGCCGATGCTACATCTAAGTTGTGTCGTACTGTAGTTGTGAGTGGCATATAATATGTAGGTAGCCGCTTTATACTTTCTGTCTTGACGTTCGAAAAGTGCTGATTCTCAGCCTAGTTTGAATAAATGACTTTTGTTTTTTTTTGATTTTTTGATTTTGTCTCTCTTAACATCCCAAAGTATTGAAAACTTAATTCGCCATAAAATTCTCATTACTAACCACAATGATTTTTTATTTTCAGTTTTTGGCATTGAAGTTACCGAGTGCGAAAAACACCATGATTCAAGGTAAATATATCATGTTTTATTATAACTACTACTCAAACTCAAATAATTATTCTCAATTAAACCTTTTCGCGGAGATAAGAAAGTAAAGGCTCTTACATACTGGCGCGATTAGTCTCGCGACGCGACGCCGCCGCCGCATTGTTCGCCGTGAAGTTTTCTCAGAAATTGTTTTGTTAAAATTCGCGTCGCGCGACGAATCGGGCCAGTATGTAAGAGCCTTAATATCTCTTGTATTCATGACTTTCTATGATAACGAGCCGAGAATTTAAAAAAAACATCATATAACCCCTTTAGGGGACGCACTTTAAAAATCCCTTGCTTGCTCACCTTCGTTACATATTAATTTCATGCTTTTATTCCGAGCGGTTTAGGCTGTGCGTTGTCTGTCAGTGCATTTTATTTAAGGATGGGCAAAAATGTATGGAAGCTGGTACCCAAAAACCAATGGCAACCAATAAACATAACTCATCATCACATCGTTAGTGTTTTCCCATTGTTTGCCTTATTCGTTTTAGTATATTCATGTATTTATGTGCTTATATTTATACCTATATAACTAGGCAAGTTTATATAATTATTATAATGAAAGAGCAGAATTCAGGCAAATACAATTTTTTTTTTTTTAACCCAAATATATCAACACACTCATACTCATACTTATTTTGTTACACATGCCATACACATCAACAATTGTATTCATCGTTTTATTTTTTATTAGGAATATATTTTTATTCTCATATTTAAATAAATACATAAGTATTTCTTCCTCAATTTTCGTTATTGCTCCTACCGCAGCTTGTGACAAGTTAAATTAAATTAAAAATTTAAAAAACCCTCTACAATATAATACAAAGCATCTAATAAACGTTTTTTTTTTTAAATGTCTTAGAGCAGTCTCGATCAACTCACCTTTCAAACAAAACCAAAAAATCTAAATCGGTTCAGCCGTTTGGCAGCTACGATGGCGCAGATAGACACAAAGATAAACACGTTAAACCCCTCTTTTTCCGTCGGGGGTTAAAAATGCCTATGACATTAAGTCCGCCTCTGTACGTTTGTGCTTAAAGTATTAAATAAATAACTTAGGTTTATATATCCCTGAACAGACTAAGTAGAAGAAGATAAATGTTTACTGTAGGATAAAGATATGCAATACTTGCTATTGTATGATTAAAATAATCTTGCCTGATATGGTAATCAGACTAGATAACATGGCGAGCATTAACCGTTTAAAATAACAATATGACATCACGCCTACATTCTCTGAAAGGTAAGGCAGAGGTGTACCATGGTACCAAGTACCTACCTACCTTTTATAGTACATCCATTTGTCCACTGTTATATTCCATGTACCAGGGGACGAGTCAGTGCCATCAACCGGGCACGAAACAAAACTCTAGGCTTCAAATTAAAAAAAAAAAAACTCAAGCTCAAATTCTTTATTGCATTCATGTGTACAACAGCTGTTACCTTAGGTATATAAAGTAAGATCAAAAAAGGCATCAACTAAAAATCCTTGTTTTTACTAACCTATTTTGTCCCAATGTGGCTGGGCTCCGTTTCTCCGATAAAAAGATCTGCCCGTTAAAAATCCGTAGGTTATTTAAATTATTAGGTATTGTTCTCTGGCTAGGTTTTTAGTATATATTAGTACCAGTGTGAAGCTGCGAACACAGCATACTGATAAAATAGGCTTATCAGAGGACGTTTGATAATAAATCTGGACAAAATCAAACTGGTTGCTAATTTAGTTGTATAATTTTATTATTTGTATGTCATAGATTTTTACACTCTGTGATTTCATAAACTCACGCACTGACTTATTAGTATTACTTGTAAAAATGTTAGAAATATTGTGATATCGTATACTTTTACAGTGTTTGTAAATATGTGAGCATCATCTATCACATAATTAATATATTTGTCATTGCTCCATTTTTAATTATTTTTATCTATTGTGGTAGGTACAGTAATCTTATTGTAGGTGCATCGTCTTCACATATAATAGCTGCTGCCCGCGGCACCCGGGTGGGTCTAAATTATTTTTCTAGCTACCCTAAATTACTCCTTATAATAACAACTATCAGCCAGTCTCGTCAAAATCGGTCCTGCCGTCTCGGAGATTTGCCGGAACAAACAGACAGACAGAGAGCCAAAAATTAAAAAAAAAACTAAATTCTCTAAACGATGGTGGAAACCTCATCAAAATCTGTTGCGTGGTTTAGAAGAACAACGCTGACATACACACAAAGACGAAAAGCGACTTTAATCTATTATGTATATATAAAGTCACGCCTTCTTCCCATGAGGGTAGGCAGAAACTATAGAATATCATCTGCTGCGATTCCAACATACTCCTATATTTCCACAGATCTAGGGGTTTATTCATAAACGATGATTAAAGTTAAGTGACGTTCAAACGTCAAAAATGTATAGTTAAACAGTTGCTAGTCATTACTTAACTTTAATCATCGTTTAAGAATAAACCCCTTATACAATGTGGAGGCGACAATACAACAATAAATGAAAGCACTGGCAATACTAATGCATAAGAGTATTTTGGAACTATCAAATAAATCCTAACATCGAAATTAAAAAAGTCATTTTTTCAAACAAAGTAAATAGTAGTGATGGGCCGACTATGGGGTTTGCCGATCTTTGACTAGCTATCGTAACTAAACTATTGGATATATTTGATTATTTTTTTGTATGTAGACCGAGAACGTCATTAGATATACGGAGTTTTATTTTTTGTCGTATTGTCGTCTCCACCTTGTACATGTAATTTATATGGTGTACAATAATGAAGAGCATTATATTCTATTCTATTATTTACAGTTTACACCCTCCTCGTCATTTTCACGAGTGTGACGCTCTCTTCGTGCTACTGCCCCGCAGACAGGATACATAGTGTGGGCCAGTGCGCCTTTCAGATCCACTGCATCGGCAATATCCGCGGGATCCGACTTCCGAACGAGTGCTGCGAGTCCACCAACTACCCCGTGACTGTCGACGTCACAGTAACCGACGCCATCGAACGATTTGACGACAATTTAGACTTAGATTTCCTTAACACCATCACTACCTTAAGAGTGTCAGGAAGATGGCAACACACGCAACTGGCTATACTAATGTACACCACCAGACTACAAAACTTACATCTTGCTAACATCGGTATAGAAAACATCTCAGGAGTTCCCTTTTATTATCTAAACCGTCTCGAAACTCTCAATTTGGAGCACAATAAACTAACAGAAATTGCAGAACTCTTTCAGTTTCAAATACACCCAAATAAATTAAGAAAGATATCACTTGCTTACAATGCTATAGAAGAAATACCAGGCGATGCTTTTGGTGAACTATCGTCACTAGTAGAACTCGATCTCTCGTACAATATTATTTCCGACCTAACTGAAGAGCCGTTCTTCAATTTAACGAAACTAGAAATATTACGCTTGAATAATAATAGAATAAAAGATTTGAATGGGGCCGTCAACAGCCTTCAAAACTTAAAGCATTTGTATCTAAGAGGGAATCAGATACAGAACATTGATGAGGAGTCTCTGAAGATTATCAAACATTTGGAGACCTTTGATGTTTCCTGGAACGATCTGGAACAAATTAAACCGATAATGTTCTCAAGACATTGGAACCATTTCGCTAATCATTCCATTTGTAAAATTAATCTTTCGGGAAACCATATAATTAATGTTCCGAACGCTACTTCTAAAGAGATTTCGTCTAGGTATGCTAGGAACTTGGGTAAACACCACGTTCATATACTAACAGAATTAGATCTTTCCATGAATGCTATAACGAATATTGAATATAATGCCTTCCAATCGTTGATCCAACTGATTTCCCTTAACTTGTCTAAAAATAAAATAATGGATTTTATTGTCAATGCCAATGATCTTGCTGACTTAAAGTATTTGAACCTCAGTAGTAATTATATCACGCGTTTATACTACGAGAGCTTTGCTTCTATGACAAAATTACAGAAACTTGATTTATCTTACAACCGACTTGAATTTATCCCCGATATGACATTCAATAATAATTACAATTTGAAACTTGTGAATATGACTTACAACGAGATTGAGAAACTTGATAGTATTCACATATCTATGTTTCACCCGGAAGGCGGTGTGTTGGACCTTTCTAATAACGGGTTGTACAAGATCAATATACCGTTCGGGGAAGGTTTGCGTTTGACGACTTTGTTCTTACATTCAAACAATATATCAGATCTCTCGTTGGTCGATCTGGGCCATCAAACAGAACTAAAAATTGTGGACTTGAGTGGCAATTTAATTTGGGACTTGGACGATTCGTCCTTGAGGTTACCTGAGGCGAGTCTCAAAACCCTGGACTTAACTTGTAACCGCATACAGAGGATTGGTCCTTCCACTTTCAAAAGACTGCCTCATTTGACAACACTTCGTTTAGGACACAATCTACTGACAAAGTTTGAATACGGCACTTTCGAAGGCTTGACTGGCCTTGTGAACTTAGATCTATCATACAACAGGATCGCGAATTTAGATTCGAAATTGCTGATGGATTTGAAGAATCTCCATTTTCTGTCTGTGAGGTCGAATGATATGATCGTGCTGGACATGACGAGTTGGTACGGTCATAAGTTTGATTTAAGAGTCCATGTGGATAACAATAACCTGACTTGTGAATGGCTGGGTCAAGTGTTGAGTGACTTTAACAATGGGTATACAAGGGTGAAACCTACTGTGTTAATTGGAGGGAAAGGAAAGAATACTATCGAAGGTATACCTTGCATAGCTGGCGAAAGTGAGTCTCTAATAAGTGCTCCTCAGTACATAATGGCTGATGAAAGGTTGCTAGTAACCAGTCAGAAGATTCTAGAGGCGGTCCGCGAACAGAATTTTTATTTTAGGAAGTATATGTTAAGAGTTATTCAAGAAGAATCGGAAAAGGCTCGGAAGGAAATGAACACCATTTAAGTTTGTAATTTTAGGCATCTTGTTATATCTTTAGATTTAGGACTTCTTAGGTACTTAGTTACGTATTTTATTTTTGTATTGTACTTATGTCTCATTTATTTTGTATTACTGTACAGTTCGTTAACATGGCTCATCGCGTTTAAGAAAAGGTTCGGGTACATTTAAAAGAATTTAAAAATGCTGTTCTTATTTTGGTATGAATGATAAAATATGAAGTATGCCTAATATTACATATGTTCGATGTTAGAGATTTGGTTTTCGCACTTAGTCCTTAGGATGGACCATTGTGCGTGGTGCCTGATACCTAAAATAAAGAAAATAAATATCGGCGAACGGTCTTTAATCTATTACAGCTTGTCTTCCGATAAAGGTCTCTTCTAAACATTTCCATTCAGTACTGTCCTGCACGCGTAGCATGACAGCCATAGACAACATTCTGGTGACTTGTATTACAAGTTTTTTATAAAACCTACTTCAGGCACCAGCTCTCACAATGTTTTTTTTATTGTTGAAAACTGTTATGTAACTGTTAGTGCAAAGCCATTGTGAGAGAAAATAAATAAACTTATTATTATTATAGAAACGCATAAAATCGTTTTCTAAAATGACAGATTATGATTGTTTATCTGTCATTTGATCTATTCTTCAACAAAACCCGTTTCTATTGTGGTCATGCTAAGTGTGCTGACAGAGGCAGTATGATGTTATAGACACTTATTCGCGTGACTAAATACGGTGAGGGCAAATCTAGCGATTTAAATCTTTGTGGAGCGGGGTTCGATTTTACGGTGTCAAAAACGTTCTCTAGGAAACATTCCAACTTACTTTCATTATATAACATTTCAGTGACGTCATTCGCCGATCTTCTATGAAACCATAATATACAACTGTCAATAAATTACAGTTATAATTTGAAATACGGACGATTTAAGTTGGTGGGAAATTTTCTTAATTTCCCCGACTTTTTGTAGTAATATATCCCAGTCTTAGTTCTAAAATATGTATTTGTTTGTACAACATTTTGTCCTATAATTATTGTTAAATAAAATTATAACCGTAAACAGCTTTTGTTTTATTTATAATATGATTTACATAACAAAGCATCACTCCTGTAAAATCCCCGAAGGGTTAGGCAGATTGTAACTACATCAACATTTCGCTAGTTATATGTATTTAAGTCCAATAGGACGCGAGCCTATTAACATTAAACGGGCACAAATCCAGACTCCGGTCTGCTACCGAGAAATTTCTGATGGAAAAACTCAAATAACACTGCCTAACCTGGTAATCGGACCCAGGACTTTATCTCAACAGTAGGTACCAACCAACGAGACAGCACCACTAGACAGCGAGGCAGCATAAATGATTTATTTATATTAGGTCAAGGAGAGGATTATCAAAATGAGTAAGATAATGAAACAAGTTTCTCATTCAGATAACAACGTTCTAACTAAGACAAAGAAATAACACATTAGTCTAAGACGCAGTTAATACAAGATAATTTCGTTCACAAAGTTGCCTTTATGTCTCCGATATAGCTACCTACTAGCAGGTTATATTGGACACACCTCATCATCATCTGCCTAGCCTTTACTCAACTATGTTGGGGTCGGCTTCCAGTTTAACCGGATGCAGCTGAATACCAGTATTTTACATGGAGCGACTGCCTATCTGACCTCCACAACCCATTAAATGGGTAATACGATACCCTTTGGTAAGACAGGAGTTGACTGGACACACCTATACTTATTTAAATTTAACCTCTCATGATGTTAACTGTTTTGGGTTCCGTACTCGAAGGGTACCAAACGGAATACAAAGTCCTTGCTGTCGTCTGGCTGTCAGCGGGTTATATCTCATGAACCGTATTAGGTAGACAGTTGAAATTATCACAGATTGTGTATTTCTATCGCCGCAATAAAAATAAAGTTAAAAAATAAGACTTGCGATAAAAACGCGCCTTTGGGGGAGAGGCTTTAAGTCGCATTTGCGATGAGTAGATTCTTAGGTTTTTTAAATCCTGTAATAAAATAGGTAGGTAGGTATGTACTTATGGCAGGCAATCTGGTAGGTATGTAGTACTTCACTGGCACTCATATCATGGTGATAATCAACATAATTACCTAAGTATATTTATCACTTAGGAGAACAAACATCCCTACTTACACTCATGAATTAGAAGAGTATAAAGTATTGACAAGTCAGTTTAGAGTCCATACCGCGTACGAAAGAGACAAAAATGCATTTATTTTGTTATTAATTAATAGCAATGGTGACTGTTTGTCTGTGTGTGTAACGATAACCGATGCTACGTCCTGTCAGCTTTACTGATAAAACTGCCAAGCGTGATCTGCATATAATTTAGATGGTTCCGCATCATTATAAATGTTTTGTATTGTTTATTAAAGTTTTGTAGTATATTTTTGTACTCATGTGTAATATTATAAATATGTATTTTTTTAGCAGCGAATGTGTCCTGATCATAACTCCACTAACCAACTTTGTACCAATCATGAGATGCTACTTAGTTGACTAGAGTGGAAACACATCTGCCGAAATATACGCGATGGACGGAAACTATGGCGTGTTTACGCCTTGCAATGCTTTATAGTACCAGTCTATGACACAGGTCTGGTCGAAAAAACGTTGCAAAATTTTTAAAGAAAACAGAAGTAGGTAAGCTAAGCGGAATTTCTGTAGCGCAATTTTCGCCATGCTGATGCAGGTACCTATCGCTACGGCTAAATCAAATGCACCTACTTTCTAAACGTTTTTCTACTACCTACCTATCAATTCCAAAGTGCGTACCTATGGCTATAATTAGGTAGCCACTACAGAAATTATTAGTCGAAAACTATTTAGGAATGATGTGCATTTGATGAGATTTGATTTTAAAAAAAGTTTCACCTACTTTCTAAAAATTTTTCACATTTACAACTATTATTATTGTTTTGAACTGGATCTTTGCGTTTTTTTTCTATTTTCAGTGGCTTAGTTAATAAACCTCATACCTAAATCGATCAGCCCCATACAACCTGATAACTGACTCATAATTTAGGGAATCAGAGCATAAGTTTTTGAAAAGCTCATATTGGATACGAGAAACGAAGCTTTGAATAATGCACGTGCTAACCCTATCTTTGAGAAGTGAAGTATCGATTCAACATTTCCATACTGAACCCTAAATAATATTGCGCAGTTTGCACATAGAGTCTCAAGTGTAACGGGAGTACGGACACATCGGACATTATTATATACAGTTTTTATTTATGTCGAGGAAATAATTCTCGTTGTAAGTATTATTTCTTTCATTCTTTGTTTGGTGTTAGAACAATAGTTGAATGTCTTATTGTTTATTTAGATTACTTTGCAGTGTATTATATTTTATATTATATAGGGTGGCAGTGATATCGCGCAACCTGTTACCATGGATTCAGAACATGATTTTGAACCCTCTACGTTATTATGTTTTCGTAAGATAATTATTAAAAAAAAAAAAATAGTTCCTTATATAAATTATTTTGCTTTTTTTATTACCGACGAGAAACTTCTGGTCTAGAATCATGTGCTATAAATTTTTGTATGTTAAGTATTTCATACGAAATTGAACCTTCGTCACACGCGTTTAAATTCATATTCGTATAAGCGACTGTGAGTAAGCGTTTCATACCTACATATAATTATGAACATTATCTTAATATAGCAATAATGTTCATATTTGTATGAGACGCCCACTTGTCTATATTGTATACGGTACTGTATGGAACAGCAGTTTTTTTTTTATAAGAGACTAAAAATTGTAACGCTGTGGAGTCCATAATCTTCTGAATTCATGGTAAGGGTGCATTTCCACTAAAAGGGAGACGAGCGGAGCTGAGCGGAAACCTGTAGGAATCACCAGTCACAATGGTTTAAATCCTCATCGCGTCTCTCGTGATCTCGTCTCGTCTGTGATTGGACGATTCCTGCACGTCCGCTCAGCTCCGCTCGTCTCCACTTCAGCCTGTATTAATATAGAGGGGCTCGTGGCTAAATGGAGGGGCTCGATCGAAAGTTAAGCTACGCTTGCCGTGGTTAGTTCGTGGATCGGTCACCATCCATTACATATCGGGACTCGTCCGTGCCTCGGAAAGTACGTTAAGCCGTTGGTCCCGGCTGTCATTCGTGGATCTTTGACAGCCGTTACGAGTCGTCAGAGCCTAAAAATCCTTCTATCGTGTTACCCGCGATTAATAAAATTGTCCAGCAACAACAATTTTATTATTCGGTAATTTTTAGACATTATTGAGGTATTATGTACTGTACGTTAGTACAGTCAGGCTGATGCTAAGTTCCTATAAAACGAATCGTTTTTCTTACCCATAGTAGCATTTTTTATTGCCAAACTGGGCATATAAATAGATTCGTAAGCTAATTTTACATGTGATAACTACTTCCATATGAGAGGGTCTACTATGCAAAGCTATGAGGTCATGGCTTCATTATTGGTAAAGATACAACAGCCTTAATATTAACCAAATAACGATCCGTAAATTATAGAAATCGGCCATGAGTGAATCATGACCCACTTTGACGATAAATCGTTTGAAACCGTCAAAATAACAAAGATGGCAAATGACAAGTTCGTTACCAAGGAAATGTATGTTTACACGAATGTCGACCTAATTGTATTTGAATGTCTGTAAGAAAATAAGCTTATGGTGGGTCAGAATATTTTTTTTTCGAATGTACAGTCACGGACTTTAATTGATGAGCCACCTTCAAACTTTTCAATTTTGCGGTTTCATACATTCACGAGATTACACGATTAAACACGAACTCAAATCGCAAGCTCGTAAACAAGATGACAAATAAATTACTTTTAATCGGAAATATCCATAGAGGTTGACTAATAAGTTCTCAATGATAAAAATAAATACAATGTTTCATTAAGTTTATCCAATCTATTTGATACCGACCTCCTTTGAATCATAGCTCATTAACTCGATAATTATGAAAACATAACTGAAGACAGTGACAGTTGAAATATCAAGATGACAAATAAATTACTTTTAATCGGAAATATCCATAGAGGTTGACTAAGAAGTTCTCAATGATAAAAATAAATACAATGTTGCATTAAGTTTATCCAATCTATTTGATACCGACCTCCTTAGAATCATAGCTCATTAACTCGATAATTATGAAAACATAACTGAAGACAGTGACAGTTGAAATATCAAGATGACAAATAAATTACTTTTAATCGGAAATAGTCTTATCCATAGAGGTTGACTAATAAGTTCATAATGATAAAAATAAATACAATGTTGCATTAAGTTTATCCAATCTATTTGATACTGACCTCCTTTGAATCATAGCCCATTAACTCAATAATTCTGAAAACTTAACTGAAGACAGTGACAGTTGAAATATCGATGTCAGAGAATTTCTCCGTACGCTAACGTTACTATGCAGCAGTAACCTAGCAACAATTGTTTGTCGTTGCTAGGTTACTGTTGCTAGACCTGCAATTGGTTGACTTTGAGTAGTCACTGCTGTCAAGTTTGTAGTTCTGCTCTCAGGTTAGCCAACCGGTAAAGATATGAAATATAATTTTCTTCTTCTAATACGAAGACATATGACTTTGCGTGTCGGGAACCGAATAAACCCGATTTGCATTACACGGCTAAAATGCGAACAGTACCAGGTGGCTCATCAATTAAAGTCCGTGACTGTACATAGCGCCTCAATGCTTTTACTTCGAGAAAAACTGTGTTTTGTTTTCGTTGCGCTCAGTTTTTTGTTTTTTTTTTCAATGCGTTTTCTAGTCTACGGGTGCTTTCATGTAGAACGCTGGTAACCGACGCCGACAAGCGCTGGTTGTCAACGCTGGTCGGCGTTGGCATTTTTACTTTACTTACTACTTTAGTGGTAACTTTTTGCCAAATCCTATCTGATTTAGTTCCTATCTGACCGACGCCGACTAAATCAGAGAGGAACTGGTGGTCGACACTTATAGGCGACTGGGGATTTGGTAGAAAGTACGAAAAATGCCAGCTCGGACCGGGGCTGACAACCAGCGTTTGTCGGCGCAGTGTCGCGCCAAGAAACGCTGGCATATCGGTGCCAGTTACCAGCTCTACATGAATACGGGTGTATTAGATGATGATGATTACAGGTCGTAGATTCGATTAATGCACATAACAAATAACTGTGTGTCGATTGACTACTTACAGAACAGGGTGAAATTCTAAAATGAATAAAACTGAAACGAAATTAACGTGAACATTTTATTTTCACAGGCATGACAAAAAAATGGATTTCCGAATATTATGTAAGTACTTTCAGTTTATTTGCCTTCCTTTGTACTTAAGTCTTAAGGCACGACACGTGGGTTCTACCTTCTTTAAGTGCGCTTTTATAATTCCTAACGTGAAAATATTACCGTGGACGAGGATGTCCAATTTTACCCAGCTTACCCATACAGTTTACCACCGGGACTGCCACAAACTGCTTTGCAGTATTTGAAAAGTAAAATTCATAGACTATACATACGAAATTGAACCTTATTCACACGGTATAAAGTTGATATTCTTATAAGCGACTGTGAGCAAGCGTTACATACGAATATGAACAGTATCTTTATACCAATAATACTTATATTCGTATGAGATCCTTACTTTATTTAGCGAAGTACCTAGTTAAAACCCGTGAATCTTTCCTTTAGAATTGACAGCTTAACATGGTTAAATGGTCAGCATTCGCAGAAATTAACAGCTGTACAGTACCACAATAAAATTATCGATAAGAACACGCTACTATCTTTTCCTTGAAAATATTAACAATGCAATGTTTTTTAGGCATCCTCTCCATCGTAGCTGCAGCTTCAAGCCGTAACTCAGATCAATGCTCGGAGACATACGACGTAAGCAAGTGCAGATACGACATGTTCTGCACGAACTACGTCAACAGCAACAAAGGATGGGAACAGTACCAACGTAATTCTTACAACTCACCAGTGGACAATGAGGATTGCTCCAAATATCTCACTTATGCTGGATACAGAATGGACCCCATTTTCGTGGTCATCAAAAATACATTTACAGATATGACGGGCGCTATCCCTGGGTATAACACCAATCCTTACGTGCGATCAAGCGAAGGCATACTACAAATCATATATTCTTTAGACGTAAGTGACAACGACTATGATGAAATACCAACTATAAAAGCCATGCAGAATCTAGCTATTCTAAATATATCGAGAAATCACCTGAAAACTGCCGTTTTATCCAATCGGAATGAATTAAAAATGTTGAAAGAAATAGATTTATCGTACAATACTATCAGTGATATCAATGTCAATAGTTATGAGCATCCTTACAGCACGTTGAAGAAAATAAACATCTCTCACAATTACTTGGTCAAAATCCCCGATGCTGTGTTTGATAAAATCGATGACCTACAGACTTTAGATTTGTCACACAACTACATAGAGGGCTTGAGTCAGTTTACTTTCGAAGGCACCAGGAGCCTGTTACATCTCAATCTGTCCAACAACAGGCTGACCGATATCAATTCATCTCTCTTCAGATTTAGTGAACTAAAAACTTTAAGCTTAAGCGGAAACAGAATCAAAGAACTTAAACTTAACGATTTTGACAAGTTGCACAAACTTGAATTTCTGGATTTGAGTTCAAACTCTATCAAGACTATTGATAATGTGTTTCAAAATATGGCTTTACTGTATAGTTTAGATTTAAGCAATAACGTGCTGGAAGCCGTGAGTAAAGATACGTTTGCGAATTTAGTGTCCTTAACAAGTATTAATCTCTCAAGAAACAAATTAAGGTCTCTGCCCAAAGACTTGTTCATATATAAAACAATTTATAATTTTTCTGTAAGTGATAATTTCTTAGAAGGTGCATTAACTAGAGGCACGTTTGAAGGTATCAATGTCACAACTTTGATTTTAAGTTTCCAATTATTAACAGCGATTGAAGATTATGCTTTTAACGGTCTGACCAGTCTTGATACTTTGTTTCTTAACAATAACGGGATTAATTCACTATCAAACATGTGTTTTATGACATTGACAGGCTTGCTAGTGCTAGATTTATCTAATAACAAAATTACTAGCATAGACTTCGACAAGGCAGATCTGACTAATCTTCAGTCATTATATTTGAGGAATAATCGATTGGCACAAATAAAATATGAAAACTTTCAGGATTTAAATAGTCTAGAATATTTGGATCTATCAGGAAACTCCATCTCCCAATTGGAACCAAACTCTTTTAAATCGCTAAGAAGTTTGATAAACCTGGAAATATCTGACAACCCTTTGTCTGGAACTTTGAAAACTGATACATTTGATGGTCTCGTCTCATTACCAACCCTTGATATCTCTCGTAACTTATTGACTATTGTGCAAAACGCATCGTTTAACTATATGAACGAATTGAAAGATCTGAATATGTCTCGAAGTAAAATAATAGAGTTACAGTTTAATGTTTTTGTAAATACCGGATATATAGAAACGCTTGATTTGTCCTATAATGAACTGGAAGACTTCTTTGTAAATATGACAGAATTGGTAGGATTGAGCAATTTACTTTTAAATAATAATCTCATAAAAACAATTTCTTCTACATCGCTACATGGGCTATCTCGCTTGACTAACATTAACTTGGCTCATAATTTGATAGAAAATATTGAAAATGATTCATTTGTCAGTTTGATTGATTTACGTTCATTAGATATATCATATAACGAAAAGCTTGGGTTTACGCAAAACTTATTGAAAAAAACCGAAAACTTACATACTCTTAACTTATCTGGTATCAAAACTGGTATTCATTTTGAAAAAAATGAGGACTCTACCATTACTGTCGCAATTTCAGATGCAGGCCTTCATAACATTAGTGCACTAAACCTCAGCGCGTTAACACATTTATCAAGCTTAGTTTTAAGGAATAATAGTGTTTCTCGAATAGAAATTGGAGATTTCTCAGGTATCGGTAAACTTCTCGATTTAGACTTAAGTTTCAACAAAATATCTTTTATTCAACCGGGAGCATTTAAAGACAACGAGCTCTTGCTTTCTTTAAACATTTCTCATAATTCTTTATCGGTTATTGGTTATGGAATTTTCCGTGGTCTAATTTATTTAAGCACTCTCGATATGTCATTCAATAACATCCAAGATTTGCAAAGTGAAAGATTTTACGAAGTGAAAAGTCTAATTCAGTTAATAGTAGATCATAACAAAATTGTGGAAATTAACGCTGAAGAATTTGCAGGAACCAGTCTATCAAAGTTGAGCATCGGCGATAATCCTTTATCGTGTCGCATTTTAGTTAAACTCAAGAAACAAGGCATTTCTTTTGAAATAACAGCAATTAAAATAGATGAGCATAATGGTGAGAATATTGACGGAGTGACGTGTAATAAAGATCAAGAACGACCAATTTTTGAACCAACTATGACCGTTAATAACGTTAGTGAAAAGAACGAGATACTTGTAGACATGAGAAACATTTTATATAATATGAGTAAAAAGGATATCGTACAAGACAGTAATGATAAATATTTAGTAAATATCACGAGTGTAATTGAAAAATCGAACAATATCAATGAGGAAAATCTATCAAATCTTGCTAACTTAACATCAAGAGTTATAGCTTTAAATAATGATACTAATACGTTGCTTAAGAAAATCCTAAATTCATTACATGAAAATACCGTTGCTACCACCATTGCAGCTCCAGTAGTTACTGCCAATAATACTGCAGATTTAATTCCGTATATAAATAAAATAAGAAAAGAATTGGAAAAAACAATAGCCGATGAAAAGCAAAACGTTATGCATGAATTGGAAAGTAAATTCTCTTTGATGCATTATCAGACAGAGTCTTTTACCACAAGCCCTAGTAATGAGAAATTGGTGTCGAATAATGAAGGGACGAAATCGGTATTTACAGAGACGTGCGTAGCTTTAATATTGCTGATATTAGTCTGTTTAACTTTATACAAATTCTATAAGTCAAGGATGTTTGTTAGGAGCCGAATGTCTTATAGCACTCGTGAGTTGCCCGGTGCAATGGAAAACTCTACTTTGTAAAAGTAGTATTACTCAAAAAAATATGGAAAGTTACTAGTTCACTCTGTAGCGGAACCGATAAAACTTTCTTCTTGTAAGGAACTCCGTCTTTTTGCCAGGAGCATACACATAATATATGATAGCAAATTGCACAAAAGTATGTAAAATTCTGGAAGCCAACCCCAAAATAGTTGGGAAATGGTTTGTGCAGATTGATTGATTTATTGCATGCAAAGTACCTACTTGCATACTTTCATGCAAGTTACTGGCATGTGTATTCCTTGGTTTTTTTATGACAGTTCAAGAATGAAAGAGAGAGTGAGGTCCTAGAACTGTAAATTTCATAATATAAATTTATCGTTTTTCTTATAACTTCAATGTCATTGTATGTTTTAAGTTATTGATCTAGTATAATATTTTTACTAAGTACCTACGTACAGTCGAACAAGCTATCTACACTAATATTATAAAGAGGAAAGATTTGTATTTTTGTGTTTATGTTTGTAATGAATAAACTCAAAAACTACTGCGCCGATTTCAAAAATTCTTTCATCATTAGAAAGCTACATTCACCCTGAGTAATATAGGCTATAATTGATAAAGACTACACGCGTGCGAAACCGGCGGCGGCAGCTAGTTTGGTATACAGGCAAAATATATTCATTTTCCGCTACTCTCATAAAATTCGTTTTGATTGTGTGGGCAATTTAACTTTTTAAGCTTTGGAGAGTGTCGTAAAAGAATTGTTGATTACTGAAAACACTCACAAAATTGTTAAAAAGTAATTGCAAGTTATCTGCCTGTATACCAAATAGCTTGTTCCACTGTTCATAAACTTAAGCCTTCTTCCCACGGAGGTAGACAGAAACTAGAGAACGCCACCTACTACGTTCCCTTACTCCTTTTGCTTAGTTTACGTTCATACTTTATTTTATTTTTAACTATGGTAAACTATTTAAAAAAAAACTATTTCTATTACCATTTTCATATTATAAGGTTTATTTGAATAAATGCCAGGAAATACTACTCAAATAATCTTGTTACACTTAGGGCTAATTTCACCAAACTTTTATACCGAGTATAAGTCTTATCCTGCGAATAAATTTTGAATTTTTGACAGTTTTTCCATACAATAACTGTCAGACGCCATTTTTATTTCACGGATAAAAGATATCTGACTTTGGTAAAATCAGCCCTTAGATCCATTGCATTGTATAAATATTTTAAAATAGGTGGGTCACACCGATAATTATTAAGGTAATAAACAATTTTTTATTCATTGTATCTGGTTTACCCAAAGGTGTGTTTGAAATTGGTTGTAATCATTTTACGAATTTTATTGTAATAAGTAGTACTTACTTTGTTGATTTATTATCAAAGAACAAATTTTATGGCGGGTCTTTTTACACCCTGTTTATTGTTAATTGGTCTTGCAACAATTGGATCTCTTTAAAAAATGTTTATGAATATAATATTTGTACCTACCTTACACTATTGACTAGATTATCAAAATAGGTTTTCACGTTTTTGTAAATAAATGGTCTAACATAACCACAATATTTGTTTTATTTCTTAGTAGGTACCCAAATATGAATTAATCCCCACCAAAGTTAAAACACACACAAATCTCAAAACATCTGTCATCCAAAACTTAACTACATAAGTAAGTGCAAAGAGTACAAGGTTCTTTTTTGGCGCGAGACCAAAATCGGAACTAACGCCGCCATCTTGTTTGTTCAATTCAATTTCAGCGACAATTTCACAACAGTGACATTGACAGGGGGGTTCCCCTGTCAATGTCACTTAGGCATCAAAGATCTTTGTAGCATTCTGCCACACTAAAATCCCTATTTGACATCTAAAAAGTATTTATTTTTAGTTCCTTTATGTTGTATTACCTACATCTTTACATATAAATAATAATTTTATTCATAACATAACATTCTATAATGTTCCCACTGCTGGGCCAGAGTACTCCTTTCTGTGAGAAGGAATGGGCTGTCATCCACAGTTTTATGTGCATTGTGATAGACAGGCGCTTTACTTTGTGTAAATTATTGAAACCGAGCATACGATCTACAACTCATAAGTCGCGGCCGTTACCACAGGGCCACCACTGCTCGTGCTCTCTTAATTATTAATATTTCTACCAAATACAATAAGTAAAAACCACTACAAAGAAATATATTTGTTTTATTACTAGCAACACCGACAAGGGGAATTCCCCGATTGTCAGTTATGTTATTTTATCAGCACGTCTGCCAGTAGGTATTGCGTAGGTCGTAGAATATTTGCTTACTTACAACAATGGATTGTTTACACTTTAAAAATATATTTTAAAATGAGTAGATATTCATTGGCAGAAGCGGCATTGTTTCTATACGATAGTGCCTACTATTTATTACACTTCATAGTTTTATGTATAATGTGTAAGCAGAAATATAAAGGCTTATTCAGATACTTACAAGCCTTTTGGTTACTCAATTTGGACCAGTATCGCTACCGAGCGCGATAGCGATATCGATTTGCTGACATTTTCGCTACTCATGCTGGGATAATTTTTATCAGTAGCTGTAGACATATCCTTTGTAAATTATTTCTAAGATTTTATGTTAATATTTTACCAATTTTATACTGATCAAATATATTCTATTCTATATCAGTACGTCTTAGGAATTACAAGAATCTAGAAACACCATAAAAATACCTATTTGAAGTATTATCTGAATAGGCCGTTACAATTACAATGTCTTATGTGTCCACAGGGTAATGTAGGTAAGGGTTGCGGGAAAGTCCGAAAGGGATACCGGGATCCTTGGCAACAGGCAACTGAAGGAACACGGGTGGGTTCCGCCCAGAGCGGGAGAAGTCGTTTGATGATTTCCCACCCTCAAAAAAAAAGGGTAATGTAGGTATTGGGGGTTCCACAGCCCCTAAAAAATTAAATTTTTCATGTCAATGTTGTCCACAAAATTCAATGGCAATTTCTTCAATTTCTCCCTTATCCCAATTTAGATGGGGATATGGGGATAGCACAACATTTCATTTTCATCCAAACTTCTGTATTAGTCGACATCTCGGTAGCTCCACCTTTCTAGCCATGTCATCTCTCACAATTTAATTTTGTGTCAATCATCATTATCATAGAACAAAGTCCAACCGATCATATAATATATTTATAAATAAACTAAAACAATGCCTAATCCATAAATGCTATTATAATGTTAATGAATATTTTAATTAATAAATAAAACAAATACCAAAAATAATAATTAAAATTATAGTGGAAGTGAGTAGTAGAAAAACATTTATTCATTTACATTTTTTTTTTTTTTCAAATAATAATATTAGCCCTTTTCCTCGATCCTATCTTGCTGTGCCCGACAGGGTCCACAATGATCTAAAATTATGTATATTTTTTAATGTAGGTACAGTCACGGACTTTAATTGATGAGCCACCTTCAAACTTTTCAATTTTGCAGTTTCATACATTCACGAGATTACACGATTAAACACGAACTCAAATCGCAAACTCGTAAACAAGATGACAAATAAATTACTTTTAATCGGAAATATCCATAGAGGTTGACTAATAAGTTCTCAATGATAAAAATATATACAATGTTGCATTAAGTTTATCCATCTATTTGATACCGACCTCCTTTGAATCATAGCTCATTAACTCGATAATTATGAAAACATAACTGAAGACAGTGACAGTTAAAATATCAAGATGACAAATAAATTTTATTACTTTTAATCGGAAATAGTCTTATCCATAGAGGTTGACTAATAAGTTCTTAATGATAAAAATAAATACAATGTTGCATTAAGTTTATCCAATCTATTTGATACTGACCTCCTTTGAATCATAGCTCATTAACTCAATAATTCTGAAAACTTAACTGAATACAGTGACAGTTGAAATATCGATGTCAGAGAATTTCTCCGTACGCTAACGTTACTATCGCATCAGTCACCTAGCAACAATTGTTTATCGTTGCTAGGTTACTGTTGCTAGACCTGCAATTGGTTGACTTTGGGAGTCACTCTGCTGTCAAGTTTGTAGTTCTGGCTCTCAGGTTAGCCAACCGGTAAAGATATGAAATATAATTTTCTTCTTATATTACGAAGACATATGACTTTGCATGTTGGGAACCGAATAAACCCGATTTGCATTACACGACTAAAATACGAACAGTGCCAGGTGGCTCGTCAATTAAAGTCCGTGACTGTACCTACCACCTAAGTTAACATTGTGGAATGCAAATATATATATTGAGTATCATTGGTACCTACTTCCCCATTTACTTAACAAAAACCTCTCTGAGTAGAAAACTAGTGAAGCAAATCAAGAAAATAGGGAAAAATAAAAAAGCTATCGATGGATATCCAGTATAAGGGTTCAACGTAGCAATTAAAGGACCTCAATGCCCTCGGGACCTGTATTCTCTGTAACAATGGAGTTCTTTTTTCCTTTTTTTTACTCTGCCGTTCTTTTTAGGGTTCCGTAGGTACCCAAAGGGTGCCAATGGGACCCTATTACTAAGGCTCGGCTGTCCGTCCATCTGTCACAGCGCTGTGTCTTTTTAACCGTAATAGGTAGACACTTGAAATTCTCACAGAGTATGTACCTATTACTATAGCCGCTATACCCAAAAAATATACAAGAAACATGTTTTTTTTTTACTAAGGTTGGTATTAAAACAAGAATAATGTACCTAGTGTTAACATATTGTAAGTACGGTGGTGCGGAAGGAACCCTTCGTGTGCGAATGCGCCTCGCACTTGAACGTTTTTTTAGGGTTCCGTGGCCGAAGGGTGCCAAACGGAACCCTATTACTAAGCCTCTGCTGTCCATCTGTCTGTCAGCGGGCTGTATCTCATAAACCGTAATAGGTAGACAGTTGAAAATTACATAGATTGTGTATTTGTATTGCCGCTATAACAACAAATAATATGAATTAAAGGGGGGGTCCTCTAGTGTCTTTTTCGGCGTTTTATGCTCGATCTTAATACGGCACTGAACCCATCGTGTGCGAGTCCGACTCGCACTTGGCTGCTTTTTCCTTTTTACACTGCCGTTCACTTGCTCTGGCTAACCGCTTGGTATTTGTGTCCGTTGCACCAAACGGACCCGATGGATTAAAGGTTTTGAGAATTCTATTTCACTAGCTTCTGCCCATGACTTCATCCGCGTGAAATTTCTTGTTTTTACATAAAATATCCTATGACACTCG
Source organism: Lithophane semibrunnea (assembly GCA_947363905.1). NCBI lineage: Eukaryota > Metazoa > Arthropoda > Insecta > Lepidoptera > Noctuidae > Lithophane > Lithophane semibrunnea. The sequence continues at coordinate 3,127,355 of OX376205.1, forward strand.
GCAATACATATCTACTCACCATTAGTGAAAGAATTTTCGGAATTGGATTAGTAGTTTCGAAGATTACCCCCTATATACAAACATAAATTTTACCTCCTTATTGCCAGCATCAACCCCCGACTTCGTTTCCTTGGAAACCGTAAGATACAAAAAAAAATGGAAAATATAAATGTGCACGCCTTACAAACCGCTGTATTACCTCGTTTTTGCTTAGCGTTCTTCCTCACTTTATTCTTTTTGCTCGGCTCCGAAGGATCGTAGCGTGATGTTAAATCACGCTTGCCTGAACTCATGGTCTGTAGATGGGTGATCAGCTTTACATACTGCGAAGTCTCCGTGCCTCGGAAAGCACGTTAAGCCTTTGGTCCCGGCAGTCCTTCGTGGATCTTTGACAGTCGTTACGGGTTGTCAGAAGCCAGAAAGTCTGACAAACAGTCTTACCAAGTGGTATCGTATTACCCAGTTTCTGGGTTGTGGAGGTCAGATAGTCAGTTGCTCCTGGTATTCACCTGCACCCGGTTAGACTGAAATCTGAGATCTGAAAAGACCAGGCAGATTGAGTCCCCTTAAAAAAGTTCCTAATCCTCGGGCTTAAAAAAGATCAATATTATTTATGTATCTTTAAAAGGGAAGGCTTTTAAACTTATTTGTAACCGGAACGTTCACAAAACAGCCCTAAACGGTATGGTGTTTGTCTTTATTTATATTTAATTAAGTTTAAAGCTTGGCTAAAACAATTTCAACATTGATTTCACGGGGTTAAGCGTTTTGTGTTTCGTGTTTGGCTATAAGACGAGCGAGTATTCAATTAATTATATTTTTTACAGGCTTCACTGCTGTTTAATTATTTGAGACAAAAATAGTTACATGCTACAAAATACAGAGAAATAATTAAACTAAGATATAACAAACATGTAACTTGGGGGCCAAGTCTACTTATTTACAAACGTGTCAGTGGTCTCACAATGATGAGTTTTTGACAGATTTTTTATGGCATATCTGTCAAAAACTGATCATTGTGAGACCACTGACACGTTTGTAAATAAGTAGACTTGGCCCCCTGTTCGAATATTAAATCTTGTAATCGAATCTTATCTCGCTTCCGACTATCCAATTTAGTTGAAACTGTGTACACACGCAAGTTCCGTTCCGATTACAACAGTACCTACATTTATTTGGTAGACCCAATTTGGCAGCCAGGGTCACTGCCGATCGAGGGCACTCTTTAACACTAACCTATAAATAGATATTGTCGATATCAATCGTATGCAAATGTAGCATGAACGCTTGCTAAATTGGAAACTTTCTAATAAATATTATATCCCCCACCTATGAAATTGGTGTTTTGTATAGGGAATTTAAAGAAGTTGCATTTTTCATACTAACGTTTTCTTAATTTATATAACAACCATGAACACTACTGTTTTAAAACTTTTATACACTACTGTTTAAAATCTAAGATAACGTATGTCACTTACATTATGAGACAAAAATAAGTATTGGCTAAGTTAAAAAAAATAGTGGTAATTTCTGCTAACAAAATGAGGAGTCATTTTTAAGGTATTTTTTATGTTAAGAAAACAAGTAATAAGGTTTTTTTTTACTATTGGTAGTTGTCTATGATGGTCATTTTTCGATATAATACCTACCAAGCAATTGATGAATATTTTAAATCATAGAAGTGACGAGGTTCTCTATTAGTGAGAAAAAAACGCCATTTTCATAGGTCCCGACCCAAACAACATAATTATTCACTCCATTTTCAGTTTTTTGAGTAAGTAGAATTGCTACCTAATTTCGTAACACATTTTCGTAAACGATTAAGACTAATTTGTTTCATTTTGACAGTTCAACAACTTTCATTGCGTTATGTACGTTATCGTGTAGTAGTTTTTCGAACTTATGAAACAATGCATTAGCAATCTGTTTCGAACGATTCAGATTGTTACTGGGTGCTGAAAATTCGCTGATATCGCTCTTTTCGTAGCCACAATCTTAATTCAATTCTCTCCGGCATAACTCGGTACTGAATTTTAGGCCAAGGGAATATACAATAATATGTAGCATCACGCTTTATCCAACTGTTACATGGGTCATGCCAAAAGAAATTAGATACTCCAAAATTATACAATTTATTCTTTATTATAAGTATCTATCTTTTCGAAGGATTCACCCTGAGCACGTATACACTTTTCCATGCATCTGAACCAATTGGAATATACCTCTGACCACTCTTCCTTAGACACCTTAGAAAATATAGGCAGTCGGTGCATTCTTTGCTTTCAAACCATTTCCCCTTTAGTTTTTCTTTGTTTCTTAGAAACAGGTAAAAATCACAAGGCGCTAGGTCAGGGGAATATGGTGGGTGAGGGAGGATAGACACGTTTTTTTAGTTAAAAAAATCGAGTGTTCTGGCAGACGTGCACCACATTTTCGTGGTGCACGTCAAATATGTCAATAAAAAACCAGCCTTTATGATAATGAATAACTTGCCAGTGTCAAACAAATGAGTAATGAATATCTAACTTCTTTTGGCATGACGCTCGTACTGGGTGGACAACTGAGAACTCGGGTGGCCGAGTTCTCAGTTATTTGGTTCTACCTTTTAAGGGCGCACCCTACCTCAGATTTTACCCCGCTCGCACCATACTACTCGCGACCTGAGTGAGAACGAGACGGAGTGGGGCGCTAGCGGCTCTAAAGCGTCGAAAAGTTTAGGTAATTGCTTTTTACGTTGAAAATAATGGTAATTAAAAAAAAATGACACACATAAGACCTGCTTTATAGTTAGTTCAGTTATCATGCAAAGTTTCATGATCTAATTTGAAGTATTTTTTTAATACCAGCGGTTTATAATTCTGTGCAGAGGTAACTTTGGATTTTTTTTCTATCGAGAAAATTTTATGTAATCGCGTTTTCGCCTCACATAAGACAGCATCAATCCTCAACTTTAACATGTATTTATTTCAAAATTAATGCTGCAGTATTTTCAGCATAACAGAGGATCATGCTAAGCAATTTGTGATTGGGTGCGCCCTTAATCGTAGGTTCACGGTGTCCAGCGTTTATAGGAACCGGGTCTGAACTGTCGTTTGAATACTTTCTTATCCTAATATGCGAAATATTATGCCTAAGCTTTTGATTATTTTAATGTCTAGATAGAGTGTCGCACTTCAAAAGAACTAAAACACATCAAACAACCTTTTTTTTTTTTTTTTTTTGAGGGTGGGAAATCATCCAATGACTTCTCCCGCTCTGGGTGGAGCGGAAGGGCGTGTCAGACTTTTACTGACTAAAACCCACCCGTGTTCCTTCAGTTGCCTGTTGCCAAGGTCCCGGTATCCCTTTCGGACTAACCCGCAACCCTGGCAGGCATGTCCTAGCGGACCCCGCCAATTGTGCTGACATCTCTTTGAGGCGCGCGTGGAACACGACGCGCCATCGACCCGGGCCTGGTCCTGATCGGACGGCGAGCTACCCATTGCTCGCCGTCCGCAAGCCCGCGCCTATGGTGGCCGGGAATCCGCCTGGAATTCCCGACGCCCAGTGCGTCTCCAGCGGCGGCGGCGGTTAGGGGCGTGAGGGCGCAAACTTTGCCTCTCCCTCACGCGTTCCGCCTCCTCCTTCGCGAGCATTACTGCTTCGCAGAAGGAGGTGACTGCTTCCCATGCCCTCTCGCGTCCGGCTCTGGTCCAGGCCATGGTACGGAGCGAGAGGGCATGGGAAGCAGTCACCGCCGCCAATCGCCTCCAAGAGGACACGGCGGGGCTCCGCCCAAGCGGGGCAGACCTCCACCGTATGCTCCACCGTGTCCTCCGGGCGATCCACACAGTGGTGACACCCGGGCGTTTCCTCCCGCCTTATACGAAACAGGAACCTCCCGAAGCAACCGTGTCCGGTGAGGACCTGCGTCAGGCGGAAGGTGAGGACGCCGTGGCGCCTCTCTAGCCACTCCTCAAAGAGGGGACTTATCGCCGCAATTGTGGCGTGCCCAGCACTGGGTTGCGACAATCGCACTCTCCATGCCGCCATGAGATCCTGCCGGAGCTCTGTCCGCTGAGCCGCGATTTCTCGCGGCAGCGGAGTTACGCCCCGGCGCTTCATCTCCTCGCGCCACTCCCAGATGTGCGCGAGGACCTTCGCCTCCAGATCCCATGGCGGTAATCCGGCCAGGAGGCTCGCCGCCTCGCGGGAGACCGTAAGGTATCCCCGGGCCAGCCGAATGGCCATGACCCTTTGGGACGCGTTCAACCGGCGGGCTGGCCGCAGCCTAAGGGAACGCGCCCACACCGGTGCCCTGTAAAGGGCCATGGACCGCACGACCCCCGCGTAGAGCCTCCGGCAGGAGGCGTTTGGACCCCCCACCCAGATTGGGCAGGAGACGCCCCAAGGCAGCTCCAGCCCGGACTTCAAACAACCTGGGGGCCTAAAACGGCCACATTAGCAATTCCTCTAAAAGCAATTCATGTCCTGAATATCCAGCTGTCATTAGCAATTCCTCTAGTTTGACACAAAAGCAATTCATATTTGTGGACCATTTTACGAATCTCCACAGAAAACTGTTTAATTGATGAATTATTTCGTATTATGAACCGCACACAGATATGATACGATAATTCATAATATTTTCCTAGTATGATTCTGCCAAAGTGACTGTTTTAAGCCCCCTGAACCAACAGAGTTGTCAAAATCGTACTTTTTTTTTTTTTTTTTGGGTGGGAAATCGTCAAATGACTTCTCCCGCTCTGGGCGGAGCGGAACGGCGTGTCAGACTCTTACTGACTAAAACCCACCCGTGTTCCTTCAAAATCGCACTGCGGTACAAATAACTCCCTAATAATTTTCATGTTTAAGTTAATGTAAAAAGAGACGCCCCATCTTTTGTCAGAACATAACAACTAGTGCGAGGCTATCGGAAATCATTAGGTAGTTAATGAAACGGGTAAATTTGGGACCAAACTTGCTACCTAATGCCCCACTGTAATGGCGGTTTAAGTGCTTTCGCTTTGGATCTACGAATATCTATGGATACGCTTTCTTATCTCTTAGCTTCGTAAGATGTTTTGGTTAATGGTTAATAAGTAGTGCATTAAATCTACTTTTAACCTATTTAGTGGGTGTGATGAGTGGTCAAGTTGTTGATATCACCGGTGTGAGAATCTTTTGTTTGATAGTTCCAGTACCGCAGACACGCCAGACGTGTTTGTCGCTTTCTTTATGTAATGTCGCTTCTTTAACTAATGTCGCTTTCTTTAAATTTAAATGTGAATTCAGTTTGTTTGTTAAGCTTACACGCTTAAACGGCTGAACGGATTTGGATGAAACTTGGCACAGGGCAGGGTCTGATTTAAGGCGGGGTCAACAGGGGCCATAACCCCGGGCCTCCACAAAATAGGGGCCTCCACAATATGATTAAAAAAAAATAAAAAACAGTATTCATTCACAAGGAACCTTTTTTAATTTTCTTTTCATGTCCTGGGTTGGTCGTCTTAAAAATGATACGTTGAATTACTTTGATACCGATAGCCGAATGAAATCTTTTTTTTTTTCGTCTTTTCCATAAAATTTTAGGGGCCTCCACATCTTTAAATCCGACCCTGGCACAGGACAATTTACCATGACCTGGAGAAGGACATAGGACTTATATCCCGATATTCCCACGGGAGCGAGACTTATGCGGACTTCATGAAAATAGATCTGACAATGCAAGTGTTAAAAAGATTCCACGCATGTCTTTTAATTTCAGGAAGCCGGTTCAAAAAGTGCTAAAAGTCATACCTACTTATAATTAGAGTAGTCGTCATGAAATGGAATCTGAAATGTGTCGTCCTATACACGCCATTGGTAACTTAGTTTTTCATGAACCAACCCTTATTTTCTTACCTAAGTCTAGCGTGAATTATAGATGTGATAAACAACTACAAGAAGGCAGACCTATTCATAATTTTGATCTTCTTTGATCTCATCTCAAACTTTAATGAAGATTTTTTATATTTGTTTGCAATTAATTACGTACTCCCGTATCACCCAATAATTAAATTATGTATCACAACTCAGGTCCCCAAGATACAGGCACTGCCTAGTTTGAGGACCATCGCTTTAACAAAATGAATGTTACCATCAGTTACAGATAGAATTACTATGTTATTAATAATCTAAGGTAATAATTGTAACAATGTTTAAATAAATTTTTATCTTATCTATCTTATCTTATTTATACTCCAATTCATGTCATACTAATATTAGGTACCTACTAACATTTCATAGATCTAGTCTAGCACTTTAGACTTAGCTAAGTGACCCGCTACATAAACATCAAATGGTGAAACTGCGGGACATACCTACCTACCATAATGTTAATATCGATATACCACATGTGTAGAGAAACCTATTATCAAGTTACTGTGGCAGAAGTAGGGGCCAATTCTCTTACAAAAACATTCAATTCAAGTCGCAATCAGTCAAACTTGCCAAAAATGTTGGTAAATTGATGTTTTTTTTGACAGATTGCGAATGACATGCGAATGTGAACATTCTTAAAATTATGGGAATTGCCCCGCTGAAGGCCATTTCTCGTAAATGTTCACATTCTGTCGCAATCTGTCACACTTGTCAAAAATGTTGTTAAATTGACTGTATTTTTGACAGATTGCAAATGAGATGCGAATGGAAACGTTCTTAAAAATACGGGAATTGACCCCCTGATTATGACCCCAACGCAATGTGTGTCATAGATCTGTGAATCGTCGTGATGTTCCAGAGGTTAAGCAATTCACAACTCAAGGTTGGTGGTAGGTTGTTATTTATATTATTTCATACTGTAGGCCGCGTCCTGTTTAAAAGCGATCGTCGCGTGAATACGCGTGCTTATGTCACTTTTTGTTCCTTAAACCGGGAAGCGCCCTCTGTCGGCGCGACCGCGAGTTCCGGTTGACAGAAATTGCGAACGATCGTGATTCGCGTGACGATCGCTTTTAAATAGAACGCTGGGGTAGACTGCCCGTCATTACGTCGTAACAAAAACTTGTTAAGCTGGCCCTTCTTGTATTAAAACTCCGTACTACGCTAGGCCAGCTCAAGTACGACCTGCTCTAGTTTCTAAATAAATCTGAGACATCATTTAGGTACTAGTGGTAAAAGAAGTTTCTCGATAAAAGCCATAAACGAAAAAGAGACAAGCGTTAAAGATTAATCACACGAATAAATTCCTGTTAACACGAAACTCTCAAAGGACACGAAAGCAATACTTTACGTAATTCGGCCATTCTTTAGTCGAAACAAAGTTTGTTTAGCCTAAAAAATTGCGGACTCCATACATATTTTGTCCTCCAAGTTTTCAAAGATGTTTTCTTTGCCCCGCCCCGCTGTTTGCAGAAGGGCCTTTTTCCTGCATAATGACTGCCAATAATTGTACCTATTCCCTCTGTGAGGCACCCGAACGAATTAAGTTAAGTATTCATGGTAACCATCATTTTTAATACATTAAGAAGAAGTCGGGGGTTGGCTCATGAATACAATTTTTATTCAGTTTGTGTTTGAGGTGATTTCTTTTTAACTCTCGGAGTCGTTTATTAATGAAGACTTTGTGGTATTACCGTTGGGAGTCCGCCTTTCGTATCAGACTTATTCCAGGTGTCAGATTATCAATGAATAATTAATTATGTCGACGGAAAGAAGCTTACCAATTTTCGCAAAAAAATTAAATGTTTTTCGGCGAATGAGCCAATGTGTAATTTTTATTTATATTTCCATGAATGGTAAGGCCTCGCCTATTCCCAACTATGTTGGGGTTGTACGTTATATTTTCAGCTGTATTACACGGCTGAAAATTTAAGTTGAAAACAGATGCTCATATTTTCAATTGTGTTAAGACTTGAATGCAAAGTAATGGTTAGTGAACGACTGAGTGCTACCGCATTTTTCGCAAAACCAGACATGCTTCAACCCAGTGTTGTGAAGTCCAGGATAGCGGAAGGCCCAGGGTTGCGGGAAGTCCGAAAGGGATACCGGGACCCTTAGCAACAGGCAAGTGAAGGAACACGGGTGGGTTTTAGTCAGTAAAAGTCGCTAAAAGAACTATGCTATCTACTATAAGTATCTCATAAAAAAGAGCACTCTATTATTTCTAGAAACTGACAATTCTAATAAATCTAGGGCTAGTTTGGGAGTTTGAATCAGATCCTTGGAATAAATAAATTGTAAGATTTTAGTGTCTGTCATATTTCAATGATTTTTTTTGTTGTGACAAACTACGTTTATTTATTTCTAAATTAAATAGCGTTTGTGACATTTTTTTTAAACTATACATCTTTTACTTGACCTAAAAAAATATCACTTTATACACATCATTCCATCTTTCCAACCGTTAAGGAAATTTCACCTGGACTGGCACAGCTGCATACAACACCATTAAAGGCTTGTACCATTCGAAATGTAAATGCAGTAAGTTGCAGCTGTACAGGCAGTCGGCAGCATTCCTGTCACGTATTCACATGCAACACGGAAGTTCTGCGAGAACCCCCTGGGTGGCTGTACGTTCGAAATTAACAAACTTTGTACTACAAAAATTTGTTACATTTGTAGATACAGGGTAATTGTTGAGTCACGTTCCCAGTTAATTAGAGAAAGTCAGGGAACATCTGCAGTTTTTGATGTTAGACCGCGCTTGTTTTTAAGGTTATCGTTTTTGGTTTATTGTGAAGATAAGAACCAGGTTACCAGGTGTTAGCATGTGGTTGGAACCAGGCAAGTTTCAACGCGACTTTTTCATAAGAAGTTATGTTACGAAAAAGTCGCGTTGTAACTTGCCTGCTTTTCCAGAAGTGTTGAATAGACCTACTTTTCTCCAGCTATGCTTAAGTCCTATTGCCATTAGGAAAGAGCAGTGGGGGCCCAGTGGTAACTTACGAGTTGTAGTTCGTGGGTACGAACCCATTTACTTTGTGTAAATAATTTAATCACCACTGCTCTCAAAACGGTGAAGGGAAACATCGTGAGGCCGTTAAATAACTAATAACCTCCTCCTTTTTTGAAGTCGGTAAAGAATACATGTGAGATCTACCAACCCGTACTGGGCCCGCGTGGTATATTACAGCCCACTCCCTCTTGAAGAGAGGAGGCCTGTGTTCCAGCAGTAGGACCATTAAAAGCTGATTATGCTAAGCTTATGCCTATTGCTGCCATAGATCAGGCTCCGGGCAACTACTAAGAAATTCCAATTTGAGGAAACCCATCCCTCGTCTGTCGCGCGGGATTTAAAAGGCCGCGTCAGAATACCGTCTTCTGTCATTAAGCCTTTTAAAGGCGGCGTTACTAGTGCCCTTTATAATGAGTAATATTGCATAGCATAAACTATACCTTTCCTGCTCAAACTTGTAGCAAAGTGTACACACGGCTACACATCAAGCTATACATTTCCACTTTATGCTGATCTCGCATTGTATAGGATTTCCGTACAATGCGAGGTCAGCTTATACTGGAAATGAATAGCTTGATGTGTAGCCGTGTGTACGAATGAAACAAGGATGCCATACAATCACTCATGTTAACATCTGTCAGGTTATATTATTATTGGTGGACACGAGATTCAACTAAAATCAAATGCATCGCCATTTTCAACCGTATTTGTATACCGCGAAGCACTAATGTCGCTTCACCTCCTGCAATACCTAAAGATTTGCTACTTACCGCGCCTTAACTACTTGTGACACGACCTGACATCTAAACCGTAGGGAAACGACTTTGGAACTAAGTTGATGTATTAAGCTGAGAAGCTGGTAATGTTAAGTTCGTTTAGAAAGTTGGTAGCTACTTTATATTATTATATACCTAGAAAAACGTCTTTGAGGAGCTCGTGGCTAAGTAATAACAGCCGCACGCTTACCGGAATTGGTCCGTGGATAGTTGACCGTCTTTACATACCGAGACTCTTCAGTGCCTCGGAAAGCGCGTTAAACTGTTGGTTCCGGCTGTCATTCGTGGATGTTTGACAGTCGTTTCGGGTCGTCAGAAGCCCGAAAGTCTAACAACCAGTCCTACCAAGGGGTATCGTATTACCCAGTTACTGGGTTGTGGAGGTCAGATAGGCAGTCGCCCCATGTAAAATACTGGTATTCAGCTGTATCCGGTTAGACTGGAAGCCGACCCCAACATATTTGGGAAAAGGCTAGGTAGATCGATTGACCTAGACAATGTCTTTCTCTCAACTATCAAAACGTATAATTTTCGGATTCTCTACAAGTACGCGGTGGTTTCGTCTTGTCGGGCCATACAGGCATACATAGTCAGAAGATAGGTATAAGAGTATGCAATAGAAGGAGAAGCAATTTCTGTAAGTAATTAGCGCTGTGCGACCTGAATTGTACTTTATTGTGTCCGTAGCAAGGGTCGCTTTTTTAAAATGATTTTGTGGAGTGAATCTTCTGTACCTATGTATTCTGTGATAATAGTTTCACAGCCTAGTCTATTTTACTAACTTAGCCAAAACTTGGGTCCCCCGCCGCCTCTACCTGCACTATGCTACATCGCAGCTAAAATCATGAATGTAGTTTCAAACGAAGGTTTTCACCGTGAGTTAGTTTTTTAAGGTTCCGTACCCGAAGGATGCCAAACGGAACCCTATTGCTAAGCCTCTATTGTCCGTCCATCTGTCTGTCAGCGGGCTGTATCTCATAAACTGTAATAGGTAGAATTTTCACAGATTGTTTAGGTATTTCTATCGTCGCCAACAAATCTATATATATATATATATAAATGAATCCCTATTTCCCTTGGTCACGCCATCACGCGTGAACGGCTAGACCGATTCCGCTAATTCTTTTTCTGTTGTGTTTGTTATTGTCAGGAGAAGGTTCTTATGAAAGAAAATTGCGCGGCAAATTAGAAAATTAAGACAGGACAACGTCTGTCGGGTCAGCAAGTAATTAATAACTAGAAGTTTACTGCTGACAATACTAACAAAAGACGGAATGATATAGTGTGCACATCTAATGCAACCTCAAAACATGTCTTTGTAGAAAGATTTTTTACATTTTTAGGACCCTTTTTGTATAATAGATTAAATAGAATACTTAGTATCTATAAATTAAATTACTTTAGCTGTAAAAAAATTATACTTAATTATTTACTAACCCTAGATTATGCACAAACGGAAGATCTACTTGTTGTCTGCAAATAGAACCGCTAACGTGCCTCTTTGTTTTTATGTACCTAAGTTCTTGCTTTAGTTTTTAATTTTGTACTCATTGTTAATTTATTAAAATAAGTATCTATGCACTTTCTAGCCTGAAGCACAGGTTCAACCTAGTTCAGGCAAATATGCAACTGTGCTCTATTTTAAACTGTTATTGTAGTTATTGTAAACGTGTCCCTTCTTATAAATAAACAAATTATTATTATTTTATTATTATTAATAAAAATTCAAAATTGAAGGGGGTATAGGGCCCCATACAAGAACCTCACCATGCTCCTCCTCCCATCACCACGTCAAGTCAAGTGTAGTGTGCCGTTACGTTTAGAAAAACAAACTAAATTAAAAGTCGACTCACAAGAACTTTCTCAATAAAAACCTACTATGCTAAACCAGTAGGTTACTCTAGTATTCAAAACATGAACTATGTAGAGCTAAGATGTGCTAGCAAGACGTGTGGACCTCCGGGACGCAAGTTGGAGCACACTCCACCGCCATGCGGAAAAGTAGCTGCTATTTCATATTTCTAGAATAATTGAGTAGCTACGGTATTGCATTTTCCATAATATTCCCATCTTCACGCTTCATTTGATAACTGTCAACGAATGTTTGTGAACTTAGAGCTGATTTTACAATATTCAGATAACTTTTATGTGAAGAATTTAATAATAATAATATAATAGATATAATAATAATATTTAATTGTATGACTCTTGAGGAATAGTTAAGCGGAATAGGTTACTAAATATATCTGCCTCTATTGTATTTTTTAAAGAATAAATAAATAATTCACTTTGACAGCTTTTGTATACCTAGAAAAAATTTCAAATTCGCATGTTTTCCTCACCTATTAGTCCTTTTATTGCTTTTCGTATTGTAAAAAAAGATGTTACAAAAGGCGTAAACCTTGGCACGAAAGTATGGACCATGTAAAGTCACGGCACAAAATTTAAACTATTATCTATGAATAAAAAATAAAAAATAGGTATTTAAATTAATTAAACAATAAAATCAGTTAAATGACTATTGAAAAATCAGCATAAAAATAATATAGAACAAAGTCGCTTTTCGTGTGTGATCGCGTTGTTCTTCTAATTTAAGCAACGGATTTTGATGCGGTCTTCACCATCCCACATTATGCGATGCAGGGGTGGGTTATACCAAGTAAAAACATGTACCGATGTCTCTGTAAAGGTGAGAGGGATGAAGAAATTTAACATCTTGACGTGTAGTTTTCGATATTAATCTCTCTGAAGATAGAACAAGAAAGAAAGAAGCAGTAAATGTGGAGCAAGAAATATATATTATGCATACTTCGTTTTGTTTTTTTGACGTTGGAAAATCATCAAATCAATTCTAGCTCTGGGCGGAGCGGCAGGGCGTGTCTTTTACTGACTAAAACGCAGTCGTGTTCCTTCAGTTGCCTGTTGTCAGGGGCCCCGGTATCCCTTTCGGACTTTCCCGTAATCCTGCCAGGCATCGTCCCTAGCGGAACCCGTCAAAAAATCAACCCTTGAGTGGGTCAAACGAGTTTAGACTTATGTTTTTAATTTTTTAAACGCTTAACGAAGCCGAAAGTCACTTGTTTTTCCCGTCTTTCTGATATTTTTTTTTGTTCTGGAACCTTGGAACTTTTTAGTTACGGAGATATTGAAGGGTAAAGTTCCAATTTTTCAAACTTTTTTTGTAAAATGATTTTAATTTTATTTATTTATTTTATTATTTACACACAGTAAAATACATAAATAATAGATACGACATAATTAAAATATGAGTACAAAGGTGCTGCTTATTTTTTAAGAAATTTCTTCCAGCAGACTTGCTTGTTAATGTTACTTAAAACTGTACAGGATGCGTAGTTGACGGCTATGTGATGGGTCGTCTTACACCCTTAATGTATTTCCTTTCTTTTCTTTCTTTATACGAACAAATTCGTGAACAATAGCTGAGCACTACTTGTTAATATCAAGAGCTACACATAATATTACAGATCCATGTTATCTTCCCAGTACGCATAGACTACGTCAATTTTATGAGCAACGATAAAAACTTTACAGATCGGTCAACATAAAATGGGAATTTAACGATTGCGGATAATATCCGCATCGTATCCGAAATTCGTGTTGGACGAAAAAAAGTGTCCTATCTGGACCATCTTTATTATGTTTTCTTTTCATTTACGTGAATAAAAAGGTAGAATATTTTTGTAAAAATACGCAGGCAGGCTTATTCACAGGAACGCATTATTTATAACAATTTCAAAGTAAGTATTAATAATAATAATAATAAAGGATACTTGAAAATAGAAGGTCCTTGACCCAACTTAAGTTAAGAAACTGTGGCTGGTTCGTAACAAGTAAATTGAACTAAGTAACAAGAGATTTTTTTAATCAAACCCTTAACATCTCTGCCAGCCCTTAAAGCTAAGTGAGATTCTTCAATCAAATCAAAATACCATTTAATTAAAAAAATATCTTACAGCCGAGGAAACTCAAACGTGTTTTTGTCGAAATTTTCATTCCGATCTAAAAACTAATTTGTTGGACAAAAAGAAAGGCGCGGGCGAGATTCCCTCAGTCACTTAGTGGACAAAATGGCGCTTTCGCGTTTAGAAAAATTAAATAAGACACCGAATATTTACACTTATCTACGGTGCTATTTTGAAGCACTTTACTTTCTTTCGCTCCCTCGTTTTAGAAGGTGGTAGGGGCGCGGTCACGTTGTGAGTGGGTCTATAGCGGAGACCCGCTTATGCCGCAAGATCTACATTTGTACAACCAGCCGAAATCTGTAACAATGTCATCGTGAAAACTTAGGTGAAGTGAGCTGTCAATAGTTTCAATCCGTAGCATCTGGTCGAATGACAGTTCACTTCACAGTGAGATTTTTATAGAGCAGACCGGCAGAAACAGTATTTTTGTAGAGCAAGTCTCACTCTTCAGATACCTATCAAATGTTTTCGTATTTTTGATAAAGGGTACTACGCGCCTGTTACGGCTACCCTACAAGTATAAATATGTCTGATCGGTCTTATAAACCTTCACATTCCAATCTTAGACTCAATCTGTCCCTCTAGTAATTTACCTGCCTTTTTGATAAGTTGACACTGACTGAGATGAGATTACGACTTGAATTTAAACGTTTTTAAGTACCTACGATAATATTTGTCTTCTGATCCAATGCGTGCACATACACGAAAGAATTTAAGACTTTAAAGTAAACTATTCGCTTCAGAGGGTAGATTATCATGAGTCAGACACATCTGAAGGTAGAACCAACCATGTAGACTTAGGCCGCGTCCTTACCAAAGCGGCCGTCGCGTTAATTTTGATCGGCGAACATGAATTCGTGTTCGTTTAGCCAGAGGGTGCCTTAGTGCTCGGCGTCACGAGGCCGCGACCGCGCCGCCGCCCCTCAGACGTCGCGCCGTTCCACTTCATCGCAGTCTGCTTGCAAAAGTGCACACGCTTTATAATACTTTAATTAATCAAGCGTCGCGGTGGCGGTGCGGTGGCGGCGCGGCGGTGGCGCGTTCGCAGCCTCGTGTCTCTGAGCACTTACGGTTTTCCGAACAACGCGATGATCGCGTATTCGCGGGAACGAAATTTTTGGTTAGGACGCGGGGATCTTTCTAAGTCTCTAATTGTTTGCAGTGGGACCTTTACCTAACGTCTAATGGTTTCCGCCCCCCGGTCACGTTCCCAGCACTTCGGGCATGTCTTATTTAATTAAAGAAAAATATAAATTAGAATAAATTTTAATGGCAACATTCTGGAAGGAGCGTCACGTGGGAAAATTTTGGCCGACGCTTTTATTTTTCTTGTAAATATTATTTTTATCGTTACCTATTAATTTTAATTTGGTTAGTAGGTATGCGTTGGTTGAATTACTAATAGAAATGTAAGAAAACAGACTGAGGGAAACTTACCAGTGATACGCGGACTCTAAAAGATTATGCTGTTTATAAGTGACTTTTTTATTTATTTAAGACAATTTTTATTTAAAAAACATTGTTTTTTGAGATAAGTTTTTTTTGGTTACAAACGCAGTAATAATTTTGTATTTCATAGTTTTTTCGTGAAATACTATGAAATACAAACTTATTTTTGCGGCGATAAAATCAATTCTGTGCATTTCAAACTAAATCGTCAATTAATCAGTGTCGTAATAAATTCAAGAATTAAAGATCGTCAAACATCTCATCATAGAGTTTTGTTTTATTTTATTTGGGATACGCAAAGGAAATAAAAACAGTGAAAAAAGGAGCGTTTAAAACTAACAAAATTAACATAATTTTATAGGTCAGCTACTTATATTTAGAATTCACCATTCTAAAACCTGAATTAAGATTGAATACACATTTGACTTTCCCTATTTATTAAGCGACATTTATGTAGTGTAAATAATTACATAGGTACTGTAAACAAATAGCTAGGCTGCCTACATTTCTAAAGGTTATTCAAGACTTTTTACATCTCACGATATTATTACGACACGACTCGACATAGCACCCGTAGAATTCCTGACGATTCAATGCCGTGAGATTCGAGAAAAAGATCTAGATATTCCACTTAAAGGTTCTTACATACTGGGGCGATTCGTCGCGCGACGCGACGCCGCCGCATTGTTCGCCGTGAAGTTATCTCAGAATTTGTTTTGTTAAAATTCGCGTCGCGCGGCGATTCGCGCCAGTATGTAAGAGCCTTTAAGCACCGATTTGAAGAGCACCACATCACACACAGCATTCATTCCACTTTCGGCACCTATTGTTGTTAGGTGGGGAAGTCTTTTAAAATATTCAAGACTGCCTAGAGTGCACCACACGTGATTTTCATCATTGGTATAGGCATCCTTTCCATTCTGCCATTCTCTAGGGTTCAATGCATCTTTGGTCCAGGTGTTGCCTGTGACTCTGAAGACATCGTCAGAGTGGAAATGTAAAAAGTTGGTTTCATTGAGCTGACGCTTGATGCCAGACGTACAGTCGACGGCATATCAGTGGTAAAAAAATAGTATTATTTGGGCACTTATTCTATTGCAACTCTGTACAATTTTTGCTAGGTAACCTAGGGTACCTTTAATCGGGGACCTCATATAACCTTTTTTTAAATCTCCATGTATTAAAATCGTATCACTATATAAAATCGTCAACACTAAACTGCCCTATCAAAGTCAACGTTGGTTAGGTGAAACCTCAGTTTTCCTTACAATTTGCACGCCACGATAAGCACGGCGCACACCTGAGCGATTCAGCGGTATTGGGGAGGAAATAACGCAAGTTTGTAGGCAGCCTAATTTAATTGAAAGCGGATTAAGGCCCCGGTCACGGCCTTGAGCGGTGCGACTTGCGTCAAACGACACGCGCGCGCATCTCCTGCTGATCTACACTGGCCTGCAAAACTTAGTACTACACTTTTAAAATTGCAATTTCTCCTAAACTGTAGAAGCTATCGCGAAGCTATAGCTCGATTTAAAGCCAATTTCATCAGCTTTCTTGGAAATTATAGTTCATTATAAATAAGTAACGTTTTTAACTTAAACCAAATAGCCATTTTAACTTACTGGCAAAAAACTCTAACCACATTGATAACTACAGTTTTACGCCTTTTTTACATTTTTTTTGACACCTTGGCTTTTGAATCAAAATTCATTGATAAAGAAATAAATGTCAAAACAAAAACAGAATCAAAAAGAGTCATTGAAACAATTTGAAAATGAGTGTTTTTGTTTATAATGTTTTTTGTGATGTAATTCCTTAAAAGATGGTTATCGGCTATAAAGTTTTTATACAGGCTGTTAGGGTAAACACTCTTGTCATTCAAACCAGTGGTTTGATTTCATTTATAGAACGTAAAATCAATGGAAAATTACAACTTTTTTTTTTAATTTTTTTAGATCTAAATTTTGCCACAAGAGACGCAAGTTCGTTGCCCTATGCGCTAGGGCAACGAACTTGCGTCTCAACACGGGCCGGGGGTACGGGATGTGACCTGACCGGCAGCGAGCGCGAT
Organism: Lithophane semibrunnea; assembly: GCA_947363905.1. NCBI lineage: Eukaryota > Metazoa > Arthropoda > Insecta > Lepidoptera > Noctuidae > Lithophane > Lithophane semibrunnea. Next base: position 3,144,554 of record OX376205.1, read on the forward strand.
CCCTCCCTTAGTCAGTCAGCTGTTTCGCTAGCAAGCACGGTGTCAGATAGAAACTTTTTAAAATCTTTTAATGAAAATAACGTTTTTTTTTTGTTGTGTTCGGTCATTGTCACCCATGGTTTGAATGACAAGAGTGTTTACCCTTACATCCTGTATTAAAAAAAAAATCTTTTTCCAGTACTTTTTAATTCGAAAATATATTTCTTGTGTAATTTAAAAGTTTTTGTAATTAAAAAAGTGTGATACTTAGTTTTGACGGCCAGTGTATTTCGTAAAAATCTTACCGCAAAACTGAAGTGAAGTGAATTGTCATTCCACCGTTTCATTGATTTTATGGAACGCTAGGAATTGACACTACTGTCTATTATCGGCTCGCTTCACTTAAGTTTTGAAGGTGAGATTATTAATGTCCTTAACGTTCGTCTATCGTTGCACAAGTCGCGTTCCGATGACTCGTCACATGCTCTACAACTTCTTTCATCTTGTTATCTCCGAATAGTTAATTGATTCAGGCGTGACTTTGCGGAAATCCATTATCTATAATATTATAAATGTGAAAGTTGGTGTGTTTGTGAGTTCGTGTGTTTGGATGTTTGTTACTCAATCACGCAAAAACGGCTTAATGGACTTGGATGAAATTTGGCGAACAGATAGTTTATAACCTGGATTAACACATAGGATCCTTTTTTTCCCGATATTCCTACGGGATCGAGACTTACGCGGGTGAAACCGCGGGGCGCAGATAGTAAAATATAATAGACGGAGATATATTTAGTAACCTATTCCGCTTAACTAATCTTCAAGAGTCATAAAAAACCCTGTAAGAAATCGACACGTGTTTCACCTCACAACAACATCCTCAGGATGACGTTTGACCAATTGCAAACCAGAACACGACGTGCTGCCACAGCCAGCGTGAAACACGTGTCGATTTCTTACAGGGTTTTTATGACTCTTGAAGATTAGTTAAGCGGAATAGGTTACTAAATATATCTGCCTTTCCACTGAGCGGCATTGTGTTGTATGTTATCTCCGCAGTCGCTGTCATAAGTCGCGTATCGCTTGAGCGTGTAGCTCATGGCCACAGGGTAATACTGTTAACTTATTTTTGTATTTAAGAGGAGGTAGTTAAGCTGATTAATCTCGGTAGATGTAACAATATTATTAATTATAAGTTTTGAATTAGTTATTTATTAAAATATATATACTTTTATGTAGGTTACATTGATGTTAAAAGCTTATTTACCAAAGCTCCTACAGTATTCAAATTTTCTTTACGTGAAGGCCCAATTAGTGTAGGACATTTTAGGATTAAGGCTCTTACATACTGGCGCGATTTGCCGCGCGACGCGACACCGCTGCATTGTTCGCCGTGAATTTTTCTCAGAAATTGTTTTGTTAAAATTCGCGTCGGGCTACGAATCGCCCCAGTATGTAGAGCCTTTAAGTGGACCTAGGCTAGATAAATAAACAATGTGAATTGTTAGGTGATTTGTGTTTTTGAATTTGGAAATCTCATAATAGTCCTTCAGATTGAATTTCTGCCATGATAGCCAATCTAAGTGGAGACTACAGCCATCTACGCGGGAGATATTACTACCTCCAACTGTCACTGACGAGACACAATCAAATTTTAATTGTTATTAGCCTTTAAAAGGCCAATCAACAGTTGAGCGGATAAGTGCACAAGTGTGTGCGCAGACGCAGGTGCTCTCACTGTTCCCTCAGTCTCATAGTCCGATGGGACGGCAATCCGACACAATCGAGAGAGGCGCAGGACCAACGTGCCTTGCGAGGCACGGCGCGGCGGCGGTATCACACCGCCAACTTCCAAACTCCGGGCTGTTGATGATGATGTTGTGATGTCATAAGAAATACAGGAAGATATAGAAAGATTCCCGGGTTAGGCAAAGTGAAATTGAGTTTTTCCATCAGGAATTTCTCAGTAGCAAAAGTCGCAATAGGCTTGCCCCCTATTACATGGGACTTAAACATAACTGGCAAAATGTGTGTGTACTATAAGGTAACCCTGCCTACCCCTCCTGATAACAGGCGTGGTGTTATTTTATGTTTGAAATCTTTAAATTAGCACCTTGGGGCCCAAAATAGCCATTTTGGCAGAATGGGCGTACCTACTACTAATAAAATGACTGAATTAACGTATTATGATACGTTAATACGTTTATTAGTTACGTCAATTTCATGCAGCAATATTTACACCAAATATTAATAGCTGAATCATAATGTAATCAATTCAATGACACATATTATGTGTCACCATTTCGTGTCAAATTAGAGGAATTGCTAATGATTCAGGAAATTAATTGCTTTTAGAGGATATGCTAATGTGGCTGTTTTAGGCTCCCAGCTGGGAATTTAGGACATGAATTAAGACATCAAGTCACAAATGATCAATTTTACTCACAAATTCAAATACAAACAGGACATTTACATCCAAAAAAAAGGCGAACCTTTTCAAACACCCTTCAAACGATTCAATGGACACTATAACCATTTTCTTTTCATTAATACAGGGCTGATCCCTTCGACTTGTACTTACGTACGTGAGAACAGGGAGAACTTGGAAACATTTGGGTCCCGTAGAGATATTGTAACAAGGGTCTAACGGATCCAAAGACTCTCAAATGTACTTCTTCAACGATTTGTATACGGTCGGTTAGGTTGGCCAACTTGCTGGTTAAATATGTTGGGTGATGGACTACCTCCTTTAAATGTCAATGTATACGCTTTCATAATAAATCTAAGCCGCATTAAAGAACTAAGTCTTAATAAATTCGAAACATTTGTAAAACGTAAACTATGCCAGCAGGCTTTTTATAATGGATAAAAAGGCTTGTGAATACCTAAAGTTTTTTTTGTTATTCAAAGACCGCCAACCGTACGTGTTTACATTTTTCACATTATATCACACACACACATTATGTAGAATTGTAGACCTACGATTTAAAATGTGACAAATCGGTATTATTCAAAATATTATGAACAAAAAGAAAATGCTCAGATCTTAAATCTCTCACTTTATATGTGTGGTGCAACTGTAAATATAAGTTGGTTGTTTTATAAATAAATAAATAAACAAACTCTGTAGCGAAGATTTTCCCTTTTTTTGTTAAATTACGCGGCGGCAAGCCTTAGGCTGCCATTAGGCGGACTGCATTCTTGCAGTTTAGTACGACTGCAATATTCGTAATGTACTGGTAACTGCATTCAAACTGCAAAGCAGTTGGGTGCAGTTGAAACAGTTGAAATGCAGTCTGTCTAACCGCTCAAGTGCTCGAGCGAGCGAGATAAAAACAGTCAAGTGCACTCCGGTTACCTAAGGCCTGAATTCCTCTGTCGCTGACGTAGAGGTAGAGTAGAAGAATTCAGGCGTTAGACTTGCCGCCGCGTAGATAATTTAAAAAAAAGAGAAAATTTTCGCTACAGATCTTCGTTACAGTTAGTCAAGGAGCATATTTGTATGCGGTTAGCGATGGACAGCGTGCGTCGACACTACACGACAGTAGCAGACCGCGTAAAGTTAATGTCACGACTGTATGCAGTTAATATTGACTTCACATGACTGCAGCCGACCGCGTGAAGTTGATATCATGACTGAACGAAATCGATATATTCAACTGGATGCAGTTGAATATATCGACTGCGCGCGGTTGCTGTGATGCAGTCCGTCTAATGGCAACCTTATTGGAGGAGTAAGGCAGTGACCGAGTGGCGTCCAAGGACTGGAAGACAAAGTGTCGATCGTCCAGCGGCGAGATGGGCGGACGACATTGTTGCCATCGCGGGTAGACCCTGGATGAGGCTGGCACACGAACGTGGGGATTGGCACAGGAAAAGCGAGTCCTAAGACCCAGCAGTGGGTGAAGTCTGTCTGTGGATGATAATGATAAAGCTTATGCTGACACCACTGACCACATAGCTATTACAAAATCCACATTTTGGAAAATAAATAGTGACATGTTTTGGCATCTGTATGTCACGTGATCATTGGGCAAGAGTCGCGGTAGTTCGGCCACCTGCAATGGGCACGCCAGTTTAACGGACACTTTACGATCAACGATGCCGGCTCAAGTGGCGGAGTATTACTTGTAATTCTATTTCTGTGGGTAGGTCAATTTTATTTTTGGATGGGTTACATTTTAGGGTGAAGATGGAAAATATATTTTCTTTTCTATTATTGTCCTTTAGGGTAGTTTTTATTATTTGAAGAGGTTATGTCTCTCTGCGATAATGATGATGGAAAAGGCAAAAATGTATAGGACTGACACAAGCTATCGAAAGCTTATGTCAATCCTGTTCAAAGTCGTTGTAGAAATACGAAACTCTTTCGAAGCGATTGTCACTTGTCTAGGCCCTCGGGTGCCAACGACCTGGTTGTTTAAGGATCCATATCTTGAGCAGCATGTAATTGTTCTTCAGTGGAATGCAAGGCCTTTAAAGCTGGCTGAATAGCTGCTCAAACCACTCTTGGGTTTGCCAGACGCCTAAAAGCGTTTTGTCTTTCCAAATGTATTTAAGATATTTCAGTCCAGGGCTATTTTTTATTGGATAATTACTAAAATCAGACCACCATTTTCCAGCCACCAGCCCACATTTTTCACTATTATATAAATCCCAGTAAAACTCGTATTACCCAGTTACTGGGTTGTGGAGGTCAGATAGGCAGTCGCTCCATATAAAATACTGGTATTCAGCTGCATCCGGTTAGACTGGAAGCCGACCCCAACATAGTTAGAAAAAGGCTAGGTAGATGATGATGATAAACAGATTCATCCGTCACCAAATCAAAAACAAAATTAAAACAAAAACATGAAAAGAAACACAATAAACAAACTCACTCAAACGTGTTCGTGTTTCAAACATTAAACACGACGATATGTTTAACAGCATCATTCTTTTTAACCCTTCTCAGTAGCATTGTATTACATAATTAACCCTGTCGTGGTTTCAACCCTAAACAGAAGGCCGAATGATAAATTGGACCATCTCACCGCGCCCTCCCCTCCTCTATAAAAAGAGGCAAAAAAAGACAGTTTGGCGGTTGATGTCGTAAATAATTTCGCTTCTTTGTCTTTCGAGGCCTTTAATTGAGTTTTTGTTGGGAGAAAGTAAGCCTATGAAAGTCGTGGGGTAACACCTACCTTTGTAAGGATTATGGGTCAGCGTGCCAGTTTTTTGGAATGTGGGTAGATAGGTACACTTTCTTGGAAGATTAGTAGGGAGGAAACTTCGTAATGTAATGCCTGGCGTACGAATTTGGAATGGTTGGGCTGTTCATTTTGATCGAACCGCCACAAATATAGTAGGTAGGCTATTAAAATTCATTCTTACGTTTAGTTATTTCATGTTTGTATAATGGCTTATCCTATAAGTACTATTAAGTGAGCAGTACTCGAAATCACGTTCTTGAAAAAGGCTCTAACGATTTCTATGAAAGTTGTAATATAGACAATTAAAGTCCAGACATAATCTTGGTCAGATCATGCGAAGGCCAAGTAGATTGGTGTCAGAAATGGTATAGTGGACGCTACTGCTGAACATGAGGTCCTGGGTTCGATTCCAAGGTCGGGCTAAGTTTTTATGGGTTTTTCCATCTGGAATTTTTCAGTAGCAGCCTGGACTCTGGATTTGTGCCCGGTTGATGGGAATAGGCTCGCCCCCTAATACATGGGACTTAAAACATAACTGGCGAAATGTGGGTGTACTATAGGTACACCTCTGCCCAACCCTTCGGAGAATACAGGCGTGATGTTATGTTATGTAAGAAAAACCTTTAATTGAACTCATAATTCCGAGAAAAAACCTGTAAATATTTCAAATTGTAACAGGGAACATTAATTTTTAACTAGCACAGTTGTAGTCACGAACATTCTCAGTGAGCCTAGGTTTTTTTATAGCACGCGAAGTATTTATTACGCAATTATAGTCACAAAAAATCTTATTTCATTGTAATTGTTAGTTAGAAAGCATACATTTTATTGAACTACTTATTTTATACAATGCAATGCTGTAAAATAAGCTAATTATAGAAAGCGAGAGCTCGGGTGAAAATTGATAAACATGTCGTACAAAGGGCCAATTCCCAAAATGTTCACATTCAACTCGCAATCTGTCAAAACTTGTCAAAAATGTTGGTAAATTGATTGGTATTTTGACAGATTGCGAATGAGATGCGATCTTAAAATAAGGGAATTACCAACGTTGTAACACATACCCGAGGGTGTGAAAATAGAGAAAACGAATTTTCTGAGATATGAGACCTAGCTATATCGATTTTTCACAACTGTAAACAGAAATAATATCATTTAGGTAGATATGACACTCGTTGGTTGCAGCTGAAAATCAGCGTCAGGTGGTACACTGTGTGTTGCCATCTGACAATATGCTGAGCTGAGGCCCTGTTGTTGCTGGCCATTGTAATGACTGTTTTATGTTTTTATAGTTTTAAGTTGTATTTTTCTGTGACAATGCTAATAAACGCATTTTTCTATTTCTTTCTTTCTTTTTTTAGATACCTATCATAACTGATTTGACGACCGAGATTTACCTTACCTACTGAAGAATTCATGATACTCAACATTCCCGGCGGAGCTTATAAAGCATAAAACTAAGTGGAAAGTGCAAAATTTATCGTTTATTAGCCTCTAGAAACCGAGTATTAGCCCCATAAGCCTCAAAGCTGAGCGTAGGTACGTTTTGTTTAAATTTCTCCTTGAAATGCACGGAGCTAGTACTGGTTATAAATTAATTTCTCATGTTATAACAGAGTCTAGTAAGATTAATATTGTATTAGAAAAACCTTTTAGATTGCTGTGCTGTGTTTGAAGCGAGCACCGCAGGAGAGTTACTCGCCTTAATGAGGTTGTGGTTTGGTTAATTGAAGTGACAATTTTGACGTAGGAAGTAGATTTGCGATGTTGTTATAGAACCTCCTAAATACCTACTGTAGGTATACAATAAAATATTATGGGTTGAATTATTATAGACACAGACCAACAGCTTTGTGTAACCTGATCACTGATTTAGAAAAGAAAAATAATAATGTTTAAATCACACGATTGTAATTTTTTCAAGTTATCAAAATATGACCATTGTTTTTGTCAAAACTAAGAAGTAGGTATGTATATGAAATTAGTTATTTCTTTCTCAAAAAATAATGAAAATAATCAGAAGTAAGACCCGACTCAAAATCAATAAAATTAATTCTGCATAATCAACCTATAACATTTCCACTGCTGGGACACAGGCCTCCTCTCTGTGAGAGAGAGTGGGGCGTAATCCACCACGCGGGCCCAGTGCGGGTTGGTAGATGTCACATGTCTTCGCATTTTTGGTTCTAGGACATGCCGGTTTTCTCACAATGTTTTCCTTCACCGTTTTGAACGCAGTGGTGATGAAATAATTTGCACAAAGTAAAGCGCCTGTCAGGTTCCGAACCTGCGACCTACAACTCGTAAGTCGCGGCCGTTACCACTGAGCCACCACTGCTCTGATTAATTCTGGATCTGACTTCATTTCAATTCTTAGTTGTTAAAATGTTACTTTGAATTCACTAATTAGACTAGCTGCAGTAACTGTCCTACTAAACGAGGCACGACTCCTGCATGGGTAATCATTCTCACTTAGCCCCACTCCAGCTCCCATCAGGGATTCAAACGAAATAAGAAAAAAATTAAATGTACTTTATTTCACACATTATTTTAAAAGCGTAATGCTGTGCTCAAAGCGTACTTAGTTTCCTAGTTGAGTACTTTGTTCTATATTGTAAAATGGAATAAACGGCTTTCAGGGCTGTGATTTTCCTGCCAGGGTTGCGGGAAAGTCCGAAAGGGATACCGGGACCTTGGCAACAGGCAACTGAATGAACACGGGAGGATTTTAGTCAGTAAAAGTCTGACACGCCCTTCCGCTCCGCCCAGAGCGGGTCATTGGATGATTTCCCAACCTAAAAAAAAAAAATCAAAAATGGCTGTGCTTCTGTAAGACCTCATTCTAAACTTCGAATCTGAATCCGCTGTGAGTTTCTTGATTGGCATTCTAAAAACTCGGTTGATACACTAGCGCTACCCTTGCGAGCGTGTCAGCGAGTTGAACAAATTTGACCGTGAGATTTTGACAGATAAATTATGAGATGACGTAAGAAGTGGCATTTAGTAAGGTAATTCCCCCGTCACTTCGACGCTCACTTCGCACTCGAACCCGATTCAAAATTCGAAGTGAGAGTGAATAGCGATGTGAGATGCAAGTTGTTGTTTGAATTTTACAGAATCGACTTACAGTTAGTGGAGCTGAGGAGTCGAGAACCGAAAAAAAGATGGGTTTGGCTGCGCTAAACTGGTAAAACTTGAAAGCGGTGACACATTAACAGCTGTCCAAAAACAGAGCCTTTTTGACATCTTCCGAGCGTACATTCTGAAAGTTGGCAACGTCGCAAATACATGTCAAATATTTCGCTGTTTTGATTAATTTGGCAAAATGAAGTATGGCTAACTAGAGAACTAAGATATTGATTATGAAATGTAATAATTAATACCTATCGTAATCATGTAAGAACTACACTTTTTAAATACACAACAGATCCCACACAAAACAGGCCTTTTTAATTGTAAAACAAAGCGGAGCAAAGCCCTTCTTTGATGACAAAGGTCACGACACGACCCACTTTCAATATTCAAAGACTTTGGTTTTACTTTCAAACAAGTGAACTTAACTATAGAAATGCAACAGGAAGTTTGTGATGCCAAAACAGGTTATTAAAGTAAACAAGAAGTACTTTAACCCGACAGCTCTCAGAATACTTAACGAAGATGGCTTTAATTACATCCTGAGATTGCATTGCACCCTACTTGGAAAGTACTTGGTGGCAAAATTGTAAGGTAAATGCCGTTACTTTTTATTTCCAGCGAGGTGTGAGCACCGCCATCACCAGCTTCTACTAATGCTGTTGGGAGATAGTTTTTAATTATGGATTAAGGATACTTTTTCTCAAAACATGCTTGGAAATTCGAGCATTATTTTGACAACCTTCTTCGAGATACAACGAAATTGCTGTACTGGTCAAGAATAGGTGAATATGTGGCCTGCAATGTTACTCTGAAAATCCATATCTGTCGTATTTAACGGTGGAGTTTCTTGCCCATTCTTCTTCATACGAAAACTACCTTTTGGAAGGGGCAACTAGAATCAGTTCTATTTCTAATTTTATGTATTTGACGTTCGAAAGTGCCTTTATTGTGCCTTCTTGAAATAAATTATTTGATTTTGACTTTGACTTTGTTTAGCGGCCTTAAAAATTACTAAGTATGAAAACTCATATCTGTCGTGTTATTTAAAATAAATCCGGAGTCACACGTGTTAGGGCATAAATCGAACAGATTACGTGTGACTCCGGATTTTTAATTTGTCTGTCTGTGGTGTCTTGTTTATACCTTTAAGTCGTAGTTGGGTTTTAGTTTTTATTACTTGATTTTTTTTTAAATTCTTTTGGGGTTATAATATATATATTTTTGAAATGTGCTCATTAAGCCCTTTCATTTGATACCCAACATGGTACGATTAAACCATTTTTTTTTTTAAGTTCCTCACTTTATGTCCTCTAGAGGGCGCCTTTTTTAATTTAATGTGACTTCACACAGCCTATAACCAGCGGACAATCACGACGCTTCTTTCGATACTTCTCATTTGTCAAATTGTGATAAGTGGTTGGGAAGATAGGAGGTAACAGATGAACATACATACATACCGGTCAAAATCATAAACCTCCTTTTTTCTTCGCCGTAGTCGGGTAAAAAATGGAACGAACTTTTTACTTCAACTTATGGCAACCAAGGAGGTAACTTTTCAAAGATTCGATTTGGCTTGCGAATGGAGCTGTTTAAAGTAAAGAAGAAACAAAAATAAACATAGTGGCCAGTGAAAAATAATCGTAAGAAAATTTGAATTACGTGGGCTACCGTAACGCATCGCCCTTAATGTTAACAAGACTAATAATAAGAATAGTGTCTGACTGGTCTTCTGTGGTATATAAGCTACCATTACGCTTAAGGCTGTGACTTAGTCATAAGCGGGCGCGGGTCACTGGAACAAAATGGCCGCTATCCGCCATGCCATCAATATAGCTTCAGTATGACCTTGGGCATAGAAGGTGACTAGGGAAAACTAAGGAGCGCTTAGGAACGTCGGTGCTCCACTGTTGCGGTTTTTGAGACCTCGGAGTAAACAGACAGGAGCCGAGACTAGCGCAGTTTATGCAGACCAATCAGTAAACTTGGGTTAAAGTTTAGAAATGTGCCGCCTCGATAGGGGGTAGGGGAGGGGTAGATGGGGGGGAGGGTTAGTAAAATTTTCACTTCCGCCCCGCCGGAGATACATAATATATTACAGTTTTTTTCAGAATAGTTATTTTTTTAGATTTTTACATAAATCTCATAAAAAGGTTGATAAATGAAATGTAGAGGAAGGAAAGCAGTTCACAGGAGACACATTTTCAAGATCTTAAAATAATCTTATATAATCTTTCTTTTTTAAATTATTTGTATTTGTAAGATAAATGTCAAACGTCTCAAAGGTCAAGGTCAAATAAAAAAAAAGAATGTTATATTATGTCCTTCTCCAAGTCATAGTCTAACCATGTGCCAAATTACATCTAAAGCCATTCAGCCGTTTTAGCGTGAAAGCGAAACAAACAAACAAATTCTTTTTCGCATTTATAATATTAGTTAGGATTTATTTTAATTTTAAATAAGCCGTAGAAGACGGAGTCCCGCTTGGCTTTCCCCTATTTCTGTCTGTAGGGTTTAATGGAACCGAACACGATGGAGATGGACGGTCACGTTTCTAAACTCAACCTGCGGACTTACTGTCATTTTCTTCTTATTTTTTTTATGGTGATGCAAACCAATTTGTATCTACCGATCTTGTTTCGCCGTAACGTGCTTGCAGTGTGTAGCACTTATTGCTTATTATTCATCTAACCAACAAGTACAATTTTGCAGGCGTAGTAGCGTTTGTGAAGAACATACTACTTTTCCGCTCGGCCCAACGCTTGTTGCCGCTTGTCGCTTCGCTCACTGTATTGCAGATCACAACCTCACACTCACAACAGACTATTCGCTGACGACGTAATGAGAACTGCGGTCAGTTGAACCTACCAAAAACATGCGACAATATCGCTTACACACTTGACTTCACAATCCATTGATGTTTAAGTTAAGCAAGATGAGTATTAGCAGAATATATCGCGCAATAGTTGTAGTTATAAGAGAATTTGTGACGGTAACTGAAATGGTTGTGTGGTAAGTACAGGGTCGTTATAATTTCAAAAGTAAGGCAGGAATAGTCTCGGTATCATGCTAGTTATAAGGGTAGTGTAAGCGTTAACCTCTAACCTAACGTCAGCAGTTTGTTAAACTCGAGTTCTTTATAAAGTATCGTAGGTACTTTTTTGTTTTTGACAGTTTGAGTGATTTTGTTTTGGGAAATTTAGAATAATAAAAACAAATGGCGGTTGAATTTTGCAGCCAGACGTTGGTACGACTTAGAAATCGCTTTTCTGTTATTTTCCGGGTATGTCAGGTTTTTTATTTGGATGGCTGCCAGACATGGTGATTATTAATGGACACATGTAGAAAATGTATGTCAAAGGGTTAGAGGAAGGGAAGAATGTTACAGAAAAGAATTATTTCTAGTGTTTTATAGTCATGAGAAAATTTCAATATAAAATTTCTTTCATTGGAAAATGATTCGTTCATTTTTTCTGAATAGTAAACAGCTTCAAATATTACCATACAAAAAATACAAAACTGAAATGTACGTACAAAAGCAGAATATTTCCAACTAGCCAATTACTTAGCAATTTTCAATAGAAAAAATGTTCCTGTATAATATTTTTTAATGATTTAATGATCTAAAAAACTTTGCTTCACCGAACAAAATTATTCTCTTGTAAAATTCCAAAAATATATTTATTATTACATTCAACTTTGTACTGACAAAAGTTGGGCCGTCCTAAAAAATGTCTCCACCCGAAAAACGTCTTTAAAATGTTTTAATACAAGGATGATTTTTGCTTGTAAATGTAGCGGTATTTTGTCGGTTACTCCCCCATATTTTCTGTTTTTAAATGATGATGTAAAGCTATGAATTTATACCAGTCTGTAGACGTCAGAACAATTTTCTTTTTCAAGTGTTCGTTGCGAGAGTTTCAAGGATTCGGGTTCCGTGGCTCGGTAACTAGGATAAGTACGTTATGGTTTATTTATGCAGGTGGCTTTTTGAGTCCGTCGAGAAAATGTCGGATTACTTTTAATTACGAATGCGTAATGTGTGTCGCAGTACTTCAGGTTTGTAACTTTTCTTTCAATGAAACTCTTCTTTTAAAGAAGTCTATAAAACTATCTTTAAATAATTATTCAGGTTTATTTTTGTGTTTTTTTTTAATAGATAGGTGCTGTCGCAGAGTGAGGTTAAAGAAGCGCTATCGTGATGACATAGGGCCGGCGCACACCTGGTAAGGCGCAGCGCGGCGCGGTTGTCACTGTTAAACAAATATCAACTTTGCGTGCCTAAAAATAAAGTTGAGAATAGATAACCTGAGACGCGCACCTCTTGCCGCTTACGGCGCGCTCTCGAGCTGATGGAAGTTTTTTTATTATCAAGTTTATTTCAAGTAATACAAGGTAGATATTTGTTTGGCAGTGACGAATGCGCTGCGCTGCGCCTTGCCAAATGTGCGCCGGCCGTTAGATGCTTACGCGATGCACGATTTTGTGAGACGTTGACGTCATGATTTTTGTGTGACGTCAGGTCTTTGATACGTAGTTCGTATGTGGCGATGTAGATGCCGCCACATGACTCCCCTCCGGGAGACTCTCAAGGAACAGTGGAACGTTATGGGAAGATCTTTACGCAGCAGTGACAAATGAAATGATAAAAATTAAACATTAAGTACCTACATTTATTTACCACCCACAACAACATAAAAATAATTCTGTAATCTTATCTTGTCTTGGATACTGAACCCGAGTACTTAAAATTATCTTTCGCTTTTTGCTGTAGAAACATTTGAAATTATAATTAATGTCCTCATATTTCTGCTTGTTTTCATAACAAATAATCAATGGTTATCTGAAGTTTAACATGGCTATGTAGAGTTTTTTTTATAATAAGGACACTTATGAAGATTTGTTACAGGTCAAGTCACTGTGGACACAAAAATCGCGATAAGTCGCAAAAAAACTTCGAAAGACCTGTGCTATCTGCGTGGTTCTCTAAAACCTCGAAACTAAAGAAAAGTCGGAAAATTAGAAAAAGTTTATTCTGCACAAACTAAACGCACAAAATCAATCTGCCTTTTCCCAACTATGTTGGGGTCGGCTTCCAATCTAACCGGATGCAGCTGAATACCAGTATTTTACATGGAGCGACTGCCTATCTGACCTCCACAACCCAGTAACTGGGTAATACGATACCCCTTGGTTAGACTGGTTGTCAGACTTTCGTGCTTCTGACGACCCGTAGAAGGATTTTTAGGCTCTGACGACTCGTAACGGCTGTCAAAGATCCACAAATGACAGCCGGGACCAACGGCTTAACGTGCTTTCCGAGGCACGGAGGAGTCTCGATATGTGAAAATGGTCACCCATCCACGGACCAACCCCGGCAAGCGTAGCTTAACCTGATGGATCGACCCGAGCGGCTGTTATTACTTAGCCACGAGCTCCTCCGAGAAACTAACGAGCAATAAAACTACTATAATTATAAAACAATTTTAGCCATCTTTCTTAACTCTTAGCAAGATTAACAAAAAAAAAATCAAAGAATAAAGGAAAAAAAGTATCTAAATCACAAGGAACTGATGTTGTGCAAGTTTTAATGATTTTTGTTCAGTAAAATTAAAAACTCCGTAATACTGATGAAGAATGGTCACGCCGGGAAAAAGTTATAATTTACGGATCAAATTAGTGGTGAAATTAATGTTAGGGATATTTTAATATAGCTTTGCATTTTTTTCTCAATAGGAAATATAACTGAAAATGCTTTTCTTTAAATAAGAATGATGTAAGTTCTTTCACAAACGAAAAGTAACTTTAATAGGCATTTAATTCGTTCCAAATTACATAATTCCTACTTACAATATCACTGGTGTAAAATAATGAGCGTGTAGTAAGGTGGCTTAAGTTGTCCCCCCTAAGGGGAAAACTGTTTTAGTTTTTAGGGCAATTATTTAGACGTGGACGTGCCAGCGCTCGGCGTGTCAACACGTGTTCGGGTTCGCGACTGGTCAATCGTCATCCTGCGGATGCCTCGTTGAGAAGTGAAACACGTGTCGATTTCTTATAGGGTTTGTTATGACTCCTGAGGAACAGTTAAGCGGAATAGGTTACTAAATATATGTGCATCTATTGTATTTTATAATGAATTTCCGCAAAGTCACGCCTGAATCAATTAACTATCTTGGCATTGAAAAAAATAAACTAAATCATAACTAAATTATTGATAAACTGGTAGATACGGTCAACCGCACCATAGTTACAATTAGACAATGACAGCGCCTCTAAGTCCAAGCTGTAAGGGCGATTTTCGTAGAGCAAGCAATTACAATAATTGATGTGTGTACACAGTTCTTTTATTTTATCATAACTCTTTTGTGCCTAGACTTTTATACATCCATACTTACATTACACGCAAAACAAATATAATCCCCGGAAGGCGCCTCCATACTAGTTCTTTGTCAAACCTACTTCTCATTAAACTTAGAATTAATTTACCCAGCTAGGCCGCCATTTTGAATTTATACACATACATTTTTGCCCTTTCACGCGTTGCCTGTAAATGTCTCCCTAAGGGTCGTTGAAACGGCAGTCCCACTAATTGGTCCTATTCATTAGTCGCGAGACGATGCCTTTGCAACTATGACATCTGAAACTTAGCGATTAAGCGGTAAGCGCTGGATTTTTACCGCTTTTTTTTGGAGGAGTTTTTGTACTGATTGGGTGGTTTTGTGTCATGATGTTAAAGATCCAACGGAATATTTGCGTTAAGTATTTTCCTGACACATGCTGAGCTGGAATGCCATTTGGTGCAACCTTGAAACGCGTAACGTACCTATGTTCGTTATTTGATTTAAAGTTTATTTCTTTATACAGGGTGTTGTTGTAAACACCGTTATCCTTGAAACCAGTGGTTTGATTTCATTTATATAACGTAAAATCAATGGAAAATAACAACTTTTTTTTTAAAAGATAATCTACATTCTTCCACAAGAATACTTCACCCTATACGCAAGGGCAACGAACTTGCGTCTGACACGGCGGGCGGCGGACGTTGGCGGGGGCGGGCGGGGCGGGCCAGACGTTACATGACCGGCCGCTAGCGCTGTGCCCCTATTCAGTCAGCTGTTTCGCAGCTCTCTCGAGCGCGTATCCATGAGTAGCGGGACAATGACAGATATTTACTTTTAAAAATCTTTTAATGAAAATTAGGTTTTTTTTTGTTGTTACTGGGTCATTTATTTTTATATTTAAGTCAACTACCCATGGTTTGAGTAACAACGGTGTTTACCCTTGCATACTGTACTTATAAGTTTTTTTTCTAATGTAAGTATTGGCACCTTGTATTTTCTTTACACAGGGTGGCAGAGACATCAACGCGCGACCTATTACCATGGATTCAGTTCATCATTCTGGACTGCGTAATTTTTTTTGTGTCGTTTTATTTATAAAAAGTCTTCTGTTTCCTACAAAAGTGCAATAGGTACCCACGTCTTAAAAATGTGTGGAATAGCATTTTTTTTTTAAATAACTAACCAAAAATTTCAACGCTGAGGGGTTCAGAGTCATGTACTGAATCCATGTCCCAAGTTGCGCGTATATGTCCCTGCCACCCTGTATAAAGGGTGAAATCATGCCTACATTAAAATGTTCGCATAGCTCGTCAAAATGTAGTGAACAGCTGTTTATTTTCGCGATTTCACGGTTGGTCCTATAGTGAAAGTTGTTCATAATGTTGACGATGACCCCTTAGGAGGTTGCCTTTTAATTCAATTTCACCCTGTATGAATTATCCTCATAAATCCATTCATAATATGTACTACCTACCAGCAACATAATTCTTGCAATGTAAACACAATAATAAACAAGACAAAATTCAATAAACTCCAACCAATTGTAATATAATCTAGTAGGTACTGTTAATTAACGGAAAATTCAAATCAAAATTATCAGCCACAATGAAAATGTGATAATTGCGATGACAATAATAATTACCTATTATTTTCTACTTGTTAATTTTATTTAATGAGATTTGCGTGATAATGAGATTAATCAATGTAAAATATTACAGAAATTAAACAATAACATGGAACAGAATTCCCGCGATTTTTCGGCGGATTTTTGCATAACTGTTTATTTCATCGAGATGTTTAATTTAACATATTAAATGGCACCTCTTTATGACATGGCTAGTCATGATCTATCCGAATATCAAAAAAATATTTGGCCTAGTGCTTAACAGGCGTGAAAATTGATTCGCTGTTACAATCTCTATTACACTGCACTGAAGTAATTTGCATTTCTAAACATCAAATTGTCCTGAGTGTAATTAGTGAATAGGCTCAATATACATTGCCGCGGAACGGAATGTAAGCGATTTTTTTTGTACAAAGCATAATGAACTTTATGTCGCTAGTGTAACGTAAAAAGTAGATAAGAGCCAAATAACAGGGCGAAAAAATTCAGCTGTTCCCTACGTTTTGACGAGCTATGCGAACATTAATGTAGGGAACAGCTGATTCCATCAGCTGTGGCTTTTCCATCGGTTTGTAATCTGTGGAAAATGTAGTAGGTAGCATATTTGTTTAGTTTAGTGTTAAATTATTTCTGTTTCTTTACAACTAGCTGATGCCCGCGGCTTCGTACGCATGGATGTCGATTATTATATACTAAATTCTTCCTCGAGAACCACTCTAACTATTGGTGAAAACAGAATGAGAATCGGTGCAGTAGTTTTTGAGTTTATCGCGAAAAGACAGCCAGACAGACGCGGCGGAGAACTTTGTTTTATAATTATGTAGTGATATACATGTTTGTATTCTCTTAGAAAATAAAATAAGATAAGAGGATGATCATCAATTAAATTTCACCCTGTACAAAGTCATCCTATTACATGGAAATTAAACATAATAGGGAATATGCATGTGATTCAAATATGGGTCAAATATTTTTTTTTATAAACTATATTACTTCAGAACTATGCCTCCATCAATATTTTTGAATAAAATTTCTTTTTGAGCGAGAAATTAATTTTTAAAAAGTCCCAAAAAACGGTGGGTAATTCAAATACTTGAAAAGCTAAGAGCGGATGTGACGTAACAATCCGGGATAACAAGCAAAATGTCAATGTCAAGTCAATCAACTAGTGTCAAATCAATGTCAAACGCTCCTACAAAAAGAAGTGTTTGACGTTGACTTGACAGTTGCTTGTTTGTTTTCACGGTCTGTGACGTCACCACACCAAGCGCGCCAAATGGAGGGCGTTTAAATAGCCCGGATCGGTTGGATATTTTTAAACATTTTTTTAAGTACTTTAAATTGCTTTTTTGCCTTCGAATTTTTTTTAACTATTATTTGGCGATGTAAACTATCGAATAAAAATATTAAAAAAATACATGCATATTCCCTATTGGTGAAATATGGTGCACTCTGCCTAACCCTTCAGTGAATACAGGCGTGATGATATGTTAGGTGTATTGAGACATTTTTTACTAAAAGGCTATGATACCTACACCCTCTTCTTAAAGATAATTAAAACAAAATTTCGGGTCTGCAGCTGTGCACTGCCGCTGAAAGCGCTGTCCTATACAACGAACACATTTTGTCACAGACGTGAGAATGAAAGTTTTTATGAAGTCACCCGTTCCTCAAATGATGACGTATCATCAGTTATTACGAAAACCTGCTGCAAAGCACTGCCAGTTAGCAGATCTTCAAAGAGGCACATTTCAAAGCTCTTTTATGGTTCAATTTCTACTTGAATACGAGGTCGTAAGTTTTAACGTTGGTCCTTTGAATTTGTGTTGTGAATTTAGGCGTGGTACTGGTGTGTATGGAAGTGTGGAGATTAAAAAGAAATTGCTGGTGTGTTATCCAAGAATAGTAGCAGCCGGGTTCTAAGACTCCGTGTCTTTCAATTTTTATTTTGTTTTAATTTTGATTTAAATTATAATTATAGTATTTTGATTTAGGTCCATTTAATTGTGATAAAAAAAAATGATTTTTATTTTAATCTGTAGGTACCTATATATTTTAAATTGTGTTTTAATGGAATAGGTGGCCTGCAATAAAGATTTTTATTTATTTATTATTATTTTAGGACCCGGTTTCAAACATATTACATAATATGCATAATCAGGTTACGTATCTAATCAAAACCTGCCAAATAGTTTCTCGTCAATGTTGCGCCACTTCTTCTTCCCAGCAATAGGAAGTGGTGAAGGGCGGGCGAGCCGGGGGACTGTCTTGTTTAATGTAATTTTGCCAAAAAAATAAATTTGGCGTCCTAGCCCAATTTGAATAATGGGGCAGATATTGATAAATTAGTTAAGAGTAAACAATGTTTTATTAGTATCATTTGCTGTTTATATCCTTGTAAAATTTTATACTAAATAACTGCGAAGTACCTATACTTACCTAAAAGTTTCTAATGGAATATAATCAATTTCCCTTGTGTTGTGGCCGAACATCAAAGTATTCTCGACCCTTGACTTCTAAAAGGTTGAAGACACCTGGCAGCTCGTTAGCTTCCAGTCTAACCGGATGCATCTGTATACCAGCATTTATATGGAGCGACTGCCTACTCCACAAGCCAGTTACTGGGTAACACGATACCCCTTGGTAAGACTGGTTGTCAAACTTTTGAACTTTTGACTACCCGTAACGACTGTCAATGATCTACGAATGACAGCCGGGACCAACGGCAATAACATGAAAGTGGTTTAAAAAGTTTTCGGGCGTTCCGGGAGGGGTCGTCAACATAAGGGTCAAGGTTCCGAGTTATTTTTATTGGTAACGTTAGTGTCGTCTTGGACACGATTTTAAGACTGGCTGCTTAAGGCATCTGTCCCACCGTCAGCGATTAACGAGAGGTGTAGAGCTTGCAACTAAAAACGAGTTGAGTGATTACTCGCTGGTATTATGTATGTCGAGTCTCTCAGCGAGACTGCAACCTGTTGGCGGACACACTTTCAATCACAATCGAAAGTTTGAAGAAATTTTCTAATCCATTGCTTCATAGGTTTGAAAAATTCGTCTGCTCAACAATAAAAGTAGTTACAAAACGCAAATGAATGTAGCTGAACTGTTAAAATGAAAGGAATTGCGATCAATCATCATTTTATGTGTATTACCCCACTGCCCGCCAAGCGAGTGTTGCTGAGCGAGACTCTTTGATAGCTCTTGTCGCTGTGTCACCGATCAACTATAAGACCAGAATTCCTCTTACGCTGATGTCGGTCGCGTACGGGTGGTGGCGTACGCGTAGCAACGTAGTACGCGCCGGCGACGTCAGCGTCGTAGTAATACGCACGCGCGACAGACATCAGCGTGATAGGAATTCAGACCTTAATATTGTATGTATCTCTTTAACTTGCACGAGACCTACAATAGTTTGTACGTTTTTTTTTGTAAGATCGTTTAAAGCTCTTCGCTTCCTCGGGCGGTGGGACAGGTGCCTATGTGTGGTACAAGTTGGTGTGTTTAGACTTTTTTTTACCCGGACTGCCAAGAAAGGGTTATGTTTTTCGCGCGTATCTTGTATGTAAGTTTGTTTTTTGTACATTTCTTTATTTACCAATGTGTTTGTTATAAAGTCTTAATGATTTACTAGATGCTACCCACCAATTCGTCTGCGATCCAGGTTGAAAAGTAGCCGATGTCCTTTTCCAGGTCTATCCATGTGCCAAATTTCATCCAAATCCGTCAAGCCGTTTTAGCGCGAAAGCCTACCAAAAAAACAAACAAAGTCACTTTTGCGTTTATAATATTTGAAGATTTAAGATTTATTTAATGTATCATCAAAATGTAAACAGGTCATTCTATGAGGACTTCAGTAGCCAAATGATAGTTGCCCCGTGCCACCATTCTCAAGGTTGACCTTGGTTCATACCTCAGAGTGCAAATTAAATGGCTAGCTGCTTGAGTACTCTTGACAGTCTTTAGGAGCAAAAAAAGTCTGTTTATAGACCTGGAACAGCCGATCTAGGTCTATAGAAATTAGGGCAAGTTTAATAACTTTGGTTCTAATGACGATTTTCACGTTTTTTTTTAAATCTATATTTACACTAGCTTCCACACGCGGCTTCACCCGCGTGGTATGTCGATAAAAAGTAGCCTATGTCCCTCCCCGGAATGCCATATATCTCCTTGTATCGAAATCCGTTCAGTGGTTTAGGAGTGAAAAGGTAACATACAGACAGACAAACTTACTTTCGAATTTATAGTATTAATATAGATGATTTCTTACCGCAAGAGAGTTTGTTAAGCCACTTCTTCTTCCTAGCTAAAATTTTGTTGAACTGCCTTATGTAATTTTGACGTTAAAAAGAGCTGATTCTCACCCTATTAGAATTTATTTATTTATTTAGATTTAATGACGTTCGTATACACTAAGGAAAATGCAAGAAGCAACTGAAAATAAAGAATTAAATGTAACAAACAATTATAGGTCATTTTTACGGCAGTTTCTTATTATGACTTAAAATAAAGAAAGGAAATACATTTATTTAACGAAGACTAAAAGGCACACAATACAGCAGAAAAAATATCAAATAAAAAGTGTAAAGTGCGATGTAAAAAATTTGCAGCGGAGTGTGCCACAAGGTGGCGCAAAATAGGCCCAATTCCGCAAAATTATAGAATTATAATGATTTTTGATTTGCAATAAAAACGCCTACTGTCATGTCTTGCACCATACCCACGAATGTCCCCAAAAGGCTAGTCGTGCAAGATCTGAGACGATCTCCGTTATTGCTCCATAAAATACCTCATGCTATCCCCATTTTAATGGGAGCCTTCCACTCCTGGGAACTGTATTGTTTTTAATCTTTTAAGATGGAGGAAAAAATCTAAGAGATATTATTATGGAGTACCTACTTTGATGTTTAGTGTTTATACCTACTTTCGTATGTATTACCCCGTGGCCACTAGCTACACGCTCAAGCGGCACGCATCTTGCGACAGTGACTGCGGAGACAACAAATGAAAGAAGTTATGAGTATAGTTGAATAGTTGAAGAAATACTAACTAAACGTTTTTTTAGGGTTTTAATAGGTAGGTATAGATATTCTTGAAATGTGCTAATTAAGCCCTTTCATTTTAAATACGTTTTTTGTTCATGACATGTCCTGTTGAGGGCGCCATTTTTAATTTAATGTGACGTCACATAGCCTTATAACCTGCGGACGATCAAGACGCTTCCAACGATACCTCATTTGTCAAATTGTGATGAGTGGTTTAGAAGACAGGAGGGAACAGATGAACATACATACATACATAACAGTTAAAATCATAACCCTCCTTTTTTCTTCGCCGTAGTCAGGTAAATAGATTTTCTATTTCTGATATTTCACAGAACACAAGTAGACTTATTAAAATGGAATACTTCTTCATAATATTGTATAATTAAGTCTAGGTTTTGATCTTTGTTGACCTTTCTTCCTTTTATTACTAACAGAATTCACAGAAAATAGACTCAACGAACAGATAGATTTAACTTTGAACTGCTGACCCATTTAAAATGTCTACCATTTGAAACGTCGGCAGTTATTTTATTTAAATACCTGAATCTAATTCTGTTTAATTAATAGATTTTAGATTTTCGGAATACATTTTAGATTCTCACGACCCGTTTTTATGACAGTTCATCAAATATTGATGTCAGTTCATCAAATATTAATGAACATAAAAAAATCAATAATTGCGTTTTTGAGAGATATACAGGGTTATTGGTAAAACACCAGAAATCTCTTAAGGAGTCATTGTACTCATCATTATGAACAACTTTTATTAAGGGAACAATTAATATGAATCGCGAAAAAAAAACAGCTGTTCCATACATTTTGACGAGATATGCGAACATAAATGTACGGAACAGCTTTTTTTTTGAGTTTTTGTTTATTTTATACAAATGATTATGTCCTTTAGTTAAAAATGTTTTTTCCTTAATAAATCTTTTTAAACTTTATTTTTTTTTACTGCAGTAGCTTTCCCCACCTTTTGAGCCCTATAGAAGCTTCGCGACCCCCCTGGGGGTTGCGACCCACACGTTAAAAACACTGCTATATAGTATAAAATAAAATAAAAAATAAGTACTTTTTAAATATCCAAAACAAAAAGAATTCTCGAGTTATTTTAAAAATAGGTAGAATTGCGCTAACGCGACAAAGGTCAAATAACATCAAGTATTTTCATAGAATAAATTATACTACTACGGAATTCATTGACATAATTATTTTACATCGAAATTGGGCTACAATAAAATATTTAAGCAAAGTACTAGTATGGTACAATAGTTCAATATTCCAGTTATCTTGCAGTATCTAAACTTCAAATGGATAGTACTAAGTGTACATTCATCATCATCATCTGCCTAGCCTTTTCCCAACTTTTGGGGTCGGCCTTCAGTCTAACCGGATGCAGCTGAATACCAGTATTTTACATGGTACTAAGTTTACATTATGCAAACAAATAAATAAAATAAAAATCATTTGAAATAAATTATTAATAAATACATTTAATTGAAATGTATAAGTATTGGGATACCGCAATGTTAATGTAAGTACAGTAAAACAAAAATGTTAATAATATCAGCAAGTTTATTTTGCAGTTTTTAAATAAATTAATATGAAGGCGTACAATGAATTTAAACTTCCTAATGGCCGCTGCATTAATTGCAGTCAAAAGGGAAAACATTAATACAATACAATTACAGAATGAAAATGTATGTCCGTTTCAAAATCAAGACAAGAAAAATTACTTTAATATCTTAAAAATACATAATACATAAGTCAGCCACCATTTTGTTTTTTACGCGCCGTTTAGTTAATAAGATCGCTTTGACTCTAAAATATTATAAAACAGTGAACAATTTTAATCATAATAAATTAAAATGCATGAGTCGACGCCAACTATTCATAAATCTCGAACTTGTTATGAAGTCACAAAGAACTTAGTTTGTTGCTCATTTTGCTTTAGAAAGCTGTAAACTTCGAGAAATTTCAATACCTAGTGAATGAAGTTACTCTGTTTTGAATTGGTTTTTACCTTTTCACCGCTGCTGGTTGTATTAAGTCAACATTCGTCTTTGACGTCATTTACTGAACGTTGAAAATTGGCAATTTAGTACACAATAATGTAGATGTAACTTTTTACAATGTAGATACTTATAGGGGGCTTACCATGAACTCTTATAGCAGGTCAATTTTCGACGGAAAGTGAACTGTCGGGCTATTTTGTACCGTGAACATGTCAAATAACAGGCGAGCCAGCGATCACGTGACTAAAGCCGGTCAGTGGTCACATGACAACATTTCACTGGTCTGACCTGCGTTAAGCTGTACCATCAAGTCCTTTTTGACATGTAAACACTCGACTACTGAACTGCCCTGCAGTCATATTAGGCAGGCGTGTAAAACTTACTTTTAGTGAACTGTTTTCTTTAGTTTCAAATAAAATACGTAAGGACATGTTCATTTGTGAACATGTACTCTGATAATGATCTCTAGATTACAGTGGTAGTAATAATTATACTTCGTCTAACGAGGTTACTGAGAAATACGATCATAACTTTAAAAAATGTTTAGTGAGTAGACGAAGCTACACTTCATCGGTATTTGTAGTTTAGTAAAATAGTGCACTGTTCCGTAATGTATAGTAGTTACCTAGGAACGTGGGAATGTATGAACGTAGGAATGTATAGTAGGAACGTAGGGTGTTATAAACGGTTATTGAAAGCAAAAATCACATTATGTAAACAAAGCATTTTTATTACTGTAAGTGTCAATTTCAACGTCGGACGACTTCGAAGTAGATAATATTTCATCTAAAAAAGATGCAGGTTGCTCCACCTCTCATCTTTATACGACGTGCAGTTGATACAAAAGCGTTCACCGCACATCTGTAGCTTCGGACTATGTCTTCGCACATTGCGTTGGAATCTCACAGAACAAATAACACAACATCTACCTGGAGTAAATGCTGTACCATCTTGAAGATTCCATATTAATTATAATCCTTCAATAACACACAGGAAAAAAAGAAATATATGAAATTGATGCAATTCGAAAGAAACTGAAAAAAATAAATTATTATGTGTTGTTGTCCCTTGACTTGACTTGTCTTTCTGACAGTGTCAGATAGTGATCCGGCTAAATTTTGTTTATCTCGTTACTGCAGTGTATAAAATAAAAACTCGATTTCATTTTCTCTCAAGTTACCAAAATACTATGTTGTGTAGAGTCAAAGAGTTTTAATAAGAGTGAAAGTATATGTACTGTGGGTTAATGATTTCTGTTGATAACTTGTAATTTGTCATTAAAATCATTATCGTATCATCATTGATTATCCGATTGAGAGTAGAATGTGGAGAAAGCGCTTTTTACAAAGTCGATCAAAGCCGATCTTACCCGAATGTCACTGACTTAAACCCCGTACCAATATGGAACGGTTGCTGTATTTTGGATCGGGCTATGATTCTTTTCTGTTTTTTTTGTGTGCTTTTCAAGCGTGCGAAGCTGTTGGAAACCTCCCTCTAGTCTCCCCTCTACTCAATTCAAGTTGAATCTAAGGTAGTTCCTTAGATTCAACTTGAATTGAGTACTTGAATTTGATAATCGGAACAATCGAGTGCCTGACCGAGTGTAGTGACTGAGTAAGTAACATCACTAGAGTCAAACTGACAAGCAATCAAAAACTATAATTTTTTATACTTAATGGCTAGGATAGTCGTTCGAAAATAGCAATAACTTTGGTAATTTTCAAGATTATTTTCATAAGTATCTAAAAGGGTCTCCAGTGTCATAATCGTGTTAAATAAGATATTTTGTTACGAAAAATAGTTTTTTTTAGAATTCTCTTGATCATTATAAACTGTTATTCAATTAATGTAATGTAGTTCTTTAAAACCGTAAAACCGGTAACATTGTGAAAAAGTATTTCCGAACGTTTGTTTATAATATGGCGTACCGGTCAACGGTTACGTAGCAGGTCTGAAGATGATACATTGCAGGTCAGACGGAAATGCTCATGGTACAAATAGAAAACCTGTCAGGTTAGCCTGCTAAGTTAACCTGTCATGTACTTGGCAAGTATTTTAAAAGTTGATGGTAGGGCCCCAGGTTGTAAATAAGATACGATAGTCGGACATTTTGTGCTTTTTATTATTAGTCTGAATGTTGACCATGGAATAGGAGCAAATGTGGTAGGTACGTACACATATTAATATTAGTTGGTAACCATTATTAGTACCTAATTGTGTAACATTGTCGTAGTATAGGTATAAGAAAAAAAAAGAAATTTTATTATGATAAACTCAATATTGAAAAGTAACCTATTTGAGTGTCATGTCGAAATTAATAGAAAGGTACCTATTTGGTCAAATTCTCTACTCCGTGAGCTAAAAGCGGTGAATAGAATAGAATATCTTTATTTTGCATAAAATATGGTACTTAAAAGGTCTTAAATGTAAGAAGTCCACATATTTTGCTTACTTATACATTTCAGCATGCAAAAAATACCTTATAATAAAATAATACTTATTCAAAAAACAATTGTTGCTATTGAGATCATGACATTGAGGTAAACAATTAAAATCTTTAAAATTACTTTATAATTCTACTAGCTGCACTCCGCGGTTTCACCCGCGTAAGTCTAGATCCCGTGGGAATATTGGGATGAAAAGTATACTATGTGTTAATCCACGTTATAAACTATCTGTTTGCCAAATCTTATCCAAATCCATTCAGTAGTTTTTACATGAAAGAGCAACAAACTTCCATCCATCCATCCATCCATCCATCCATACTTACAAACTTTCGCGTTTATAATATTAGTTAGATTACTACTTTTTACTACTAACTATTCTAGAACAAAAGATCTTTCAAAAGTATTGTGAAAAATGTCACTAAAATGGCAAAACAGATGGAAAACAATAAAAGAACAGCAAAATTAAACAAGTCCTCTTGATACAAAGTAGCAAGTACATGACAGCAAAGTAATTGCCTCTATAAGTATTTTACTTAAGTGCATCCTTTTAATAACTAAAGGAAGCTCCAAGAAGAAAATTAATTAATATTACGGAGGGGAAAAGCCGCGGTAACAAAGGCAATTATCCGGAGATCCGGAGATCCGGGTCTCACATGATCCGAGAACTAACGAGAGCCCGTAACGAGATTATGGAAACGGACTGCGTTTCGTATCGATTCCGGGAGGGGGTTTATGCACGTTTTAAAGTTCTGCACGGCTTAAATCTGGGTTTACCTTTGAAGCCTTAAGCGTGTAAAGTTTTGTCGTGGAAAAGCTCTCACATAATCACTGCCTACAGTTTTTGAACGAAGTTCTGCATTCTGCCTATTTGTCGAATAAGAGCGACACCGAAAAACGTGTGCGTTTTGACCGTCACGATACTTGATAGTTATAGTATGTTTCTTGCTTTTTTAGGGTTCCGTAGTGAATAATGAACTCCGCGGACATGGCGAAACTATATTTCGCCATGTCGTTTTGTCCGTCTGTCTCTCTGTCCGCGGCTTAGCTCAGAGACTTAAAGCTGTAATTTGGCAAGGGTATACATAATAATTACGCCGACCAAATGGTAAAATAAAATCATTAAAAAAACACCTTTGGGGTACCTCCCCTACACGTAAAGTGGGGATGTTTTTTTCTCGTCTTTTCCATGGTGTGAGATGTCGTTGAAAAGGTCGTTCAACAATATAGTGGATTTGTGAAAACCATTTTTGGATACAGGGATCCGTTTGCGAAATATTAAGCTTTAAAGTGCTAATTATTGATAAAATCAAATGTACCCCCCCGCCACCTAAATGTTTTTTTTTTGGATACTTATGTGAACAAAATCACGGCAGTAGTATATAGTATGTATGTATAACGAAGTTAAAAGGAAAACTATCACAGCTAAGTAGGCTCTACAAGTTAACGAGTAATAATCGACCAACTTACATTTGCAGTTGGAATGTATGGACAACATGTTATTTAAATTCATCTCAACTACGGAACCCTTCATTTTCCGTGGTCCGACACGCACTTAGCCTTTTTTTTCATTTGGTTATGTAAGTACTCTGAAATGTGAGAATATTGTGCCTGTGTTTTATTGTTTCATCTAGTTACTTTCAAACGTTGTTAATTTATTTCATTATGCCTTTAGATTTATGATTTTGACTTGTATGTATGTATGTATGTTTTCATCTGTTCCCTCATAACTTCTAAACTGCTCATCATAATTTGACAAATGATCCTTGGAAGCGTCTTGATCGTCTGCTAGATATAGGCTATGTGACGTCAAATTACACACGCCGCAACTCAGCGATTTTGCAACATCTCTTTTAGCTTTTATAAAATCAGCCAAAAAAAAAACTATCTACAAACACAGCCATTATGCACGATACCAATCGCAATAGTTGAAGACTCTACAGACATGTCGTGACGTGTTCATTCTGTGTCAGCGGCTGTCAAAGTTTACGTTCGCCCGACAACTAATTTGGAAGTCAGCGAAGAAATTCGTTTGGAAAATGTTTTTGAGAAACGGTGCAAGTTTTAAAAGTTACCCGAAGGAAATTGGCTTCTGTGTTCACAGGTTGAATTGTAACTGATTATATACTTGTTTTGTGTTTAGACGGCAAAAAGTTTGATACAAATAGGAGACAAATGGAAGATGAATGGGTTAAAGGTAGGCCTTTGGTGTGGGATGCAACGTGTGTCGACACCCTTGCGCCATCCCATCTTCCTACCACGGCGGGCTGTGCTGGAGCTGCTGCTGCAGGTGCAGAAAACCTCAAACGGCGCAAATACTCCAATCTTATCGGGACGTATATGTTCGAGCCGTTTGGGGTTGAAACCCTAGGGCCATGGGGTCCGAGTACCCACTTGGTTTATCAAGACATCGCCAAACGCTTGGTCGACTCTTCACGTGACCAGAGGGCTGGCCTATTTTTTGGCCAAAGAGTCAGCATTGCCATACAACGTGGCAATGCTGCCAGCCTTTTGGGCACTTTTCCTGTTGACAGCGATGCAGACGAATTTTTTGATGCCCTTTGATAATTTTCCCTTGTACATAATTATTATTATAGATATTATAAGTCTTTAAGTTAAATAAAACGTTTATAGTAAATTAAAAAAAAAAATTACATAACTTCTTGAGTAAGCTTCTATAAATGATTAAATGGAAACAGTAAGATAAAAATATACTGGTATGAATGCCTATTATAGGTATGCACAGCATTTGCCACAAAACAACATAGTAATAAAATAAAACTTGAAAGAAACATAAAATACAATAAGTAATCAAAATACAAAATAACCAATATAATAATAGATTACCTATGTACTAAAAAAATGATATAATTTTTTTCCAGAAAAGGTGGAAGGAGAGAGAGTGAGAGATAACTAATATTATTTATAGGTTATTTTATGCAATCCCGTACCTCAGAGACTGATCTTCTAAACTTGTTGAGAGACGCGGCGTCTCTTTGCTTGTCACCACAGATAACACCAATAGACAAGTGATGTTGGAACGTCTGGCGTGTTTCATGCACAAATTAATGTTTATAGTTACGGTTTTTATTAATGTATTATTTTTTATTGTTTTATTATTTATTTATTTTTATGGTGTAACCCATAAGGTAAGATTTATATATTGTGTCTGTAGGCGAGTCCGTGACATAACAGCGGGCCCTATCAGAATACCAGCGCTGCGGTATTTATTTATTTAAATATCGCAGCATTATGCTGAGGTAGGAGCCTTTTTGGCCTCGCACAGGTAGCCTAAGTATTTTTGTTAGTTTTAATTTTTCTTTTATTTTAATTTAGTACCTACTTACTTTATATTACTGATTGTTTTTCCTGTGCGTGTCCCAAATAAAATATTTTTCTTTCTTTCTTTCTTTCTAGATACTCCGTGTAAGTCGGTTACTGATGATTTACAAAAGCTGTTGTAATTTCTGCACATTCGGATCAAGGGAGCGTTGAGACCAAGGTTGGATTTGCGGAAAGGGATACGAAACAACCTGGTGATGGGATGTCTGGGAGGCTTTGAAGGGACTGAATATTGGATACACTCAACAAGATCGTTACATTTCACAAATCCGTTTGCAACTTTGTAC
Source organism: Lithophane semibrunnea (assembly GCA_947363905.1). Classification (NCBI taxonomy): domain Eukaryota; kingdom Metazoa; phylum Arthropoda; class Insecta; order Lepidoptera; family Noctuidae; genus Lithophane; species Lithophane semibrunnea. The sequence continues at coordinate 3,173,955 of OX376205.1, forward strand.
AGAAAAATTAGGTCACGCGAACGGCGACGGTCTCGCAGTGTCTTAATGTTGAAAAAGTGTAAGCGCTGCTCATATGGACAGCGATGGCTAATTTTCCTGGATATAAAGGCTAGATTTTTAGTGAAAGCTCTTAGTATTCTCTCAACTCTCTGCGAGTGATGTGCATAGAATGGATTCCAGGCAACACTAGCGTATTCCAACCGATTTCACACCAGGGTATTAAATAAGACTATTCTGGTCTTTGAGAGTTGGAAGCCCCGGGTATTCCGTTTTACAAAATCCCAGCATCTGTGCCGACTTCTTAACAATTTCGTTAATGTGTGGCTTAAAACTTAGTACGTCGTCGACCAGAACTCCTAGATCCTGTATTTCACGTACCTTAGTCAACGTGGTGTTGCACAGTGTGTAGTAAGTAGAAAAGGATGACTTTTTTTTTGAGAAAAGAATGAAGAAACATTTTAGTGTGTTTAAAGTCATAATGTTAGCTATGCACCAGTTTTTTATATTTGATAAGTCGCTTTGATCGAGCTTGGTATCAGCAGGCCCCGTGATTTTTCTATAAATCTTTAAGTCATCAGCGAAAAGCAAAGCTTGACAATGCTTGCTTTGACTATTGATATGATTGATTGATCTATTCGATATGGCAGTGAGCCGGCTATATCTGTAGAAAAACCGAATGGCCGTTGGAGCAGACGTTGCTTAGCGAGGGATTATTCCTACCTAGATAGATCGATTGCCTTAAAAAAGCGGCTGGGGTAAACTGAATACGGAAGTCGTAGAATTTGTAAAGAGAGGCCTTACAGATTCAGACACCGGTTAAGTCATATAAACTGCTTTAAAAAAATATTATTCTGGTAGTCTCGTTGCAATAATAAAATGTCTGGCCAAGAAATCTAAATGGACCAAGAATTGAACGAATAAAGCGCATGGTGAGCAAATGATTTGAATTGGGTATTTTTATAAGTACAATACTTTTTACGATCCTCATAAAAAACACTATAGGTACCTAGAGTCACTATAGGTAAATCCAGAAATGAATGTGAAATACTATTGATGATGTCTACAATAATAGTCCGAATATGCACAGCATAAAGCATAACAAGGTTATTGCCTGTAAAAGTGCGGACGAGCGATTACAATGTCCCTTAAAACCGCGCCTTGTTCCAATGTGTGTCTGACGTGCCTTTTCTAAACACATCTTTCCAACAAATTATATCTTTTGCTGATATCGATTATTTGTGACTCTACTCCCCATTCCACAATCGTTGCGTCTGCTGTGTTCTCATCCCTTTTATCAGTTTCTTCTTCTTTTCTTTTTGATGCTCAGGCATAATACTTTTGCGTTTTACGACTTCATTTATAATGGTCCTACTTATCCAATCGATGTGCGGGCTAGTTGGTGTAACAACTACATGATCATAGAAAGCTGGTTGTGGTTTCAGAGAGCAGAATGATGTTGCTTGTTTCGAGGTGCCTGTGTTGACGCCAACTACACCTGATTGGTGGAGCACGGGCCCCCCGGAGTCTCCCGGACATAAAGAAGACAGCTTGCTACATTGCCTTGCTATACACATCCCTCCCTTATTATCTTTCCAAAAGTCCTTATCACAGTGCACGACTACACCATTTAAAATTTGTAAAGTAGTAGCAACATCTGCTATTGCAATCAATTTCGGATGTTCAATTCCAACATTGACGGTAGTATTAGTTAATCCGTAACCAGTCAAAGTGACTTCTTGACCAACCATAGTTACGTAATGCAATCCGCTCACGCGCGCGTACTCCTTCAATTCGATTGGTTCATGTCTAATTAAAGCTATGTCAGTAGATGCGTCTAACATTCTTATTTCGTAAGCAGGGTGTCTGACAATAAGCATTACTTTGCAAATGGATCGTCTTTTCTCTGGACCGTGTAATACAACAGGTATTATTCTTGCTGTTAATTTATCAACTTGTATATCGACAGACCCTTGCGGCACACAGTGGGCACTGGTTAGTGACCAAATAGGTGTTAAAACAGCAGCCGTACACGTGAATTCTTGTTCAATGTGTATTATTTGATGTTTATTGTTTTCCATAAGTATAAATTGTTCTAACAGTCTTACGATATATTGATATTTATCTTCGTCAGCATCTTCTCCGCCTATTATCCTTCTTACTTCTGAAGAGCCAGTAGGCACCAATTCAAGTAATCGAAAATATAAACAAAATGTATACAACAGAACAATACAACGCATGGTGAGAAAATTATTTGAAAAGAAATAATTTATTGGTTCAGAATGTAATTTACGATTTGAAATTTCAGATGGATAGTTTCGAAATCACTGATAAAAAATATTGTAGAACGAATTGCTGTACTTAATACCATCTCGTTTTGTTCGTGTGGCGCAACATAATTATAATATATAGAACTTGTTGCATTTATATATTTTTTTACACTATTTTTAACCGACTTCTTCAAAAAGGAGGAGGTTCTCAATTCGTCTGTATGTTTGCTACCCGATTACTCAGCCAATTATGATTCAATTTTGATGATTCTTTTTATTATTAATTTTGCTTGCGTAGTTTTTCAGTTAGCGTATAACGTATATATAACGTTATAACGTATTTTTCCCACTTAGTTTATCTAGACGACATCTTAATTTACTCCTTCACTGTTATTTACATAGCAGGTAGTGGATTTCGAATTTGTGTAGGGTAGGTACCACATCTGAAAAATTAAAAAAAAAACTAAAAAAAAACGACTTCCAAAAAAACACTAAAAACAAAAAAATAACTTTAAATTCGGAAGTCGGTGGCAAAAAACGAAAATTGAAAAGCAATGACACCGACTTCCGAAATTGAAGGTACTTTTCACTTTTTAGTGTTTTTTTGTAAAAAGTTTTTATTAGTTTTTTACGTTCACATTTCACGCTAAACTGTAGTTATTAATCTATTCACTTAAAATTGGAAGAAACCCAGACTGGGTTTCTTCCAATTTTAATAAAAATAATTAATTGTAATTATAATTGTGTAAAAATAATTAATAATTAATTAAAAAATAATTAATTGACGGGACACACGGGAGCATTCTACAGCAACAACAACAACAGCAACAACATCAACTCAACAACAATAGCTCAACAGCTTTGAAGATGGTTGGGGATCAAGAGGAACATCTTGTGGTGCAGGTCATGCTCAGGGCAAGGTACAAGTTTGCTCAGACGCTTCAGTACGGAGATGTTATTTATTTATTTAAACTTTTCGCACAAAAAAATGGTACAAAGGCGGACTTAATGCCTGAGGCATTCTCTACCAGTCAACCAAGGGTGGTGAAGAGATTAGATGGCAGGTGCTCTAATTGAGATTCACAAAGAGAAAAAATATATAATATATCGTATTGCATTATAGATAAAACAGGTTTACAGTACATAAATAAGCTATAAACTTATGATACATATACTTACATACATAATTTACTATAATAAATACTATATATATATATAAAACATACAAATTCAAGGGAGAGAGGTGATGACATGACTCTACTCTATTTATTTTGAAAAAAAACTCCGCATGTTAGAGGTTAATAACATGCTTGCAAAAACAGGATGCTTGGCAGACATTCTTGCTTGGTATTATAGGGGCTTGGTATTATGATTGCAGAGATTCTTGCTTGGTATTATAGGGGCTTGGTATTATGATTGCAGAGATTCTTGCTTGGTATTATAGGGGCTTGGTATTATGATTGCAGAGATTCTTGCTTGGTATTATAGGGGCTTGGTATTATGATTGCAGAGATTCTTGCTTGGTATTATAGGGGCTTGGTATTATGATTGCAGAGATTCTTGCTTGGTATTATAGGGGCTTGGTATTATGATTGCAGAGATTCTTGCTTGGTATTATAGGGGCTTGGTATTATGATTGCTGTAGGTACGTTTCCATGATTTCACTGGAGGATGTATCCAGAAGGTACCTATCATTTACCACAATTCCGAATTAAGATAGTTAATTGATTCAGGCGTGAGTTTGCGGAAATCCATTATAAAATACAATAGACGTAGTAACCTATTCCACTTGACTATTCTTCGTTTTACTATTCTTTATTATACTATCTTGCTAGTAAATATTTTGCAACAAATCCATAAAACTGAAAATAATGGGTAACGCCCGATTGCCCCAAGTTCCAATTTCCCCAAAGCTTTTATTATTAACTAAAAGTTCCACGACTCTGACTTGACCGAAATTGTGAATGGTACAGTCACCGAATCATCGTCACGTACGTAATTGTTTAATGTTATTTATTTAATATTACTTGTACTTGAAAGAACCAATGAGCTCGTGGATAAGTAATAACAGCCGCACGCGTCGATCCATCAGGTTAAGCTACGCTTGCCGGGGTTGGTCCGGGAATGGGTGACCATCTTTACATACCGAGACTCCTCCGTGTCTCGGAAAGCACGTTAAGGCGATAATGCTGTTTTATTTCGCAACCAACCTGAATTAATTTCATACTTTTATCGACTTGTTGCACAATATTAAATTGTCAAGATGCATAATAAAAACGCTGAACATTTGAAATCTGTTTATTGCCAGTCGAACTTTAACAGCAATGGAATGTAACGATATAATTACGATTGATATTTTTCCAACGCGCGTTTAACGTCTCAAAATATCGCGCGTTTTTTTATTTCAAAAATAATTTTTAAAATCTGTTCACAAACGGCGGAGTAATCGGTGAACAAACATAAAAAAAAAAGAAAAAAAACAATCATCCGAACGTAGTACCTCCTCCTTTTTTGAAGTCGGTAAAAACTAGACGTCAACCGTGTAGCATCAGCCTTATTACTGCAGTGGAGAGAAGTAATTATGGTTTCATGAAGTAAGTATTAATCGATACATAAATCATTTTACGAGGAACTTCATTTTTAGGATTCCGTAGTCAACAAATAACCCTTATAGTTTCGTCATGTCCGTCTGTCTCTCCGTCTGGCTGTCCGTCCGCGGCATAGCTCAGAGACTCTTATTACAAGAAAGCTGTAATTTGGCATGGGTATTAATCATGCCGACAAAGCGGTATAATATAATCATTTTTATTTGTTGGTTTTTAAGTTGCATCCCGTAGGTAGGTCTTAATTGGGGATGTTTATGTTTTCTTGTCTATCCCATGATGTGGGGTGTCATTGGAAAGGTCATTCAAAAATATTGTGGGTTTGTACAAGCTATTTTTACCCGACTACGGCGAAGAAAAAGGGAGGGTTATGATTTTGACCGATATGTATTGTATGTAGGTATGTATTTTCATCTGTTCCCTCCTATCTTCTAAATTACTCATCACAATTTGACAAATGAGGTATCGTTGGAAGCGTCTTGATCGGCCGCTGGTTATAGGATATGTGACATCACATTAAATTAAAAATGGCGCCCTCTAGAGGACATAAAGTCAGGAACTAAAAAAAAATATTGTTTAATTGTACCATGTTGGGTATCAAATGAAAGGGCTTATGAGCACATTTCAAAAATACATTTATATTATAAGAAAAACAAAAAAAAAAAAATACATTTCTAAAACCCCACTACGACTAAAAAGGTATAAACAGGACACCACAGACAGACAAATTAAAAATCCGGAGTCACACGTAATCTGTTCGATTTATTTCCTAACACGTTTGCGAAATAGTATGCAATTTTTTTAGTCATGCATGTGTCCCTTCCAGCTAAATGGTTAATTTTGGATAAGCAGGTGAAAAAATTCACAGCAGAGTAGTACACATAATTATAAAATGAAATAAAATATATGCTCTACAAGTTAACAAGTAATTATCAACCAACTTCAATTTGGAGTTGCAAAAACATGTTTGTGCTTGGGATAAATTCACTCCAACTACGAAATCCTTCATTGTGCGTGGTCCGACACGCACTTGGCCGGTATTTGATGCTTGAGGATTTATGTATTTTAAGGTGCAGAATCGTTCATGTTCTATGGAGCCAAGGTAGTTAACGCTAAAGATACCTCAAGGATTGAAGCATTGAACTCAACCATTTACAGGCACTTATGAATTATCAAAGAGTCGGTCAGTTAGTCAAAAAGTTGAAGCTAGTTGCCCATTCCAAATCGTAGATCTCTATGGAGAAGAACGGGCAAGAAACTCTAAAGACACTCTTTTTTTAAATGGATATAGATATTACAAAATCCTGGCAACAGTATTCTTGGTGCTTCTATATGTGAGAACAATGTCAAACGAAAAATAATCAAAAACAATTCAAAATATAAGATTAAAAGATTAAGAAAAATATAAGATTAATTGATCCACCAGAGTCATCTAACTGGCCGCACTATTTTGAGAAAGACACCAACAGTTTCCTATCTGAGTTCCTCTTATCACAATGCATTACTTAAGAGCAGTGATAGCCTAGTCACACTACGAAGTCATAGGTTTAATTTTAGCTTAGCCGGAGTCGGGTAAAACCGAGAAAAAGTTGACGTGTTGTTGACGAAGTGCCTGTTCTAACACTCAGCTCGTTACAATATTACGAATATATCACAGGAACAAAAAGAGATCGTATAACAGCAATTCGTTCCGCAATATTTTTCATAGCAGTGATTTCGAAATTTCTATCCATCCGAAATTTCAAATCGTAAATTACATTCTGAACCAATAAAACTATTTATTTTCAAATAATTTTCTCACCATGCGTTATATTGAGCTGTTATATACATTTTGTTTATGAGGAGCTCGTGGCTAAGTAATAACAGCCGCTCGGGCCTATCCATCAGGTTAAGCTACGCTTGCCGGGGTTGGTCCGTGGATGGGTGACCATTTTCACATATCGAGACTCCTCCGTGCCTCGGAAAGCACGTTAAGCCGTTGGTCCCGGCTGTCATTTGTGGATCTTTGACAGTCGTTACGAGTCGTCAGAAGCACGAAAGTCTGACAACTAGTCTAACCAAGGGGTATCGTATTACAAGGGGTATCTTATTATCAGTCGCATGCCAGCCGCGGCGTGTGTCGCTCGCACAATGCCGATGATACGTTCGCCAAATAGTGATTTACCGGGCGGTTCTAAAATTGACAAGTTAAGTGAGTGTGAACACCGTTGTAAGGAGTGTAAAGTGGTGGTTAACGAACTCTTGGCGTTTGTGACCCATAAGATAGACACTATACCTGAGACCGGGATCCTGCAGATTTGCCTCAGTACTTACTCTAATGAGGAAGTGGAAACGGCCAGATCTATCGTGTATAAGTTGTTAGCACCGACAAAAAAGCTTATGCGACGTAAAGATGGCTCTGAACAAAGAAGCTTGCAAGATATTATTAAGATCATTAAAGAATTTGAACCTGACAACCTTCCAGTATTTGTAGCGAAAAATCTAAATAAGTTACCTCCTGTGACGTTTGACTATGTGGATGTGACTGCGTTTCTAAAAGAAATGGCTATATTAAAAACAGACGTGGCTTCTATCAAAGCTAAAAGGGATGTTGTGACTTATGAAGGAACCTCATCCTCGGATATGGAGATCCTAAAATCAGAAATAGATCAATTAAAACGTATGGTGATTGAACTTAAAGAACATAAATGTAAACAAGTGCAGGTAGAAGCAGATAGCTGTGTTACTGCGAAAGGATGCAGGCAAGTGAAGGGCACGTCCTCGCGCTCGCTCGCACCTACTTTGGAAGCAAGGAAGCAAGTGAAAGGAGCATCCTCGCGCTCGCTCACACCTACTATAGCATCTAGCGAACGTGTTAATGATATAACTACTGTACCGGTAATGAGCTCGAGTTCAAGGTCGCCTGATCGGCAAACAACAGCTGACTTATCGCATAGCCCGCTATACAGAGACATATTAACTGGCACAGTGCAAACAAAAAATACTGGCGATGGATCTAAGACGGAGGATGATAATACATTTACGTTGGTGGAGAAAAAGAAGCAGAAGAAGTTTGCTAACATGAGCGGCACTGGTCTAGGCTCGAATAGACTACAGGTTGCTCAATTGTCCTCGGCCGTTTACGTGTCTCGGTTGGACAAAGCAACTACAATGGATGATATTCGGACATATGTCAGTGAAATGGGGGAAAATTGTGTTAAAGTGGAACTACTAACACAGAAACAAGTGACGGAATTTGTTTCTTTTAAAGTCACAATAGATAGAAGTAGGCTTGACAGATTCTTAAGTGTTGATTTTTGGCCGGTGGGCATCATATTTAGGCGATTCCGTGAGTATACGGCGAGAGGAATTAAGAATCTAAATAATTAACTATGGATTGTAAGTTATCTAATATATCAATACTGTCCTACAATTGTAAATCGATTAAGCGATCAAAGCAATGTGTACGTGAACTTACAAAAAATAATGATATTGTGTTACTGCAGGAAACGTGGCTGCTACCCCACGACTTAAATTTTGTAAATGAAATTAATGAGGATTTTGGATGTGTCGCCAAGTCTTCCGTAGATACTTCAGCAGGGATATTAAGGGGTAGGCCATACGGGGGCTTAGCCATTATGTGGAACAAAACAAAGTTTCCGTGTGTCTCACCTATTAGTTGTAGTAGTGACCGCCTAGCGGCTGTGCGAATATCGACTGGTATGGGATGTATAATAATTATTAATGTGTATATGCCGGTTGATAACGCCGATAATCTGACTGAGTTCATTGATTGTTTGGGTGCCATAAGCGCAATTATAGAAGATGGTGATGCGCAATGTGTTTATGTGTTGGGTAATTTTAATGCGCATCCCTCCGCCAAATTTGGCCTTGAGTTGATAAAGTTTTGTACAGATATGGATTGGGAATGTGTAGATTTTAAATTGCTTGGATTAGATTCAGAAACTTTTACGTTCATGAGTGAGTCACACGGGTGTCGGCGATGACTGGATCACTGCATCTCAACGAAGGCTGCATGGGATACTGTGATAGCTGCTGACGTCATATATGACGTCATGTGGTCTGATCACTATCCGTTGCGTATTGTTTGCGATATAACCTGCATGACTGTTGAGACAGTAGTCGCCGATTCCAGTAACCACCAAAATAGAATCAAATGGGGCACGCGCATCAAAGAACAAATTAATGCATACCAAAAACGTTGTTCTGATAAATTAAGTGACAATTTTAATATTTTTAATTGTGATTGTGAAAACAATATAAATTGCGAACACAATGACAAATATTGTGAATCAATAAACTTGTACTATACTCATATTGTTGATACATTGCAGACTGCTGCTGTACTGAGTTCTCGTATAGGTGAACAGAGGCATTGCAAAAAGGTAATTGGATGGAACTACCACGTGAGGGACTATCATCAAACTGCTAGGGGCCATTTCAAGGTTTGGGTAGAGGCTGGAAGGCCTTTGCAGGGTGTGATTTTTGAAAACATGCGTAGCAGTCGTTCTGTATTTAAAAATAAAATTAAGTGGTGTCAGAAAAATGAAGATTGTATAAAAATGAATATTTTGGCCTTACATAGAAAAGAAAATAATTTTGTTAAGTTTTGGGGCGCTACTAAAAGGTTTAATTTTAAACAGAACCTTCCTGTCTCTGTTGATGGATTGCAGGAAACATGTAAAATAGCCGATTTATTTGCCAGTAAATTTAAAGTTGAACCTTTGCATGCGGATTGCGAGCTTAGCAATGATACCGGCGTGGCTGAGTCACTGCCACCGTTTTCGCTGGAAGATGTAATATCTGCAGTGAGGAATATGAAGCGTGGTAAGTCACCGGGACATGATGGTCTCAGTGTGGAGCACCTTATCTGGGGAAGCGCCAACTTGTTTCCACATTTGTGTGCGTTTTTTAACTTATGTGTCAAACACGCCTACTTGCCAGAACGTCTAATGAGAACTGTGGTAGTTCCAATCGTCAAAAATAGAACAGGCGATTTGAGTGCATCCAGTAATTACCGACCCATTTCCCTCGGCACGGTTATAGGCAAGGTGCTGGAGCGTCTTGTACAGCCTGAACTGCAGAAGAATTTAAAAATTGACGATGCACAGTTTGGTTTCCGGCCCGGACTCTCAACAGACTCTGCGATTATCAGCCTTAAGAGCACGATAGCTTATTACACCCACCAGAGAACCTCAGTGTATGCTTGCTTCTTAGATCTGAGCAAAGCTTTTGACCTTGTGAATTATGAAATCCTCTGGTACAAGCTAAAAAAGGCACAAGTACCTCACCAAATTGTAGATCTGTTGAGGGTTTGGTACGGGGGCCAAACCAACCAAGTGAAATGGGGTGACACTCTATCTAGTAGTTATAGGCTAGATTGTGGTGTTCGCCAGGGAGGGTTGACGTCTCCGGACCTCTTTAACCTGTATATCAACGATCTGATTGCGGAACTCAGAAGAACCAAAGTTGGCTGTCACCTAGGCAATGTCTGCGTGAACAGCCTGAGCTATGCTGATGACATGGTTCTTTTGAGTCCCTCGATCAAAGGCTTGAGGAAACTTTTGTCTGTCTGTGAGCGTTATGCTGATGCTCACGGACTAAAATATAATGTTCTCAAAACCGAATCCATGGTATTCAGGTCTGGAGCTGGTCCGGGAAACATACCCTGTCTGTATTTGAATGGTGCGACCATTAAGGTCGTTAAGCAGTTCAAATACTTAGGGCACATTCTGACGGACAGACTTCAGGACGACTGCGACATAGAGAGAGAGCGTAGGGCCCTCGCAGTGAGGAGTAACATGCTCGCGCGCAGATTTGTGAAGTGCACCAAGGACGTGAAGAATACTCTATTCAGAGCTTATTGCTTATCAATGTACACCTGCCAACTTTGGTGCAACTTCACAAAAAAGATGTACAGTTCATTAAGGGTTCAGTACAATGATGCTTACCGGACCCTTATGAAACTGCCAAGATGCTGCAGTGCCTCAAGCATGTTTGTCGAAGCGAGGGTCCCGGACTTCTACGCTATCATGAGGTCGAGAGTCGCGTCTTTTTGGCAGAGTTTGAGACGCTCCAGTAACAGCATTTTGAGGGTTGTCTCGTGCAACCTAGCAAGCCCAATATTTATGCACTGGATTTCTGTTCACCTAAGCGAGAACAAAAGATGACGAAGGACTATTGTTCATTGAAGACTAGGGGTACCTATACATACCTCTATGTATCAATTTTTAATTTTTATGTTTTATGCTTTTTTTTTTTTTTTTTTTACTATTTTACTATTTTCTATTTCAATTTTTGTATATGGGTATTTTGCCTGCAATAAAAGACTATTTATTTATTTATTTATTTATTACCCAGTTACTGGGTTGTGGAGGTCAGATAGGCAGTCGCTCCATGTAAAATACTGGTATTCAGCTGCATCCGGTTAGACTGGAAGCCGACCCCAACATAGTTGGGAAAAGGCAGATGATGATATACATTTTGTTTATATTTTCGATTTATTGAATTGATTCCTACTGGCTCATCAGAAGTAAGAAGGATAATAGGCGGAGAAGATGCTGACGAAGATAAATACCAATATGTCGTGAGACTGGAATATCAAATTATATTTGTGGATGATGGAATTAAACACATGCTCGAACAAAAATTCTCGTGTACGGCTGCTGTTCTAACACCTATGTGGTCACTAACCAGTGCCCACTGTGTGCCGCAAGGATCTGTCGATATACATGTTGATAACTTAACAGTAAGACCTGTTGTAGTACACGGTCCACAGGAAAGACGAACTATTTGCAAAGTGATACATACTGTCAGTCACCCTGCTTACAAAATAAGAAGGGGTGACGGATCTATTGACATAGCTTTAATTAGACATGAACCAATCTAATTGAAGGAGTACGCGCGCGTGAGCGGATTAGATCACGTAACTATGGTTGGTCAAGAAGTCACTTTGACTGGTTACGGATTAACTAATACTACCGTCAAGGTTGGAATTGAAAATCTAAAATTTATTGCAATATCAGATGTTGCTACTACTTTACAAATTATAAATGGTCTAGTCGAAAAATATTGTGAGCGTGTGAAAACCATTTTTGGATTCAGGGATCCGTTTGCGAAATATTAAGCTTTGAAGTGCTCATTTTTGTTAGAGTCAAATGGTTGGTTTTGGATAAGTGAAAAAATTCACGGCGGTAGTACCTATACTTAACGAAATTAAAAGGAAAACTACCACAGCTAAGTAGGCTCGAGTAATAATCGGCCAACTTAAATTTGCAGTTGCAAAATCATGTTTGTATAGAATAATTATGTGTTTTTCAACTACTATGTTAAGTTTGTTCTTGGCATAAATTCATCGCAACTACGGAACCATTCATTGTGCGTGGTGCGACAAATACTTGGCTGGTTTTTGTTTTACAAGTTAACGAATGGGTAAATAAAGCTAATGGCCGCAATGGCTGTGATAATTTTGAAATAGTTTTTTTGTTTTATTTTAGCACTAGATATTTAGGTCATCATCCCCGGCTCGGTAAAGGTGTAAATAGTATAGTACGCCCTCATTTCGCCAGTTATGTGTAAGTCCGGAATGGAAGCCAGGACCTCACGCTCTTGCGGGAAAGACCGTAAGGGATACCGGGACCTTGGCAACAGGCAACTGAAGGAACACGGGTGGGTTTTAGTCAGTAAAAGTCTGACACGCCCTTCCGCTCCACCCAGAGCGGAGGAAGTCATTGGATGATTTCACAAAGTAAAAAAAAAAGGACCTCACGCTCAGCAGTAATGCACTTGTTAAAAAAACCTTTTATCTTTTAGTAATAACGTTACGCTACACTCTTCTATAAGAACAAACGAAAAAAAAACCCGAGAACAGATTACGGCTGACTCTATACAATTTGCAATAAGTATTGGTACAGTGTTGGTCTTAAAGTCAGTAATAAGTTCCCAATACATAGTCAGACATATGACATGCAAAACATTACAATGTATTTAATGCTAGAGTATTGTCCAATACCAAGCTTTAAATGTTTCTTTTATCAATTAACTGTGTGGTGGTATCTACATCGCCACATACGAACTACGCATCAAAGACCTGACGTCACACAAAAATTCTGACGTCACAAAAATCCTGCATCGCGCAATTAGAGTTTACCCTGCAATGAACTACAAGAAACCAACAAAAATCATTGGGCAGTTGCCCGCCAGACATAACACCCGTCTGGTTGGAGGATCCTCCCTTTTCTAAGGTGGATGAGTGAACTTTACACCCTGTTCCTCATACCCCTAAAACTTTACAATACGTTCATTATTAATATTTATTACCGTCACATTAATTTAAAACTGATTATTTAATATATTATTTATAAATTATTTATAGAATAAAACCGTTTAGTATGTGTTGATGGTGAGATGGATGCCGGACACGCCAGCATTTTTAATCCACCTGATGCTAGGGATCGACATTATTGATAGCTCGCTTCACCTTAGTTTTCACGGTGAGATTTCTACAGAAAAGACCGGCTGATAGTCTGAGACAACCCTCATTCGCCATTAGCATAAATAATAAAGAACGCAAATAAAAATAATGAATTCAAACAAAATAAAAGCACTTGCATTCGCAGCTAAACAACATCCATTGCAATGACGTATTCAACTCGTAAGCAGTAGCAGTGGAATAAAATATTAAGCACTACTTGACCCGATTCCTTGCTTTTGTACTGAACTACTGAACTTACGGCGAACCGAAATTAAGTTCAACTTGTTCCATTTATATAGCTTTTTCCACTATTGACAGATATTTTTTTTTAAGGTTCACATTTCAAGCGTACCTATAGTAATTAACCTATTGACTCAAAATTGGAAGACACCCAGGTTATTAATTGACGGGACACACAGCAGCAAATAACAGCAACAACAACAACAGCAGCAACAATAACTCGACAACAAGCAATAAAAACAACAACAGCTCAACAGCTTTGAAAATGGTTGGGGATCAAGAAGAACATCTTGTGGTGCAGGTCATGCTCAGGGCAAGGTACGAGTTTGCTCAGACGCTTCATTACGGAGATGTTAGAGGTTAATAATATGCTTGCAATAACATGATGCTTGGCAGAGATTCGTATTATGATTGCAGTTCGTTTCCATGATTTCACTGGAGGATGTAACCAGAAGGTACCTCTCATTAACCACAATTCCGAATTCTTAGAAGATAATTAGGTAGTAATTGAATAATAACAGGGGTACGACTCGATCGAAGGTTAAGCTACAGTTGCCGTGGTCCTTTCGTTGATGGGTTGCCTTCCATCACATATTGGGATCTCTCCGTGCCTCGGAAAGCACGTTGGTCCCGGGTGTCATCCATAGATTCAGTCATTGTGGGTAGTCATAACCCGAAAAGTCTGAAAACCAGTCTTATCAAGGAGTAACGTGTTACCCAGTAACTGGGTTGTGGAGATCAGATATAAAATACCGGTATCCAGCTGCATCCGGTTAAGTGTCATACTAAATTTCGACACACCACACATCAAAAAAGTCAGCAACATGTACGGTTTTGAACTTTTGAAAGATTTTTTTTACTATTGTAATATATTTATATTTCTTTTATAAACAATAAACTAAACATTGTTTGACAAAAAGCAACAAAATCTTTCATTCAATTGTTCATTTAATCACAATAATTAACAATATGTGTACCATAACATACGTAGTATAAAATAAAGAACTTTCCATGTTTTACAAAGTTGAATAATGTTTTTTTTCAATTATTTGTATAACACACTTTAAAGTTATGAACTAGAAGAAAGCAAAAACAATTTTTTTTTAATATCCAGGTGCCAGGGCCAAATCAATTAGGGCTGAGTAAGTAGCAGTTGACCCCACCTATCCACCATTTTCTTATGTTCATCGTTCTGCCAAACACCCTGTATACCAAAATCAAGCAACGAAAACACATGAAATTGGGAAAAAATAATTAGCTTTTATTTTAATGAAAACAAAACACTATCGACATGTTTCTATTTTTTAAATCAGCCAGTATGTTTCCGAGAACAAAAAGATTATAAACCAATTTACTTTTGTTAAGAAAAAATAAAGTATCAATCAATAAAACATGCAGTTTCTGTAAATGATGCGTGTTGCTTAGACTTTTTTGATGTGTGTATTTCGCGTAGGCGTACTTTTTATTCTACAAAAGCAGGAATACCTATGTATACGCTTAAAACACTTTATTTTTATCGAACTCTGACTTTGTATTCAATGAATTCCTACAACGTCAGCATTCTCTGAGAGAGTTCCTATCCCAGGCGCGGTGCTAAAATTTTCGAGGACGCTTCGCTCACCATTGCATCTTGTATTTTCTTAATTCCCAAACTTTTCTGCATAAGTCGATAAAATTACTTCTATTTCTATATGAACGGTCAAAGATATAGAAAACCTAACTTATTCGAAGCGGAATGCAAAAAAAATCCGCCTCGCTTGGCTCACTGTTGCATCCTACATTCTCCATAACAGCCCCTGTTTTGGTCATATTTGCAAAGTGGTGGGAGAGGAATAGGGCTTTAGTGAAATTGATAATAACTATGCTCTTCGTCAATTTGAATCTGACATAAATTGTCTAAGATCGACAATTTTTTTTAAATTAAGTAGTGTTACGTAAAATGAACAAAAAGAAAAAATGCTGTTTAAAATAACAATAAATTATACTTTTTTATAAATCTGTACCCTGGATTTTCTGACATCAACAAAATTTGTTTATTCTAAAAAAAGTTGACAACCCTAATCCCCCCGAAATTAATTCCTGGCTTTGGCCGTGCTCTTCTGCCTATTTAACAATCGTTGCGCCTGCTCCGTTCTCATCCCTGTTAGTAGATACTGAATCTTCTTCATTTTCCTGTTTTCGGATGCTCATGCATAATACTTTTGCGTTTTGGGACTTCATTTTTAATGGTCATAGTTATCCAATCGATGTGTGGGCTAGTCGGTGTAACAACTGCATTATCATAGAAAGCTGGTTGTGGTTTCAGAGAGCAAAATGATTTACCTTGTTTTGAGATGGCAGTGTTGACGCCAACTACACCATATTGGTGGAGCACGCCCCCCCGGAGTCTCCGTGACATATACTAGACAGCTTGCCACATGGCTTTGCGATACACATCCCTCCCTTTCTATATTTGATAGCGTACTCATCACAGCGCACGACTACAGCATTTAAATTTGTAAAGGCTTCCCCAGGATAGTAGTAACATCTGCGATTGGAATAAATTTCGGATTTTCAATTCCAACCTTGACGGTAGTATTAGTTATTC
The DNA here is from genome assembly GCA_947363905.1 of Lithophane semibrunnea. Classification (NCBI taxonomy): domain Eukaryota; kingdom Metazoa; phylum Arthropoda; class Insecta; order Lepidoptera; family Noctuidae; genus Lithophane; species Lithophane semibrunnea. The sequence continues at coordinate 3,190,125 of OX376205.1, forward strand.
TGTAACCAGTCAAAGTGACTTCTTGACCAACCATAGTTACGTGATCCAATCCGCTCACGCGCGCGTACTCCTTCAATGTCATTGGTTCATGTCTAATGAAAGCTATGTCAGTAGATGCGTCTAACATTCTTATTTTGTAAACAATGGTTTATCTTTCCTGTGGACCGTGTACTACAACAGGTCTTATTGTTATGTTATCTTCATGTATATCGACAGACCCTTGCGGCACACGGTGGGCACAGGATAGTGACTAAACAGGTGTTAAAACAGCAGCCGTACACGAGAATTATTGTTGTTCGCGTATGTGTTCAATACCACATTCCAACCTTGACGGTGGTATTAGTTAATCCGTAACCAGTCAAAGTGACTTCTTGACCAACCATAGATACGTGATCCAATCCGCTCACGCGCGCGTACTCCTTCAATTCGATTGGTTCATGTCTAATTAAAGCCATGTCAATAGATCCGTCACCCCTTCTTATTTTGTAAGCAGGGTGACTGACAGTATGTATCACTTTGCAAATGGTTCGTCTTTCCTGTGGACCGTGTACTACAACAGGTCTTCTTGTTATGTTATCTTGTTGTATATCGACATCCCCTTGCGGCACACGGCGGGCAGGATAGTGACCAAACAGGAGTTAAAACAGTAGCCGTACACGAGAGTTATTGTTGTTCGCGTATGTGTTCAATACCACCTCCACAGATATAAATTGATATTCCAGTCTCAGGACTTTGGTATTTATCTTCGTCAGCATCTTCTCCGCCTATTATCTTTCTTACTTCTGAAGAGCCAGTAGGAACCAATTCAAGTAATCGAAAATATAAACAAAATGTATATAACAGCTCAATACAACGCATGATGAGAAAATTATTTGAAAAGAAATAGTTTTATTGGTTCAGAAGGTAATTTACGATTTGAGAAATTTCGAAATCACTGATAAAAAAAATATTGCGGAACGAATTGCTGTAATACGATCTCGTTTTGATCCTGTGATATATTAATATTATAACGAGCTGAGTGTTAGAACAGGCACTTCGTACAGTCAACAACACGTCCCGAAATCTCCCGAATCCATATCGAGTCTATCAAAATGAAGGGTTTTAAAATCTGATTACAAAAATATATAAAAATTATAATTAGGTATGTTTAAATTTTATTTAGGTATGTGATTTGGAATGATAAAAAACATACAACTAAAAAGAGAAAAACAAGCGTTATAATTTTATAGATGTCGCAGGCCGACTAACAAAATTACAACATATTTCAGGTTATTGGTTTGTATACCGCCTGAGAATTTGTATTTCCGTAAATAGCGCAAGGAATTGGCAGGGTTGCAGTAAACTAACTCTGAAACATCAGTGACTAATTCCAAAATGAATCTGCTTAGCCTTTTCCCAACTATATTGGGGTCGGCTTCCAGTTTAACCAGATGCAGGTAAATACTAGATTTGTTCATGGAGCGACAACCTATCTGACCGCCACAAATCAGCTACCTACTCGGTAACACGATACCTTTTGGTAAGACTTGGTTGACAGCATGTTTGGGGCTTCTGACTAGTCGTAACGAATGTCTAAAATCTACGAATGACAGCTGGTACTAACACACACTGGCTTTAACGTGCTTTCCGAGGCTCGGAGTGGTTTATGGATGATCACCCATCCGCAAACCGACCGCGGCAAGCGTAGCTTAACCTTTGATCGATCCGCGGGTCAGTTATTTAGCCTCGAGGCCCTCCGTCCGTGGCTTCCCTCACGGTGTAATGGACCAGCTTAATATGATGGTATATTTTTGATATTTGTAAGTCATGGATTTTTCATATATTTTTAGGTTGATCTACACAATTAATTGACTTCTTATCAACTGAGTTTACTACTATAATAGTTCAATCAATCTGCCTAGCTTTTTCCCAACTATATTGGGGTCGGCTTCCAGTTTAATCGGATGCAGCTGAATACCAGTATTTTACATGGAGCGACTGCCTATCTGACCTCCTCGACCCAGTAACTGGGTAATACGATACCTACCCCTTGGTAAGACTGGTTGTCAGACTTTCGAGCTGCTGACGACCCGTAACGACTGTCAAAGATCAACAAATGACAGCCGGGACCAACGGCTTAACGTGCTTTCCGAGGCATGGAGGAGTCTCGATAAGTAAAGATGGTCACCCATCCACAGACCAACCCCGGCAAGCGTAGCTTAACCTGACGGATCGACCCGTGCACCTGTTACTTAGCCACGAGCTCTACTATAATAGTTCATGTTACTAATAATAATTTTTCGCTGATAGCTTTGCGGTCACGTTTGGGCTGACTCCTGTGTCAGGTTTTTAAATTTATAACATCTCACTTGGATGTTGATGATCTATTTAGAACCAGCCCTAGTACATTAAGACGTACCATATTATAAAGAATACTTTTTTATAGACCGCAATGAGTAGCAGCTGCATTATTCTTATAAAATATATTATATATTTCACATGTGTATATTCTGCCACGATTATTATAATACCAACTAATTACGATCCATAAATTCTAAGATCTTTTTAAATTTTATTTCAAAGAAGAATTTATTTTGTTTTGTTAGAGAAGAATTTTTTAAATTATCTGTGTGATCTTGTTTTTATAAAAATTTAGTTTGTTTTCTTTTTAAAGTTTTAGCTATATAGTTTTTAATTTGTAGAAGCTTGTAAATGGCAATTGTAAGCGCTATTTGACATAACCTACCTTTAAAGATATTAATTAGACTGTAAGCTTTCTGAATAATAAAATAAATGTATACGCACGCTATTTGATTTGACCAATGAGCCCGCGCGGTGCTAGAGTTGGCCGTCAGATGGTACCAACCCAGGAGGTTTGTACTTTCAGCCAAGATGTCAGACGTTACACATCGCGACTACTATAAGCCTATCGTTGTTTGTCCTACGGATAATCCTAACTAATGATATAAATGCGAAGTGAGTTTGTTTGTTACGCTTTCACGCTAAAACGGCTGAACGGATTTGGATAAAATTTGGCACATGGGTAGACCATAACCTAGAAAGAAATCCTGCAAATAAACTCTATTCTATTCTATAGAAGAAAGAAAATACGTTTATTTGCGGCAAACATGACGCTAAGAAAATTCAAATACACGAAAATTGACAAATTGGGGGAAAATATGCGTCACATCTACACAAAACGGCCATCGTTCAGCATAATGCTGCGACTCTATGCAAGACAGAGCCCCAACGCTGGTTTTCAGTGGAATAGGACATAGGATACTTTCTATCCTGATATTCCCATTTGTTTTGTTATATTTCCATTTTATTTCGTGAGGTGCAGCTAGTAGGTTCATAATTTTAAAAGAGGACGTGTAGGCCAGCACTTTAAAACCAAAAACATTTTTTTTATAGAGGTCTCGTTTTTCAGAGGTCTCCTTTTACAGAGTTCTCATTTTACAGAGGTCTCCTTTTACAGAGGTCTTGTTTTACAGAGTTCCCGTTTTACAGAGGTCTCATTTTACAGAGGTTTCGTTTTACAGAGGTCTCGTTTTACAGAGGTCTCGTTTTTCAGAGGTCTCCTTTTACAGAGTTCTCATTTTACAGAGGTCTCCTTTTACAGAGGTCTTGTTTTACAGAGTTCCCGTTTTACAGAGGTCTCATTTTACAGAGGTTTCGTTTTACAGAGGTCTCGTTTTACAGAGGTCTCGTTTTAATGAGGTCTCGTTTTACAGAGGTCTCGTTTTACAGAGGTCTTGTTTTACAGAGGTCTTGTTTTACAGAGGTCTCGTTTTACAGAGGTCTCGTTTTACCGGGTTTTTGTTTTGTTATTTAAGTATATTTGGCCAGTGTTTCTGGTTCCTAATATCGTTTCAGTCTTTGATCTTAACCTGCATTTGGTCAAATCAATATTCATCTGGTCTGTTTTTTAACCCTTATTAAAAACCTAACCCTCTGTTCTACCGTCCGTTATTTCTGGTCGCTGTTAGCCTAGGAAGGGGAAGCGAGGGGGACGGACTACTGACGACAGCCAATGTAATTTTCGCAGTGACTTGTTCACCATCACTTGATCATAAGTTCATGTTGGAATCAAGTATTAACTATTTTGTTACGCGTGACCTCTGATAGGTTATTGGGTAATTCCTACTTTGTCTTTGTTTTTGGTTTAGAGGATTTTTTGTTCGGTTTTGGTGAAAATGTAGCTTTTGAGATTTAAGAGTTTTTAAAATGTATTTCTCGTCCTAGCCTAGTCCTTTTGAACTTCTTGTGATATTCGTAAAACGCCAAGCATCATCTGATACAATCTAACTTTGCAAATAGTATTTCTTTAGTTGCGAAATAATGGTGTTATTATTTCGCAACGAAACTTTTATGGACTTATTGCACAATATTTATTGGCAGATGCATAATAAAACCTGTTAAATTAAATCGGTTTATTTCCAGTCTAAGTTTATAGCAATGGACTGTAAAGCTAAGTTCAGATGAATTACGATTGACGCAGATTTTTGCAAGACGTGTTTACAATATCCCAAATTATCACGCGTTGTCATTTAAATTTCTAATTTGCCCCCAAACGTGATAATAACATATTCAAAATTCATATAATTACGTAACATGCCCGTGTTTTGTTCACAGAAATAATAATTATGTGTACCAAATCTCAACTTAATCGGTCCATTGGATTCGGAGCAAATTGGTTGTGACAGACGGACAGACAGACATACACGAGTGGTTCTATTAGGGTTCCATTTTTTCCTTTTGAGGTACGGAAACGCAACGCAAACGCATGATGCGAGCATTGTTTGAATAGAAATAATTGTATTGGTTCAGAAGGCGATTTACGATTTGTTTCTGATGGATAGAAATTTCGAAATAACTGACAAAAAAATATTTCAGAACGAATTGCTGTAATACCATCTCGTTTGGTTCGTGTGGTATTTCATATTCGTGATATTATTATCAAGCCCAGTGTTAGAACAGGCACGTGTTACAATCAACCACACGTCAACTTTTTGTCGTTTCTATTATTATACCTAGACGAAGCGAAAAAAGTTCTGCGTACTTTATTTATTTTTTATTGATAATGTAATATTTTTTATTGAAATAAAAACATAAAAAGGTACCGACATAATTGTTGCCAATTATCTACACTAATATTATATTAAAAAGAGAAAAAAATTTGTATTTTTGTTTGAATGTAAGTCAAAAACAATTGGGCCGAATTAAAAAATTCTTTGACCAGTGGAATGCTTTATTATCACTGAGTGATATAGGCTATAATGTACAAAGATATCACACGGGCGCAGCCGCTGTCGGACGCTGGTGTTGTCTAAAATTAAATAAAAACGAAATTGGAAAAAGTAAAGAAGACCAAAGCAGACCTCAATTTTGATTATTTTGTACCTAGAACAATAAGCGTATGAAAAAATACCGGAATTCGATTTTTTTTTTCCATTCAACAAAAAATATTTGCAAAAAAAAAGCAGTCGCTAATTTTTCTCCCAAATAAAGTCATAATTAGTTTGACAAAATAACATTCGTGGCGGGGAAAATTTCATTTCGTAAGTCGAGAGAATGTAACTACAAAGCGAAATAAATGAATAATAATTAGCGAGGACTCAATAGATCATTCTAAATTCTCCTTTATTATGACTCCTTTACAATGCGGCTTTTAATTTCAAAGATAAATTACAGTTTTCCGTAAATAGCGCAAGGAATAGGCAGGGTTGCAGTAAACTAACTCTGTAGCGTCTGTGGCTAATTCCAAAATCAATCTGCTTAGCCTTTTCCCAACTATTTTGTGGTTGGCTTCCAGTCTAACCGGATGCAGCTGAGTACCTACCAGTATTTTACATAGAGCGACTGCCTATCTGACCTCCACAACCCAATTACTGGGTAACACGATACCCCTTGGTAAGACTAGTTGTCAGACTTTTATTATTATTATTTTATAAGACTGTTAGCTTTTAATTATTATCTTGGAAATTGTAACATGAATATCAGTATTTTAAATGGAGACAGCCTATCTGAGCGCCACTGGGTAACACAATACTCCTTGGTAAAACTGGTTGTCAGCCTGTACACTGATTTTTTTTAGTCATGGATTTCATTATATTTCTAGGATGCACTGCGCTGAGTTTTGCATATAGTTCATGGTATAATAATTTTGCAGCAGATAATTTTATATTATTTATGCGGTCACATTTTGGTTGACTTCTGTGTCAGGTTACGGATAATTCATAATTATAGGTTCATAATTTTAAAAGGGGAGGTGTAAGCCAGCACACTAAAACTAAAAACATTTTTTTAAGAGGTCTCGTTATAATGGTTAATTTTTTTTTGTTATTTAAGTATATTTTGCTAATGTTACTATTCTTGGTTCTTTTTGTATGAAATGCAATTTGCATTTGGGCAAATCTATTCATCAGAGGGCCTAGACAAGTGACAATCGCTTCGAAAGCGTTTCGTTTTTATACGACTTTCAACAGAATTGACATAAGCTTTTCGATAGCTTATGTCAGTCCTGTAGATTTTTGCCTTTTCCATTATCGTTATCGCTGATAGAACGTCACTTTATCTAGGGCCTTTGGTCCGTTTCACATTCCTAATTGTAAATCTAACCTTCTGTTCTAACCTCGACTATACATGGTCGCTGCTACGAACAGCCTAGGGAGGTGAAGAGGGGTGCGAACGGAATAATGACGTCAGCCAAAAAGTAATTTTCGCGGTGACTTGCTCACCATCACTTGTTCCCAGTCATGTTGAAATGCAAGTAATTAACTATTTTGTTACGCGTGACCTCTGATAGGTCATTGGTTTTTGGGTTAGAGGATTTTTTGTGCGAGTTTGGTGAAAATGTTGCTTTTTTCCGATTCATCTGCCGATCAGATATTTTTAGTAACAAAGGTAAACACAGCCCACACTAAACAAATAGCGACGTGAAGGGCACGTCGCGGTCCAATTTCGGACCTTAGGTACATTTATCCTTTTTTTTTTTTTTTTTTGAGGGTGGGAAATCATCCAATGACTTCTCCCGCTCTGGGTGGAGCGGAAGGGCGTGTCAGACTTTTACTGACTAAAACCCACCCGTGTTCCTTCAGTTGCCTGTTGCCAAGGTCCCGGTATCCCTTTCGGACTAACCCGCAACCCTGGCAGGCATCGGTCCTGGCGGACCCCGCCAATTGTGCTGACATCTCTTTGAGGCGCGCGTGGAACACGACGCGCCATCGACCCGGGCCTGGTCCTGATCGGACGGCAAGCTACCCATTGCTCGCCGTCCGCAAGCCCGCGCCTATGGTGGCCGGGAATCCGCCTGGGATTCCCGACGCCCCGGGCGTCTCCAGCGGCGGCGGCGGTTAGGGGCGTGAGGGCGCAAATTTTGCCTCTCCCTCACGCGTTCCGCCTCCTCCTTCGCGAGCATTACTGCTTCGCAGAAGGAGGTGACTGCTTCCCATGCCCTCTCGCTCCGTACCATGGCCTGGACCAGAGCCGGACGCGAGAGGTCACCGCCGCCAATCGCTTCCAAGAGGACACGGCGGGGCTCCGCCCAAGCGGGGCAGACCTCCACCGTATGCTCCACCGTGTCCTCCGGGCGATCCACACAGTGGTGACACCCGGGCGTTTCCTCCCGCCTTATACGAAACAGGAACCTCCCGAAGCAACCGTGTCCGGTGAGGACCTGCGTCAGGCGGAAGGTGAGGACGCCGTGGCGCCTCTCTAGCCACTCCTCAAAGAGGGGACTTATCGCCGCAATTGTGGCGTGCCCAGCACTGGGTTGCGACAATCGCACTCTCCATGCCGCCATGAGATCCTGCCGGAGCTCTGTCCGCTGAGCCGCGATTTCTCGCGGCAGCGGAGTTACGCCCCGGCGCTTCATCTCCTCGCGCCACTCCCAGATGTGCGCGAGGACCTTCGCCTCCAGATCCCATGGCGGTAATCCGGCCAGGAGGCTCGCCGCCTCGCGGGAGACCGTGCGGTATCCCCGGGCCAGCCGAATGGCCATGACCCTTTGGGACGCGTTCAACCGGCGGGCTGGCCGCAGCCTAAGGGAACGCGCCCACGCTACGGGGCCCCGTAAAGGGCCATGGACCGCACGACCCCCGCGTAGAGCCTCCGGCAGGAGGCGTTTGGACCCCCCAGATTGGGCAGAAGACGCCCCAAGGCAGCTCCAGCCCGGTCCAGCCTGGGAGCCAAACGTCGAAAATGCTCAACGAAGTTCCACCGGCTGTCGAGGACGAGTCCTAGGTACTTCATCGTCGACTCGACGCCGATGTGAACCCCTCCTACCGTAATTTGGGAACCCGACGGTGGCGCGTTCCGAGGGCCATGAAAACACATGACCTCGGACTTGTGCAAGGCCACCTCGAGTCCCAGCTGCCGGATTCTATCGACGATTGTCGCAACCCCGCGTGTCGCTAGTTCGGCCGCCGCCTGGTGCGACCTCCCCTGTGCCAGGACCAGCGTGTCGTCAGCGTAGCAAACTACACTGACGCCACTGGGGAGGTCGGCGCGCAAAAAAAAAAAAAAAAAAAAAAAGGTACATTTATCCTGTATTTCAAGCGAAATTAATAAATGTACCTAAGGGCTAAATCAATCTGCTTAGCGTTTTCCCAACTATGTTGGGGTCGGCTTACAGTCTAACCTGATGCAGTTGAATACCAGTATTTTACACGGAACGACTGCCTATCTACCCTCCACAACTCACTTACTGGGTAACACGATACCCTTGGTAAGACTGGTTGTTAGACTTTTGGGCTTTTGACTATCCGTAACGACTGTCAAGGATTTACGAATGACAGCCGGGACCAACGACTTTCGAAAGGAATACCGGGACCTTGGCAACAGGCAACTGAAGGAACACGGGTGGGTTTTAGTCAGTAAAAGTCTGACATGCCCTTCCGCTCCACCCAGAGCGGGAGAAGTCATTGGATAATTTCCCACACTCAAAAAAAAAAAAAAGGGACCAACGACTTTACGTGATTTCTGAGGAATGGGGGTCTTGATATTTAATGGGTTACCCATCCGCGTTCCGACTGTGGCAAGCGTTGGTTAGCCTTCAATCGACTCGTGCGACTGCTATCACTTAGCCACGAGCCCTACGAAATTAAAGTCGGTAAATATTACTTGAAAATTTAATAAAACACAATATTGTATACAAAATAAGATGGAAAACAATTTTGTTCTAATTAAACCCTTAAATTCTGGGCGAGAAATATTACCATTGGGCTCATGGGCCACTAATCAAGATAATTACTGACGTGTTGAGCTCTAAGTACCGGTGTACGGAATAAAATCGCGCTTTCGGGGCGGATTACAGAGAGGAGAGACGCGATAGCGGTTTTACCTTATGAAACTATATGCAATGTGTAACTGAATTAATGCACATTTTGACAGTAGGTTGTTCAGAATTGTTTACTGAATCGATTTCTGTAATTTTTTAAATATTTTTAAAATGTTATTAACGTTAATTAATAGTGTTGTTAATTAACGTCCAACCAAAATGGACGAAGTACCTACTACGCTAGACCCTTATACGTGTGCAACAGTGTGCGTGTGTAGATTTGTAATATGACGACATATCGGTATAACTTATAAAATAAATCATTGACAGCAATTATTATTCAACCTTTAACCTCTATGGATAAGACTATTTTCGATTATTAGTAATTTGTCATCTTGTGTACGAGCATGCGGTTTGAGTTCGTGTTTAATCGTATGATCTCGTGCAATTTGACAGCTTACGTCAGTTTTCCAATACTAATACCGCCTTACTAATATACGTTGTATAGCGCCTGTATAGTTACACAACGCTTTGTCTTCTTCTTTCAAAAGTAATTTGACTTTCAATTTACCAGTTACAAGACCAGTGCCCTGTTTTTAAAAACTTGGCCTTGTATTACCAAATGTCATTATTTAGTTCACAAGTATTAGTATAGTATTTTGACACTTTTCGTGATTTTGTATAACATAAAATTCTTTGTAAGTAGAAAATCATAACAAATCCTGAGTGTCCGGCGACTCTCTATTCCGTCTTACAAGTTTACAAGTGTCGTGCATAGTACCGCAATAAATGTTTAAATTAAATTTTCTTTTTTAAAATGTGGTCAAAAGAGAGAGATGACCTGATGTGTCCCAGCAGTGGGAACATTAAGGCTGATAATGAATATGGAGATGAGCTATGAATTTAATGAAAATTAACTAAAATTAATTAATGAAAATTAAATTCTAGGTAACTTGTGAACGTGTAGACTTGTAACTTTTGTTAAACAGGGCCCAGCTATACTTCACCGGTTACAAGGCCAGCAGGCGTAGCATGAGCACCGTTTTGTCGACGGAAGAGTAGACAAAAATTACGTTTCCTGTAGACAATAGACAGTACGAGACGGCAGCAAAATAGAAAGAGTCAACTGCACTTTTTACGAAATTCACTCTTTTACATAATTCGACTCAGAAGTCTTTGTTTTATCATAGGATTTATCGGTTGTCAGTGTGATTTTGACAGTAAGGATAGAAAACTTTCTTCCGAAATAGTCTACATATAAAAAGACCTAGACAAAGATCGTTAGAAATGAAAGACAAAATGACAGATTGTAGAAAGATTTCTACGGTGGATGTCAAAATTGAAGAAACGAATTGTCACTTTGTATAGAAAAAGCTATGTCTATTCTTCGTAGAGATAGAAAGCGCCATGCTACGCCTACTGGTATACTTAAAGTTCTACTATATTCTTTCAAACCTTCAATTTCATTTCCTCCAAAAACAACCTTCTCTAAATATAAAATATCTTCAATCAGCTCACCAAGTCCAGTGCCTAACACCAAAAATAAAAGGGTCTTAATTTGAGCTGGCATCCCTTTTAGCGCTCTTAGTAAACAGCCCTTTGTAAAGGTAGGGTAGATTAAAATTATCAACGTGTTTACCGCCCGCTCCTGTGGTTTTATTTGCTTATTCATTACAAAAATAATTTAGATCAACTAATTTTCTTATGTCCACTTTATCGTAATAGTAGGAGAGTCTATAATCGGTTGGCGTAATTTTCTGCTTGGGAAACAGTTTCTTTTTGAAAGGACTATTGTTTTGTGTTCTATTATTTGGTTCACTGGTGTTCGGTGAATGCATTTTATTTTATAGGTATGTTTTATGGTGGAAATTTTTGTGAAACTAGAAATTACCTTTTATTTTACTACAAGCTGTGCCCCGCGGTATCACTCGCGTAGGTCTCGATCCCGTGGGAATATAGGGATAAAACGTATCCTATGTCCTATTCCAGCTCATGGTCTACCCGTGTGCCCATCCTCTCCTCTCTAGAGTAGGGAACGTCGCGGCTGCGCGGCGCCGGCGTCGAACGGTTCGCGATTCGCGTATTGCATTTTTATACTCGTGATAACTTCGAAATTAAATTACCGATTCGAATGAATTAAAAAGTATTTTACCGCTACATGAATACTCTTGATGTTAAAACCATTTATTTGAATAAGAATTCATATTATGTTGATAAAACTCCTTCGCAAATAATGCATTAATTTCGAACAAGTTTGATTACCATAAAAAAGGTTATAGTGAGTCAATCTTAAGCGATAGACATATGCTGTTGCGGCCTTTTTTTTAGAACTTTTTAAGAGGAACAATTTCATCATACATGATATTTACGTAACATAAACCGTTTACGCACCGCACGCAACGGAAGCTCTCAAAAAGGAATATTTTTTCCCGATTTTGCAACACATTTCATTTATGCTCCACACTTATTGGTCGTAGCGTGATTTTATATAGCCTATAGCCTTCCTCGATAAATGGACTATCCAACACAAAAATAATTTTTCAATTCCAAGCAGTAGTTCCTGAGATTAGTGCGTTCAAACAAACAAACAAACTCTTCAGCTTTATAATATTAGTATAGATTAGTATAGATATCGATAGACGTCTTAAAACTGTCCTATACCTGTAATTTCCTATGCCTATTATAACTATCAGGAAAACAGAAAGTAACTGGAAGTAGTTGCTTATGAAAAACACCTGTTATTCTGGTAGGCGTCTTTCGGAAGTTTATAAAGGCCCCATACTTATCAAGAATTTGACTTTTTTCATTATCACTTAATGTCTTGTTCGTAAAGTTTCCCAACTCATAAGTAGATTGGAGGGAGCAGTGGTGGCCCAGTGGTAACGGCCGCGACTTACGAGTTGTAGGTCGTAGGTTCGAACCCCGACAGGCGCTTTACTTTGTGTTAATAATTTCATCACCACTGCTCTCAAAACGGTGAAGGAAAACATCGTGAGGAAACCGGCATGTCTTAGAACCAAAAATTCGAAGACATGTGACATCTACCAACCCGCACTGGGCCCGCATGGTGGATTACGGCCCACTCCCTCTCATAGAGAGGAGGCCTGTGTCCCAGCAGTGGGAACATTATAGGCTGATTATGTAAGTAGATTGCTCGTTCACATTTTCAAAAAATGAAATTACATACAAAGCATTTTTACTGACTGTACCTTATATCTTCGAACTTGTTTTGGTATTAGTTTAAACAATGGTATCCGTTCGGAAGAGAAAATAAATCTGAATTGAAACAAATACCAGTGGTATTCGTTTTTGGTGTTATAATGGAATAACTCTTTAAAATAGGGGTTTTGTAATCTCTATAGAGATTAATAAAGTGTAAGTCAAAGCCCTAGCTGATTGGCTAGGACCGTTATCAGCGCGATAAGCGCGATAAGGGGCGAACAATTGCAACAAAGGCGACCTTGGAATACTGTTACTGTTATCGCACTGATAACGGTCCTAGCCAATCAGCGCCGAGCAGCAATCCTATATAAGTGGGGGTGTCGGGCGATTTGATTCACTCTGCGTCCAGCGCTCGGTGTGGTAACACGTCGCGTTCTGGTTTGCAATTGGTCAATCGTCATCCTGAAGATGCCTCGTTGAGAGGTGAAACGCGTGTCGATTTCTTACAGGGTTTTTATGACTCTTGAAGAATAGTCAAGCGGAATAGGTTACTACATATATCAGCGTCTATTGTATGTTATAATGGATTTCCGCAAAGTCACGCCTGAATTAATTAACTTTCCTTAGAAAGGTCAGATGCGTAGTACTCACAACCAGAGTGCATGTATGACCAAAATGTACACGAAGCATAAGGAGTATGTAAACCGGTGCCTAGACGATCATGCGGCATGACGGGTGGAACATCATGTGGAACGGAATACAGACGCTGTCTTTTTTTCTTCTACTCTTCTACCTCTTCGAACTATGTTGTGGTCGGCTACCAGTCTTACCAGAGGCCCTAGACAAAGTGACATTCTATCAGCGATAACGACGATAAAGACGATAAAAAAGGCAAAAATAAGCTATCGAAAAGCTTATGTCAATCCTGTTGAAAGTCGTTTTAGAAATACGAAACGCTTTCGAAGCGATTGTCACTTGTCTAGGCCCTCTGGAGAAATTGATATGATATTGAGAAATCATTATTATTAAAAACCAAGCGATAAAATACCACAACAAAAACCAGTACAATATTCATAAATTTTACGCATATCCACAATATTTCAGATTAAAAATTCAACATGCGTGCACACTTTCGCTTAGAAAACGCGTATATCTGGCCCCTAACAAAATGAGAAACCCACGTCACTTTAATTCTGAAACGACCAGGAAGGTTGACCTTCCCTGCCCCAGAACAAAGTCGCTTTTCGTGTCTGTCTGTTTATCCGGTTAGTTCTTCTAAACTACACGATGAATTTTCATATGGTTTTTACCATCATTTAGAGAAAAAGATTTAGGGAAAAAGGCTAGGCAGATGATTAGAGAATTTATTCCGGAACGTTTATACAGGGTGTTAGGGTAAACACCGTTACCCTTGCAACCAGTGGTTTGGTTTCATCTATAGAACGCAAAATCAATGGAAAATTACAACTTTTTTTAAATTTTTTTTAGATCTAAATTTTACCACAAGAGACGCAAGTTCGTTGCCCTATGCGCTAGGGTAACGAACTTGCATCTCAACACTGGCGGGGGGTACGGGATGTGACCTGACCGGCAGCGAGCGCGATCCCTCCTTTAGTCAGTCAGCTGTTTCACTAGCAAGCACGGTGTCAGATAGAAACTTTTTAAAATCTTTTAATGAAAGTAACGTTTTTTTTTTGTTGTGTTCGGTCATTAATTTTTATATTTAAGTCAACTACCCATGGTTTGAATGAAAAGAGTGTTTACCCTTACATCCTGTATATTAATTTATAACTTAGATAAAGCATCACATCAGCAGATCACACCCATGCGAAACAGAGGCGGGTCGGGTGTTTTTAAGTATAGTACCTAATCCCCGGAAATACAATAGACGTAGGTATATTTAGTAACCTATTCCGCTTAACTATTCTTCAAGAGTCATAAAAAACCCTTTAAGAAATCGACACGTATTTCATCATCTCTCAACGAGGCGTCCTCAGAATGAAGATTGACCAATTGAAAACCAGAACACCACGTGTTACCACACCGAGCGCTGGACGCAGGGTCACGCCTGAATCAATTAATTACAGATCCGATTACAAAAATACGTTCACTGTTAAAAAGCTATTGCCGAGTGCCATAGGATATGTTTCTTTCACGCGAACGCAGTCGCGGGCAGAAGCAATTCTATTATAATTGAGTTCAGGGGAAAATGGTTGTAAGGGCAGGGGTCAAACAGCTCTGGTCGTAGTTAGGTAATATCGTGACAGTGTAATAATGTGTCTTTGTGTGTGTGGTTGTAATAATGTATATTTGTGGTTGTTTGTTGCTGTTAGTAGTAGGGTCTGCAATGGCTTATGCCGACGTAATAGATGAGGTCTATGACCCGAGCAAGAACATTTTGGTAAGATAAGACACTGTTTTGAGCGAATAGCCCTTGGTCTAGCGCCCCTAGTAGCGCTTGCGACCACGCAAGCGCTACTGCTGAGTATGAGGTCCTGGGTTCGATTCCCGGGTCGGGCAAAGAGTTATTGGATTTTTCCATCTGGAATTGCTCAGTAGCAGCCCGGAATCTGTATTTGTGGTTGCGGTTGATGGCAATAGGCTCGCCCCCTATATCATGGGACTTGAACATAACTGGCAAAATATGGGTGTCCTATACACCTCTGCTTAACCCTTCGGGGAATACAGGTGGTATTATGCATGTTATGTAAATACAGAGTAAAGAATATTGATTATTTTGACTATTATTGACCGTTAGGGGGATTCATTTACCGCTCTTTTATTAATTTTGCACCCTTTAAAACCAACATCCTAATATTAATTATGATAAACAACTGCTTACACAAAAGAAGACTGACAACATGTTAAAACAACATGTCTTGTGAGCTATTCCATCAAAAATTTCCACGTTTAGTATAATAAATATACCTACAACCTCATCGGGTCGGAGCGAAAGCTGACCACACAGTCCGTCTAAGCGTAAAGTTCACACATAACACAATATTGATAGTCAGGGAATTCATCCGTAAGGGAAAACCGATACACCGTTCACTCCAGCAAAGATATCTTTCATAAAAGATTAGCCGACAAAAGAATTACGTATCAGCGCCTGCGTGACTTGAAGATATCTTTTCCTAAGCTGATATCTTTTCAATCTTTTAAAATATGTATTCGTATTACTAGAATACGTATTACTATAATATTTGGGTGCTTACCTACTATATTTGTTAACAATATGAAAAGGGTTTTAAGCCAGTCGCTCGTGAACAATTGAGCTGAGTTTTAGTTAAAATGTAAACGACATTTTAATTATTAGGTATGCTTTTGACAACATCGTTCAATTAATCAAATTGCCAGTAGCTTTAAAATGTAGTAGCTGTTAATTAAAATAATAAGACAAAACTAAGGCCCCTAGCACGCGCAGACGACGCGCGTTTCAAGAACTTGACTTCGGTCGGCGAAGAAAAACTTTGAAACGCGCGTCGTCTGTGCGTTTAAAATATGCCGTGTGCTACCGTTCTAATATGATTTGAGTTAAGAGACTGACTTTATTACTACGAAGCCGTGTTTATTAGTTGTTTAACCTAAACACCTTTTATAAACGACATTTCTGTATGAAGTTTGACACAAAACTGACAGTAGACGCGCGTTTAACAAGTGTCTAAGTCTTTGGAGACTTTTTAATCATAATTATTGTTAAACGATTTTCTTATCAAGAACTTTTATTTTGTCGCTAACTACATCACCGCAAACATTACAATCAATATAATACAACTCTTTTATTCCATTTTACGCTCCCCCAAACTCCAGAATCTTCCCCCAAAGCCATTTCACACATGCTTACAACATCCGAAAATATCCAGCACTTTTAGCAAAGTCTTTGATATTATAATTTTCAAAGAGCGAGTGCTCCCTAGTTCCCAAAGCAAGTAACTGGGAAACGTACGTAAGATCTCAAAAGCTAAATTTGGGATGTGAATACGAGAGATGCCGAGTTAAAATAATAATTTGTTAAGTAAAGTTGGTTGGTTTTTTGAAAAGTTCCCTTTGGTGCTCATTTTCTTGACTGGCGAGGCCGCAAAAGTTTTGCCTTTCGTCCCCTTAGTGGTGTTGGTCTTTTTCGGGTTATACTTGTAGGTACTTGTGTAAATATTAACTTAGTTTGTGTTTCAAAGTGATTAAATGACTGAATATTTTGTAACTTCAAAATTTCGATACCTACTTTTCTGGGAGACAGATAGAAGGACGAAGAAAGGAATTGGAGTTGGAAGTTTAAGGCTCCCACCAACAGGAGCGATATCGTGGGCGCGACAGGGAGAGCTACCTTTGCCGCGCCAGTCTGTATGAGGCTTTATTTTCGATACATATGTTAATTACAAAGGAAATACCTTTGTAATTAACATATGTATCGAAAATAGATCATCTGATACCTTCCAGGTTTTCCTCGCCCCCTATGCCTCTTGCCCATCATCTGCCTAGTCTTTTCACAATTATATTGGGGTTGGCTTACAGTCTAACCGGATGCAGCTGAATACCAGTGTTTTACAAAGAGCGACTGCCTATCTGACCCCGACAACCCGGTTACTGGGTAATACGTCCTTTGGTAAGGCTGGTTATCAAACTTTCGGGCTTATTCGTAACGACTGGCAAAGATCATAGACAGCCGCGGCCATACCACGTTAATGCTTTCCAAGATACGGAGGGGTCTCCATATGGATGGTCACCCATTGACGGAGTTCCCTCAGCAAGCGTAGTTTAACTTTAATCGACCAGTGCCACTGTTATTTTTTAGCTGCGAGTCCCTAGTACCCAATACCACTCACCACATCAATTGAAATGAACCTTAAACTACAACATAATTTTCCCACTGCTGGGACATAGGCCTCCTCTCGGTGAGAGTAGGCCGTAATCTACCACGCGGGCCCAGTGCAGGTTGATAGATGTCACATGAATTTTGTTCTGGGACATGTCAGTTTCCTAACAATGTTTTCATTCACCGTTTTAGGAGCAGTGGTGATGAAATAATTTACATAAAGTGAAGCGCCTGTTTGGGTTTGAACCTACGACCTACAACTCGTAAGTCGCGGCCGTTACAGGGGCGACCAGTACTACTTAAACTACAAAATGATATCCATTCACTAACTCAATCATAAATGACATTCCTCTAAAACATATGACCCCATCACATCTGCATACGACAGTATTCCAATTCGCTGCAATCTTCTAGACAGGGTTAGCTAAATTTTTCAATGCCAGAAACCAATCGGCTCCCATACGCCTAATGCAGTTTCAGCCATAAATCCTCTGGTTCCTCGCTTCATTGCCAGGATATTTTCGTCTTTGATTTTATAGTAGTAAAGGCTAGAATTACTTATCAAGGAAGTTGAGATAGGGTTATAAATATTTTAGTGTCATTGATTTAGGGAAGATTTTGATTTGTTATTAAAATTGAGATGTGAGTTTATTGGGAGTTTTTATAATACGATTATTACTACTTTAAATTAATTACGATCTATCCTAATAGATCGTAATTAATTTAAAGTTGTGCTTCTCTTATGTAAGTTTCTTAGGCTCGTCTCCTTCTCCGCACGCACGCACGTATCTGCGTCCAGCGCTCCGTGTGGCGACACGTCGTGTTCTGGTTTGCAATTGGTCAATCGTCATCCTGAGGACGCCTCGTTGAGAGGTGAAACACGTGTCGATTTCTTACAGGGTTTTTATGACTCTTGAAGAATAGTTAAGCGGAATAGGTTACTAAATATATCTACGTCTGTTGTATTTTATAATGGATTTCTGCAAAGTCACGTCTGAAGGAATTAACTAAATACCGTACTTTATAAGTTAATGTGAGATACAAACGGTTTAGAAAGAAATGAATAGTAAAGCCTGAGCTTAATAGTCTGCGAACACGTAGTGGGCAAACGTCTTGATCAATGTTACGAGCATGACTTTTCCGTATGAATGAAAGCCTTCGAAGCAATTACGTAGATTATTATTACCTACACACACACACACACACACACCCACACACACACACACACATTATATACGTCTGTGTTCCCCAAAGGGTAAGGCAAGATGTACCTATAGTACACCCACATTTCGCCAGGAATGTAGTACATAGTTACGTGTTGTCGTTGTGTTGTGTTGTGTTATGTTGTGGTAGTTGTGTGTAGTGTTTTTTGTAGAATTATAGACTTTATTATTTTTACCTGTAAGTCATCATGGAGTGTCTCATTCTGTAACCCTTCAAAATATGTCTTTCATTCCCACTTTGCATATTTAACATAAACACTGCACAGAATCCACAAAAAATCTGCACAGCTTAAAATCTTAGCACTTACTCCAATTGCCCTACATTTCTGCCCCATTTTACCAAGTCCCCATAAATTTGGGAGCTTCCATCAATAAGTCCTGTAACACGCTTCAATCGTAAGGCATTACCGTGAAATATTTAGAGTTCGACACTAATCGTATATAAGAACGCAACACACGGACGAGAGATATTGCTTGCTTGGTTTTTCTTATCCAAAATCAGTTTTACCCTTCCTCCTAATGGACTTTGGCGGAGTTATGTAGGTGTGTAGTATATAGTTTATGGAGTGAAGGGTAATTGGGGAATTAGCTGTTTGGGGTACACAAAAATGGTTTTTGTTTTCTGATTTCTTGTAAATGTCTAAATTTTCCGACAAAGGAAACAATTTATTTCATCTGGATTTTTTTGAGATAGCTACTTTTTCTTTTTGATAAGTTGTGTGGTCAAACCCGGGCAGTCAGTTGAGACTGGTCATCTCTTGGCTGCCATGGCATAATTTTTTTGGTTTTTGGACATGCCGGTTTCCTGACGATGTTTTTCTTCACCGTTTTGAGACCAGTGGTGATAAAATTATTAACGCAATACAAAGTCGAATCCACGACCTACAATTCGTAAGTTTTTTACCACTGGGCCACCCATCACTGCTCCCAAAGCTGCTGCTGTTTTATAAAACACTAGCTTCCGCCCGCGGCTTCGCCCGCGTGGTATTTCGATAAAAAGTAGCCTATGTCCTGTCTCTGACTCTAGACTATCTGTGTACCAAATTTCATTTAAACCGGTTCAGTAGTTTTGGCGTGAAAGCGTGACAGACAGACAGACCGACATAGTTACTTTCGCATTTATAATATTAGTAAAGGATTAATAATTAATATATTAATATAGTAAGGATTATTTTGTACTAAAAAATAATTAACAACCAGGCTGATGTAAAACGAAATGTTTCCATACACTTAATTGACATCTCTGAGTTATAGAGCAACAAATACGTTGTAAAGTGAATATGTACTTCTCCCACTTAGATACTTAACTAAGCAAAGATTTTCAAGATTACATAAGCTTTAAAGATAAAGTAACATAACTTAACCAACTCACATTGCCAGATGTTTTGAAATGAAGTCACGACTGCCAACATAACTCCACACGACTGTACCCATATGTATATTGTACAGTCATCTAGAAAATACTAACTTGCATTGCTCTGGATGTATAGCGCTCTCATGTCTGCAGTTTCACATATACGATACATATATTGCGCGTTTATTGTGGTGGGGGGTTTGTCATAAGCGGAGCGGAGGAGGGAGCGGGTATTAATTGATTTTTAAAAGTAATGGTACTTATCTGACAAGGACTCATATAGACCTCGTTGCCTCGTGGATAGATGTTTTTTTTTAAGATACTGATTCGAAAGATGTCTAGTAGCAATACCTATTAATCACTATTTCAATTTTATGTTGCAATCTTCTTATTTTTACCTGACTACGGCGAAGCAAAAAGGAGGGTTATGATTTTGACCGGTATGATCTGTTCCGTCATATCTTCTAAACGACTCATCACAATTTGTTCACACGAAATCTGTTCGATATATTTTATGCTCTAACACGTGTGACTCTGCCCAACAAACATTTTTGTCATATAATCAAACTTTTATATGACCTTAAGTCTTTTTAAAGTTATTTTATAGTCATTATTTTAACTCTTCGTCATGTACTGGTGTATTATATGTCCGAATAGTCATAAACATTTTTTGTCGTATAATAATGTCATATGACGTTATTTCGACATTTATAAAACTTACTTATACAACTTTTCGTCCTCTAAACGTTTTCGTAGTATAAACGTCATAAAACTGTACATTTTGTCATATAATTACCTTTTAAACATCTGCTAAACGGATAATAATTGTATACACGTAGTATTTGTTACCATTATATATAAGTCGAATAAGTATTACGAGTGCGACCTGTATACATCGTAAAGTATCACAAACATGATAATACGACCGCTACTTAATTAATACTCATATTAAAGGTTTATAATTACCTTGTATACAATTTTCGCGTACTTTAATACAAAGTAATAGAGCTCAAGCTGAGAGTGAGCAAAATAAGAAAGTTTCCGTATCATATTCAAATGCAAATTTAACTAATTTAATGCGGATACATTAAATATCGTTTATTACAATAAACTTAGGTACTAGAAATACACAAACAAACTTATAACATCGCGAGAGTCGCGGAGGATGCGTGGTATATAGTACGTGGGCACGTCTTTAGGTCTATTCCCGTCGGTGATCAGAACTTAAACTTCCGCTAGCAACAGTGACGGGCCATTTATAATGCGTCGAAAGTAGGTACTTCCACAGATTCGTTACTTTTGGTGTTGTAGCCTGACGACGTGATGTCCAACATTCCCCACCCGACCAACGAACCAATGGGCGATTTTCTTATCTCGCGAGCGGTCTCCATAAGTAGGTGAGACAATGGGAGCGAGCGAGATAGAGAGTATTAGAGAGTCGTGCTCTTTCTAGGCGGTGGTAAGGCTCGGGGAACAACTTTATTTAATTTATTTATTTTCTTCAAGTTCTCGCGTTACACTAATCAATTTAACCAAAATACTACAAGTGTGCCCCGCAGTTCATTTTCCAAAGTTCAGGACTCTTGTTGATTTTTCGAAGTTGAAGTCATCCGAAAATGAAGATAATGTTGATAAAGAAGACACTTCAACCAACAATGATGACTTCAGAGACGATTAAAAAAGTGGGCTATTGATTTTAATATTCCACAAGTTGCATTAAAGCCAAATAAATCTATATGAAGGAGGTTATAAAAAAAGGCGGTCAAGTCAGGTCAAGTCAGGTCAAGTCAGGTGAAGTCAGGTCAAGTCAGGTCAAGTCAGGTCAAGTCAGGTCAAGTCAGGTCAAGTCAGGTCAAGTCAGGTGAAGTCAGGTCAAGTCAGGTCAAGTCAGGTCAAGTCAGGTCAAGTCAGGTCAAGTCAGGTCAAGTCAGGTCAAGTCAGGTCAAGTCAGGTCAAGTCAGGTCAAGTCAGGTCAAGTCAGGTCAAGTCAAGTCAAGTCAGGTCAAGTCAGGTCAAGTCAGGTCAAGTCAGGTCAAGTCAGGTCAAGTCAGGTCAAGTCAGGTCAAGTCAGGTCAAGTCAGGTCAAGTCAGGTCAAGTCAGGTCAAGTCAGGTCAAGTCAGGTCAAGTCAGGTCAAGTCAGGTCAAGTCTTTTTTTTTTTTTTTTTTTTATTTATTTGGCAGGAGTGGGAAATCCTCATGGACGCCCAGATTGACGCACTGCTGAGCCAATCTGGGCAGTGCCGGACTTTTACCGGCTAAAAACCACTCCTGCCTTTCTAAATGTCCCTCTGACATTATCAGAGCCCTTATTTCTGCAAATTTTAATTATTCTTCTATGATTTTACACACATATGAAAACAAATATTGATAATTCGGGTTTCCTGTGGAATGACCACCAACAATAACACGACTTCATCCAAATCCTGAAGCTGAAATCTTCAAATTCAAATTTTTTCATTTAATACTATTTTATATGTTACTCATTCTTTAAGTTCTATTTTTCTTATTTGCTTATATTCTTTATTATATTTATGCCTACACCAATTTTTATGATACATAAACTATATACTTACTATACATTTAGTATCATACTTTCTTATGCAATCTTATTTCTTTTATTAACTATTGATGCTATTTTACAACAGTATTTTAAAAACTCTTCTCTCTTCTTTCCCTTCATTAGGTTGGGCAGATTATCGGCAGCTAAAGCGATGGCGAGTTGCTGTTCTGTTTCAAAGCGCATCTGAGCGGTGATGGGGCATTCCAGCAATATGTGCAGGACGGTCTCTTCCACACCAGGCTCACAGGCGCACGAAGGATTTTCTTTACACTTGAAGCGTTTCAGGTATGCAGAGAATCCCCCGTGCCCCGTCAGTATTTGTGTGGTCAAGCTTGTTGGAGCCATTTTGCGCACCACGCTATACGCAATCACCGCGTCTGGGAAGAAATGCTTGGTGCCCGAAGCCGTGTCACCCGATCTATATCTCCCGTTCCACTCGTCAAGCGTTTCCGACCGGATTTTTCGCTTGACGAATGATACGGGACACAAGTCGTAGTCCGGCTTTTTCTTCGACCCCAGGGCGGCTTCCTTCGCGAGCTGGTCGGCTCTCTCGTTTCCCTCCAAACCTGCGTGGGCCTTGATCCAGAACAAGGAGACACTCTTGTTCTGGAGCTTGCAGCGTCGAATGGTGTCCCTTGTTTCCACGGCCAAGGGGTGGGGGGAACTTACATTGATCACCGACTGAAGAGCCGCCATGGAGTCGCTGAAGATGCCGAACGTGGCTTCACTGCGCTTGAGCACTTCCCTCACTGCTCTTTGTAGAGCCAGGAGTTCGGCCTGGTAGACGGTACAGTAGGACGGCAGAGCAAGCTTGAGGGCCTTCGTTTCGGCGGTGCTATTCCACAATGATAGTGCCGCTCCGACTTTGCCCTCAATTTTGCTGCCGTCGGTGAAAATCCGCACAGCAAAATTGCTGTGGTTACTATATTGTTCCTCGTCTACCAGGCTTCCATACTCCAAGCTCACTTGCTCTGCGGGGTGCGGGGCTTCTGTCGCTGGCGCCATCCGCTCAACCTCCCTGTCTCCCAGTACGGGCTGAGGCACCCCCCTCTTGGCTTCGTACAGTGCGGCTGCTTCCCGAATACGGAGGTCAAGTGGGAGTATCCCAGCCAGAACCAGTGCCGAGTTCAGGGAGACCGTGCGGTATGCTCGGCACAGCTTTTGTGCAAACCCCCTTTGGACGACGTTTAGCTGCTTCCTGACCCCCAACTTATTGGCTGCCGGTGCCCATGCACTTGCGGCGTACAGCACAGTCGGCTCCACTGCTGCAGTGTATATTACCCTTATCACCTCCGAGTGCAAACCCCAACTGACCCGGGCTGCCCTGGCCAGCTGCTTGTACATAGCTATCGCCTTCTTACAGACGACAGCTATGTGTTTGTTGAAGGTGAGTTTGGCGTCAATGACTAGCCCTAATATTTTAACATCTTGGGACATTCCAATGTCGATCCCCCCCATGCTCAAGCGCGGTGTGTCATACTTCAGCCTCCGCGTTAGCACCATCGCACAGGTTTTGTGCGGCGCGAATTTTAGCCGATTTCTGACACCCCACGCTCGAACATGTTCGAGAGCGGCATTGGCTTGTCCCTCGATTTCTTGCGCTGTATCGCCGCAGAACACCAACACCACATCATCGGCAAATGCCTGGCAGTAGTCGCCCCTGCTCTCCAGCTGTTTCAGAAGCGGGTCAAGAAGCAGATTCCAAAATATGGGTCCCCCTATGGATCCCTGGACGCATCCCTGGCTGGTCTGTCTTCTGCTCTCCTCCCCGGCGTACCTCACGGTGACCACCCTGTCACTGAGGTAGCTGCTGACTACCCGTCTCAAATTTACCGGACACTTTTCCTCAGCCAATCGTACCTTAATGGCAGGCCACCAAGCGCTGTCAAAAGCTCCCTCAATATCCAGCGACACAAGCGTAACTATCTTTTTCTGTGCCAACTGTGTGCGGATGTACTGCACGAGAGTATAGAGGGAGTCTTCTGTGCTTTTTTGGGGCATAAAGCCGTATTGGCGAGTACTGATCCTGGGCAGCAAGTAGAATTTGAGACGAGCAACCAACATCTTCTCGTACACTTTCCCAAGGACAGGTCAAGTCAGGTCAAGTCAAGTCAGGTCAAGTCAGGTCAAGTCAGGTCAAGTCAGGTCAAGTCAGGTCAAGTCAGGTCAAGTCAGGTCAAGTCAGGTCAAGTCAGGTCAAGTCAGGTCAAGTCAGGTCAAGTCAGGTCAAGTCAGGTCACGACGGGGTAAGTCAGGTCAAGTCAGGTCACGTCAGGTCAAGTCAAGGCATTTTAAACGGTTTTTATCCATTTGTATTAACCAGTCAGGTCAAGTCAGG
Organism: Lithophane semibrunnea; assembly: GCA_947363905.1. Lineage (NCBI taxonomy): Eukaryota > Metazoa > Arthropoda > Insecta > Lepidoptera > Noctuidae > Lithophane > Lithophane semibrunnea. The sequence continues at coordinate 3,214,835 of OX376205.1, forward strand.
TCTGTCAGTGATTAATGATAACATTACCACAGATATTATAATACTACACAGATAACATTACTATGTAGTTGAAAGAAAAAATTGTTTCATTTTTTTAATCATCCCAGGAACGTAATTAACATTTCAAGTTTTCCATTTCAAATGTGCGCATATCATTTCAATGAGGTCCATCTTTGATAAAAACTTATCAACATCCGCATAATTAGAGATCACTGTGGGGTTTACCTAAAACAAAAATATTATTTAGACTTAACCGCTTGAGTCCTAATGATGCACGCGATGCATCAATCGGAAATATCCTTCAAGCCCCACTGATGAATAGAATGCATCAGTCGATGCCACGCAACTTAGGTCTCTATTTCTACTGAAATACGGGTTAATAGTGTCTATGGGCAGTAGCACTCTAGAGTTGGATGATATTCACGTCAAATTAATCTACTAAATGCTTAATCTGTGCATGGAACGTTTGACAGTGTCATCTATCAGAGCGCCTGCGCGGGTGTGCGCGGACGGTCTCCGTGCATATTTTAATAATTATTTCGTGTTTTTACTGCCGTAATCGTCGTGAAGTGATATTAAATCAAATTAATAATAGTTTATACATCGTGTGTGATAATAATATTACCAAAATACATAAGTTGAGTGTGCCGTGAAAGTACTGAGTGTGGTGGTGATTATGTGAATAGTGTTTGTTTTATGATGTTTACAGCGTGGGAAGCTACTATAAAATATTAATTAGTGTAATTGAATCAATTTGTAAGTGATTTTCACTACTATAACGTCATAATAACAACATTTTGTCGTCAAAACACGGTCAAGATGACCTCTAGTTACGTAATAATTTTGTTTTTTATTTTCTGTTATTATCTCAAACTGTTATTTTTTTTAGATTCGTTATCTATTCATAATACTGCCTGTAAAATTTTATAACAATAGAAACAGTATTTTTAACAGAAATCGTCAAAACATAAGAACAAATAAACTACCACGCACTTTACGATAATATTGTAAATCCTATTGTATTCATCCGTTCACCGTATATAGATAAGTATGTGGTCTGTTTATTCAAGAATCCAAATTACTTTACGTTATCGAGCTACGATAAGTATAACTCAAGATATTGAGGTTTTAGGGCTCAAGATATAGAGGCCTCCGGGGCGCGATGTCGGGCGAGCAGCGGGCTCTAAAAGAATTACGCGGTCCAGCAAGGAACCTGAGTTAACTAAGTTATAAGTCACGCAAACAAATATTCTATTTTTTTAATATAAATTCTTTGAACTAAGTTAGCTAAGCGTTTTTAATTTTATCACTGATCCCTTAATCAACTGTAATGGCGTAAACATTTACAATGAACACGCAGTTTATAGGTCGGGAAGTTATGTAGTTGTCATTTAACGCAGTCACTTAATAAAATTATTAATAAAATATGTGAAAACGTTAGAGTTTTAAAAGCGCATAAAAAATTATTCCAAACCTACCTCACATTAATCAGTAAACTTGATTGCACAGTGGTTTACGACTGATGAAATGGTTTTATCACCTCAAATAACAAAGAAAAAATGCAATATTAACTCAGCAATAAAAACACCGCCATATTAAATTAACGTGATATAATCTGTTACAATATAATTTCGTTCAATATGAGCATCATCTTTAAATGACAATAACACAACGATTACATTATATAAAAGTCGTATTGTGTACCATAAGTCGACCCGAAGTCGAATACACGCCGCGACAGCTATCATTACATGATATTTAGTCAAATCGCCGACGTGTATATGTCTACTATGCGACTAAGTAGGTATTTATATGACTGTTACACGAAACTCTTAGCAACTTAAGTTGAATAAAATGGGCCCTAATGCCGTAGAGTAAACGTCCTTATGACATTTATACGATTATACTGAATAACATTAAGTTGCCACCAAAACGTCTACTCAACGTCGTAAATGTTTGTTGGGTGGATTTTTAATTTGTCTGTCTGTGATGTCTTGTTTACCTTTTTAGTTGATTGACTTTTTTGTCGTAGTTGGGTTTTAGGTTTTTTAACTTTTATTTTTTCGTGTGGTTAGTGACTAACATGGTGTCAGAGTTTTAAAGCCGCCCATGGGCCTCTGACTTGGTTACATATGCCATCGAGAAATATCTATCAGGCATCCGGTTTCCTCACGATGTTTTCCTTTACCATCATCATCATCTACCTAGCCTTTTCCCAACTCTGTTGGGGTCGGCTTCCAGTGTAACCGGATGCAGTGGAATACCAGTATTTTACATGGAGCGACTGTCTATCTGACCTGTAACTGGGTTATACGATTCGCGATTTCTCGGGATTCTGACTACCTTTAACAACTGTCAAAACAAGTAGAGTCAGGCATCACTCAGATTTAAAATTAAAATGCTTTTTCTTATGAAAATAGCATGACATCTGCAACACATGCGTACTACGCGTCACACAAATCCTGCATCGCGCAAGCAGTGTTTACCGCGCGACGAGTTTATACAGGCTGTAAGGGTAAACACTCTTGTCATTCAAACCATGAGTAGTTGACTTAAATATAAAAATAAATGACCGAGTAACAACAAAAAAAAAACGTTATTTTTATTAAAAGCTTTTTAAAGTTTCTATACGACACCGTGCTCACTAGCGAAACAGCTGACTGAATGAGGGAGGGGTCGCAGGCGTCGCGCTCGCGGCCGGTCAGGTCACGTCCCGCACCCCCCGCTCGTGTTGAGGCGAAAGTTCGTTGCCCTAGCGCATAGGGAAACGAACTTGCGTCTCTTGTGGTAAAATGTAGATTTTAAAAAAGTCGTAATTTTCCATTGATTTTATGATCTATAAATGACACCAAACCACTGGTTTCAAGGTTAACGGTGTTTACCCTAACACCCTGTATACGACCTCCCGACATCAATCATTGGGCAGTTTGCCACCAGACACGACACCCGTCTGGTCGGAGAATCCTCCCTTTTCTATAGAGGATGAGTGAACTTTACACCCTGTTACTCATACCTCTAAGGCCTTTGCTTTGTAACGTTACAATAATTTTAGTAAATGTAAAATGCTATTATAACTTTTTTCACTGAAAATGTTCTTGTACCCTCTGCTCTTTTGACTTCAAAGAACAAACAACTATAGTCCGTTCTTTTTAAAACAAAGAGCTCTCTCCAAGATAAACAGTTGCAAATAATCCTTATTGCACTATGTCCTCTTCACTTGCTGCAAATGGCTTGTCCGTTGTACAGAACTATGTTTTATAGACGATATTAAATTGTTCATACTGTAGTTGAATGGGTAAAGTGGAATCATTTTATTTAGATACGGTCTTTTGTGTTGGCCTTTTAGGATAGCTTTAGCATATTCCCACTGCTGGGACACAGGCCTTCTCTCTGGGGGAGTGGGGTGTAATTTATCACGCGGGCCCAGTGCGGGGAATCACTTATCTTTGATTTTTTAGTTCTAGGACACGCCGGTTTCCTCACGATGTTTTCCTTCACCGTTTTGAGAGCAGTGGTGATGTAATTATTTACACAAAGTAAAGCGCTTGTCTGGGTTCGATCCCACGACTACTTTATTTTTTTAATTAATTTATTTATTTAAGTTTTTAAGGCGTTGTACAGAACAAAATACAAATTAAAAAGTGACACACATAGGTAGGTTGGGTAAAATACAAATCAAAAACATAAAATATAAGCACATCTACTGCTTCCGTCTTGGCTTTGAAGTCTATTGGAATGAATTATTTAGGCTAGATTGACCGATTTATTTAAACTGCAATTGTAACACATTTACAGAATAAACCAAGGCGATGTTATAAGTCACAATGTAAACATATTACAAAAAATAAAATGACCTGTAATCATAATTACAAAAAAAAACCTAATCCTAACTAATATTATAAATGCAAAAGTGAGTTTGTTTGCTTGTGACGCTATCAAGCTAAAACGGCTAAACGGCATTCGATGAAATTTAGCACATGGGTAGACCACGACCTGATTATAGGACATAGGATACTTTTATCCCCATATTCCCACGGGATCGAGACTTATGCGGGTGAAACCGCGGGGCGCAGCTAGTTATCTAATAATATAATAATCAGACCTTTTTCAATTATTTTTTTGTGCCCTTTGCATGAATCTTGGCATTTTTTACTCAAATATATTATCCTCCAATATTGTTATAATGCCATCACCTTTGATTACCCTTGTACGTTTCTTTCTGTTCTTTTCTTCTTGTCTGTTTATTATGTGTAAATGTTTAAATAAATAAATAATGTTACGTGCGGCTCATGGCGGGTAAACTTGAGTAGGTTAGGTCCTAGCCGCTGACACGTCTAACAGAGCGGAGTGGCCTAGTTTTACTTAGGTTTAGGGTCAATTTTCCCCCAATGAAACAACGCACCACATCTAAACCGCGTTTAGTTTTATTCGTCAAAGCCCTTATTTCGGAGTTAGAATCCCATGAGGTGTATTACACTTGTGAAGGTGAATTTGAGTTTAAGATTAAGGCATAGCAAAAGTACCAGGTACCTACCGATCTTAAAAGTAGGCAACGACGGCGACGTATGAAATTAAGATCAATATTCATTTTAAAATAACGCTAAGGATTAGTACTTTTTGAACGTCAAATTACATAGACTAGAAATTATCATGGTTACCGGCAGTGATGGTGATGGACCACTAGTGATGGAAGAGCATCGCAGCTTGTCCACGGTGTCCCGCAGCGTGCAACAGCGCGTCACGCTCACGTTGCACGGACGCTGCGCGAGTGCTCGGCTTCTTATTCTCTATTTTCAGTTTATCTGCTTTTGTTATCTTGCCGTCTAAAATCTCGTTGAGGTCCAGAACCTGGAATATATCGTAACCAAAACGCTTGGCCTCCACCACTTCCTAGTGTTTCAGCTGAGAAGAAGTGGCGCAACAAACATGCAGTACGCACATGGTTGGAACGTGGTATTTTTTCTGTTTTTCTTCGTTCGCGTAAAACAGACTACGTTTAAAGTTCCAGAAATTGTAAACATGGATTCAAAACACTTTGAGAAAAGTCAAACTATTACAATTTTGTAATTTCAAGGTTTAATCTAATTTAAGTAATTACTTAAATTAGATTAAATTCGGGGTGAGAGCCTGGTGATCCGTCACACAGGGGTATCCTAGTATCTGTCAGGGCTGCGGGAAAGACCGAAAGAGATACCGGGGCCCTTGGCAACAGGCAACTGAAGGAACACGGGTGGATTTAAGTCAGTCTGACACACGCTCCCGCTCCGCCCAGAGCGGAAGAAGTCATTTGATGAACTCTCAACACTGAAAAAAAAAAGGGTATCCTAGTATTATGGACGCCAGTCTCCCACAAAGGATCATATTTTATGCATTTTTATCCACACGCTATAGTTTTTATCTCTATGTTTAAAATTATGTGAACCTTTGTGAAGAGAGAAAAACAAATAAATAAATAATAATCAAGACAGATTATTTTAATTTTAAGACTAAGATCAAACAACGGCACAAAAAAGTCATGCGTAAATCTAAACAAAAAAATAAACGACTTCTGTCGACGATAGTACACACAACACACACAAACACAAGTTATGAAGTTCAAAGGATTTCTCTCAGTTTGTTTTCGAAATATTTTTCTATATAGAGTACCATATAATACTGCTCTTTGAATGGATTTCTTCGCGAAAATCCCATTATCTCACTGATTGAATTTGTTTTATTATGAAAAATGCTGGTAAAGAAAACTCTAAAGGCAGGTACAAGTATACAGAAAGGCTGGCTTTTACGTACGTTTTAATGGAGTATTTAATATTTAATAACTAGGTACGAAGTTGAGATAAAAAATAGGAAAATTAATACGCTATCATTGTCTCCTAAACTATTTAATTATTTATGAACTCATCCTACGTTAAGACCGCACCCTACCTCAGATTACTTAGCATGATCTTCCGTTATGTCGAAAATACTACAGCATTAATTCTGAAATAAATATATGTTAAAGTTGAGGATTGATTCTAGGTCCTATGTTTGGCGAAAACACGATTACATAAAATTTTCTCGATAGAAAAAAAACCAAAGTTATCTCTAAACCAAACTGTAAACCGCTGGTATTAAAAAAATACTTCAAATTAGATCATGAAACTGGATAATAACTGAACTATAAAGCAGGCCTAATGTTTTTTATTTTTTTTAAATTATCATTATCGTCACCGTAAAAAGCAATTACCAAAACTTTTCGAGGCTTGAGAGCCGCCAGCACTCCATCTCGCTCTCACTCAGGTCGCGAGTAGTATGGTGCGGGCGAGATACAATCTGAGGTAGGGTACGGCCTTAATTCACACAGTGTTTTCTTATTCGATAGAAATAGAAAATCGTTTATGGTGGTAATACAGTAAGCAGGTTATACAATATTACCTATAAGCAAGATTATACAAGGTTACATTAAGCAGGTTTACAGGTTACAATTTACCTATAGCTAGGTTACACAACTTATTTACCAGTGAGCCCCAAACTAGACAGTTAGTCTGTATCTTGGGGCTCGGGGTACGACATACAGAGTGTAGACTAGATAGCCGGTTTCATGTGTTGATGGTATTTTGTTTGTGTATGTGTGATGTGAGTGTGTATATAAGAAGAGCATTGAATTCTTCTCCTCCAAATATATTTTTTTATTTCATTTGAATACATATAAAGGAGAATGCCCTCAAATATAGCCAAAAAGTCCGCTGTCACAACCAAACCTAGGTTTGGTACAGGTTGCCCTATATTTGAGGGCATTCTCCTTTATATGTATTCAAATTAAATAAAAAAATATCATAACCCTATTTTGATACCCTTATACAACAGCATAATTTCATTTTAACATAGAACAAAAAAATAAGTGCAATAGTTGTTCAAAATACTTCACATCCACCTAGTTATCCTAGCTCACAGGCTAGGCTTTGAGTCCCAGTCCAATCTAGATTAGCTTTAGGCTAGACTCGGGGGTACGCTGCAGGTTATAACACCTGGAATTGCTTGTGTGCTACCGTCTGAATATTAAGTTTGTTGTAAGATGAAGCTTGGCGTGTTAGAAATTAGTAGTGTCGTAAGGATGTAGCGGTTTTTGGAAAGTAAGTCGCGGGTTTGAAACCTGAGAAGTAACTATGTGGCTTTATACAAGATAATCAATCTGCCTAGCCTTTTCCCAACTATGTTGGGGTCAGCTTCCAGTCTAACCGGATGCAGCTGAACACCTGTATTTTACATGGAACGACTGCTTATTGGACCTCCACAATCCAGAAACTGGGTAATATGATACCTCTTGGTACGACTGGTTGTCAGACTTTTGGGCTTTTGGGCTGACAAACGGCTTAATGTGCTTTCCCAGGCAAGGTTTAGTTCATCCATAAGTATGCATACTTTATCTGTAGTAACAATCGCCGAAAGCCCAGATAATCGATATCTCTTTCAATACAAAAATGAAAAGATTCCATCAGATTAAACAGTAGATGAAATCTCAATATAATTGGCTGACCATGAACGCTGGTTAGTCGTGCGTGGCTGAAGAGTGCGCACGACTGACCCGCCTCCTTTTAGACTGGGGCACGGCAATAGGCCGGAAGAGCTTTCATGTCCAAATTATTGTTCAGGTGATGGTAAGCTCTTATTAAACTGTCGCATTTATAAGGTATAGGAGTTGCTTAGAAAATGGAAAGATATTGAAAAACATACAAAGGTGTGTACACCTTTGTATGTTTTTCAATATCCAATGTATGTAAGCAACTCCTATACCTATACCTTACAAGGTAGGCACGATCAGTAAAAAGGCTCAGTGAGACTTTTTGATTTTGCTTACTACTGCTGTAGGATAATATCTTCTACATAGCCTATTAGCATAATCAAGCCTATGATGTTCCCTGCACTGCTCGGATACAGGCTTCCTCTCGCAGAGGACCGTAATTCACCACGCGGGCACAGTATAGGAGATGTCACATGTCTGGTTCTAGGACATGCCAGTTTCCTCACGATGTTTTCCTTCACCATTTTGAGAGTAGTGATGATTAAATAATTTACACAAAGCAAAGCGCTTATCTGGGTTCGACACTACAACCTACAAGTCGCGGCTGTTACCACTGCTCATAACAGATTGTATGTTAAAGACGAGATTTCCCGCGGACAAAGTCGCAGGCAGAAGCTAGTCACTAATAAAGATTCTTCGTTCAGTTCTTCTCATATTCAATCAATCAATCAATCTGCCTAGCTTTTTCCCAACTATGTTGGGGTCGGTTTCCAGTCTAACCAGATGCAGCTGAATATCAGTATCTTTCGGGCTTCTGACGACCCGTAACGACTGTCAAAGATCCACGAATGACAGCCGGGACCAACGGTTTAACGTGCTTTCCGAGGCACGGCGGAGTCTCGGTATATAACGATGGTTATATAACATACACGGACTAACCCCGGCAAGCGTAGCTTAACCTGATGGATTAACCCGTGCGGCTGTTATTACTTAGCGTCGAGCTCTTCTCATATTTACCACATATTTTTCTATGTATCATATTATAACCCCTTCTTGTATTTCCTTGAGATTAAAATGACGTTTGATGTCTCACAGGAAATTAGTTTTGCATACCCGATTACAGAGGAGTTTATGTAGCAATTCCTATAACTACGCGCGTTTTGATAGTGGGGTAAGCAGGGAAGACTGTGGTAATACTATTTATTTATTCATATTTATGAATTCTCAAAGAGGAGCTCGTGGCTAAGTAATAACAGCCGCAAGGGTCGATCGATCAGTTTAAGCTACGCTTGCCGGGGTTAGTCCGTGGGTGACCATCTTTACATGCCGAGACTCCTCCGTGTCTCGGAAAGCACGTTAAGTCCGAAGGTCTGACAACCAGTCTTGCGAAGGGGTATCGTAATATTACCCAGTAACCGGGTTGTGGAGGTCAGATATGCAGTGCCTCCATGTAAAATACTGGTATTCAGCTGCATCCGGTTAGACTGGAAGCCGACCCCAACATAGTTGGGAAAAGGCTAGGCAGATGATGATTTGCGAATTCTCAAAGACTGATTGACTTAGTTTCTCGGATTAAGAAGGTTTGAAATATTTCAAAATGAAAACTTATTAAAAACAAGAAAGTTCTGTCCTTAACCATTTATATGCTAAGTACTAGCTTAATTAGTAATTTATCACGCGTTTAATACCATCTTCGTTTTTTTTATAAATGAACTATTCTAATCTATACTCTATACTAATATTATAAAGAGGAAAGATTTGATTGTTTGTTTGTTTGCATTGAATAGGCACCGAAATTACTGAACCGATTTGAAAAATTCTTTCACCATTAGAAAGCTACATTCACCCTGAGTAATATAGGCTATAATTTATAAAGATTACACGCGGGCGAAGCCGCTGGCGGCAGCTAGTAACAAATATTTTTTCATGATAATCACAAAATATGTTTCTCTAAGTCTATTTTTCATAGATCTATTGTAATAAATATAGCACGAAATCATATCCATCCAATTGTCGGTAATAGTCACAAAAATATGGAGTCACGTCATCTAATTTCGGGGAAGTACGAGTCTATTAGGAATCCCATCAGCAATATATTTGCTACCGCAACCACGAATTGCCAAGCTGGCTGGATTTGCCGCAAAAATATTACATAAAACAAAAATACGAACTTGTCTTTTTTTTTGAGAGATGAATAGGTTAAAATAAATACCTTGTAATTCTAAACTTTTAACACTTTTAGGGGGTGAATAAAAAAAACCCTTCCTTGATGCACAATTTCGTTTTATGGAACTCTTGTGCAAAATTTCATGCTTCGCGACCCAGTGGTTAAGGCGATGCATTTTCTGTCCGTGAATGAATTCAGATTTTAATAAGCAGATTAAAAATACTCACTGCTTGGATGCTCACTTTTTAATTTATGTACTTCTGAGTTACATAATTCTGTAGCAACATGTACCAAAGGCATAAGAAATGTACCCAAAAACTTAGCAGCTTGTAATCCATCTGAAGCTCACGAACCCACATTATTCTACAAAAATAATAATGTCTACGTAAAAATACGAGATTCGATTTGCTCCAGACCCTAGGGCATAGAGGTGTGACGCAACTTAATTACAACAAAACACTTTCTATACTTGTTCCTAATTAAAAAGTAATTGGTCGCTAGAGGCGTCCCTAGTCGCGACCTCAGACGAAATGAAACAAGCCTTAATTAAAGGTTCATCGTGTACCGTAGACATGTGTCGAGGTACCCTCTTCATTGTTGGTGACAACTCTAGTGGTTCTCGAAAAAAGCTTCCAAATATTAACCTTATCTTAGGTCGTCACTCTCTTTTTACGTAATACTCGTAGGTATATTATTTTACTAGCTTCCACCCGCACCTTCGCTCGCGTGGTATTTCGATAAAAAGTAGCCTATATCCTGCCCCGGGATGCCATCTATCTCCTTGCCAAATTTTATCCAAATCCGTTCAGTGCTTTAGGCGTGAAAAGGTAATATACAGACAGACAGAGTTACTTTCGAATTTATAATATTAGTATGGATTATAGCTATTGGCCGCGAATGGAAAGTAGCCTATGTCTTCAGGAACTTGGTATCGGTCCATAATGATCGGTTCAGTGGTTTAGGCGTTTATTTTCGCATTTAAGTACGAATTTGTAAAATGACATAATGTAGCTTGGAATTCGATTTTCGAAAATCTATTCTTTTTAATAAGAAGAGGTGTGAGTTTGTATGTAGGAGGTAATCTTCGGAACTACTGATCCAAATGCGGAAACTCTTTCACTAATGGGAAGCTACAGTATTGCCGAGTGTTAGGATAGGGTATTTTACAAGAGTTTTCACGGGCCGAAGTCACGGGCAGAATAAAGATATGGTTCATATTCGGATAGCAGGAAAATCGAGAAAGTATTTCATGATAATATTTCATAATGAAAAAAAATAAAAAGAAATATAAAAAAAAATGCTGGTATTCAGCTGCATCCGGTTAGACTGGAAGCCGACCCCAATATAGTTGGGAAAAGGCTAGGCAGATGATGATGATTTTTGAAAAAACATGTTTCTTAACTAAAAAGTTGCAGTTTGTGATTCGTAGCGTAAAAACAGCTAACGGATACCTACGCCGTAGCAGTCTACGCAAAGCAGTTTATTTGTGCGTTGGACGTATTTACTCGTAAATGAAATTTATTTCTGTTGTCAATGGTTGGTAAACAAAATTCACTAAATTTTTTAAGATATGTTTACGTACTTACGATTCATTCCAAAATTGACATCATTACCTGCCGAATTTTAAACGGAAATCCCCAAGTCACTACATACTTTTAACACTTACGACACTTTTGTGATAATCAATCACAAAAGTGTCTCAAAAAGGGGAACTGCGATATTTTCACTCATCACATATAATCTGACGTATAACTCATCCTACCATCTGTTGGCATCCAAACCATCTTAAATCTCGACACCATCCTACACAACTCTGACGTCACAAATACGTTTCAAGTAAGTTTACACCGAAGACTTTATTGCGTTCCGCGCACTACTGTTCTTTTGTCCGTGAATTTATTGACGTCATAAAACGGACCGAGGCTCATACGCTGTTCCGAAGTTTGTTCTCAACTCCAGTCGACTATTTCGCATTGTCGCGTATCTAATAATTGCGTGGAATAGTCATGTGACTGAGTTAGAATTACCCAGTGTTAGATCGCCCTATGAGGTCATTATGACGTCATATAAATTAAACGTTGGAGTGGGAGCTAAATATTGTGATAGAACTTTCCAGGAGAGCTTCGCTCAGCAATTAACTTAGGTAAGTTAACCTTTTAACTGCTTACGTCGGATTTATCCGACAAATATTTTTTTGTGTCCATTTTGCCAGAGTCGTATACAGGCTGTAAGGGTAAACAGTCTTGTCATTCAAACCATGGGTAGATGACTTAAATATAAAAATAAATGACCGAAAACAACAGCAAAAAAAGTTATTTTCTTTAAAAGATTTTAAAAAGTTCCTTTCCGACACCGTGCTCGCTAGCGAAACAGCTGACAAACTGAGGGAGGGGTCGCGCTCGCAGCCGGTCAGGTCACGTCCCGCACCCCCCGCCCGTGTAGAGACGCAAGTTCGTTGCCCTAGCGCATAGGGCAACGAACTTGCGTCTCTTGTGGTAAAATGTAGTTTAAAAAAAAAGAAAAAAGAGTCGTAATTTTCCATTGATTTTACGTTCTATAAATGACACCAAACCACTGGTTTCAAGGATAACGGTGTTTACCCTAACACCCTGTATTTACGACACTCGTTTAATTTGTTTTTTTTTTATTTAATTGCGCATTGCACTTTGACGCTGGGGGCACGACAACTGATAATTATGAAGTCCGGCCGGCGGCTATAAGATTAAACAGGATTACGACGAATATTAATTTTAAAAAAGAACCTGAATTTAACAAAGTGTTCTCATAAATGTTTTTAATAAGGTTAACCCATCTAATTAGTAATCAAATGTCTCGGTCTTTTATTTTATTTTGTAGTCTAAAAATAGTTTTATGGTTTTTCAAATAGTTTTCGTGTAATACAAGTAGGTAACAAAATAAACAAAAGCCAATTTTAAGGGATACCCTTGTTTTAAAAGAACATTATTATATTACGAGTGTATCCTTCTTTACAAAGTGTGAAAATCAACTAAAATACTGAACATAATTTACCTTCACACATTTTTCATTCCGGAACAAACGGCGGATCCCTATCTCATTTCAGTGTTTGTTTAATTTCGCCCTGACTTACCCTTTTACACCTTTAAATTCGCTTTATTTATTTGTTTTCTCTTTCCCAAGTTTTTTACATGTCTGAATAGGGTGACTGTGACTGTAGTCGCAGTCACAGTCACCCTATTAAGTCCCACCTTCATTTTTTGTCAACTTATTACTACATACAGGGTGTTAGGGTGAACACCGTTATCCTTGCAACCAGTGGTTTGGTTTCTTTACAGAACGTAAAATCAATGGAAAATTACAACTTTTTTTTTCTTTTTTTTAAATCTTCATTTTACCACTAGAGACGCAAGTTCGTTGCCGTATGTGCTAGGGCAACGAACTTGCGTCTCAGCACGGGCAGGGGGTGCGGGATGTGACCTGACCGACCGCGAGCGCGACCTCTCCCTCAGTCAGTCAGCTGTTTCGCTAGAGAGCACGGCGTCGGATAGAAACTTTTTAAAATATTTTAATGAAAATAACGTTTTTTTTTTTTGTGTTCGGTCATTTATTTTTATATATAAGTCAACTACCCATGGTTTGAATGACAAGAGTGTTTACCCTTACAGCCTGTATAATTAAATTTTCTTACTTTTTGTTGTGTATTTTTTATATTATATTTTCTACTAATTCGTTTCAATTAGTTTTTGCCGCGGTTTTGTTTAATTTAATTTTGTATGCTCTTATTTATGTCCTTAGGGCTGGCAGAATTTTAGGGTCGCCGACATGTTTTGTAAATAAATTTTAGTAATTAACATAGACTGAATGTAAACATGTGGTTTAATTATGTTAGAAGATGTGGGTGTTATCACTCTTTTACTGTTAACTGTATTATTAAATTACTCTAATTTCAGAGCTTGTTTGTATTTTATTCATTTTGCTAAAAATGATTATATGCGTAAGTGCCAAAATACATAAATACAAAAATTTACGTCTTTTTCCGAGGAGGGTAGACAGAAACTATAAAATGCTAAGTTTCCAGATTTAAATATACTTACTCATTTTATAAGAATCATTGCCATAATAATTGATGAATAAATTGAGTTGATTAATCCTGTTACTAGGTTCAAACTGTACTAAACAAACAAATATATGTACTTTTGCTTTAACATTTAATAGAAGTGTGAATTAATAGTCAGACATCGCCAAACCCTTGGTCGACTCTTCACGTGACCAGAGGGCTGGCCTATATTTTGGGCAAAGAATCAGCATTGCCATACAACGTGGCAATGCTGCCAGCCTTTTGGGCACTTTTCCTGTCGACAGCGATGCGGACGAATTTTTTGATGCCCTTTGATAATTTTCCCTTGTACATAATTATAATTATAGATATTATAAGTCTTTAAGTTAAATAAAAAAAATGCGTAACTTATTTTCGTAACCGATATAGTCATATAAATAATAATAATGGACGCCAGGCGCGACACTCTTTATTTTCACTCGCTTCACATTGCAAAACCGGCGATGCAATTATTACGATCGCATTTCCCTGTTTTGTGAGCACATTATTTTTACTATTGTTAAGAGAAACTATTAACGACTGTCGTTACAGCTTTGCTTGTTGTAAAAGCTTGAATTAAGTAAAGAATATTTTATTGTTTGGATATAATTATGTCTTTCAAGAGATTGTTTGTTATTATTTTTTTGTAATCCCTTTAAGTCAACTGTATTACAGGTTTTACTTACAACAGACACCAGTCTCTAATAAGTTTTATCTTGAATTGCTTGTTTGTGATTATGACAGAATAATAAATATTAAATATTAAAATTTAATTCGACATCAGCCTTTAGTTTTACCTTATTTTTTAACCCCCGACGGAAAAAGAGGGGTGTTATAAGTTTAACGTGTGTATCTGTGTGTCTGTCTGCGCCATCGTAGCTGCCAAACGGCTGAACCGATTTTGATTTTTTTGGTTTTGTTTGTTTTGTTTGTGTAACATTTATTAGATGCTTTGTTTTTGTAGGGGGATTTTTAAATTTAATTTAACTTGTTATTAATAAGGAATAGTTAACTAACTAGCTATTTGAGTTATACTTAGCAAAAACTCTGCGGAAATCCATTATAAAATACAATAAATCAGTCTATAAGAAACAATTTTTTTCCTTACACAAAGGGTTTTTATAGCTGTCAAAACGGACTTCTAATGGTAGAATCCGACGATCGGCAATATTGCAGACGGACACGCACGGCAGACGACCACAGACCGCCACGCACCGCGCACCGAGGAACTTCCTATGTCTGCGATACCTCGCACGTACACCTTCCCACGGTGCGTCGTCCGGGATCGTCGGTGTTCGTCCGCAAAATCGCGGATCGTGGGATATCGGTATTAGATAGTTGCGAGTTTAGGGATAAAACTTTGGTCAAATTCGCCCTTCATATATTATTTATCGCTTCAAAACTCAAACACAAATGAACTCGACAAGACTATCTCATAAATACCAACATAAAACAATTTTGAGTACCACCACCGTTATAAATTACGGTTCAAAAGTGAGGTACCTACATAGTGTCCTACAGGGTAGTCATTAACAATATAGTACTAACGTCTGCTACCCTCGTCAGGCAAACTAATTAACGGCCGTCCCGGTGACGATACGGCGGTACGGCCCCGGTACGGTTACGGCACGGTCACGGTACGGCACCGCAAATTATTAGAGGACCGGTATTGAAAGTAAATGCGAGAGCATTTTGGTTTGTAGGTGGTAAGGCGATGGTGAGTTTGTTGGACATTTCGAATCTAATATTCTAGTTGTAGGAATAGTACTAGTAGCTAATGTAGACATTTCGAATCGAATTCTAGTTTTAGGAATAGTAACTACTAACTATTGTATTAAATATGATCTTATCTCTTTATCTATATCCTGAGTTGTAAACCGTTTCAAACCAAATTCCGTGGTTTAAAACGGTTTTTAAACCATTGGTTTTGGTTATCGGTTTATTTACAACTATAATCATCTGCCTAGCCTTTTCCCAACTATGTTGGGGTCGACTTCCAGTCTAACCGGATGCAGTTGAATACCAGTATTTTACATGAAGCGACTGCCTATCTGACCTCCACAACCCCAGTTACTGGGTAATGCGATACCCCTTGGCAAGACTGGTTGTCAGACTTTCGGGCTTCTGACGACCCGTAACGACTGTCAAAGATCCACAAATGACAGCAGGGACCAACGGCTTAACGTGCTTTCCGAGGCACGAAGGAGTCTCGGTATGTAAAGATGGTCACCCATCCACCAACCCCGGCAAGCGTAGCTTAACCTGATGGTTCGACCCGTGCGGCTGTTATTAATTAGCCACGAGCTCCTCTCTTTATTTACAACTAATAATATAAATGCGAAAGTTTGTTTGTATGTTATGCTTTAACGCTAAAACAGCATAACGGATTTGGATACAATTTGGCACATGGGTAGCTCATGACCTGGTTAAGGACATAGGATACTTTTTGTCCTGATATTTTCAAGGGATCGAGGCATATGCGGGTGAAACCGTGGCAGCTAGTCTATAATCACCAGTAATGTTTAAGTCCCAAGTAATAAGGGGTGAGTATTGTTATCAACCGGGCACAAATTCAGGCTCCAGGCTGCTACTGAGAAATCCCAGGTCGAAAAACCGAATAGTACTTTGCCCGATCTTTTTTTTTTGAGTGTGGCATATCATCAAATGAATTCTCCCGCTCTGGGCGGATCGGAAGGGCGTGTCAGACTTTGACTGACTAAAACCAACCCGTGTTCCTTCAGTTGCCTGTTGCCAAGGTCCTGGTATCCCTTTCGCACTTCGCCCGACCTGGGAATCGAACCCAAGACCACATGCTCAGCAGTCGCGCTTGCGACTACAAGACCGAAGAGCCAGTCATTAGGGCCATACCTACCTATATTAATGATCTGCTAATACTTCAAAACTTACCTACATGTTGTATCTAGGACGACTAAACCACATTTACTTGGGCGCCCCAAATAACCGTTCGCAAGGATGACCCTAATGACGGCTCGGATTACGCGATTGGCGTGGGCAATGTTGCCATCAGCACAATACAATAACGTGGCTAAGGATAATACAATAGACATTAGGAGAAGGTTCTATAAGAGCTTTAGATTTTATGGTTTGTTTAAAGTTTTATCCAATAAGTACTGGAGCAGTGGTGGCCCAGTGGTAACGGCCTTGACTTACGAGTTGTAGGTCGAGGGTTTGAACCCTGCCAGGCGCTTTACCATGCTCTTTCAAAACGGTGAAGTAAACCGGCATGTCTTATACCGAAAACCCATGATCCGTGATTTGTCGGACGGACAACGATGAGCCCGGACGACGGACCGTGGGAAGGTGTACCTTTGTTTAAAGTTTTATCCAATAAGTACTGGAGCAGTGGTGGCCCTGTGGTAAAGGCCTTGACTTATGAATTATAGGTCGAGAGTTCGAACCCAGCCAGGGGCTTTACGCTTTCTATTATATTTTTATGCTTTCTCAAATCGGTGAAGGAAACCGGCATGTCTTAGAACCAAAAATTCGAAGACATGTTACATCTACTGGGCCTGTTTGGTAGATCCCCAAGAAGCATCCTTTTTAACCGGATTCCAAAAAGGAGGAGGTTCTTTAATCTCGGTTTTCAGAACGTTTATTTATTTATTTATGTAACCATTTATGCACTCACATATAAGAAAGGAACAGAAAAATTCGTACAAAGGCAAAGCTTATTTCTAAAGAAATCTCTTCCAGCATACCTGCGATAGGAAAGTAGATAAAAGAGATGTAGACAACGTGGGACGAGAACGACGCCGCGGGTCACATCAGTTGCAAAATTATAATCACATCATCAAAATTAAGCCACGAAAATAACAATAAAGATCTTAACATAGTTATAACACTAAAAATAGTGAAGATAAACCCATAAAGCTTACAAGGGACACAGGTGAAGGTACATAAACTACCTGATGAATTTCTCAAAGGTCCCCAACGTTGTAAATCATAACTACGACAAAATTGCGTTCAGGGCTTACCTACGTTGTGATTCTGCTAACGTAAAAGTTTGCGTTATATACGCTTTGTCGTGTAGCTGTGTTGTCAACTCAAACTGTTGTTGGAGAGCAATTTGTTTAGGGACTTGGTGTGAATGTTGAATATATGAAAAATATTTAGGTTTATTATATTTTCGGGTTGGATTTTTGTTGGTTCGTGGTCAGAGCCAAAGGTCGAGAAACTATCTATTGAAATTGTGTATGACTTTGCGAAAAAGGATTGCGAAAAGTACCTAGCAACAGGGATGGAGCAGATATAAAAATAGGTACATTATTTCTGAGGTTACAATAATGTTCGTTTGAGCTTGGCCCTGGTAAAATTCGGGTTACTATCGTTAGTCAAAAGTGAAAAGCCCAAACTGTGCACGTAGCAATCTTTCTACACCACATACCGTTTATTTTGCCTGCCAGGGTTGTGGATCTGCCAGGGTTGCGGGAAAGTCCTGCCAGGGTTGCGGGAAAGTCCGAAAGGGATACCGGGACCTTGGCAATAGGCAACTGAAGGAACACAGGTGGGTTTTAGTCAGTAAAAGTCTGACACGCCCTTCCGCTCCGCCCAGAGCGGGAGAAGTCATTTGATGATTTCCAGCACTCAAAAAATAAAAATGCCGTTTATTTTAGGCATTTGAAGCTATATAATTACAAACTTTTCCTTGACAAACACGATGGTGCTGGCGCTTGGTCGGTGACGCGCCAGCACCAACAGCATCCTGGCTGTTATTGCGGATAGGCTAGACACGCGTTAAGTCCAGCACTGGGTTAATACCCACACATACACATCAGGAAATAAGTACTGAGGCACTTACTAGTACCTAGGTACTTAGGTAGGTACTAGTTTCATACGCTTGGAAATTCGAGCATTATTTTGACACCTTCATATCTGTCGTGTTTAGCGGCCAAATAAATTACTATGAAAACTCATATCTGTTGTGTTATTTAAAAATGGAACAAACTTTTTACTTCAACACGTGGCAGGCAACCAAGGAGGTAACTTATCAAAGATGTTATTTAAATTTCGATTTGGCTTGCAAATTGAGCCGTTTAAAATAAAGAAGAAACAAATGAACATTATTGGCGTTTGTTCGTCATTGATTCTGGAAATTATAATTAATGTACAGTCACGGACTTTAATTGATGAGCCACCTGGTACTGTTCGCATTTTAGCCGTGTAATGCAAATCGGGTTTATTCGGTTCCCGACACGCAAAGTCATATGTCTTCGTATTAGAAGAAGAAACTTATATTTCATATCTTTACCGGTTGGCTAACCTGAGAGCAGAACTACAAACTTGACAGCAGTGACTACTCAAAGTCAACCAATTGCAGGTCTAGCAACGATAAACAATTGTTGCTAGGTTACTGCTGCATAGTAACGTTAGCGTACGGAGAAATTCTCTGACATCGATATTTCAACTGTCACTGTCTTCAGTTAAGTTTTCAGAATTATTGAGTTAATGAGCTATGATTCAAAGGAGGTCAGTATCAAATAGATTGGATAAACTTAATGCAACATTGTATTTATTTTTATCATTAAGAACTTATTAGTCAACCTCTATGGATAAGACTATTTCCGATTAAAAGTAATTTATTTGTCATCTTGATATTTCAACTGTCACTGTCTTCAGTTATGTTTTCATAATTATCGAGTTAATGAGCCATGATTCAAAGGAGGTCGGTATCAAATAGATTGGATAAACTTAATGCAACATTGTATTTATTTTTATCATTGAGAACTTATTAGTCAACCTCTATGGATATTTCCGATTAAAAGTAATTTATTTGTCATCTTGATATTTCAACTGTCACTGTCTTCAGTTATGTTTTCATAATTATCGAGTTAATGAGCTACGATTCAAAGGAGGTCGGTATCAAATAGATTGGATAAACTTAATGCAACATTGTATTTATTTTTATCATTGAGAACTTATTAGTCAACCTCTATGGATATTTCCGATTAAAAGTAATTTATTTGTCATCTTGTTTACGAGCTTGCGATTTGAGTTCGTGTTTAATCGTGTAATCTCGTGAATTTATGAAAGTAAACAAGATGACAAATAAATTACTTTTAATCGGAAATATCCATAGAGGTTAACTAATAAAGTCAACCTCTATGGATATTTTCGATTAAAAGTAATTTATTTGCCATCTTGTTGACGAGCGTGCGATTTGAGTTCGTGTTTAATCGTGTAATCTCGTGAATGTATGAAACTGTAAAATTGAAAAGTTTGAAGGTGGCTCATCAATTAAAGTCCGTGACTGTACTTAGTTTGAATTTCCGCGCATTGTTTGAGAAAAGTACTATACAAACCTTGGTCGCAACCAGGCATTGATGAACTCACGTTTGTGTGCCTCGGCTTCGCTTCGTCCCATATTTTCACGATCGTCCATCAAAAGCCCAGTTGCAGGCCGCCACAGTAATGTACAGTCGAAAAAATTGAATTCTGACCCACCATAAGCTTATTTTCTTACGGACATTCAAATACAATTAGGTTGACTTTCGCGTAAACATACATTTCCTTGGTAACGAATTTTTCATCTGCCATCTTTGTTATTTTGACGGTTTCTAACGATTTATCGTCAAAGTGGGTCATGATTCACTTAGCCTGACTGTACTATACTGTACGAAAATTCTATGGATTTGTAATCTGAATTAACATACCGTGAACATATTCGTAAGAAGTTGGCAGAATCATCCCAGCGTTAATTTGCTGGATTCGTTTTCTCCCCACCTGTCGTTATTTCTCCCAACTAAGTTTATTTTGTTCATATGTATGTATCTATGTATGTTTATTATGTTTATGTATGTATCTATGTATGTTTATTTAATTATTATTCATTATTTTCAAGTTATATGTATTATCTTATGTTGCACCTGGCATGTCTGTCTCTGCATCACCCTAAGGTTGACTGGTAGAAAATGCCTCAGGCATTAAGTCCGCTTTTGTACAGTAGTTTTTACTTGTGCATAAAGTTTTAATAAATAAAATAAATAAATTAAAAACTTTTTATTTTATTTTAATTATTTATTTTAAAAATTTAAAACTTTTCCTAACTTACCCCAGGCTGATTATATTTTAGTTTTCCCTCTTCCGCTTTTTAATTCTTTAAAAAGCCTCTAATTTTATTGTTCTACTGGTAAGAAGTATGACAACTGAGGTTAGGGATTTCTCAGTACTAGTCTGGAGTTTGCAGTTGTGACTCGGGAAATACAGACATAATTTTGGGTCAAATTCATACAAATCAGCGTCATACGAAATCCCCAGGCTCACAGGACGGAAACCAAAAAGAAAAAAAGGCCATTACAGCGTATACATGAAAAAAATGTTTTGTAATATCTCAGTAGAATTTTTAAGATCAGCCTTTGAGAAAGCTCTACTAGGGCTCTTGTTTGAGAACCTTTCTATTCATATTTCGTACGTATAATATAAATAATTTATAAATTCTTAAGATGTAGGTCACTGGATAAAATATGATACCTAATATATAAATTCGTTGTACCTTAAGTGAATTTTATTTTATACTAGTTAATGCCCGCGGCTTCGCCCGCGTGGATGTCGGTTATATACTAACCTTCCTCGACAACCACTCTATCAATAGGGAATATGCATGTATTTTTTTAATATTTCTATTCGATAGTTTACATTGTCAAATAATAGTTAAAAAAAATTCGACGGCAAAAAAGCAATTTAAAGAACATTAAATTAAAAAAAAAAATATCCAACCGATCCGGGCTATTTAAACGCTCTCCATTTGGCGCGCTTGTTGTGGTGACGTCACAGTCCGTGAAAAAAAACAAGAAAGTGTCAAGTCAACGTCAAACACTCCTTTTTGTAGGAGCGTTTGACATTGACTTGAAACTTGTTGATTGACTTGACATTGAAATTTTGATTGTTATCCCGGATTCTTACGTCACATCCGCTCTTAGCTTTTCAAGTATTTGAATTACCCACAATTATTTGGGACTTTAAAAAAATTAATTTCTCGCTCTAAAATAAATTTTATTCAAAAATATTGATGGAGGCATAATTCTGAAGTAATATAGTTTATAAAAAAAATATTTGACCCATATTTGAATCACATGCATATTCCCTATTGGTGAAAACAGTATGAAAATCGGTGCAGTCGTTTTTGGGTTTTTCGCGAACAGACAGACAAACGCGGCGGAAGACTTTGTTTTATAATATGTAGTGATTAGACTTGCTGCGCCCCATGGTTTCACCCACATAAGTCTCGATCCCGTGGGAATATCGGGAATTATCCTATGTCCTATTCCAGGTCATGGTCTACCCATGTGTTTTAAATCAAATGTGTGACGGCTTGCGGGCAGTGAGCGGCCGGCGCCGGCGAGCCGTCCACTATTTAATTCTGTGTCAAATAGACTTTAATGCATTTGATTTAAAAGCCTTACTTGAATGACAAGATATTTGCCGTGTCGGACTGCTACTGTTATAATGAGCGACGTCCTTTAACATGACTTAGACAGGAATGAGAAGAAGTAGAACTTTTGGTAGCAGAGCTGCTGCACACTTATTAACACTTCATCATAATCATTTCAGCCGACAGACGACTACTGCAGGACATAGGCGTCTCCCAAGCGGTTCCCTATCCATTTGCATAAAATTTTAAGACATAATATAACATGGCATACTTTTGTTTGTCCTAACAATATTTACGCATAATATTATTTTCGCCTATCAGCAAACGCATAATTATTTTAAGCATAATTTCACCAATCATAATAGTGTATAAGCATAACATTCAAAAGCATAAATATATTTACGCATAATGACTTTAAAACATAATTTTTAAACGCATAAGAAATACGCATAATAATCGTCTCCAACAAAATTAGACACTACTACATATATAATAACAAGTACAATGACCACTTGAGAAATTTCGTGTATGAATAGATACACCTTATATAGCTTCTAGTCGTTTATGGCACTTCGCCGGCCGCTGCCGCGGCACCGCTCGCTTCGCTCGCTCGGCTCGTGTGTAGGGGGTCACAGTTCTAACCCAACCTAACCTAAACCACCTAACATTAGTTTTGTAATAACTACGTAAAAACAACTTAACTTTGTGTTTTTTTATGCCTTAACACTATTATGCTAATAGTCATTACGCCTAGTAACATTATGCAAATTCAAATTATGGCAAAACAAATAATGCAACAAAATAATTATGACAAAAAAAAATTATGTGAAAAAAAAAATATGGCAAATCATTATTAGACCAAAAAAAAGTATGCCAAAATCGTTATGGCAAAGAATATTAGGCAAAAATACATTATGCGAAAAAAAAGGGTCCCTGCGAATTCAAATAAGGCAACAAAATAATTATGACAAAAAAAAATTAAGGCAAATAAAAAATATGGCAAATCATTATTAGACCAAAAAAAAATATGCCAAAGAATATTAGGAAAAAATACATTATGCGAAAAAAAGGGGTCCCCTCCCAAGCATCGCCACTTCGACCGGTTCTGTGCTTCCCACATCCAACGGATTACTGCTAGTAACATTGGAACTACGATAAACGCCCTGGCTGCTAGGCCGCTGTCAAAATCGAACCGTTACCATAGCCTTGTGGTTTGCTGTAGTATGCATGCATCGTCACTCTAAAGACGTGTACGCACGAACGAACAACGAATATGGTGAACACAAACATCGAAGACTTTGATCGCATGCGCGTACCAACCACTAACGGAAATCAAACATTGTGAACGTCAAAAATCTTCGTAGCGATCCAATTTCAAATCCATGGTTCGATGTTCGTGATCACCATGTGTTTTTCTTTCGTGCGTACACGCCTAAGAGGCTCTTTTTAAACACCTTGATAAACGCACTATTTAAAAAAAACAAAGAAAAACTTTTTCTCTGTAATGAAACATAAATCCTTCATACTTACTAACGTAAATGGGATATTTCTTCCGTTACCATTCTTCACCGTTTTAAAGCCAAGTTGGAGCGTTTGCTCTTTTTAAAAGTAACCGAGGCAAAAAAATATTCTCGGGCTATTGTCGGGTAGCTTAACAATGACTTAAACACAAAAGTGGGTAAGTTGTAAAGGAGCTTAACCGCAGAATACCTCCACTTCATGTTTCTATTGTATATCTTAGCGACTGCAGTTTCACTACAACTTAGGTATATATTTTTTATGAAACAGCGATGTTTCTCTTTTGAAGAATAAAAAAGGTGGAAGGAAATGTGTCAGTGGTTTAAGAGCTTCGTTTAGTTTGTGGTGACCTGGAGGTTAAGAGATCTGCTTTACGAGCATGAAGTTGTAAGTTCGAGTCTGGAAAGTAACATTGACTTTTGCAACCTTTCTAAAAGACTACAGTGCTACAAGGATATTTTGGTGCTTGAATAATATTAACAGGGGGGGGCGATGTTAGTAAACATTTGTGAAATGGGGAAGGTTGGGCATAGCTAATTGTGGATGGCGTGATCATAGCCCTACGGCTTTTCTAATTGTGGATGGCGTGATCATAGCCCTACGTCTTTTCCAATTCGTGTTCATTCAAATGAGTTTGGTTTTTAACCGACTGCCAAAAAGGAGGAGGTTCTAGGTTCGTAGCATATTTTTTTTATGTATGGCCCTCAGACCAACAAAAAAGGAAAGGCAGAGCACGCCGTACAGCAAAAGTGAAGCCACCTTTTTATCTATGTGTGTTTAAAAAGGGTTGTCAGTTGTTAAAGTTTCTCCCTATAACTTGGGATTCCCCAATATTTTGGGTAGACTAATATTGTACGAGTAAGATATTGTTGAGTATGGTATTGTACCTCAATTGTTAGGAAGAATTCCGAAACAAAAACATTTTTTTTTACATCGCAAAATAAAATAAAAAAACAATTAAGTACAAAGTGCATTTAGGAGATCACCTTTTATGCAAGAATTGCTTGTGTTAGGAGACTCCGCTCTTTCACTTAGAATTATCCATTAATTTTCAATTGAGTGTTAAAAAAAAATATATGTATATAAATAGGTTAGTAAACTAGCTACTATCCATTTATTTTTATTTTCAGTATTACTTGGAAATCTAAAATATTAAATGCATAAAAAAACAGACATATAATTCACACTCGAAGTAAAAAATATCGAATGGGGAAATTTGAAATCATATTATGGCAGCCCTCGCTCTTTAAATGTCACTGTTTCCGTTCGTTCATTCGTTCAGGTTTTTTGTTCAAAAAATGATGTTATTTGAAGTACTTACAAGTGAAAAGTGATTCTGTGAGACTTTTTCTGTGATTTACTATGGTTTTTACACGTTTTCACTACACAGGAAGGCATAATTATATTTGTTTTGGTGATGTTAACTAGACGACGATTCGTGACGTACTAGGAGCGATGAGCATGGTTTTAGTGTAGGTGTGTGCGTGAGCCTGTGTGTTTACTTGCAGGAGCATGGTTTTGTGACCTCACTTTTGATGTACGGCGTGATCCGTCTTTCCTTTTTTGTTGGTCTGAGGTATGGCCATTGATATTATCTTCAATTTTGACAATTCTTTTTTCGTTTGGTAGAAAAAGTGTACGCGGTGGTCCCTTATAAAGATTCAATTTGCTTGTGTAGTTTTTGAGTTAGCTTCAATAATACGCGTTTTTCCCACTT
This sequence comes from Lithophane semibrunnea, assembly GCA_947363905.1. Classification (NCBI taxonomy): domain Eukaryota; kingdom Metazoa; phylum Arthropoda; class Insecta; order Lepidoptera; family Noctuidae; genus Lithophane; species Lithophane semibrunnea. The sequence continues at coordinate 3,240,199 of OX376205.1, forward strand.
GGCCTACGTGTATGATGTTATAATAAGTTCCTGTCACTGTTATTTACATAGCAGGTTGTGGTATTCGAATTTGTGTGGGGCAGGCACCACAGCAAAAAAAAGAAAAAAAAAAGAACTACAGAAAAATAACAATTGACTTCCAAAAGAAGCACTAGAATAGATAAAAGTGCGAATATATAAATGCTCGTTCATTTCATAACATGAAATGAGACGGTGAGACAAGATGAGACTGATAATATTAGTTACAAAACGTTTTCGAACAGAATTCTAAACCAACATTCCTATAACCATATTACATGTAATAATAGTTCAGTTTAAAGTCCTAATCTATCAAGTATCACCCACGCAAACGTTTGAAGTTTCCCCTTGCCAAGATCAAGTGGAAACAGTAGACGAACATGGCTGCCTGTGACGTCATAGTAGGGATGTGGTGAGATGAGTAGTGTTGTGATTATAGGATTTCAACAAAAGCTACACCGACAAAGGGCGCTTCCGTAAATACGTTACAGGACATAAAAAAGTGTGTCAAATAAAAAAAAAACGGGACAAAGTAGTTAACGTTTTCTTATTTTCGATGTTGTATGGTTTGTTTTTAATTTTAATTCTTTGAAATATTTGTACGCTGGAAACAGCAGAATATTATGGACATCATAATTATTATGTGTAACACCTATGTAACAACAATATTCTAACAAATAAATTTATTACTTACTTACTTACAAAAAACCCTGTACACACGGCTACATATCAAGCTATATATTTCCAGTATAAGCTGACCTCGCATTGTATGGAAATCCTATACAATGAGAGATCACCATAATATGGACATGTGTGGGTTGATGTGTAGCCGTGTGTACTATCTCAAATTAGTGTGATGGTCGGAATCTTACCTTTATTTATTACTGAATTCAAGATACATTATGATTCGAAAAAAAACTTCAATTCTATTTTATTTAATTTTATATTTAAAACTTCTATTTTATAAAATTCAAACTATGTTCTTTGTAATAAATAACTTTATTAAACACACGGAATAATGATTACAAAGTCAACCGACTTGCTTCGTAGCTCGACGATCACTGGGTTTGCACAGCCTTTTACAGTTTAAAACGACTTTTGCCCCTCCCAGAAATAACGAATATGAACAGTCATTTCTAAGTGTTGCCAAAGTAAAAATAATAAATTCATCTGCCATAATGAAAAAGACATTTAAAAGTTTGTTACATTACTAATCACTTGTTCTTTGACAGTGTTGCCACAGTGGTTAAATACTTCGGTATTTCAATAATATATTTTTTAAACAAATCAAACTTCCGTAATAATTGACAAGTTTTAGTAGAATTTACAATTTATTTTCACTGAATGAGGCAAATGTATCTAAGAGAAAGTAAGTAGAAAATGCGCAATATTTATTTGAAATTAAAAGATAAATTTGAAACAAGCTAACAATTCGTCCATCCTGATAACTTTCGCGTCCTCGCGAACGACACAATTTAGCAAAAAGTTAGTTACATTTAATGCATATCGCATTTCGTAGATACTATTTACTTTTCGAGGAGTTTTCTCTACACTTGCGCACATAGCAGCAAGTAGATTAACATGACTATGTGTATATAGCACTTCAAATAGTTCTGTCTCTACACTTACGAACATAGCAGTGTATGGATTTACATGACTACGTGCATATACCACTTCAAATAGTTCTGTCTCTACACTCACGCACATAGCAGTGTATAGATTAACATGACTACGTGCGTATAGCACTTCAAGTAGTTCTGTCTCTACACTCACGCACATAGCAGTGTATAGATTAACGTGACTACGTGCGTATAGCACTTCAAGTAGTTTTATCTCTACACACACGCACATAGCAGTGTACAGATTAAAGTAACTACGTGCACATAGTACTCCAAGTAGATCTGTCTCTACACTTACGCACATAGCAGTGTAGGTGTATAATGTGTGTACTTCACTATTAATTTGGGGAAAGTATATAAACTCAATCATTATTCTAAACAAAAATAATATGTATAATCTCAAATCATTTTCCATACATTTTTCAATACTTTTTTACTTAAAAAGTATTTTCTATCTTTCATAACAATAGCTTGATTATTATACTATTTACTAATTATTACATACAATAAATGTTCACAGTTAAGTATACTCACGCACATAGCAGAGTAAGTGTACAATGTGCGTACTTCGCATTTAATTTAGGAAAAATATGTAAACAGTCATTGTTCTAAACACTATTATACATAATAAACTCAAATCATAACATAATAATATATTGTTTCATTACATTTTCACTTAAAAGTATGTTCTATCCTTCATAACAAAGAGCTTCATTATTATACTGTTTACCAATTACTACACAGTAAATATTCACAGTTAAATAGGTTCACCTTAACATCAATATATTTAGTATAACATTTTATTAATCATCTGTACTCTCGCTAGTAGATGATTCACTACCATTATTATTAAAACAAAGCCAAGGATGTATTTTATCGATAGCGAATATACCCTTATACTTGGATGCCCCTTTTTTTTGTAATAGGAGTATCTTCAACCTCATATCTATCGTGATCTAAAACTTTAATTACTTTGTATGGCCCTAAACATTTCGATAATAATTTTCTACTTTTACCTACAGTATGTGCTGCTCTTTCCACTCTAACTAAGTCCCCAACTTTGAACTCTAAGGGTTTTTTTCTTTTTTTTATCAAATCTATTCTTTTGTTTTTCTTGTGACTTTTTCATATGTTCATCTACTTCATCCCTAATCTTACATAATCTTTCATTACCGGTGCTAGTTTCATTTTCGTTAGGTGTGTTTTCAACTATATCATCATCTATTTCCGAAACTAGACTACCTTCCTTGATCCCAGTAAGCCTTAACCCAAACAAAACCTCAGCGGGGGTTTTACCCGTGCCTTTGTTTACTGTATTGTTTAATCCCCATTGTACCTGTAATAGTCGGTCATCCCAAAGTCTTTCGTCTTTACCATGATTTTGCGAAACTAAAGAGTCTAAAATTGTCCTATTATATCGCTCCACCTGGCCATTCGCTCTAGGTGAAGCAACTGCATTCTTTATGTGATGAACTCCTACTTCAGTAAGAAAACTTTTAAATTTCGTACTCGTAAATGACGTGCCTCTATCGCTAATTAGTCGTTTTGGCAAACCAAACGTCCCAAAATAGTCCCTAAGAACCGTGATGGTGTAAGTGGACTTCGTATTTTTAACCGCTTTCAAAACAATAAATTTGTGAACGACTCTACAATCACCAAAATGTAACAATTTTTCCTTTTTGACTTTACAAATGGACCAACATGATCAATATGAATGGTGTGAAAGGGCGCAATTTCCTTGGGTATAGGATGCAACAAACCCTGCTTTTTTCCCGCCGGCAATTTATTATGAGCACACTCTAAACAGGCATTCACATATTTTTTGATAAACTTACGCATACGAGGAAACCAATAATGTTGTTTTATTTTATCCAATGTTTTATCAAACGCAAAGTGGCCTATTTCATCGTGGTTTTTCTGGAGTATTTGCCACCTACAGCCCTTTGGCACCACCCATCTTAATCCTTCTTCAGTTACTTTATATACTCTCTCACGCTTAAGGACGAAATTCTTACGTATTTCTACTAAGTCATCAAATTATTTATCAGAAAGGATTTTTTTAATGCGTTGTATAGAGTCCTTCAACTGTACTGTTGTTAACCAATCATCGGTTATCGTCATAATGTCGAAAGTGTCAATAGCCTGAATTATCCCTGAATTTTCTGTCGTTGGATTCCTACTCAATGCGTCAACGTGAATCATGCCCTTGCCTGATTTAGATGTAACGTTACAATCATACTCTTGAATCAAACTCCACCATCGTGCAACTCTCGGTATCATGTCTCGTTTTAAAAACGTTGCCCTAAGCGAATTACAGTCTGTTACAATAGCGAAGTGTAACCCAAGTACGTACGTTCTGAATTTCACTAGCGCTGCAATGACTGCAAGAGTCTCTAACTCATACGATGAAAAATGGGACTCCTCAGGCGAAGTCTGTCTACTGTAATAAGCTACCGGTTTGAAAAGACCATCGATTTGTTTTTGTAGTAAAACGCTCCCTATGCCGTGTTTGCTTGCATCTGTATGTATTTGTGTTTCAAGTTTGGGGTTATATAACGCTAATACTGGCCTTGAAACTAGTGCATTTTTCAATTTATCAAACGCCTCTTCTTGAGTCTGTGACCAAACCCAAACAGAGTTTTTCTTTAACAATTTCGTAAGGGGACGAGCTATTTCACCGAAACCTCTAATAAAACGTCGGAAAAAACTAGCTAGGCCAATAAACTGCCGGACATTGTGTACGTCTTTAGGTTTAGGAAAGTTTTTGACACAATCAATTTTCTTAATACCCGGTCTTACACCTTCGCTGGAAATTTCAAAACCGAGGTAGTCAACGTGATTTTGAAAGAAGTAACATTTTTGTGGTTTTAACGTTAATCCCGCCTCCCTAAACCTTTGAAGAACGATTTCTAATCTTTTGATACCTTCTTCAAATGAACTACTGGGTACTAAGACATCATCCATATAAGCTAGTGCAATATTATAGCGTAAATTGCCTAAAACCAAATTAATAGATCGCTGGAAAACAGCCGGTGCGTTAGCCAACCCAAAGGGCATTCTATTAAACTCAAATTGTCCGTCGGGTGTTACAAACGAGCTTTTACTCCTATTCTCTTCAGTTAGTGAAATCTGATAATAGCCAGAGGCCAAGTCTAGAGCACAAAAATACTTATTCCCTGCTAAACGATCAATCTGGTCCTCAATACGAGGCAACGGGTAATGTTGCTTAATCGTTTTCCTATTTAGGGCGCGATAGTCCACACAGAGACGTTTATCACCAGTTTTCTTTTTCACTAACAAAACAGGACTCGCGTATCGAGATTGGGACTCTCTTATGATGTCATATTTTAAGAGCTCTTCAACCATAATTCTAACTTCTTCCCGTTCAGAATGACTCAATTTGTATGGTCGATAAACGACTGGCTCTGTATCTCCTAATAGAATTTCCATTTCCGCAACCGTGGTCTGACCTAGTTCAGATAAGTCTTTGGCAAAACAATCACGGTACTGGTTCAAAGTATTAAATAATTGAAGTTTCTGATTGTGATCCAAATTTTCATCAATATTGAGTTCATCCAATGTAAATGGAGGTTTACTGCCGTGGTTTTGAACCTGTTGTATCCTATTAATGTCTTTAATGTTATTATTAATTTGAATGGCACGAGCCAAGACTTGGCCTTCTTTAAATTGGACTAACCTATTGTCATAGTTCAGAATTGTTAAATAACCACTACCGTTTTTGATATTATAAGTACCGATTTCTACACGATAGTTTAAACGATAACCATTTTCGATGAAAACAATTCCACTAAAATTTGCATCGGTAAACATCTTTACAGAAACACAACCCTCAGCCCTGACAGTCTTAACAGATTTTAGAGTCAGTCGTGTATCACTTTTCATTCGTTTATCAGTAATCATCAATTCTTTATCAGATTTAAATACCCATATATGGGGTTGCTCTGTAGCAGTCTGTCCAATAAGTAAATCATATTTTAAGTAACTATCAGGAACGACAACTGTCTCAACATACATTTGAGCATTGTCAATCATTAATGAAATCTTAGTTTTACCTAAAGCACTCACGTGTGTATACCAAAACCTTTTAGAGATGGCAAATTATTCACTTGCCATTTTTCACGTGGTACAATTACTTCCATGACGGATTCTTTTATTAAAGTACACTGACTACCAAAATCTATGTATCCTGTCAAATGTACATTATCAACGTTTACACCTTTAATAAATTTTTTATCCACTTCTAAGTCAATACTATTATCTAGTCATAATGTCTTAACTTCGGCTCTATCGACCCAAACGCTCCTATTGCATTTAGGATCATCATATTATAACATGTCAAGACTCTAGCCAAATTATTTTTTACAGGTTTACGCGTTTCGTTTACAGAACGTAATGGTTTTTTATTGAACCTATCTAATCGTTCATGTTTGACACCCCTCAGATACCCCAGTAGTTTATCAGCATCCTTAAAACCTACTGCTTCTGCTCCGAACCGAACCGATCTATCATCTATTCTGTAAACAATGCAGTCAACAGCATTCTTACCCACTATATTACACCTGTTTAAGGCTATTAACTTTTCATAATAGTATCCTTCTAAATCATCTCCAAACTTTGCCCTTATAGCTAACATTTCTGTAAGCAAATTACCATAATTTTCATGTGACGGAAAAGCAGATTTAAGTTTTTCAACCCATTCGTCTCATGAAAGCAATACTGATGACTGTCCTTCGTACCACTTTTTTGCGGTACCAACTAACTTTGGAAGAGCATAGTGAGCGGTCTGTTTACTATCCCAGCTATAGATCTCAGAGCATTCTTTGACTTTATTCAACCAAGTAACAATTGTTTGGTTCTTTGATTTAGGATCGAATTCTGGAACTACATTATTGTTGGCAAATCTTTCTTTACTCTGTGGATTTGCGGCTAAGATGGATTGTAAGGACTCTTTGATACATTTTAATAATTCATTATTAACATTGATAAATGGAGGCTGCGGCGTAGATGTAAATCTTTCATTTGTATCAGAGTGGACTGGACTTCGCGATCTATTAACACTTGCTCTACGAGGAGTTCGTAATCTGCGACGCCTCTGCCTACTACGACTACGATCTATAAAGTCATTTAACGGTTCACATATCTGCGTGTCAGTTGATGGCCTACGCGATGTTCGACGCTGCAATGGAGGTATTACGACTGACCTGCTTCGACTTCTTGTCCGCGACTCAACCCTTGGAGGTGATCTATTGGATTTGCGCCGCTCGGAGCTACGATTATCGGTGCGGGGCAACGCTGGCGAGCGACGACTTCGGTTGGGCGCTGCCGACGAACGATGACATGGCTTCAAGTGTCCAGCACGAGTCCGAGATCGGCTGCGTCTCGAGAGTCGGGCTCCCAACACAATGCTGTGATGACTCCCGGTAGACTTTTCTGACCGGTCACTGGACATCTTCACTCAATTGTTCAATATACACTGTCCAATGATCTGAAAGAAATTAAAAAAAACAACGAGTATCTATTTCATTGAATATAAACATGTTATAAAAGTAAAAGTATGTAAATAATGTGACGTGAAATTATAAATTAATTGTCTCTTATGTTTTATAAAATTAATTATGTCTCTAGGCAGAAAAATAAATATATATAATACATCTAATCATGTTTGTTATATACCTTTACATGGTATACCGTTGATTTCAAACTATCCTTTGGAGAGGATACTACACAAACAAAACGAGAGTTTGCTGACGCTAGTACATTCAAAGATTACTCTGAACAAAAACTACTTACATCCAGTAAGTAGGGTTAGTACCTTTTCAAAAGTGGCAATATCGTAAGTTTCGGGAATTCACCAAATAACGTGCAAATACGGATAGTTTGTCATTAAAATTCAAACCTTATATCAATAACGTACAGTTTATAGTAGATAACGTTATTATATGTATATATATATATATTTTTTTATTCTAATGTACATTTGATAAATTTTGATATTTATTAAAAATAAGTAGGTATTTACAACCGCAGCATAAAATACTACACATTAAAAAAAAAAAATACTGCTATTTGGTATTTTAAATATCACGACAAACAGTATCCTTGCCATAGGATATGCTAGGTAACGTGTCAACGATTAATGAATCTACCTGCAGTATTATAATATAAATATGGGTAGATTTCTACTATGGTGCCATATTTTATAAAATATTACACAAACCACATTGAATAATCAATTAACTATAAACATACCTTTCTGTGGACGTACGATCACACCAGTATGGTAGCAATAGCTACACCAGAATTCCTTGGTGTTATCCCTGCTTCGGAATTGTTAAAACTTCTATTTTATAAAATTCAAACTATGTTCTTTGTAATAAATAACTTTATTAAACACACGGAATAATGATTACAAAGTCAACCGACTTGCTTCGTAGCTCGACGATCACTGGGTTTGCACAGCCTTTTACAGTTTAAAACGACTTTTGCCCCTCCCAGAAATAACGAATATGAACAGTCATTTCTAAGTGTTGCCAAAGTAAAAATAATAAATTCATCTGCCATAATGAAAAAGACATTTAAAAGTTTGTTACATTACTAATCACTTGTTCTTTGACAGTGTTGCCACAGTGGTTAAATACTTCGGTATTTCAATAATATATTTTTTTAAACAAATCAAATTTCCGTAATAATTGACAAGTTTTAGTAGAATTTACAATTTATTTTCACTGAATGAGGCAAATGTATCTAGAAAATGCGCAATATTTATTTGAAATTAAAAGATAAATTTGAAACAAGCTAACACATATTACATGTAATAATAGTTCAGTTTAAAGTCCTAATCTATCAAGTATCACCCACGCAAACGTTTGAAGTTTCCCCTTGCCAAGATCAAGTGGAAACAGTAGACGAACATGGCTGCCTGTGACGTCATAGTAGGGATGTGGTGAGATGAGTAGTGTTGTGATTATAGGATTTCAACAAAAGCTACACCGACAAAGGGCGCTTCCGTAAATACGTTACAGGACATAAAAAAGTGTGTCAAATAAAAAAAAAACGGGACAAAGTAGTTAACGTTTTCTTATTTTCGATGTTGTATGGTTTGTTTTTAATTTTAATTCTTTGAAATATTTGTACGCTGGAAACAGCAGAATATTATGGACATCATAATTATTATGTGTAACACCTATGTAACAACAATATTCTAACAAATAAATTTATTACTTACTTACTTACTTACTTACAAAAAACCCTGTACACACGGCTACATATCAAGCTATATATTTCCAGTATAAGCTGACCTCGCATTGTATGGAAATCCTATACAATGCGAGATCACCATAATATGGACATGTGTGGGTTGATGTGTAGCCGTGTGTACTATCTCAAATTAGTGTGATGGTCGGAATCTTACCTTTATTTATTACTGAATTCAAGATACATTATGACATGATTCGAAAAAAAACGATTAATCATAATTAACCTTTTAATTGGAAGGGGCTTGTGGCCAAATGATTTAAGCCGCAAGGAGCGGCTGAAGGTTCAACTACGCTTGACGCGGTCAACTTGTAGATGCGTGACCATCTATTACATATCGAGACTCCTCCGTGTCTCGGAAAGCACGTTAAGCTGTTGGTTCCAGGTGTCATTCGTAGATCTTTGACAGTTGTTACGGGTCCAGAAGTCCAAAAGTCTGACAACCAGTCTTACCAAGGGGTATCGTATTACCCAGTTACTGGGTCGTGGAGGTCAGTTAGGTAGTCACTTCATGTAAAATACTGGTTTTCAGCTGCATCCGGGTAGACTGTAAGCCGACGCCAACGTAATTGGGAATAAGCTAGGCAGATTGATCATCTTTTAATTTGTCAAGCCAAGTTTTGTGATAATTTTTGATGAGCCAAGGTGAGAGGATATAAATGGTTCCCTATCCATTTGCATAAAATTTTAAGACCTAATATAACTTAGCATAATTTTGTTTGGCATAATTATATTTTCGCATAATATAATTACGCATAACAGCTTACACATCATTTTTTTAAGCATAATTTCTCTAACCATAATAATGATTAAGCATAATTTCTCTAACTATAATAATGATTAAGCATAATATTCTAAAGCATAAATTTATTAAGCATAAAGTTCTAAAGCATAACTTTTTTAAGCATAATAGCCTACAGCATAAATTTATTTAAGCATAATGATATTAAAACGGATCTCTGCCTTTTCGACGAAAATTGTTTGCCAGATTTTCACTTGGCAACTAACGTTTCGCAGAATTTTATTTTGCCGAATAATCATTTGCCAACTTATCATATAATTTTGTTTTATTTCCCAACCTCACAGTTACCAACTGTACGTTTGGTCTGCTTTTCATAATGACACTTTTAAATACCAACTTTCAAGTAGAGTTCAATTAAAATGAGTGAGTGTATTGAAGAGTGCTCAGTGAGTGAGTGTTTTACACTTTATCTTTAATGTGGCCTAACCTAACTGTTTCCTTTTACAAAAGCGATTCGATTCTGGCACTTCGCCGGCCGCTGCCGCGGCACGCTCGCTTCGCTCGCTCGGCTCGTGCGTTGTTTGTCATACTCTAACCTAACCTAACCTATCGTAACCTAAGATTGAAATGTTTGACAAATGATAAATGTCCCAAACGTTTTGTGTCATTATAATAATCAGCTTAACAATAATTCTACCAAATGAAACGTTGTCATACAAAAATTTGCTAATCGTTAGTTGTCAAAGTGAAACATCGGCGAAACGTTGGTTCGCAAGTGATAATCTGCCAAACAATTTTCGGCGAAAAGGCAGGATACCATATTAATTGTATACCTAAATATTATTATGCTAATAGTCATTAGGCCTACTAACGTTATGCTAATAGTCATTAGGCCTACTAACGTTATGCGAATCAAATTTATACCAAAACAAATTAGTCTTTAAGATGATTATGCCAGCATAAAATGTATGCCTAAAAAAATTATGCCGAAGTATTATTATGCCAAAACAAATTGTGCCAAAATCGTTATGCCGAAGTATATTAGGACAAAGAACATTATGCGAAAAGAAGGGATCCCGATATAAATATGTTCTGTCAAATGGTGTTATTTTCGAGAAGTTAATCGTTTAATATTAACTCATTGTGGAGACCTACAAGTTTTTACTAAACCTGACAAATACACCACGAATAGGCAGTTAAAAAAAAATATGGCACCGGTATTTGAAACAACTGTTACAAGATATTTCGGATTCATACATAATAATGACAACTTTTCAGATGTTATTCGCCGATACGTCTCCGACCACGGAATAGTAAGAACAGAGAAATAATAGGCCGCATTTAGACTCGCCTCGCCACTTCCAACGTCTTTTGCAGTAATTTTGTTTGTCTATTCTACACATAAAAGTCGATTTATGTGTCCGTCTGTTGTGTGAATGCGTTGTTCTTCTAACTATGCAACGGATTTTGATGTAATTTCCACCATCACCGTTTATGTGTATTACAAAAATAACATTTTAAATAAAGAAACGATGTTTTGTTAAGTTGTAACAACCGTGCGAATTTCTAATTTGAATTATGTGACCAGATTTGTGAGATGATGAGCCTTTTACCATTTATGATGTCGTGATGGTGGTGGGTTGAACAGCTTTTCTCATACACTATCGATGACGTATTTCGTAACCTCAGGTCCAATAGAACCCACTGCCGAGCGGTTCCCTATCCATTTGCATAACATTTTAAGACATAATATAACATGGCATAGGTACTTTTGTTTATCCTAACAATATTTACGCATAATATTGTTTTCGCATATCAGCAAACGCATACTTATTGTAAGCATAATTTCACCAATCATAACAGTGTATAAGCATAACATTCAAAAGCATAAATATATTTACGCATAATGACATTAAAACATAATTTTTAAAGGCATAAGAAATACGCATAATAATTAACTGCAACGGAATAGATACACGTTAATAGATTCTAGTCGTCGTAGGGGTCACAGTTCTAACCTAACCTAAACTACCAAACATTATTTTTGTAATAAATACGTAAAAACAACTTAACTTAATGGTATATTTCTTTTATTTGTTTTTTCCTTACACCACTTTCTGGTTAACCTAGTTTTATAAATGCCGTGAAACTCTGTAATTGGTTTAAGTGTTAATTGTCATCACCTCACTATCACTGAGAAGCGCCATGTGTAGACGTCACTTGATAGTGACTTTGACGCTAATGCATTGGCTGTTCACTGATGGTGGGGTGGGTATTCTTAATTCATGTAACTTAATTAATAAGCTGTTGAGTTTCCAAATGAATAAATAAATAAATTAATAATACATAAACTTTGTTTCGAATATTTTTTTATGCCTGAACACTATTATGCTAATAGTCATTATGCCTAGTAAAATTATGCGAATTAAAATTATGGCAAAACAAATTATACAACAAGATAATTATGCCAAAAAAATTGTATGGCAAAAAAAATTATGGCAAGTAATTATTAGGCCAGAAAAAAATATGCCAAAATCGTTATGTCAAAGAATATTAGGGAAAAAAACATTATGCGAAAAAAAGGTGTCCCCTGCCGAGCCAGCAGAGGTTCATGTCATTATCATCATCAAGCCTATAGCAGTCCACTGCTGGACATAAGCCTCTCCAATTGCACGCCATTCAGCTCGATTCGCGGCAACTCTCATCCAGCTGTTACCAGCCACCCTGCGAAGATCGTCGCTCCACCTAGCCTGAGAGCGTCCTACCTTGCGTTTGCGTTTATTTGAGGTTTATGATTGTGTTCGGGTCCAATCAGGGACATTTTCGAACTATACGGTTGATATTATCATTCCATTCTTACTATTTCACGTGGCTGCCTTCTCCACGTCTGCCAACCTGCCAATATGACGACGTTCGTTGACGGATTGTTTTCTTTGCGAACCTTATGATATATTGTGTGGCTACGTCCCTGTTTTTATACTTCATCGAGTGACATTTATGTTGATGTTCAGATGTTTTTTCTGTTACATATTGGATTGGTATTGGATGAAAAAAAGGGTATTTTTTGCCGAAAACATAACAAAAGCATCACGCTTGTCTCCTCCGTAGGGGAGACAGATGTGTTTATTAGCACACCCACCTTTGGCTTATTATTTTTAAGTCCCATTTTATGTTAGTTTAATATTGATTCTATTTCATTCACGGGGGACTTATTGCCATTAATTTGGCAGAAATTCTAATGTTAAAGACAACATACACTTTGTCCGACTTGAGGCTCAAACCCACAACCTCACACTCAGTAGTCGCGCTTCTGACAAACAGATGTAAATACAGGTTTTTTTAAATATAAAATGTCAAATTACTCAAGAATAGTTGACATTTTCATTGAGTCATAAGGGGTAATTTGGAAATACATGACCTCTCCGACATCCACTTAATGGATTGCCGACGTATAACCAACTAGCTTCCGCCCGCAGCTCCGGCCGCGTGGTATGTCGATAAAAAGTAATGTCCATCCCCGGGATGCCATCTATCTCCATGCCAAATTTTATCGAAATCCGTTCAGTGGTTTAGGCGTGAAAAGGTAACATAGGTAATAGGTAATACGGGCTGGTATCCGCAACTCCACGTCAAAGCGCGTATTTTGCGTACGGAAAAAGGTAACATACAGACAGACAGAAAGACAGACAGAGTTACTTTCGAATTTATAATATTAGTATGGATAATCCTGTATACGGCAGAGAATGACGTTGATAAAAAATACGAAGAAATTACAACGTCGGCAGCTATTACTAGCTAGCGTGAGGTCCTAGCATACCAAGGAAGTTTATTTGAGCACTCCTTCCTAAGTGGCACAAGCGGTCTGTTAGCGACGGAGTCAGCTTGCAAAAGTGCTGTGAACAACTCAAGTATTTACAGGATAAATATTTTAGTTTCAGTTATGAGTATTTACTTCAGCTTCAAGGTGTCAAAGATTTTAAATAATTTACTTGAATTTTTGCACTTGAAAATACTCAGTGATTATAGGCGTCACTTTTGAAATGTTAGTACTTTTTTAATAGTTAGAGGGAAAGGATACCTTGTGATAGTGTTTATATGACGTGTAGTAGGATGACACAAAGAACTATGAAAAAACATAAATACCTATGCTACGATTTAGTTTCCAAACGTGTAAACAAATATGATATATGAAGTATGTACAGTTTTCTTTAGTACTTTTTCAATAGTACCTACTAGAAATTCTAAATTCAATTTAATTTAAAAGAATACAAAGTTGATTATTCGTTAAGTGGATTTAACAACAATTGGACACGAGGATTTGAATATTGCAGTGACTCATGAATCCTGAACATAGCAAAGCCACATAGCTGGTTCGCAGCGACAGCCGGCGTCGACACAATGATGAAAATAGATGGTTAAACAGCATAATTTTATAACACAAAATGTTCCTATGTTATAATGTATTATACACGAGTGTTTAGCGGTTACTGACCTTGTACTTTAATAATCAAGTGGCGGTATCACTTCCTCTTGCCGTTTCTCGTTGCCGCCAAATTTTCTGACTGCTTTTATCATATTAATGTTTTATTCGCTTGTATAGCCTTTCTTTTTTTTAAATATAGCATTAAAATTTTAGCCGATTTAATTTGTTTAATCTTAACACTTATGATAACATCACGCGTGTATTCCCCGAAGGGTGAAGCAGAGGTGGACCCTTCAGAGGTGGTGGTGTGTAGTACACCCACATTTTGCCAGTAATGTTTATTTCCCATGTAACGGGGGGAGAGCCTAGTGCCATCAACGGGCACAAATCCAGTCTCAGGGCTGCTACTGAGAAATTCCAGATGGAAAACCCCAATAATACTTTGCCCGACCCTAGAATTGAACCCAGGACCTCATGCTATGGCGGCAGTGACCTCTCGCGTCTGGCCCTGGTCCAGGCCATGGTACGGAGCGAGAGGGCATGGGAAGCAGTCACCTCCTTCTGCGAAGCAGTAATGCTCGCGAAGGAGGAGGCGGAACGAGTGAGGGAGAGGAAAAGTTTGCGCCCTCACGCCCCTAACCGCCGCCGTTGGAGACGCCCTGGGCGTCGGGAATCCCAGGCGGATTCCCGGCCACCATAGGCGCGGGCTTGCGGACGGCGAGCAATGGGTAGCTCGCCGTCCGATAAGGACCGGGCCCGGGTCGATGGCGCATCGTGTTCCACGCGCGCCTCACAGAGATGTCAGCACAATTGGCGGGGTCCGCTAGGACCGATGCCTGCCAGGGTTGCGGGTTAGTCCGAAAGGGATACCGGGACCTTGGCAACAGGCAACTGAAGGAACACGGGTGGGTTTTAGTCAGTAAAGTCTGACACGCCCTTCCGCTCCGCCCAGAGCAGGAGAAGTCATTGGATGATTTCCGACCCACAAAAAAAAAAAAAATAGACTGCTACCAAATGAATGATTAGTGACTATATAATTATGTACTTTAAATTAACACAAAAGAAACGCACACCTTTCTTAATTGCAAAGGTCTAGCATAAAAAAGGAATATTTGAGGCGTGATTCCACCCCATTTAGGAAATTCTTATATGATTTTAGGAGCAAAAAAAAACACGGCTACATTAATATATACAAGAAAACTGCCTACTTTTACACGAGGCAGGCGCAGAATATAACAGTAAGATCTTACGTCTTTTGTTCCAAGAATAATTGTAACGAAATACCGAATTCTTTTTTTAGGGTTCCATAATTTGAAGGGTGAAAACGGGATGCTATTATTGTGCCTACGCTGTCTATCTGTCCGTCCGTCTGTTTTTCACAGGGCAGCATCTTTTTGCCCATAATGCGTAGGTAGTTGTTTCACAGAATTGACAGAATACGTGTAGGTACCTATCTAAATAATAAATAGACAACGAAAGTTTTGGTTATACAGAACCCTTAAGCCTGATTTACACGTTACGATTTAATGAATGTGGCTTATCATAACTTAGCAAAAAAAAATGTTGCATCGTTTAAACACTGCTTCGAAGGTGCAACATTTATTTTTGCTACTAAGTTGCTTCAATTATAATGTATACCACAGGCAAGAAAGTTGCATAGTGTAAATGCAGCTTTAGTATGCGAGTCCAACTCACCCTTGCCCGGTTTTTTCTCAGCAAACGAGTATGTAATTCCGCACATCTCAAACAGACATCAGAAACAATTCCCCAGAATTAATTCCAATGTGTTCTCTTAAAAGTTCGTATGGAAAATTAAATTTTAGAGCGTCCCGTGTAACTGTCTTGCTGAAGTTTGTCTCAAAGGACGGATACCCTTATAACAAACTTTGTTATTTGTTTTTCTGTTTGTTAATATCCAAACTTTGGGCTCCACATTCGTGAATTGGAGATGCGGGAAATATTTTGATGGATAATTAACGAAGTCGTGTTTTGGAGTTGGTAAGTTAGTAATTAGGATGTAAAATTCAACTTCTGTGAATTAAGTTATTGTATTTGTACTTTTAGAATCAACTATTAAACTTAGGTACATTGTATGTATTTGTAAGCTCCGTCAACTGTCAGTGGTAGGTCTCGAATACGAGATTATTAATTCACTTCTTGTTCTTTCATATTATTGGTACGAGTTATACCTAATTAAGTATGATAAAACGTGTGTATTTTCATACTTAATTAGGTATAACTCGTACTAGCCCGACTGTGTGTGTGACTGTGTGTGTGTACACACAGTTACACACACACAGTCGGGCTAGTCCACTTTTAGGTCACTCAGCACGCTATGGAGCGGGCCCGCTCGGATTTTCTTTGAAGGATAAAATCGGGAAAATAACCGGAGTTACCGACATAGCTTGCAGATTAAAAGCTAAAGTGGCAGTGGGCAGGCAATGTTTGTCGAAGGACCGATGGCCGGTGGAGCAGACCAGTCCTGGACTGGAGACCGTGTATCGGCAAGCAAAGTGTAGGACTCTCCCTCCAGCAAGATGGACCGACGACCTCATAAAAGTGGCTGGGACAGACTGGACGAAAGGCGGAGGATAGTGTGTTGTGGCGCAGCATGGGAAAGGCCTATGTCCAGCAGTGAACTGCGATAGACTGAGTTGATTGGACTATGAGATGGATAGAATACTCTTTATTATGTACACCATAAAAATTACAGACATAAATTAGAAATTTTAGATAGGGTGACACAATGGGCGGTCTTATCGCTAAAAGCGATCTTTTACAGACAACCTTTGGATGGATTAAAGCAAGAAGTATGAGAATAGCCTATGCCATGATAGATACATTGCCGATCAGTAGGGCACGGGCCGGACGCACTAAATGATTGTTTGACATGCGGCCAATCGCGCGCGGGACGCGGAATACTACTGCGAACGTTGCTTGTTTGTTGCGAGTGAATTCCGTCCCGAATTCCGCGGTTTTCAGAGCTATAATTATCGCCAACTGTCGAAGTTATTTTAATCTAACCCTGTTTTCACTTCAAATACAGAACTGCTTTAAATTTTTACAGCATAACTTCAGCTCCACAATATTCTAACTTCACTGCAGCTTCAATATTCAAGCTCAACCAAATCCCTAATCTTCCAAGCTCCTTCAAATAATCTCCCACCATCTAACAATAAGATAAACACAACGGTGGAACACAGCACAGCGCTGAGCTCCTAATATTGCATCCGATAGCATTGAATTTGAATATTTAATGCCATCTACCAATATTCTCGAATCGATCTATACATATTTATGAGACATTTCTGTGACGTATACTAGATTGAAATTGCCTTCTACATTTACGTACATTTAAATAGGAATGATGAAGCCTTTAGGAAGGGGTTTATTGTAATCTTCTTCTTCAGTAATAGCAGATAAGTAAAGCAAGTGAAAATAATTTGCAACGTTCTATATTTGAGAGATTACCACAGACTACAGAGTTTACAATACCGTTACTAGTGAAGTACAGCAGCGGTCAGAAGTGGAATCCCAATCGTACAGACGAATAGATTGACGCTTCGGTTTAACTTACGACCTTCTTATAATAAGTCATTTCTATACTATAGACACTCACACTCTCATTCGTTTGCAAATGATTGTATTTCATAAATTCAAGCACTGGAGTATATGGCAAAATAGCTTAGCGGTTATCGTATGTCGGTTTCATGCATAACGAGCCGCGGGTTCGAATCTGACGCGCGGTGATAGTTTTTTTTATGTTTTAAAAATTACTCGAATTATCACGCTATTGACTATAATTCCTTGTTAAGTTGGTCTTGTTCACTAAACTCGTAAAATTTTATGATTATACCCACATAAATAATTATAAGTTAGACGAATGCAGTAAACTTACGACTCATTCACCTAATTCACCGCCACTAAGTATAACGTTGTTGGTTGGTTGTTATTGTCATTGAGAGATAGTGACGTGTGTTAAATCTATTAGCTGTGTTGTGGTTCATTTTGAAAAATGCAACCAAATTTAAATGTTGGAATGAAAGCGAATATTATTGCGCTGCGTTAAAGTGGACTTAATAATACATTTATACCTATATCATAATCTGACGAAACTGAACTGAGTGTGAGTCATATGATTTAATTATTTTATCAAACATTTATCTAATTAAAGTAGGTATAGATGCTGATCTTTGTAGTTATTTTTTTAACTGTTTAATATTTACCTTATGGTCTAATCTAAATACAGGAAAAAATAAATAGTATCAAAGTAAATTTATTTACTTAGATTATTGAATAATAAAATAACATTTTAATAAATAATTTAAAGTGCAATTTCTAATTTCAATAATTATAATTATGTTTGTAGATAGTAGGTAATATTAGTATTTTGTTTAGTAGCCTAACAGTACTCCTTTTTGTTTTAGGGAAATACTGTGAGTCGGTGGGTCACAAAATATGAAGAAGAATAGCCGCCAGTCGAAAGTGAAGTGGAAGACCCCGCCCCTGTAAAGAGGCGCAACGAGACATGGTCAGCGAGTATGAAACAACTGGTTTCATACCGACAAGACGTTTTGCCGACTTATTCGACACGTCGTTACGAACCGTGAACCGTGCACTCCACGCTGAAGATTTGAATCACCGAAAACCAGCTCAAAACAAAAATATAAACACAAGATTTATACAAATATTATAAAGTAGCTGCACCCCGCGGTTTCACCCGCGTAAGTCTCAATCCCGTGGGAATATCGGGATAAAAAAGTATGTGTTAATCTAGGGAATAAACTATATGTTTGCCAAATTTCAACCAAATCCATTCAGCCGTTTTTGTGTGATTGAGAAAAAAACATCCAAACACACAAACTTTCACATTTATAATATTAGTAGGATGATTCAATATTAGGATCCATGCGTCAACGTTTACTTACTAAGTAAACATTTTTATTTCTTACTTTTCTTAATAATAATGGTGTTATACAAAGTATTATTATGTTATAAAAAAATTACAAATTGATTTTAGTAATATAAAAATTATATTGTGTCATATTCATAATATGGACTATTTTAAGGTTTAGTTTCAATCTTCTTTTCGTAATGAAAATGAATACTTAAGCTATAACCTCAATAAGTCCTTTGTTAACTTTGAGGTTTGAGATAGAACGAACTCACTCGCAGTAGAATAAAAGTAGTATTACTGAGTAATTTGTATTGTGACAACGAGTCCGCACTTTTTATATTTACGTGGGTAGATTTGCTAAATTTTTTGCATGTTACCCACACACAGAGTAATTAAAGCACAATATTATTATATTACTAAGATACAATATTTTAGCCTGATTGTCATAGTTCACTGATTAGCTACTTTACTTCAATATATTGTTCTATAGGAGAAAATGAACTGTTTTAACTAGAAGTTAATTTATTTAAACTTCTTGTAATTATATAGAATAAAAAATTGTAATCACTTATTGAACATTTTTATTCTTAACCCCATAATTCAATAACAATAAAGTAATTCTTAAATTATTATTTTCGTTTTAATAAACTAGAATAATAATATAATAATTATTATATTTATATAGTATAATAATAAAAGAACAGAAGAAGATTATTGTTGGAAAGAAAAATAAAATATCATTTCGAGATTGGAACCCAGACCTATATGTCTCACAATCCAATACGTTACGCTATCAGCTATTAGAACTTAATAAATTATAGTGAATATTAGCAATGTTATGAACCTACCAAGGTCACATGTAATTACGTACTCTTGGGTGTGAAAACGACGGTATGTTTTTTGTTTCGTTCGACGCCAGTTTGTGAACACATCACACACACCGTTGCAGGTACCGCACACAGACGTAGGTACGGCCTGTGGGTGTTTGAAGCAATACTAATCCTTAGCGTGGGATTGCAATTCTGGCCGCTTACTGTACATTTAGTAATATTCTATGGTAGTGATGTAGAAGAAAGGTCTTTAATTTATACCTACAACAGGCAGGATATTGCAATATGAATAGTTATGCCGCATGCTGTTGTGAGAAAATTCGCTATGAAACCCCCATTTGGAGATTGTCTTTGCTGCGGCTGACCTGAGTGCGGAATCTGTTTAAAGATTTCCAAGTTGGCCACGGCAATGGTGTCCAGCACGGGTAGCATAACCACCGTAGAAACGGGTTTTGTCGACGGAAGAATAGACAAAATGACAGATAAAATACAATAGACGTAGATATTTAGTAATCTATTCCACTTAACTATTCCTCTAGAGTCATAAAAAACCCTGTATGAATTTGATACGTGTTTCACCTCTCTAAGAGGCATCCTCAGGATGATGATTGACCAGTCGCGAACCCGAACATGACGTGTTGCCACGCTGAACGCAGAGCTCTGCGCCCTGGTGTTCTTACAGGGTTTTTTATGACTCTTGAGGAATAGTTAAGCGGAGTAGTTTAATAAATATATATATAATAATTGTATTTAATAATAGATTTCCGCAAAGTCACGCCAGAATCAATTAACTATCTTATATGACAAATAAAAAATCAGCATCTGTCGTTTTGTCTATTCTCCCGTCGACAAACCCCGTTTCTATGGTGGTCATATCATTTTACACGTTCTGGTGAAAGGCTCTCTGAAGGCTCGATGAAAGAATCAGAAGGTTTGAGCATCTCTCGCCAAAGATTACATAATTATTTCCGAGGAAGTGTTGCCAAACGAATGGACCCATGCACCCAAGAACGACACGGTTGGCGCAGTGGCTGAGCGATGGACTGCCGATCGATCCCCGTTATGTTATGGCGTTATGTGAGTTTCTATGTTTGTAAACGCACCCACGATACAGGAAGAAATTCTTAGTGTGGGGCAACGTTTTTAAAAAAAAAAAAGTGGAGTGGTCTATCTTCTTTTCGAAAACGACAGTCGATTTACAATAAAAAATGTACAAAAACTAAACGAAATGCAAAGTTTTTCTCAGTTCACTCCCATAACTTCAGCCTTCCGGAAACGCAAGCAACGTTAATGTTAGATTAGAAGGAAATGTCTGCCCGATTTTACTAACACAAGGCGACACCTAACTGAATAACTAGTGGATTTTCAACTTACGGTACTAAGCCGAGCGTTTAAAATCCAACAGAGTGCTTTTCATTTAGAATTCACCTAGTGTTAGTGAAAACGGGCATTAGGTGCATAAATACAGAGAGCTTCTAGTTTACAAAAGTAGGTATAGAGCCTATAAATATACCGGTTCACAGGTTTATAGTTTTCTCCACGAGTTTTCTCAGAAGATTCCGTCCCATTGTAAATCATAACTGGGACAAAATTGCGCTAAGATTTGCTGTATTATTGCTCTGTGAATGTAATATCTTTGGTCTTATCTTACTTTTGTTGTGCTTTCGTTTGTTTATTGTTTTAAAGTTCAGCAGGCGTAGCATGGCGTTTTCTATCTCTACGAAGAATAGACATAGCTTTTTCTATACAAAGTGACAGTTCATTTCTTCATTTTTGACATCCACCGTAAAAATCTTTACAATTTGTCATTTTGTCTTTCATTTCTAACGATCTTTGTCTAGGTCTTTTTATATGTAGACTATTTCGGAAGAAAGTTTTCTATCCTTACTGTCAAAATCACACTGACAACCGATAAATCCTATGATAAAACAAAGAATTCTGAGTCGAATTATGTAAAAGAGTGAATTTCGTAAAAAGTGCAGTTGACTCTTTCTATTTTGCTGCCGTCTCGTACTGTCTACTGTCTACAGGAAACGTCATTTTTGTCTACTCTTCCGTCGACAAAACGGTGCTCATGCTATGCCTGCTGGTAAGTAAGTCGACAGCAATGCGGAAGAATTTTCAGATGCCATATTTTAGTTTGTTAATAGTTTTAGTTAGGTAACGATATTAATATTTTAATTTTATTATTGTATGTGTAACTACTTCTGAATTATTTTATATCTTAATAAAAAACGCAATTTAAGTTAGACATGGAAGTTTCAGTTGTTGTAATATCGTCTGAATAGTTTATTTGTATTTTTATAATACTGTTATTTTTTGCGTGATTTAAATAATACATTTTATTTGATTATTTATTTAATACTTTATGCACACAAATGTACAGAGGCGGACTTAATGCCATAGGCATTTTCTACCAGTATGATTTGATTGAGATTATGTCATGGTCATTGTATCATTACGCTTGGAAATCAAAGGCTGTCTCTACTTATACTTTGAAAATATGTCTATTGAGTAACTGCTCATGCAGTGATTAAAAGGTTAGTCAGCAAGATGAGACGCTCTGCTACCACAGAGCGAAGTACCGAGGGAGTGCTGGACGAACACAGGTTACGTCACACTTTAAATACTCTCGAACGAATTCCAACAATTCCTTTTATTTTTCCTTTGTATATTTGTACAACATTTATACAGTATCATGTTATGTAACAAAGGGCGTTCCCGTTAACCTGCAATAGTATAGCGTCCATACAAGCTTAAAAAAATATTACAACTAAACAAAATGAGTTTTTTGTTTTTTTATAGTAAAATATTCACAAAAATTATTAAATTGATACGGAAAAGAAACACTCTGTACACGCACACTTGTCTTTCTACGTTGAAATACAAGTGTGCGTGTACAGAGTGTTTGGTAATACATATTTTTTTTACGCCCATTGTTAGTTAACATTATTGTATATTTTAGTGTTGGATGTATATTATATTTAAGGTTATTTATAGTTTAATACCTATAAAGATTTCAATAAAAATTAAATTCCAAAAATAATTTTAGATAAAGCATAATTCTGACATTGTTTGGGGATAAATACACGTGCACTGTAACATAAGGAAATAAAGCTAATTCAAACGCTCCAAACATCGAGACGAAACACATTGTTTCCAACATTTAGTCACGAAGCAGATACTCGTACGAACGTTACGGGAATTTCCTATACATATTTTAATCCGGGATCTATAGATCCCGGATTAAAATATGTATAGGAATTTCCCGTTGTTGTAAAATCCCGGGATATTGTATACAATATCCCGGGATTTTAACTCCCGTCCTCATTGTTCCAGTATTTAATATTACATTGAACAATTGAGAACTCCCGGTATTTCCCAGCTGTGGGACACGTTCTTGCAAATTGTATATCGTTGGCGAAACGAAAAGGTGTGAATTGTGAAAACGGTTATTGTGTTCAGAGTCTGTAACTTTATGCTTTCAAGTGGATTAGGATTTTTGTGTGTTTTCATTTGGAATTATCATTTTCTTTTGATGGTTTCTTTGTTAGAGTGAACGGGTATTTTACGGACAATTGGGTCATCATCTGCCTAGCCTTTTCCCAACTATGTTGGGATCGGCTTCCAGTCTAACCGGATGCAGCTGAATACCAGTATTTTACATGGAGCGACTGCCTATCTGACCTCCACAACCCAGTAACTGGGTAATACGATACCCCTTGGTTAGACTGGTTGTCAGACTTTCGTGCTTCTGACGACTCGTAACGACTGTCAAAGATCCACAAATGACAGCCGGGACCAACGGCTTAACGTGCTTTCCGAGGCACGGAGGAGTCTCGATATGTGAAAATGGTCACCCATCCACGGACCAACCCCGGCAAGCGTAGCTTAACCTGATGGATCGACCCGAGCGGCTGTTTTTACTTAGCCACGAGCTCCACCATTACGGACAATTGGGTACGACTAGGTTTTTTTTATGGACCTGTTAAAAATAATTGACTTTAATAAACGTGCAATATTTGCGAAACAATTAGAGTGTTCGTTTAACGATACCAACCAATGGTAAAGGTAAATTAATTGTTATGCAAATTGTTATTCTTTTACAGCTGTTGTATAAAATGACTATGACACGGAAAATTTACGTAACGTGTCAATTTTTAAAAAAATCAAATGTCCTTAACGTACAATACAGAATTTTTCTCACAAAATTCATGATATTTGTTGCTGACTTCAAATGAACTGAAACATAATATAGGACGGAGAGGGTAGGTCATATTTTAACTACTGTGGGCGTACTGTGTTGGTTATTGTGCAATAGAAAAACTGTTTACAGTTCAGATGAAATTATAATTTACTATCAAATTAATCACTCTTGTAATTCACACACTGTACGAAACAACTATACGGAACGCGCGACAGTTTCCAAACATGCTCACTTCTCGACAGCCACCGATGAACTCTTTTTAAGGGGTCGAGCGTTATGTTCTAGCCTCTGTCAAACGCCGCTAGGTGGCGCTGGATGGCGTTCCTATTAGTCAACTCAGTAACGTATTTCCGACATATATATTTAGTCGCCTCTTGTGACGATTCTCCCTTCCATGCCAAGACATTTATTACCCCATCCAAGAACCTAACATACGATGTAACAAACTTGCTTACTCCATTGGAAATACTCGAATAAACCATTTACAGTACTATCTGCAAAAACACACGCTTGAAACTTCCCACGACAGAAGGAGAGGCGAGCGTTTGTAAAAATGTAAATTTTATTGCCTAAAAGCGACCGGTGCCGATATAAATATTTGAAGTTAAGCCGAGTGCACACTGGGCATGCGCTATTTGGATTTTACATAGGTTTCACACCGGAGTGAGAATCTCTCAAAACGGTGTACGAAAACATTGTGAGGAAACCGACAAGTCCTAGAACCAAAAATTCGAAGACATGTGACATCTACCAACCCGCACTGGGCCCGCGTGGTGGAATACAGCCCACTTCCTCTTGAAGAGACGAAGCCTGTGTGAAAATTATCGGCTAATTATGAAGTGGGTTTTTAATTCCGATATTTTTTTTTTCGACACTCTGTCCTGCTTTTAAGCGGTCTCTCCCCATTTCACCTTTTATAAACCTTTTATAAAGATTCATCTGAACTTAGGCATGGAAATTAAAATTCATGATTCAGCAAAATAAACGGCCTTCAGCTACAATTTTCTTTCGACAATAGCTCAACTTAATTTTTTCAGTAAAAAATTTCTAAGTCCATTTTGGGATAGTTCACAAACACCTATCTCTTCTCCCGTTTACAATTTCATTACCACATGAATAAAGACTACTAAAACATTAACAAGATAAAATCAATTGTACTGATGAGCTACACGTCCCTGCCAATCCGTACAACTATGAATATTCCCCTGGGTTTTAAGTGCAGCTGACACTAACTTTTGTGATTGGACCATCGTTCGCTCTCCTGGGAGCAGTCGGGACAAGCTATAGTTTCAATATACGCGCATGATTGTGTGTATATGTTTACAGGTAAGTAAGGTTAGTTGGCATAATGTCAAAAGGTTTTTTTGGATTAGTGATGAACGAATTTCTTAATCCTTTTTTGGTTTCCTGCTGGCATCGACCAGGAGAGGGTTGAAAAGCCTTTCTGCTTTGTGGACTGAAGGTGGACCGCCTAAAAGTGCAGTCTGCTGTGCCAAGGTTGCTGATGAGGCTGAGTGTGA
The DNA here is from genome assembly GCA_947363905.1 of Lithophane semibrunnea. Classification (NCBI taxonomy): domain Eukaryota; kingdom Metazoa; phylum Arthropoda; class Insecta; order Lepidoptera; family Noctuidae; genus Lithophane; species Lithophane semibrunnea. Next base: position 3,265,730 of record OX376205.1, read on the forward strand.
TAACCAGGAATGCGCGTTCGCTGCATACTGGTCAGGATGCTGGCTGAAGCCATGGGTGCTGGCTGACTGTGTGACTCGCCTCACGAAAGCTTGCGGGAGTGATGATGATGACGTCACGCCGGAGTAGTTACACGAAGGCTACGCTGAAGTTCGTACTCAGGGTCATCAATTTAGAGGTATAAGGAACAGGGTGTAAAGTTCACTAGAAACGAGAGGATCCTCCGACCAGCCGGGTATCGTGTCTGGCGCCCCAACTGCCCGACGATTGCGCGGTAAAATCAGAGTGAGTGAGTAGAGACTACAACGATCTTTTGGCGCTAAAATGACATTGACTGGAGGGCGCTGTTGGTGAACATTTTTGTGAAATTGTCACTGTCATTAGCTATTAACCAAACCAGATTGCGGCGTCAGTACGGAATTTGGCCACGCGCCAAAAGAACCTTTTAGTCCTGACTAATATTATAATAATGCGAAAGTGAATTTGTTTCTTTGTTTGCTTGTTACGGTGTCACGCTAAAACGGATTTACGGATTTGATTTGGCACAGGGGTAGACCATAACCTAAAATAGGACATAGGATACTTTTTATCCCGATATTCCCAAGGGATTGAGACTTACGCGGGAGTAACCGCTGAGCGCAGCTAGTTAACTATTTACAAAAAAAATGACGAAAAAATGAAGTAAATAATATTGTATAGTTTTAAGCTTGTAGCAGGGATTCTCATACCTTTAAGGCAGTGTTAGGTTAAATGTGTAGATTAGTGTACTAATATTGTTACTAACTTTCTGAGTCCCTTACTTGTTAATTAAATACAAATAAAAAAAAAAAATATACGAATATTTGTATAATATTTTAAATATTTGTATAATATTTTATTACGAATATGTCTTGCCACACGAACAAAACGAGATTACAGCAATTCGTTCCGCAATATATTTTTATCAGTGATTTCGAAATTTCTATCCATCACAAATTTCAAATTACCTTCTGAACCAATAAAACTATTTATTTTCAAATCATTTTCTCACCATGCGTTGTATTGTACTGCTATATACATTTTGTTTAAATTTTCGATTTCTTGAATTGGTGCCTACTGGCTCTTCAGAAGTAAGAAGGATAATAGGAGGACAAGATGCTGACGAAGATAAATACCAATATATCGTAAGACTACAATATCAAATTTTATTTGATAAAGACAGTTTTATACACATACTCAAGCAGATGCACTCGTGTACGGCTGCAGTTTTAACTCCTACTTGGTCACTGACAGCTGCCCACTGTTTTCTAGAAGAAAAGTCAAGCGATCTCGAAAAAGAAAACATATCAATAAGACCAGTTGTAATACACGGACCTAAGGAAAGACAAACCACTTGTAAAGTGATACATACTATCAAACACCCTGCTTACAAATTAAGAATGTTGGACTTATCTAATGACATCGCTTTAATTCGACATGAACCAATCGAACTGAAGGAGTACGCGCGCGTGAGCGGATTGGATTACGTATCTATGGTTGGTCAAGAAGTCACTTTGACCGGTTACGGTATAACTAATACTACCATCAAGTCCGGAATCGGAAAACCGACATTAATTGAAGTCGCAAGTGATGCTACTACACTGGGGATGCCTTTACAATTTTTAGATGCTGTCGTCGTGCAATGCGATAAGGACTTAATATCTGTAAAGGGAGGGATGTGTATCGCAAGACCATGTAGTAAGGTGTCTGGTTTATGTCCGGGAGACTCCGGAGGGCCGTTGCTCCACCAATCAGGTGTAGTTGGCGTCAACTCTATCGGCTCGAAACAAATTGAATCATTCTGCTTTCTGAAACCACACCCAGCTTTTTATGATCCTGCAGGTATTACACCAACTAGCCCATACATCGATTGGATAAGTAGTACCATTAAAAATGATGTTCTAGGACGCAAAAGACGTAATGTATGAGCATCCGAAAACAGGAAAATGAAGAAGAAACTGATAAAAGGGATGGGAAAGAACGCAGTCGACGCAACGATTGTTGCATTACTCAAGTCACAAATTATCATAAAAGATATAATTTGTTGGAAAGATGTGTCTATAAAGGCTACTTCAGATGACCGTGATGATGGCCCCGTGGAAACTCTAAGCCAGGCTCAATAGTCGATGTCCTAGAATCAAAAGTTAGAAGACATGACATGTGACATCCATCAACCCACTGGCACCGCGTGGTGGAACCACTTCGTCTGACGGAGAGGAGGCCTGTGTCCCAACTGTGGGAACATAACAGGCTGAAAATGCTATGCTTTATGTTATTCACATCCTGACTATTATTTAGGTACCATCACTACCAATCTCACTGATAGATTCTTACGTTCATTTCTAGATTTACCTATTTACTGTAGGTACTTCTGTTTTTCATGAGGATCGTACAAAGTACCGTACAACAACTGAATACAAAAAATAATGTTATCATCATGCGTTTTATTGGTTTTAGGGTTCCGTACCTTGGAAAAACGGAACCCTTATAGGATCACTCGTGTGTCTGTCTGTCACAGCCAATTTGCTCCGAATATAATGGACCGATTAAGTTGAGATTTGGTTCACATACTTAATTATTATTTTCTGTGAACGAAACACGGAAATTTTACCTAAAAATGAAGAATAAATGAATTTTGAATAAGGGGGTCAAGTTTGCGGGGCAAATAAGAAAAATGTTTTGTAAACTGTACCGTGTGAGATATCAAATGCGAGAATTTCAATTTTTTTTTTTATAATTATAAAATAAATACTTTTAAGGATATTTGAAAAAATAGATGAAAATTGACCATTACCCCCACCCTTATTTATTTATTTAATTACAACGGTTATGTTACAACCAATTACCCTTATCTTCGATCCTACTAGGCCTAAAATTTTGATAAAAATACAAACTACATAATTATAAACTTCACCTTGAAATAAACAGATTTAAAACGTTCTGCAGTTTTATTAGGCACTTGCCAATAAATAATTTGCAACAAATCCATAAAAGTATGAAATACTTAAATTCAATTTGGTTGCGAAATAGATAGATAGATAGATAGATAGATAAAACGTTTATTTGGTGCACACAAAAGACAGCACAACATACAAAAACACGGTTAAATTATAACTAATTAGGTACATTAATAAAAAAGCTGGGTGCCAATATACAAAAAAAAAAAATTGAAACATTAAAAGATAACTAGACACGGTGATGACAATATTGTCTTTGACACACTTTAAAAAAAAAAAAAACGAAACATACAAAGTGCGGTGTGCGTCTCAACGTTGCACCAAATGGGAGTCCAACTCAGCATGTGTCAGGCGAATATACCTGACGCTGATATTCTGCTGGATCCCTGCAGTGACATACGGACGTCGAGCAGATCTAAGAAACTAAGAATTATGTGAAAAGTGGAATGTACGGAGCAAAATTACGTAAGTACCCGCAATTTAAATATTCTATTATACAGTATAGTTTTGCATTAGGAAACGTTGTCGTTGATGATGAATATCTATTTATTACCTTGATTATTTAGATATATAAATGTATAGCGTATAAATTAATAATCATATAGTGGCGTAGGATAATAAGCATAATAATTATAGTGGCGTAGGAGTAAATAAAATAATTGATTTGACTGGATTATAAAGTGGTTTCAATAAATAAATATAGGTAAATAAGGATATGTATTATAACTGTTACCTAACAATAGATCCACAATTTAGTGAATCATTAATATTCCCTTTGTTCTCAGGTTTGTGACCACGAGTTGCACTAAAAAAGAAAAATGACTCGGTAAGAACACGACAGCCAGTTATATTATGGACGTGTTCGAAACAGTCACACCCAGTTTTTTCTGCGAGTCGATAAGAAACTGCCGCAGTTTAATTCTGAAGGTGCCAAGACATTTAAGATTCCTTAACGGCGGGGGGATATTGTTCCAGCATTTGGATGCGGCGTATCTAAAACTTCCCCTGAAGGCAGCTGTCTTGTGCGATTGAGTGGAGAGTTGCTGCGAGCACTGTCTACTTGAGCATTCTCTTCTACCAGCGATCCAGCTCAGTTTATTGTACAGGTAGGACGGCTGCTTGTACTTTATTACTCCAAATAGCAGGCATGCTAAGTGCAACTTACGACGTGATTTCATCTTGAGGATCGAGTGTTTATTTAAATATGGCGTTACGTGAGTTCTTGGTGGGATTGAGAAGCAGAATCGAGCGCAGGCGTTCTGCACCCTCTGGATCAGTCGATCAGTTCTGGCCAGTAGTCGAGGGCCTATAACTGCGTCCGCATAGTTTAGGTTAGATAACACGAGTGACTCAACCAGCTGGATTCGCAGCTCCTCTGATAGATAAGGCCTTATTTTATAAAGGACCTTCAGCCGGTAAAAACAAGTGCGCACTGACTCTGCCACATGCGCTTCGTATCTTAACCCAGCGTCCATGTTCAGACCCAGATTACGTGCCTCACTGGCTCGACCTACCGACTCACCCAACAGGGTAACGTTGACTGTTGCTGGCACCGCACTGATTTGACACTTGGTTCCAAGCAGCATATACTTAGTTTTAGTCGGGTTAAGTACCAAACCATTGTTTTCAGCCCAATGTGCTATCCTGTCAAGATCATCGTTAAGGTCCTTTAATGCGTTGTCATAGTCACTTGGCTTAAAAGAGATGTAAACTTGTACGTCATCCGCATAAATGTGGTACCTACACCGAGTTAGGGAATTTATTATATCCGCACAGTACAAAATGAAGATGATGGGGCCCAGTATTGATCCTTGCGGAACTCCCCTATAAACGGAAGTAAGTGACGAAACAAGGGCAGAGCCATCGCTTAATTTTATTTCCACGCGCTGCCGACGGTTGGTGAGATAACTCTGGAACCAGTTTATCGTGTTACGATCAAACCCATAATAGTGTAGCTTTGACAGAAATAAATCTATATTAATACAGTCAAAAGCTCGTGAAAAGTCAAGTAGAACGAGAAGTGTGCACAGGCCCTTATCCTGTGCTGACAAAATGTTATCTGTTACGTCTAAAAGAGCCGTAGAAGTACCACGTCGTTTACGAAAGCCCGACTGTAGCTCAGGTAGAATATGTTTGTCTTCCAGATATTTTGACAGCTGCTGACATACAGCCTTTTCAGCAATTTTGGATAGGCAAGGCAGAATACTAATGGGCCTAAGATCTTTTAAGTCAGTCGGATTGGATTTTTTAGGTAATGGCCTAACAATTGCGACTTTCCAGATGTCAGGGAATGTTGCTGAAACGATTGAGCTGTTCACAGTGTCAGTGATGGCCTTCAGTGTATGTGGGAGTGTAAGCAAAAGCATATTCAGGGTCACCTTATCACAACCTTCAGCGTTAGATTTAAGCTGGCGGAAGTATCGTAAAATTTGATCAGGAGTTACTGGTTGTAATGCGAATGCGAAGCTATCATCGCCATAACTATGAGACTCAAAGAAAGTGCGTTGTGATGTATTGCAGACGGGGTTACCAGGAACACTCAAAAAGTGATTATTTATTTGGTTTGGATCTCTGAAGTTAGTAGGAAGGTCATCAATTTCTTTTTTTGGTAATACAGTGTTTTTTAAATTTTTCCATAATGTTTTAGGATCTTTGATTTTGTTATTTATATTGAAATTAAAGAATGCAACTTTTTCCCTAAATAATGAAATTGCCACCAGAGATTTTAGCTGCTTGTAGTATGCCTTTTTGGAATCGGATTTCGTTTTACTTTTACGGTACCTAGTCAGAGCGTCATCTCGTAAGTGCATCATTAATTTAATTGTCTCTGTTATCCAGGGATAGGACGGTTCCTTAATTAAACATTTCTTGACTGGAGCGTGCACATCAAAAATTTTTAAAATGTTTCTATTTAATTCCTCAACCATGTCATTCACATTAAGTAGGCCACAAATGTTGTCCCAGTGTATGTGCGATAAGTCACTATCTAATATTTCCCTATTTATTTGTTTAATGGGTCTGTACGTTATTGAATGGGGTTTATATTTGCTACGCCTAATATTAAATTCGCACACAACAAGTGAGTGACCATTTATTGAGCCATAGGGCTCAACTGATACCCCTTTGTGGTTGAGATTAGTACAGACTAGGTCAATCAATGTTTCGCTATGGTCTGTAAAATGGGTGGGCGAACTTACCAGTTGTTTTAGACTCAGGCTATTCAAGAACTCACAAACTTTCTTAGTTTGCCCGTTAGCACTCATTAAGTTCACATTGAAATCGCCGAGTAGTATGTAGTGATCACATTTTACTAAGGAGCTAATGGAGTCGGTTATGGCGTCGAGAAAGAGGTCCAAGTCTAAGCGTGGGGGACGATACGCTGTACCTATAGCAATTTTATTTCCATTTAGTGTAAGGGTAATCCACATTTGTTCGATACTGCCGTATCTAGGGTCAGTTGGAGTGGACCAGGTACGAACGGTTAGGCCGCGTTTAAGGTAAAAACCCACTCCCCCCCCCCGACCCCCGTGTACAGTCAGCGGACGCGGCGCGTGGCGCAGGCTGTAACCCGGCACCGTGGGCGCTCGCCCCTCTTCACCCGGTCGCAGCCAAGTCTCGTTAACTGCCAACACATCGAAAGAATGTCTTTCCGCTGCCGCGATAAAATCATCGTGATTAGTGCCAAGAGAGCCTACGTTTAGCAAACCAACTTTAAGGTATTTTTCAAGCATAATCAAATATACAATAAACCCAAGAAGCACTGTCGCAGAAATAAAATATTGACGTTTTCGCTTTTGTTAGGGAGATAAAATACGATAGTAATGAGTAATGGAAATATTGCAAATAAGTATTATAATCAACAACGAATCGAGATTTATAATAATAATTATAAACAAAGCCAAAAAATGAAATAATAAAAACAACATTGTATAGATTAAAAAATAAATAAAAAAATAGATAGACATAAGTTGTTGTAAATAATAATTTTAAATAAATAATTGTAAATAAAAATTGTATAATGGAAATTGTAAATAAAGATTGCACGTAAGCCACTGTAAACAATAATTGTATAATATAAGTCCTTCGAAATAATAATTGAAAATTCATAATAGGCATTGTCATCAAATTACATGAAAACACTACTAATTTGCTGTAAGCTGACAGTAATTGATAAAATAGCTTATCTGTCCGCAAATGACCAAAATAATCTACATTCTTTGAATATATGTTGCGTAGTGTTGGCCAATGTCGTTGAGAGCAAAAACGACTCCCACTCGGTACCACAGGAAACACACACCGCCCTGTGACATCACATAATAATTCAAAGAAAAAAATATACAAAAACCCTCCATGTGCAAAACAAAACAAAATAAAATAAAATAATACAGAGATCAAACTGTTAACATCCACAGGAGCAATAGGCAGCCGAGACCGAGAACCGACCTTTAGCCAAAAATCCTACAAATATCGTCCTCACACCTAATTCGTTCTGCTTTTTGGAGATCTTCTCTGCGAGCCAAGATTCTCCCTTCCCTTGTCCATACGTACTTCCATTTGTGCTGAATCCCTGCCTGACGGGCGTGATAAAATAACAGGCGGTTTGTACGAGTCAGACGTTCGTTGACATAAACTCGGTGCGGCGACCCAGTGATATTAAGGTCATCTGTACTCAAACCGCGACGAACCCGGGCAGCGCGCAGTAGTGAGTCACGCGTGGCGCGCCTTGCGAAGCGCACGGATATACACCGCGGCCGCTGCGCCGCGGGGTCGGCAGAGATGGCGCCGTCAGAAGTTTCCACTCGATTACGGCGCGCAGACCCGACTCGCTCAGCATGAACCACGTCCCTCTCATCAACGACGACGCCAAGCTTTATGGCAAGAACCTTAACAAGGTGGAGGGCACTCTCGTCCTTGCTCTCCGGAATTCCGGTCACCTCGATGTCGTTGAGTAGGAGTTCCTGGTCGCGCTCATTCAACTGGCATTTCAGTTCAGCTATGGTGTTTTCTAGTGGATTCCTGTCCGGCTGTACTTTTTGCTCCAGCTTGTGTTCGAGGGCGCCTACCCGTGCTTCTAGGCTATCCATCCGCTCATCAGAGGTCTTTAGGGAATCCTTTAGTTGAGCCATTTCCGTGCGCAACTGATGAAATTCCTGATGCATCAGGCGAAACTCGGCCCGCAGCTCCTCCTTGAATAACCGCAGCTCATCCGCCAAGTCGGGAGAGAAATTAGAGGTAGCGTCCAGTGTAGTCCTGTTCAATGAACTGTCCGTATCCATGAGCTCCTCGGGGCTACTATGCTCCACTGCGTGGGCAGGATCCGCCCTACCTCGAACTGGTGTCTCCGTCTTGTTGTCTCGGACCAGATTTTTCTTGCACTCAGGGCAGCGCCAGGTGTGTGCAATATTACCCGAACTAGGCAAACCGACGCACGCTCGATGGTAAAAGATATTGCATTGGGTGCATTTAGCGGCCTCTATCGTCGATAAGAATTTGGCGCAACCGCCGCACTTCGCTGCAGGCATGGTCTGCTTCGTTCGTAACGTAAAGTTACACAGCTTATTGATCCCACTTAGTCGTTCCGCACGGTGTCAATAGATGGCGCTGTTACGAACATATGCAAATTACGGTTTGATGGGAGTTTAATGGTTTGTTAACACCATGCAACGACACTGGGGTGAACAGAGTTATAGCACGCTCCCTGGCAGCACTTCATAGCTAGTTTTTTTAGTATATTCACTAAAGTAGTTTAATAGTTTTATTATTAAGGGTAGATTTTGGTCACTTGTGTATAGATTTATGTTTTCACAATAATTACTATTCATACACTGCACTTGCGCACTAGATAACGTTTCGTGTCTTGAGTTATTGTAAATAGAAACTTTCTGTATTATAATTGTTCTTATTTAATGGGTTGTTTTATTTAAAACACTGTAACAACAGCAAGGAGTACTGACCAACTCGACGTCCGTGACGTCACCTCGACGTCCGTGACGTCACAAATAATAACACCATCATCTCGTTTCAGTAATCTTGCTCTGTAAAAATCTTGCTTTCAATAATCATTCGAAGGGCTTTGAATCCGTTGATGATAGTAATTCTTAATTCTAAATTAAGATACTACGACTTATTGTGGTCGTCCTAAAGTTATCTCTAGTTCGTTTTTTTTAGGTGAAAAAACACATTCAGGATGTTAGGGTAAACACCGTTGTCCTTGAAACCAGTGGTTTGGTTTCATTTATAATATGTAGAACGTAAAATCAATGGAATACTACAACTTTTTTTTTTTAAAGAAAATCTACCTTTTACTACAAGAGTATTTCACCATACGCGCAGGCAGGGGGCGTGAGACGTGTCCTGACCAGCCGCGAGTGCGACCCCTACTGCGTATTTATAAATGGGTTGTGTAGGAGGGGCGGCGACCTCGGGCGCATATCCATGATTCTGCGGACGGTGTCGGATAGAAACTTTAAAAAATCTTTTAATGAAATTATGTTTTTTTTTGTTGTGACTAGGTCATTTATTTTTATATTTAAGTCAACTACCCATGGTTAAAGTGACAACGGTGTTTTCCCTTACACCATGTACTTATGAGGTGATTTTAATAAAACATGTTTGTGAAACACCCCTTCTTAAAAAATGGAAATACACACCTACTACGTATCGAATTCCGATAAAACTAGTTAATTGATTCAGGCGTGACTGCGGAAATCCATTATAAAATACAATAGACGCTGATATATTTAGTAACCTATTCCGCTTGACTATTCTTCAAGAGTCATAAAAACCCTGTAAGAAATCGAAACGTATTTCACCTCTCAACGAGGCATCTTCAGGATGACGATTGACCAATTGCAAACCAGAACGCGACGTGTTACCACACCGAGCGCTGGACGCAGAGTGAATCAAATCGCCCAACACCCCCACTTATATAGGATTGCTGCTCGGCGCTGATTGGCTAAAATAAGCGGAATAGGTTACTAAATATATCTGCGTCTATTGTATCTTTTAACCTCTAACATCTCCGTACTGAAGCGTCTGAGCAATCTTGTACCTTGCCCTGAGCATGACCTGCACCACAAGATGTTCCTCTTAATCCCCAACCATCTTCAAAGCTGTTGAGCTGTTGTTGTTTTTATTGCTTGTTGTCGAGTTGTTGTTGCTGCTGTTGTTGTTGTTGCTGTAGAATGCTCCCGTGTGTCCCGTCAATTAATAACCTGAGAGTCTTAAAATTTTGAGTCAATAGGTTAATTACTACAGGGTAACGTGAAATGTGAACCTAAAAATATAAAAATAACTGTCAATAGTGGAAAAAGCTATATAAATGGAACAAGTTGAACTTAATTTCGGTTCGCCGTAAGTTCAGTAGTTCAGTACAAAAGCAAGGAATCGGGTCAAGTAGTGCTTAATATTTTATTCCACTGCTACTGCTTACGAGTTGAATACTTCATTGCAATGGATGTTGTTTAGCTGCGAATGCAAGTGCTTTTACTTTGTTTGAATTCATTATTTTTATTTGCGTTTCAGAGTTTTTCTTTATTATTTATGCTAATGGCGAATGAGGGTTGCCTCAGACTATCAGCTGGTATTTTCTGTAGAAATCTCACCGTAACAACTTAGGTGAAGTGAGCTATCAATAATGTCGATCCCTAGCATCAGGTGGATTTAAAATGCTGGCGTGTCTGGCATCCGTCTTACCATCAACACTTACACTAGGCTAAGATTCATCCAGTAAGCATCCATACCAGTTTGTTTCCAGAAAGTCTTAAAATCCTTCTGGTCGTGGCTCTTGGCTATCAAATCGATAAGTCCGAAACTGCGGGAATGTCCGAAATTGCGGTAAAGTCCGAAACTTCGGGAAAGTCCGAAGGGGATACGGGGCCCTTGGCAACAGGCAACTGCCAAGGAACGGAAGGCAACGGAAGGAACACGGGTGGGTTTTAGTCAGTACCTAAAAGTCTGACACACCCTAATGTGAAGATTTCCCAACATAAAAATAAAAAGTTACTTGCGATTTATAATTTTGTCAAATTTTTTTTTACTGTTTCTTGAACTGATTCCTTCACTGTTTAATTGCAATACAAATGGAGTCATCTGAAGGCGTTCCACAGGATTTCCATATCTGAAAGGGCCTCGCGCGCTTTTAACGTACCTACTTATGTATTCCACCCTATTACATACTTGCCCCTCCCAACCCCCCCAGACTAGTACCTTAGCACGGCGGCTTCCTGTAGTGTTCTGATAGTTTTTTAGTAGTCTATAACTGACATCAGTACACATGGTATCACAGCATTCACTGAGTCCGGAGCGAAAGTTTATGCTTCTTAAAACTGTACATATGTGTTGGTAGGTATTAATTTGTTTAACATTTCACTCTCCCCAGTGTATTGTTACCCGACTACGGCGAAGAAAAAAAGAGGGTTATGATTTTGCCCGGTATGTATGTATGTTCATCTGTTCCCTCCTATCTTCTAAACCACTAATCACAATTTGACAAATGACGTATCGTGGGAAGCGTCTTGATCGTCCGCTGGTTATAGGCTATGTGAAGTCACATTAAATTAAAAATGGCGCCCTCTAGAGATCGGATTTTTACTTTGTCTGTCTGTGGTGTCTTGTTTATACCTTTTTAGTCGTAGTTGAGTTTTAGTTTTTATTACTTTCATTTTTGTTGGTAATATTGGAGGCTGTATAGCACAAAACAGACACCTTTAGGTTGCACTTTATTTTCAAAGGAAAATGATCGGACCAGTAGATACACATCATGACAAATCGTGACATCACTTACCGACTGCCACGCAGCTTTATTAACTAAGCAATGGTCCGGCCAGCGCCTCAAACCATTTGCATCGCTTATAAATGTATAAACCAACCCGCACTGGGCCCGCGTGGTGGATTACGGCCCGCTCCCTCTCACAGAGAGGAGGCCTGTGTCCCAGCAGTGGGAACATTATAGGCTGATTATGGATTTATGGATAAATGTACAGCTGTACAGCCTGTACAACTGCCTTGACCAAGTGTAGCTACATCGGCGCATACCCATTCTTGTCCTAGACAAAAAATTTGCTATTCCTTACAAATTAATTCACCGGGGTGAGCATTAAAGTCACCTAGGTGTAGTTAGCGTCAGCAAAAGCATTTTGGAACATGGTTTATCACTCTGCCGTCTGAAACCACAACCAGCTTTCTATGATCATTTACTTGTTACACCAACTAGCCCACACATCCATTGGATAAACGTAGGTCCATTATAAATGAAGGAAACAGGAATATAGGAAAATAAGAAGAAACTGATAACAGGGATGAGGACGCAGCAGACGCAACGGTTTTTACCGACTTCAAAAAAGGAGGAGGTACTACGTTCGGATGTTTTTTTTTTTTTTTTTTTATGTATGTTCACCGATTACTCCGCCGTTTTTGAACCTTCAAAATTATTTTTTAGTTCGAAAGGGTATACGAGACGGTCCCTTATAATTTTATTAAGTTTGCTTGCGTAGTTTTTGAGCTAGCTTCAATGTTTCGTATTTTTCCCACAGTCTATGTAGACGATATAATTATTAGACTCCTTCACTGTTATTTACATAGCAGGTAGTAACTTGTGTGGGGTAGGTACCAAAACTTTTTACTAAAAAAAACAACCGACTTAAAAAAAAACTGACAAAAGTGAAAAATAACTTTAATTTCGGAAGTCGGTGGCAAAAAACGAAAATTAAAAAAAAGCAAAGACACCGACTTCCGAAATTAAAGTTATTTTTCACTTTTTTTAGTGTTTTTTTTTAAATTGAATGGGCACTATAGAGTCCAAATAATCGATATGAGCAAAAGATATAATTTGTTGGAAAGATGTGTTTATAAAGGTTACTTCAGATGACACACATAGGAACAAGCCGCGGTTTTAAGCGATGTGATGACTTCGTAATCGCTCATTCGCACTCTTACAGGCAATACATCATCATCTGCCTAGCCTTTTCCCAACTATATTGTCGGCTTCCAGTCTAACCGGATGCAGCTGAATACCAGTATTTTACATGGAGCGACTGCCTATCTGACCTCCACAACCCAGTAACTGGGTAATACGATACCTCTTGGTAAGACTGCAATACATTGACACACACATCACATCACATACATCTTACAGGCAATACATTGACAATATTTCGATGTTTTATTCATATTGGGCAACAATTTATTATAATATGAACTTAAAATCCACAATTTCATTAAGAAATAAGATACTCAAACAAGTTTACTTGACCCCGGCTCCAAAGCTCCTCTGAGGCACAACAACAATTCAACATCACAAATAGCTCAACTCAAGTTTCTAGTAGCCACGACAGAAAACAGAAATACTGTGGTCTTAGAAAATGAAGAACGACAAACAACGAATGGCTGCATATGGCACTTTTTTTAGGTATCAACAACGTTGGGCTTGGCTGCCAGTCTAACTATGATCGATTTATAAGGATGTAGGTAGATACCATGGAGCGACTACCTATCTGAACTCCACAACCCAGTTACTAGGTAAAACGATACCTCTTGGTAAGACTGGGTGCGACTTTTGAGCTTCTGACTACCCTTAGCCTAAATAAGTCTAATAACGGCCGGGGCTTAACTTGCTTTCTGAGCCACGGAGGGCTCTTGATACGTAATGAATGCTCACCCATCGAAGATCTGAACGTGGTAAGCTAGCTTAACTTATGATCGATCCGTGCGGCTGTGCGTTTTCTATATTTTATACTGTACTAATATTAAAAAGGGGAATGATTTTATTGTTTGTTTGTACCGAATAGGCTCCGAAACTATTGGACCGACTTGAACCATCTTCAAGAAAATTGCATTATTGATAAACGATTCAAAATTCAAATTTATTTTTATTTATCGTTACCATTCTATAGTACGACTTTACTTTTTGACTTGATTTGACTTATGAATTTGGTAACAGCAGCTCTATATTATTATATACCGTCTCAATGAGGTCGGTCAAGTTCGGAAAACGATGTTAGCCGATCCCCAATATTCTATCCTATACCTTTTGGCTGCGACGAATAATGCTGACCCGAGCATGTGCGCTTCTGTGTAACACCACCCAAATTCCGGTCCATGTGCACTTACATCACTGTCCAGAAAACGTGCCTCCTTATGCATCGTTAATCTTGTTTATTATACTATTTATTATAGCCGAACACCAGACTACACTGCCAGGGGAACCAGGGAACGCGGGGAACCAGGGGGGGCAGAGGGAGGCAAAGGAATTTTTAAAATTACCAACGCTATCAACAGTGATTTAGATGTGAAACTTCTACCTGTTACATTAATTTAAGTTTGTTATGAAGATTTAGGGAGATACATTTTGAAATGAGATGAGGTTGTCTTTTATGGAGATAAGTAGTGTCGCGTGTAAAGTGAAGATTTGTTGCGTTTTTTTCTTCTGTGCTGTGGGAATGAATACTAGCATTTTAGAAGCAGAAATGGTGGGTCATAAACAACGTGTTGTACAAATAATACGAAAATCCTAGAACACGTGTTCCAAAAATATTGGGTCCCCACCTATTAAATTGGCTTTTTTTTTCTCACAAATAGAGAACCTCGTCACTTCTATGATTTAAAATATTCATCAATTGCTTGGTATTATATTGAACAATGACCATCATAGACAACTACCAATAGTAAAAAAACCTTATTACTTATAGTTTTCTAAACATAAAAAATACCTTAAAAAATGACTCCTCATTTTGTTAGCAGAAATGACCACTATTTTTTTTTAACTTAGCCAAAACTTATTTTTATAATTTAATCTAAGTGGCATATTACGTTATCTTAGTTTAAACATTAGTGTATAAAAGTTTTAAAACAGTAGTGTTCATGGTTGTTATATAAATTAAGAAAATGTTAGTATGAAAAATGCAACTTCTTTAAAATTCCCCATACAAAACGCTGATTTATAGGTGGGGGGGACCTAATACATAGTTTCGAAGATAACATAACTTCCCTCACTCTAATCATGTGTTTGGAAAGAAGAACGGATTTTATCATTGCACTAGCAGCGCCCCGCGGTTTCACCCGCATAAGTCCCGATCCCGTGAGAATATCCGGATAAAAAGTATCCTATGTGTTAATCCAGGTTATAAACTATCTGTGGGCCAATTTCATCCAAATCGGTTCAGTAGTTTTTGTGTGAAAGAGTAACAAACATCCATCCATCCATTCATCCATACTTACAAAGTTTCGCGTTTATAATATTAGTTAGATTAGAAGTTAGATGCAATCTCCATTTAAGTTCTTTGGATAAATGACAGACATTTACAACCCACTCTATTTAATCCCAGCCATGAACCGAGTTATTCCTGTCATGTCTAACAAAATAAAGGCCTGCTAGTATTCCCCATCGGAAGTAGTAAGGCGACACATAGAAATGGCTGACATTACTACACTGAATGGCGGGAAACTGGTTTCTTTGCGCCATCTTGTTTTCTCTGATTAATTTTGTTAGTTGTCCCAAGAGGTTCTGATACATGCCTTGCGTTTGTTTTTATTTTGCTTGCATGGTTTTTCTTTGGTCGCTTGAATATAATGGTATGATTTTGGGTAGATTTGCAGTGGTTTAGTATGGAAGAAAATGGTAGTGAATACGTTTAACTAGATTGACCTGTACAAGATTGGGAGAGAACAGGAAAAACAGTAAATAAAAAGTCTATGCCCTGCAGTTTGATGGGAAATGCTGTCAGTGATGATAAAGATACTCAGACCTGACCAAAATCACTGAAATAGCTTGATAGATATATGTTCGTTTCTTTTCTTTATGAACTTGTAGAGGTGTGAGGAACAGGGTTTAAAGTTCACTCGTTCTCTATAGAAAAGGGAGATTCTCGATTGATGTTGGAATCTTGTATATATATGAGGGACAGCCCTCCGCAGACTGATGGGATGAATTCAGCATATTATACTAAGACGATTGGTACATAAAATTATTTCAGGAACGTTATGGGAATCCAATAAATCTGATTTGCATTATTACCTCACGCGCAATGTATCGTTACCGTGGCAAAACCCGCGTAGCCGCACTCCCCGTGTCGGGGGGGGGCGCGCTCGAGTATTTTAACATCCATTGCTGGTTTTTTTTATTTTAGCTGTTTTATTTACATAAATGGAGTTCTGCGTACAGAGAATGTAATTTTACATTGAAATAAAGGAATAGTAGCTGAAAAAACAATAAAAAAATGAAAACTTTCCTGGGAAAATTTCCGGTGGAATATGATTCAAAATAAAGAGCTGAATGCCCCCCGTTAATTTGCGGAGGGCTGTCCCTTACACCCTGTATATGTTGATCGCGCGGTAACCTCTAATGGACTTTGTGTGACGTCATAATTTTTGTGCGACCTGACTCTTTGATACGTAGTTCACATGGGGCGATGTAAATGACGCCACAAACTAAAGCCTTTGCCCGACAGCTGCAGGCTGATAATGTTACGATCACACTAAACCTCCAAAAAGACAAATCCTTTATTAAATGAAAAACTCCATAATCTATAAATAATATAGCTGAAGATTTTGTTTGTTTGATCGCGATAATCTCTGGAATTTGAAAAATTCTTTTCGCATTTGGTAGCCCAATTCTTGAGGAAGGCTATAGGCTAACATTAGGTACACTAAGACTTTTAGGAGTCGAGCAAAAACAGAAAAGTCAGAAAGAACGCTAAGCGAAAACGAAGTAAGGACTTGTACACAAAACTGCGTTGCGACGTCGCATCGCAAAAATCATCGAGTACCCTAAGATTTTCTTAAGAAAGCTTCTGCCTTGCGAACGATTTGCAGTTTTGTGTACAAGCCCTAATAGCGCGGGCGGGTGATGCGATGCAACGTGGTGGGTCGGGGAACAAAACACGCGGACAAATTCGGAGGCAGAAGCTAGTCACAAATATTATTACGAACCTCGTGTCTACTGTTCATATCTATGATGGCAGGTGTGCTTTCTTACCTTTGCCATCGTTTGCCACCGTTTGTCGCCTTATCACGCGTTAGATTTTATTGTGAACATTTCCTACGAACGTGGCCTTCACAAGACGTTTTCCGTTGTCGTTTGATGTTGGAGATAAATTGACGGTTGTGTTTACAAAATCTTGGCGACTTTAAGTCTTATGACTCACGCATGAAATCAGGTGAAATTGTGGTGAAACGCGAGCCTTTCAAATAAAAAAAGAAAAGTTTATTGGTCTACTGGATCTATGAATATTATGGTAACGGGTTTCAATAGGTAGGGGTGCTCGTGGCTAAGTCATAACAGCCGCACGGGTCGATCGATCAGGTTAAGCTACGCTTGCCGCGGTTAGTTCGTGGATGGGTGACCATCTTTACATACCGAGACCCCTCCGTGCCTCGGAAAGAATGTTAAGCCGTTGGTCCCGCTATCATTTCTAGATCTTTGACAATTGTTACGGGTCGTCAGAAGCCCGAAAGTCTGACAACCAGTCTTACTAAGGTGTATCGTGTTACCCAGTAACTGGGTTGTGGAGGTCAGATAGGCAGTCACTCCATGTAAATACTGGTATTCAGCTGCATCCGGTTAGACTGGAAGCCGACCCCAATATAGTTGGGAAAAGGCTAGGCAGATGATGTTGATGGGTTTCAATAGGTAGTTATTATTAATTTGGCCATAATTGTATGTTACTGACTAACATGCATTAAATATTGTTTTGTCATCACTGCATGGCGGAATGTGTCTTTGCTTTGAATTTTATTTGTAACATCTTTTGTACCCACTATATTTTATGCAAATAAACGATTTTGATTTGATTTGATTCGAAATACATTTCTGAGGATTTCTTCACACGGCGCTGTCACACGATAACAAAGGAAAATCATACTGTTTTCGCCTACTAGAACCGCTGATTATTATACAGGGTGTAAGGGACAGCCCTCCGCAGACTGATTGGTTGAATTTAGCATATCATACTAAGACGATCGGTACATGAAATTATTTCAGGAACGATATGGGAATCCAATAAACCTGATTTGTATTATTACCTCATGCGCAATGTATCGTTACCGTGGCAAAACCCGCGAAGCCGCACTCCCCGTGTCGGGCGGGACGCGCTCGAGTATTTTAACATCCATTGCTTTTTGATTTTAGCTATTTTATTTACATAAATGGAGTGCTACGTACAGAGAATGTCATTTTACATTGAAATAAAGGAATATTAACTGAGAAAACGATTAAAAAAATTAAAACTTTCCTGAAAAAATTTCCGCTGGAATATGATTCAAAATAAGGAGCTGAATGCCCCCTGTTAATTTGCGGAGGGCTGTCCCTTACACCCTGTATACTGTGACGGGTAATTAGTGACCGATACTTAAACACGTGACTTTACTCATTATTACGAACAATTTTTACTACGGGACCAAATCTGAAATCACGAAAAGAAAACCTGCTGTTCTTTACATTTTTCCGAGTTAGGGTCAGTTCAGACGGCTCTGCTCAGCGGTACTCTTCGTCTCTTTCGTGCCAACTGTTATCTCCATTACGATGATAGATTCTGCCTTCCATAACATTCCTCTCCATTTCAGTATCTCCTTAACATTCATTATCAAAAACATTACCCCTCATTTTTATTATAAATGTTGCTGATCCGGACCCGCAAAATTCTAATTTTCTTACGTTTTTTCAGTACCCTAATTGCGTGACATGATCAAAATCTGAATCGGTTTGAAACAGATTGCTTCATAAGTTCGAAAAAATACAGTTCAACAACGTAATTAACGCAATTAATGTTGTTGAACTGTCAAAATGAAACAGATTAGTCTTAATCGGTTACGAAAATAAGTTACGTAATTAGATAGCTAAGTCAGTGTCAGGTTGTATCTTGATCAAAATATGATTTGTGACCATAATAAAAACGTATTTTCACAATTATAATAATTACAATCATTAATACAACAACACATTCAGGGTTGATGGGGTTGCCTCGATACTGCAGCGCATCAGGGATGTTTGCTGAAGCTCGCGTTGACTGCTTCTACACTGTGATGCGGAAGCGTTGGACAAAATCAAACTGGTTGCTAATCTAGTTGTATAATTTAATATTTGTATATCATAGATTTTTTACATTTTATGATTATTACACTCACACACTGTCCTATTAGTATTACTTGTAAGTTTGTAGGAATATTGTGATATCGTATACTTTTACAATGTTTGTAAATATGTGAGCACCATGTATCTATCACATACTTAATTAATTTATTTGTCATTGCTTCATTTTTAATTCTTCTTTTTTTACCTATTGTGGTACAGTAATTGTATTCTCGGTGCATCGTCTTCACATGTAATTATATAATTGATGTATACCAAACATAGTAAAACATTTTTTTTTTTTAAAGAGTAACGGTGGATTTTCTTGCTCATTCTTCTCCATACGAAAACTACCTTTTGGAAGGGGCAACTAGAATCAGTTCTATTTCTACGTATTTGACGTTCAAAAGTGCCTTTAATGTGCCTAGTTGAAATAAATTATTTGACTTTGACTTTGACTTTGTTGCGCATAATCCCTGGTTAGTAGAGGGGCAGCAACAACAACATCCTGTCTATGATAGCAAGCAGGCTAGGTTGTGCGTTTGTGAGTCACTGCTGTAAGGTATCGGCAGAGCCTGTCACCTTGCAGCAGTGATGTTATAAATGATTTCTATGTTGTTGCTAATGTTTTACTAACATATTTTACTAATACTATGAGTTCTGTTGCTTGATTTAAATGAATAAATAATACATTTCTCTAAGTTAGATTTGTTCCATTTCATGTATCATGAAATTTGATTTTATATTTAAACCACATAATTAATGCATTATTTATTTTAAAACGTACGTTAGCCACTAACGAGCCAGTCAATCGCATTGGTAATTGAACTACATGAAATAATGATCGTATTTCCCAGTGCAGTGTTTCAGAACTGTTTAAAATTTAAACGTGTTTTGTAGGTAATATGTACTGTTAAATTATTGGGGGTAAAATGGGTATGTAATTTAAATGATGGAGCTAATGAGAAGAGGAGGAGTGACTGAAGTATTGGGTTCGATTCTAAAGTCATTATAAAATTAAATTAAATTTAAATTAAAAAGTTTTTATTTATGCTTCAGTTTACAAAAAGGGATTAGTGTTGGGAGCCTCCGTTTAAGGGGGCGTGTATTGACGGCAAAAAAATCATATTTCACCCGCGCAACCCTTACCTACCCCTCTCATTAAACACGACGAAAACAAAACACAATGCCTTCCCGCCAGCAGAAACTTTTCGTCTGGCGTTTATAGAATTCGAATTTCAATCTTCTGTAGTTTATTTTGCTTATACGATACGCTAAGCTTGAATTCAGAACTATGGATCATGTTCATGTTTTGGAACTAGAAACTCAATGTTGACGTGAAAAAGTTCAAATTTAAATGTTACCAAATTTTATTTAGGACCTTGTACAATTTGTACCTAATGACGTCTTTGTGGAAAACTATGTTACCAAGTAATAAATATAATGCTATATCGTGGATTTCTCTCTTTGGAGGATCGTGCAAAGTGATACCCAAGTAAAAAATAATATTCGTATAATGAATTTTGCACTGTATTGTGCAACGAATATGGCATGTGTCATGAAAACCTTTCCTGCGCCAAACGCGAACAATCCCCTTCGAAATCATTTGAAACATGTGAAAAAGAGGCCGAGTTCTGTACAAAAGAAATAAATGAAGGATTGTCGGCTTCACCACTAAAAGAATTGACATCTATTCATCTATGTAAATGGGTGCCAAAGTACCAAAGGGACTAATTATAACAAGGGCCCGAGGTACGCGGCTCAGTACCTGCGCTGTGTTTTGGGCGCGCGCCCGGCGCGTTTTGGACGCTCGTCAAACGCAACAAGATTTCCACATTTTGTTGTAACTTTTGAACCGTGTTTCTTTTAAGTTTATTACTAATGCGGAGAAAATGACAAGGAAAAATAGTGAAAAAGGAACTCGCGTCCAAGCGTCAAGGGCACGGTTAGGCTTCATTTACGGAGACGCGAGGAGTCGCGCGTGGCTTTGGGCGGCACGGCCCGCACTGAATTCAAACATATGGCGTTGTATGAGTGCGTTTACGGAGACGCGATTTTACACGCGTTTGTTTGAAATGGAGCGTTTTTTACGGCGGAGCCCGCGAATGGCATAGCCGCGTCACACGCGGTGTTTCATCACGGCGGCGCACACAGCAGCAATTCTCGATTAAGCGATGCCCGCGGCATACCTTCTCCCAGTCTTATTTGTAAATCGCACAACGGAGATGCAAGTTGAGAGTGGCAAGTTGCGACATGTGCAGGCCTAACGGCGCCCGGCATGGGCGCTCGCTTAGACTGCAGCGCTTGATAAAATTCGTTACATAGGAATTCATACAATTTTATTGAGCGCCCGAAACGCAGCGTACAAAATGCGCGTCTCGGGCGCTTGTTATAACTAGTCCCTTAGTAGAAAGTTTAGTATGGTCCCTCTTTTTAACTGTTGAAATTGTAGCTTTGAAAACATGCCAAGTTGCATTATAACTTTAGGCCTCATTTACGGAGACGCGGGGCGTGGCGCGTCGCGTGCAGTGTGGCGTCACGCGGCGCGTCTGACGTTTTTTCTGTTTACGGCGGCGCGTGAAGCGGCACTTATCATCCCACGCGTTAACATAACATATGGCAGTATACGTCTTGATTGTCGCTGCTTTTTTTTGGGGTTATAATATATATTTTTTAAATGTGCTAATTAAAACCTTTCATTTGATACCCAACATGGTATGATTAAAAAATATTTTTTGTTGTTCATGATATGTCATGTTCGTGAACGGGCGCCGTCAGTTGTGACTGGTCATCTCTTAGCTGCCATGGTTTATTTTAATTTTTGAATTGTTTGTATGTCATAATTGCGGACGCTTTTAACGCGCTTTTTACATTGTTCTCACATTTATAATTTCAACATGAATGATGTAACCCATATATTGTAACAATATTTTGATTTAAAAGAGTGTCCGTGGAGTTTCTTGCCCGTTCTTCTCCATAGGTACCTACTACGCTTTGGAATGGGCAACTAGCTTCATATTTCTGACTGACCGACTCCTTGACAATTCAAAAGTGCCTGTAAATGGTTTAATTGAAATAGATGCTTTGAGTTTGAGTTTGAGTTTGAGTCACCTAGAGGGCGCCATTTTCAATTTAATGTAAATAAAAATAAAATAATAAAAAATGTTTTATTGACATAAAAAGGTGTTACATTCTAATTTGAAGCCCTGACTCCTAAGCTAGGTGGAACCTGTGTTACAGGAGCCAGTGTCTTCACCCGTTTTTTTTTTAAACTTAACAATTTATGCAATAAAATTAAAACAATATAAATTTAGTGCATGCATGCTTGCTCGTGAGTGGTTTATGTATGTTTGTGTGTTTTGTGTGTACGTGAGTGTGTTGTAGGATTGTGTGTGTATGATTGTATGTGTGTGTGTGACTGATTGTGCTTTGGTCTTCATATAGCCGATGACCAGCGGACGATCAAGAAGCTTCCAACGATACCTCATTTGTCAAATTGTGATGAGTCTTTTAGAAGATAATATGAGGGAACAGACAGATAAATACATAGAAACCGGTCAAAATCATAACCCTCCTTTTCGCTTCGCCGCAGTCAGGTAAAAACTAAAACCCAACTACGACAAAAAAGTCAAATAAAGAGATATAAACAAGACATCACGGACAGACCAATTAAAAATCCGGAGTCATACGTAATCTGTTCGAGTTCGATAACCGAAGAATAAAGGTATTATTCTAAACAAGTTTTATTTAGGTCAGTCGCTCCAATTGTTCGTCTAAGGGTCACCTTACAAGAAGTTTGTCAAAAAAAGTGGTAGTAAACGAATTTGGATCCTGAGTAAATCGCAATAAGATTTAATCTCAGTGCGAACTTTCAAATGAACGTAGAATGGGCTCGTTGGCTATGTTGCAAATTTTCTCCGCAAGAAAATTCACCGCAATACAGAACAATGGCGCTAGTTGTACCTACTTCTTTCTATACTCCGTGCTAATATATCAGTCAAAAATCTGTCAAATAAAATGTATGTCATCTTGAGTTTTCAAATATCAACATTGAATTTTATATGTTTATTTAGACTCGGTATTTATTTATTTATCAATCAATAACACTTGTAATATTCGTTTTGGAAGTGGTTTTAGTGTTTATTTCCTGTTTTCTATGTCTCAGTTTCTTTTGTGGAATGTGATAAATTACGAAAATATTATTTACGAAAATAAATAATATCTCAGCGCAGCTAAAAATTTGAGCGCAGTCCTCTCGTCTCAACAGAGCGACGCCGACTGATTTGTGAAACAAAAATATGCTTGAAGTTCCCGTAATGTGCGACGGAAGATGGCTTCTTCCACGAACTAAGAACGTCGTAAGTCCTACAAGCTTTGATTCGTAATAAAACCAAAAATAAAAGGAATAAAAAAAAAAGCCTACACAATTTTTTTTGCCTTGTTTTAATACATATAATCATCTAATTTTTATCATAATAGGCATCAGCATTTTAAGTACAAATCGAAAATACGTGAAAATTAGAGGTAACTTCGTGATATTTTTTTATCGAGAAAATTTTAATATTTTGTGTTTCTGTTACACAAAAAGTTTAGAAATATCATGTAGTTACTCATACTATTTTTATTTTATACCTAAGTCTTATCAATTTTATGAAAAATCAAATTGAAGACAGGCAATTTTGGTTACGTCCCGGCCTTAAGCAAACAATGCCTGTGTTAGGAGACGCTGCTCTTCCACAGTACAGCATAATTACTTAATCTATTTACAATTACAAAACCGCAGGTACTTAAAATATAAAATAAAAATAAGTATGTTAGTGAGTGAGAGTATGATTCGAGTGTGAATATCCGTGCGTAGTGTGTCAGTATGTGACTTATCATCATTTAGCGATGTTTAAAACATGACCCTGTGTCATGCTCCGTCAGATGTCTTGCTGCTGGTGGTGCGTGTGTTAGATTAAATAACTCCCTTGAAAATGGTTGAACTGAATGATGCTGATTCATGCGTCATGTTCGTGAACGGGCACCGTCAGTTGGGACTAGTCATCTTTTAGCAGCCATGGCGTATTTTAATAACGTGTACGTTTTTCTACAACTTGTTATTTTCGTATATTTGTCCTTTCTTGGCGTCATGTTTGCCGCAAATATACGTATTTTCTTTCTTTCTACATCGTTCTCACCTAGTAAACGTTAATGATGTACATGTAACTAATATTTTTGTAACAATATTATAATTTTAAAAGAGTGTCCATGGAGTTTCTTGCCCGTTCTTCTCCTACTACGCTTTGGAATGGGCAACTAGCTTCATATTTCTGACTGACCGACTCCTTGACAATTTAAAAGTAAATGGTTTTAGTGAAATAAATGCTTTGAGTTTAAGTTGAGTTTGAGTTAGACCTAATAACATTAATCTCAAAAGAAGATAAGCGCACACAAAAATGCTACTGCAATTCCTTTGTGAGAAAAAAAAACCTTAAGTATTTAAAATATCTAAAACCCCGTGAGCGAGCAGGATAATCAACCCTCTCCTGCTCTATATGAGAAGAGCTTGTAAAGAGCAGTCGGCTTGGTTCTACAGTATCATAATTGCAATTGTGTTATTATGTTACATGGGTTTTAATGTTAACCTAAGCAATACGCGCGAAGTTGACTAGACTAACCATATCGTCTAGTTCTCACAGGGTCCGCGGAGCATCCATATACCATACACCCAAGCTTTATAATAAAATAATGTAATAAAATTCATTTACTTCAGGTCCTTGACCCATATTAGAAACCATACGCAATTTTGTCAATTTAGTAAGTGAATTTAATAAGCGATTAGTGAAGAAAAAAAACAAGCATTTCAATTTATAGAATTTTGGTATCGCAAGCAGGTAGCACAAATAAAAATTACACCATATTATTTTCAGATGATTTATGATCAGTCTGTAGCAATATTTATAAAAGACAAAATTCTAAGGAATAAAACCTTTCATTCCTCTAACAACGTTTTAGCTTCGTAGGACTTTCAAATCCGACTTAGGGATTAGCTTGGAATTTTGCAAGGTGTGGGAAGGCGTTAGGAAATGTAAAATGTTTGCAACCACTGATATTCCTATCAATGCAAAGCGTCTGCTTACATTTATCTGGTTTTGCGTTCCGGGTTTTCAGGCAAAAAAGTTGACAACCCCACTACTAACAGAGGAAGACGATTAAGGCATTATGTTCAAGAGAATGAAAAATACGAAAATGATGAGGCACGTGCGAAAACCAATCATATTACTGCTGAATAATAATATTCAATACTAAACATTGACCTTCTTCATCCATAAACAAAAGAAAAGAAATTTAGAAATTACGTTTATACTACGGCTACACTTCGCGTTATCGCGAACTTTTCTTCGTGCACTCTCTGTTGCTCAGCGAGTAATCGAGGGGTGTGCGAGAGAGAGCGCACGAAGAAAAGTTCGCGATAACGCGAAGTGTAGCCGTAGCATTATAGTACTTCCTCGTCAAGTAGGTACCTACATAGTGTGGTCAACTTTTTTACAAGAAAACCTACCATATACCCACAACCAACATGCTACTAATTATTGGTTCCGCGCGTTCTAATCATTTTCATATTTACATACTACTCGCTGTCGCCCCCGACTTCGTCTGCGATCCAGGATAAAAAATAGTTTATGTCCCAGGTCATGGTCTATCTGTGTGCCCAATTTCATCTAAATCCATCCAGCCGTTTTTTGCGTGATCTAGTAACAAACAAATAAACTTACTTTCGCATTGCAGCTGATCATTATGATAATGATGAGGTTACATGCGTTTGTGGTAATTACATCGACACAAAACTTTCCAACAAGCATATAATAACAATGCAGAAATAGGTCAGGTTTTATATATATATACTAGCTGATGCCAGCGGCTGCGCCCGCGTGGATCTCGGTTATTATATACTAAAACCTTCCTCGAGAACCATTCTATCCATTGGTGAAAACAGCATGAAAATCGGTGCAGTAGTTTTTGAGTTTAACGCGACAAACAGACAGATAGACACGGTGGAGGACTTTGTTTTATAATATGTAAGGATAATAGTCCTCCTTATCGATTTCGATAACGGCGACCCTTTAGAATTATTATTTCCTAGCGTGTGCATATGACTCGCTAGACCAACTTTTGTTTTAAATACCCGGTCACAACTAATGCGCCGGCAGAGTTAAAGGTACAGGAGGGCTTCGGTCTCTCTTTACGTATTTGGCGTTTTTTGGTCAGTGTAACGAGTCGCTTTTTTTCGAAAGTTTTTACATTTTCGTAAATAATAGAGCCCCATGACGACCTATGTGAAGCGAGCCTCTCCCAACCTCAGGTCAGGTCAGGTCAGGTTTCACCAAGTAGGTAAATTACCCATTGGACGACCCATTACACTATATGAAGCTCGACAACTAATTATAACTTTTCACCCCTGTTAAAAACCACAAAACCGAAACTGCAAAACTCATTCATCATCATTTCACTTTAAACAAACAAAAAAGCGAACTAAATCAATATTTTATACTGGCAACATTGTCCGCTCGCTGTCATTGCTAAATAAATTACGCTCGCATGAATTAAATATCGGAGTTTGTGGTTCCGTTCCCGGCTGTGCCGCGAATTAATATAATTTTACCGTTCGTACCGTTTTTCGGTTGTAACGGTATGCCGTTTGTTTTTACTGTGACCGCCAATTAGGGTTTGTTACGTTCTCTAGAGAGATGGGCAGCCATGTTTGAGTGTGGGTTGGTTTGTCACGTATTTTATTTTTAAATGGAAATAATTTTGATGGCTCTTGATTTATGTATAGAGAGTCTGGCTTTCTAATTCCTTAACTTAAATAATGAATGGTTTAAGTCTAGTACGAACAAATTGGATTGCAGTCTGTCTGTTGATTTTGTGTTTCATGAACTATGTCCAAATAAACGTTAGTCTTTCTTTCTGTCTTTGTTAAATAAATAAAGGGCCTACTACCAAAGTTCGTCTCGCTCGCACCATACTACTCGCAGCCTGAGTGAGAGCGAGACGGAGTGGGGTGCTGGCGGCTCTCAAGCCTCGAATAGTTTAGGTAATTGCTTTTTACGATGAAAATAACGGTAATTCAAAAAAAAAAAAAAACATTAGACCTGCCAGCTATTAAGCAAAGTTTCATGATCTAATTTGAAGTATTTTTTTGATACCAGCGGTTTATAGTTCGGTTTAGAGGTAAGTTGTGAATATTTTTCTATCGAAAATTATTAAATATTTCAAAATTAATGCTGCAGTATTTTCGGTATAACGGAGGATCATACTAAGCAATTTAAGGTAGAGTAGGCCCTTAGTCGTGTTGGAATGATTTTCCAGTGCGCTAGTTTGTGGATAAGCCCATTAATGTGCCTCGGGCCTTCACCTAAGTCAACTGGTGAACATGTTTTGCTGCACCGGCGAGATATTGCAGCTTATGTTGCTTAATTGCTTGCTAAAGTAGGGCATAACCTACAATCCACATATTCCGCATATGCACATGATTCCGTATTTCAATCTAACTAATATTATATCTAACTAATAATAAAAACGCGAAAGTTTGTAAGTATGGATGGATGGATGGATGGATGTTTGTTACTCTTTCACGTAAAAACTACTGAATGGATTTAGATGAAATTTGGCAAACAGATAGTTTATAACCTGGAGTAACACATAGGATACTTTTTATGCCGATATTCCAACGGGATCGGGACTTACGCGGGTGAAACCGCGGGGCGCAGCTAGTACAAAATAGATTGCAGCCTGCAATGGGCGAGGAAATTTGAAGGAAGAAGATTGGAAGACTGTCGGCCATGTAAATGAAAGACGGCTTGACCAAGACAATTTTTTTAGGGTCCCGTATCCAAAGGGTAAAACGGGACCCTATTACTAAGACTCCGCTGTCCGTCCGTCCGTCCGTCTGTCTCATGAACCGTGATAGTTAGACAGTTGAAATTTTCACAGATGATGTATTTCTGTTGCCGCTATAACAACAAATAGGTACTAAAAAACTGAATAAAATAAATATTAAAGGGGCTCCCATACAACAAACGTGATTTTTATAGATAATGATACGGAACCCTTCGTGCGCGAGTCCGACTCGCACTTGGCCGGTTTTATTAAATAAAGATAGCTTGTTTTTCCAATGACAAGACATATCTGTCAGATCCTACCTATAGAAGGTATCGTAATTTTTGTACAAATCGGCTACGAAAAGCAAAAACAGACTATGAGAGACTAGAATTTGGCAAGGCAGGTAGAAATTCTAAGCAGCTATGGCGTGTTATTAAAAGTGTCACAAACTTAGGAAAACTGAAGTCCTCAGCCCATGATCTCATAGCGAATAATCACGATAAGCAGGATACCATAAACCAAATTAATGATTATTTCGCAAATGTAGGGAGACGTCTGGCTGACGAAATACATAGAAACCCTCGATCTATTTCGCTACCCGACCACCGCAAAGAGTCTTTTGTACTTCTTAAGACAAATGAGCAAGAGGTCGAACGCTTAATCCTTTCACTTAAGAGTGATTGTGCTGTTGGCTGGGACGGTATTTCTTCTAGTTTTCTAAAACGACATAGAAACGTTATTGTACCTCCTCTGACACATGTTTGCAACCTGTGCCTTGACTCTGGTGTCTTCCCTAACTGGTTCAAAAAGGCAATTCTTCACCCTATTTTTAAATCTGGAGATCGTGACCGTGTCGAAAACTATAGGCCTATATCAGTTCTGCCTGCGATGTCCAAGATACTGGAAAAGATTATAAACACAAGACTGGTTGCATATTTGGAGACCCAAAATCTTCTGTCAATTAACCAATTTGGTTTTCGAAAAAACCTATCCGCTGCTGATGCTGTTCACAAACTGGTTAATCACATAGCTCAGAAACTGGACAACGGTAAGAAATGTGTTGCATTGTTTCTAGACCTCGCGAAGGCATTCGACACGGTCTCGATTCCCATCTTAATATCTAAACTCGAATGCCTGGGTATACGTGGTACCCAGCTATCCTTGTTTCAGAGCTATCTTACAAATAGAACACAGAGTGCCAAAATTGGAACTTACTCCAGCTCTGATCTAAATGTAGCTTTTGGTGTGCCACAGGGCAGTATTCTTGGCCCCAGTTTATTTTTGATTTACATGAATGACCTGTGTTGCCTCAGCCTAGAAAGCGGTACAATATTTTCCTATGCGGACGATACAGCACTTGTATTTACGTCAGACAACTGGGAAGAGGCATATCGCCTTGCTCAGAAGGGCTTCGATACAGTTAGTGAATGGCTTAAGAATAACTTGCTTACTCTAAATGTATCGAAAACAAAAATGGTAAATTTTTCGATTCGAAATTCAAATGTGTCTGTTACAAGCTCACTAAACGTTGCTGCCCAGTTGACACTATCTAATGGTAGCAACGACGGCAGTAGCACCCCTGTTCGCTGTAACATTGAACGAGTCACTTCGATAAAGTATCTTGGCATAGTGATTGACTGCAACCTTACATTCAAAGAGTACATAATACACCTATCAAATAGAGTGCGCAAACTAATGTACATTTTTAAACAACTACGCAACTCAGCAGATGCTGTTGTTATGAAAATGACATATCTGGCACTGTGTCAATCAATTTTAGTCTACTCTATCTCGTCCTGGGGCGGGGCAGCCAAATCCCACTATATTCAGATTGAACGTGCTCAGAGAGCGGTTCTTAAGGTGTGCTGCTTCAAGCCAAGACTTTATCCCACCGTCAAGCTCTATGAATATTGCCAGGTCCTCACGGTTAGGCAATTGTTTGTACTGACCACTGCTATGAAGCAACACGCTATTTCAAACTACTCACAGCAAACAATTCGCCGTAACCGTATAGTCGCCTTGACTACTCCTCTTAAAACTACCTTTAGTCAAAGATTCTTTATTTTCCTTGGACCCTATCTTTATAATAAATTAAACCAAATTCTTTCCCTACACTCATTGAACAAACATAATTGTAAAATCGCTTTAAATGCTTGGCTACAAAGCCAAACATATACTGCCACAGAAGCTCTCTTTAACGTATTAGTCTAATCAGACTCTTTCATTAACTCTCTCTCCAAAACACACACACACACACACACACGCACATACACACACCTACACTCATAAAAAACCATTTAAACACACTTTTCTCTAATTGCTCACTAATTGTTTGAAACTTTTGTTATTTGCTGTGATACCAGATGTAAGCTTTCAAATGTGTAACCTTTTAACAGGTGGGGACCTGGTGACCTGTATTACAGGTGTTACTACCTATCACAGGCACCAGCGATCCACAACCAAAAATCGTTGGCTACTGCTTGTGTGTAATATTGTTTGTAATTTTTTTGGCTTGTGGTGAGAAATAAACACTTTTTATTTATATTATTATTATTTATTTTTATATAGTATACGAAATGTCCATTTTAAAAGTTATGTTATGACTTTCTAATAACGTTTTTTTCTTAACATTGGCGTTTGTTTTTTTTTGCAGCTGAAACGTTTATTTATTCATCATTACTGGGTTTGATCTTCACATACTTTTCATATAAAAAGAAAATGTTGACATAACCATTTTTGTTACATTTTTACCAATAGCTGCCACAAAAAAATAAACATTTAGGTACGATTACAACAACAAAAACCTCTTTAAAAATTTACTACACAATACAACACATACATATTACACTATGTTAACCCGTTAATAGCAAGGCATTGTTCGCCCCGGTCTCTGGGGCCTGAAGCCGGCGAATGACAGCTTAATAACACTAAATCAAGTATCGGGCGATGTTTTCATTCGAGGGTTAATAACGTGCAAAATATAAGTTTATTGTGAACCGCCGGCGGTTACGGCTTGTGACGTATGATTAATGTACCTACTGCCTTTTTTCATTATTAATTGGAAAAGTTATATTGGATTATTTGGTGCTTGGTTTTATTATTGGGGATGGGGGAGAAATGTTATTAGTAGCTTACTAATAATTAATATTGTGAAAAATAGGCTTACTAGACTTTTACCTACTTTCTTTTTATTACTTTTGGTACTCGACTGCCTCTTACTGAAGAAGGAGAGGATTTTAACACACGAGGTGTCGTTAGATTCGTCTTAATTGTGAATTTGACATATACTGGCTTTTTTATACGTATTTATTGCATGTGCAAAAAAAAAAATGACAGAGGGCGAGATAAAAAAAAAATACAACAATATTGTTATCAAATAAAAGCTAGTACCTAATGTGTTAATAGCAAATATTATATTAAAAAAATTCAAAAGCTTGAAATAAAGCAAATTAAAAAAAAAAAACTAAAGACTACATAAACATTTGACTGGTAAGAGAAAAACAAGCATTGAACTTTGTATTGCAGGCAAACCAAAAACCTGAAATATGGTGTAACGTTTGTTTTAACTAAATTTATGAGTACTAGTAGCTATTTTGAGCTTATATTTATATCGTTTTATGTATTGCATATAAATAGTTCTTACAAATAGTTGTGTTTTCTGTTAATTCATGTTAGAATATTATTTTTCTTTTTATTTATTTTCTTACTATTGTAAGAATTCCCTAGACGTGTGTCAAAAACTCTAATTTTAAACAAGTTTATTTGTTAATCAACTACAGCGAGAATGAAATAATATTCTATTCTATCGTTCGCATACACTAAGTTCTGTCGACCTAACGACCTTTCGACCTAATGACATGTCGCACACTTGTTTGTCGAACTAATGACATCAGTCAAAGTTGAGACCTAATAATACGAATAAAACAAACATTCATTCTTTCATTCCATTTTTTAATTTTACTCTTTTCCCGGAAAATAAATTCTGACAGGACTCAAGAGAATGAGTTTTCTTCAAAATGCTCGGTTAAACCTAGCAGTAATTTGTGATCACGAATCCGTCGGAAAATTGGAGTGGAGACATATAAACCATTCAGTCTTACGTTTTCCAAGGGGAGTTTTTAATAAATGAGTTGCTAATGTAGTTATAATAACTTACTTATTTGATTCAGAAGTGACTTTGCGGAAATCCATTATAGAATACAATAGACGTAGATATACAGTGTGTTAGGGTAAACACCGTTATCCTTGCAACCAGTGGTTTGGTTTTAATTATAGAATGTAAAATCAATGGAAAATTACAACTTTTTTTTTTAAATGTTTAACTCTACATTTTATCACAAGAGTCGCAATTTCGTTGCCCTATGCGCTAGGGCAACGAACTTGCGTCTCAACACGGGCGGGGGGTGCGGGATGTGATCTGACCGGCGGCGAGCGCCACCCCTCCCTTAGTCAGTCAGCTGTTTCGCTAGCGAGCACGGTGTTGGATAGAAACTTTTAAAAATCTTTTAATGAAAATAACGTTTTTTTTTTGTTGTGTTCGGTCATTTATTTCTATTTTTAAGTCAACTACCCATGGTTTGAATGACAAGAGTGTTTACCCTTACATCCTGTATTTAGTATCCTATTAACTATTCTCCGTGAGGAGCTCGTGGCTAAGTAATAACAGCCGCACGGATCGATCCATCAGGTTAAGCTACGCTTGCCGGGGTTGGTCCGTGGATGAGTGACCATCTTTACATATCGAGACTCCTCCGTGCCTCGGAAAGCACGCTAAGCCGTTGGTCCCGGCTATCATTTGTGGATCTTTGACAGTCGTTACGGGTCGTCAGAAGTCCGAAAGTCTGACAACCAGTCTTACCAAGGGGTATCGTATTACCCAGTTACTGGGTTGTAGAGGTCAGATAGGCAGTCGCTCCATGTAAAATACTGATATTCAGCTGCATCCGGTTAGACTGGAAGCCGACCCCAACATAGTTGGGAAAAGGCTAGGCAGATGATGAGATGATGATTAACTATTCTCCAAGAGTCATAAAAACCCTGTAAGAAATCGACACGTGTTTCACCTCTCAACGAGGCATTCTCAGGATGACGATTGACCAGGTGTTGCCACACCGAGCGCTGGACGCAGAGACTCTGCGTCCAGCTCTCGGTGTGACAACATCGGAGAATAGATAAGCGGAGTAGGTTACTAAATATATCTATGTCTATATACCTTGTAAAATTATTATTAAATTCAGTTCCAAACGAATGAAAACAGTACCTATTGAACGAGGAAATAAAAAACCAGGTGCCTGCATAACAAGCTCATGTCAAAACCACGCTCAATCTCTCTGAATATTTCAACTACCTTATTTCCTTTCCTCGGAAAGATCTCTGTGAAAGACAGACTGACAGGAACCAAAAAAAATCACGAGTGGCAAAGAAAAACATTCAATGTAACATACTTGCAAGATCTTGCAGAACTAAACGTGATATTCTCACAGTGAACTGCTTGCAAGTTCTTAGTTCAGAGTAATTATAATGCATGCGGTGTCTACGCTAGCTCATCGCTCATAATTAAACTTGCAGAGTTAGTTTCTTGTCTTATGGGGTAGGCAGGAATCCTAGTAGGTGTACTGAATGTATGAAGGACGTTGTTTTCTACGAACAATAATAGTGTGTGTATTTTTAATGCAAGGTGTGGTTTGATTTGATCCACAGGTCGGGCTGTGTTATTATTTATTTATACACAGTAAAATACTTTTAGATACGACATTATTGTAATTTCGAGTATAAAGGCACTGCTTATTTTTTACGAAATTTCTTCCTGCAGTCCTGCGAAACGGGAAATGAAAAAGATTGTGTGAGAACAAGAAGAGAAAATTATGAATATGCGAAGTCTTAAAGTTAGACTTTAGTCTTCAGTCTTTGGTTTTGGGTTTTCTACTAGGATTTCAATAGCGGTTTTTCAATGTACTGTAGCTACACTGCTAGATTGATAGCTCTTGATTTTAGAGCTTAGATTACCTGTCAGCATTATGATGCGTTCTAACCAAAAGTAACTGTCGCGAGAACGCGATCGTTGCGCTCTTTCATTATGAATACCTATGACCAAAGATTTAAATCGTTAGATTCACCCTACCACGTCGAAAGATGGTCGCGACTCTGTTTCGTTTTGACGCCATATACGGGATGTGTGAGCTCAATTTTCTTTGTTTGGACACTTTTTCGCAACGTAAGTACGGTGAGGGCAAATCTAAAGATTTACATCTTTGCATGAGACATACTCGCACGATCAATCAAGTCGCGCATCTACGTCATTATTAACCCAGTAATGCCTAGTGTGCCATGTACATAACCATATGGATACGTAATTAGTGGTAAATCAGGTAACTCATTGGTAAATGATCACATAATTGCATAATCGCAAGGTTAGGACGTAAGGTTAGCTAGTTGGTTGAAAAATAAAACCCGAAGAGGTCCGATCCAGGCATTCAAAATATCAATTTCATAACAGACACGCCGTAAGAAAGTCTAAGATATATTAACCGAACAAAATAGAACCCTCGAGATGATATTGAATTACATAGCCGAAACGACGACGTTATTTTCTAACACTTTAAGGCGATACTCGTAAAATATAAAACCCACATGTATTTTATCTGTGAAAATAGAGCAGTGTGCGCTTAGAATATGGAATGCAGGAAGCGACGTTATATTTTATGCAACAAAAGGAATACTTGACTGTTGGGAAAGGCGAGTCCCGTGTTGTTAAAGATTTTTGTGAGATGTGTCGAGTTTTCTTACTCTTAGTAATAAGGAACATGACGTGTTGAAAGGTAAAATGGTTGCATTACCCGTCTTAAATTGTTTCTAGAGTGTTTTTTAGAGTTCCGGAGGGTGCCAAACGAAACCCTATTACAAAACCTCCACTGACCGTTCCGTCTGTCAGCGGGCTGTATCTCATGAACCGTAAGTTGATGAAATGAAATTTTCGCAGATTGTGTATAAATAATAATTACAAGAACAAATAATAAAAGTTAAACAAAAGTTAATAATTAAAGGAATACTTACATGTTTTTTTTAAGGTTTATAATAAAATATTTAAAAATGTATTGATTAAGTATTTAAAATGTAATAAAGGAATACAAGGAACGGGTTTTTTTCGGCGTTTTTTGCTCGATCACGGTATGCAACCCTTCGTGTTCGAGTTTGACTCGCGCTTGGCCGGTTTTTTGCAAAATTATTTGCTTTTAAAAGCCGCGTGTCTGGTTTATTTCTGTTCTGTGCTCGTAGATGTATTTTGTTTATTTTTTCTACAAGGTATTCGATTTCTTTTAATTTTGTATGCACTTGTTTTCGTGACAGTTAAATCTATTGTTCTTTTTTATGGGATTTGTCATCGGCAATGCCTAATGACGAACTTCCATACATACAAACTTACATCCCCTATTTAACCCCTTTAGGTGATGATTGATTCAATAATCCGTCTTTAGTGTTTACCTTCGTTATACAGGGTGAAATTAAATTGGTTACCGAAACTCTGCAGGCGTAATAGTCAATAATCTCCACGAAAATATCTTCATGAATGAAAAAGGATTTCAATAAAAATACAGGTGCCATTTAAAATGCATCTCCACAATTTTAAAATCCGAACGCCAAACCGACTACGTACGAGAGAATATTTCGCTCTGGCAAGCCCATTCATTCGGTTCCGACGGACGTATTGGCCAACGGAACTACTCTAGCGCTCATGGTTCACCCCTACGGAATGCGGACAAAAAGCGCGGGAAAGTTACATCGTTACATGCGAAGCTCTTCGTAGTTTCATGTGTATTTCTTTTTTTTTATTTATCCTTCTGTATGGCTTTACGAAGAATTGTGCGGTTTTAGTGGGTTAAAGAATGATGAGAACGAGTGCTTTTTAAATGTTTAAATTAGGAATTTGTTTTCTCTTTATTAATTTTATCAGGATTTAAGTTTTTGGGTATTTTATTTATGCAAGAGTGAAATAGTGTTTGGTTTGATTACGTAATTATAAGAAAAGCCTGCCACGTTAGTCTCGGAGTCGTAAGCGCAACTGCTGAGCGTTCTGGGTTCGATTCCCGGGTCGGGCATAGTGTTATCGGGTTTTTACCATTAGGAATTTCTTCGTAACAGGCCGGAGTTTAGAAGTTGGCGGTGTGATACCCCCGTGTCTCGGAAAGTCCTGCGCCTGATCTCTCTCCGGTCGTGTAAAATTGCCGTTCCATCGGACTATGAGAGTGAGGGAAGAGAGAGTGCACCTGTGTCTGCGCAAACACTTGTGCACTATAATATCTCCCACGCCGAAGGCTAGTCTCCGTTGAGATTGGCTGCCGAGGCCGAAATATGGTCTGGAGAACTATATAATGAAGAAAACGTGGGCCTGGTGCGAGTGGCACTAGGCCCGCGTGGTGACCCTCTCACAAAAAAGAGGCCTGAGGCCCAGCAGTGGGAACATTATGGGCCTTACCACAAAAACTTGAGACACTTCTTCAACGCGTGTTTAATGTCAGTTTTATGTCAAACTCCATACAGAATGGTCATGTTTAAAAGGTGTTTAGGCTAAACAACTGGTAAACACGATTTTGTGGTAATAAACGTACCTATAGGTTGATTATGTTACCATAATAATGATGTTACAGGTGTTACCACCTACTTCAAAAATCACATTCACAAGTAACTTAGAATTTGTCTCCCAACATCGTAACTAGGAGTGAGGCGTATTTATCGTCACAGATAGAAATCACAGATATTAAAAAATAGCAGATAGCAGTTGCTCCTAACGATAAAAAATATCTGTTACTTAAAATCACAGATCCTCAAGACTGTTACTGTTAAAACTTCGGATACGATTTTCGACTTTAACGAAAAGAAATAAAGAATATTTTCAATTGAGTTAATACGTATTTATCGTCTGTACAAAAATCACAGGCTGTGATTTTATAACAGATAGATACGATTTTCGACTTTAACTCAAAAGAAATAAAGATGATATTCGATTGAGATACGTATTTATCGTCCATACAAAAATCACAGGCTGTGATTTAATAACAGATATTTGGATCTGTTATTTTTTTGTCACAGTCACAGTGATCACAGATATCGTGTTTCCCCTGTTACAACCCATCTCTAATCGTAACTCTTTCATAAATTCGTAAAGTAGATTCTTCAACTAACTCGATAAACATCAAAACGACAAAGAACTTAATCCTGGCTTAACAAAGACTTTTAACTGAACTAGTTGCCACCAGAACTATTAAGATAATTCAGCAATAAAAATCTAACCTCGTTTCAAAGTTCGAGCAATTTTTCGACCAAGTTCAGCATCAAATTATTTAAAAGAAAAATTATTCTTGAATAATTATTTTAAGTTGGTTGCTGTAATGGTTACAAGTTTGCGGTATCTGAAGCGTAAATGAGGTACGTACTTATGTTTTCATGAAGAGGATTTTTTTCTTGTGAACAGAGTTGAAGAAAAAGTATGTCCGCGTACGGTCCTTCAAAGTTTGTAGAAACATTGAGGATTTATGATAATTTCAATGTTTTAGTTTTGTTTCTTCAAGAGTGTCCATGTAGTTTCTTGCCTGTTACAGTTCTTCTCCGTATGAACCTACTACGCTTTGGAACTATCTTCATCCTTCTGACTTCCGCCCTCTTATCAATGCAAAAGTGTCTGTTATTAGTTTATCTATATCTATACATATAATAAATCTGTAGACGAGGCGTTTCTGTACAATGAAAAAAAAAGGTTTGGTTGTCCAAGAATAACCAACTGATTCCATTTCTACCATTTTTAGAATTTTTGTCTGTTTGTCTGTTTGTCTGTCTGTCTGTTTGTATGTTGTTTAGTTTGATTGTTCCACTATCACGTAAAAAGTACGAAATGAATATGGTTAACTTTTATACTCAAATATTGTGTGTAACTCGATGTTTCAATTAGTTTTTGTTTCATCGCAATCGCTTCAAAATATCAAAAGATATATGAATTTAAAGTGTTCAAGACGGAATTTTCATTACGTAATGTACATCCACGTAACGACATCTATTGACGCGAAATGATACTTACTTCTTAATTACTAGGTTTGTGAGATCGTGTGTTGTTATATGACCGTCATTTTCTTTGCGCGGAAACTTAACGCGATACATTGTGTATTTGTGTATAGAATATAACTCTAAAGTTAGATTAATTAAAATTTTCCAGATGCGTTGTTTATTTATTAGTTTAGTATTAGTGCGATAGGTGGCGCTACCTATCTTTCAAATCTTGATAATCATGAAAGAATAGTGACAAATGTTAATTTCTTAAAAAATATAGGTATTTATTCTTTAATTTTTCACTTTTCTACATAGTTTATTTAGCTTACAGAGTGTTCGAACGTTTTCCCATATATTTTGACAGTATCATTTCGTGCTCGATAGATGGCGTTGTTCGTTTAATGTCATTTTCTGAATCGCGGTGTTAAGACTCTCCGTCGAAGAATGACTTTCGCACAGATATTCCAAATAATTTTTAGTATAGGTATCTTTGTTTTTGACTTCTTTAGTGTCGATAATATAATAATATAATATAATAAATAAATAATAAATTGTTGGTTGGGTTGGGTTGTCATTCGTTGAAAGTATTGATCTTAGAGATGGGTTGTAACAGGTGAAACACGATATCTGTGATCACTGTGACTGTGACAAAAAATAACAGATCCAAATATCTGTTATTAAATCACAGCCTGTGATTTTTGATAAATACGTATCTCAATCGAATATCATCTTTATTTCTTTTGATTTAAAGTCGAAAATCGTATCTATCTGTTATAAAATCACAGGCTGTGATTTTTGTACAGACGATAAATACGTATTGACTCAATTGAATATCTTCTTTATTTCTTTTCGTTAAAGTCGAAAATCGTATCCGAAGTTTTAACAGTAACAGTCTTGAGGATCTGTGATTTTAAGTAACAGATATTTTTTATCGTTAGGAGCAATTGCTATCTGCTATTTTATAATATCTGTGATTTCTATCTGTGATGATAAATACGCCTCACTCCTAATTGATCTGATTGGTTTTGATTTGGTATTTTGGTTGGTTTCGTTCATTAGGTTCAAATTAAGAAGTCAAGAAACGAGTCGTTACAGATCGATTCAAACTTAATGGCGGCTCGGAAGTTAGCTTTTAGCTGCGCAGTACCCCACCCCTCACCCCCGCTGTCACATGAAATTGTTACTGCGCAGCGACTCGCCTCATGTTCCGAGCCGCCATTAAGTTTGAATCGAACTGTACTATACTTCGTAATTTTTTCGTATGATTCGTGACCGCCGTTCATTCGATTCGATCGTTGTTGGCGTGTGTAAGGCCTCGGCCTTGAATCTTGCGGGCAGCGGGGCGGATGGCGGCTCGGAAGTTAACTTTTAGCTGCGCAGTACCCCACCCCTCACCCCCGCTGTCACATGAAATTGTTACTGCGCAGCGACTCGCCTCATGTTCCGAGCCGCCATTAAGTTTGAATCGAACTGTATTATACTTCGTAATTTGTTCGTATGATTCGTGACCATCGCTCATTCGATTCGATTGTTGTTGGCATGTGTAAGGCCTCGGCCTCGAATCTTGGGGGCAGCGGGGCGGCGGCGGCGACGGCGCGGGAGCGGGGCGGGCATCAAAGACCCGTTCTCGAAACTAGCGGCAGATCGCGCGTCACTATAGCCGCGTAGTGTTGTGTTCACGATTTTGTCGTCGAGATATTTGCTTTTATTCGCGAAAGAAATGGCTGAACAATGGCGGCAACATCTTTTTGATTCAAATTTATTCCTAACGCTCAATTAATTGTGGGCAACAACACTGCAATGCAGACGCGCGGGCGGTCACCGCTTGAATGGAGTGCACCGCTCGCTGCCCGCCGCCTCGCCGCTGCCGCGCCGCTGTTTTCGAGAACCGGTCCATTTGATTTTACGCATAAGATCCTGCTGCGCCCGCGCCGCCGCAGCCGCCGCCGCCGCCCCGCTGCCCGCAAGGTTCGAGGCAGAGGCCTTATGGTTGATTCGATTTGTTCGACTATCGGGCAGCAATAAATACACAAATATTGGCACATGTTTCTGGGGAAAGTCAACAATATACATCGATAAATACGGTTCCCGAAGAAGAAGATGCCACACACTATCCAGTAGAGTTCTTAGAATCCCTTAACACACCCGGTCTTTCAGCACACAAAATTTGTTTAAAAGTCGGAGTGCCAATAATTCTTCTCAGAAATTTAAGTCCTCCCAAACTTTGCAACGGCACTCGGCTCATAGTCACCAATCACCAACAAAACGTCATCGAAGCCGAAATCTTAACAGGTTGCGGCGCCGGTGATGTTGTTTTTATTCCAAGAATTCCTCTCATTCCCAATAATTTCCCGTTTAGTTTTAAGCGTGTGCAATTCCCCGTCAGCCTGTGTTACGCCATGACCATTAACAAAGCTCAGGGCCAGACATAATCCGTTGCGGGGGTGGATCTTAGTATTGGTTGCTTTTCCCACGTCCAACTTTATGTAGCTCTTTCGCGTGTGAGCAACCCTAGCAACTTTTTTGTGTACGCTCCAGGTGGTTCCACCGCTAATATTTTATAAAGAGAAGCATTTTCTTAAATAAAAACACAAGTTTTTTGGCAGTTTCTTACTAGGAAAAATCACCAGGCCTGGTCGAAAGATTCCCCCTTTTTAAATGAAGGTACAACTTTTCTAAGCGACATATTATTGTTTTCCGACATCCATGCGAACGAAGTCGCGGGCACAGCTAGTTTGAAATAAATGCTTTGAGTTTGAGTTTGAAGCTTATTTTGAACGGCTGGATGATACGAAAGCAGTCGTTACAAATCATTGGAGGTTCCTCACCCTGGACCACTGAGTTTCAGTCGGAATGCAAAAAAAGTAAACATCTAATGACCTCTGACCTCCATCATTATTTTGTTAAGAACGCAATTATATAAAATACGTGTTTTAATGATTTTTAGTAGTGGTAAATTCGTTAAAAAAAGCTGTTCATGCAGGTCAAAAAGGAAAAAGAATAAGCAGGTAATTGCAAAACAAAAACAATATTTAGGGGACACTCGGATTTGAACCGGGGACCTATCGATCTGCAGTCGATTGCTCTGCCACTGAGCTATATCCCCTGTGCTCTTTGTTATTATAAATTCATACCACAATAACGTTTGAATGAATCTTCTTTTGTTATTTTGGGTACTTTCAGACAGCTACAGTACGACACAACTCTAAATGAAGCATCGGCAAAATTCGTAAAACTGATCACCATCCGAACTCAGTACGCCTTCAAAATCTCCAAACTTTATTACTGCTTTAAGTGAAAATGATCCTTACGAAAAACAACTAATCGTAACATTTGTAAAATTGAATGAATGCCAATTTTCAAATTTATGCTACATCTAAGTTGTATCGTACTGTACTTTGTTATTATATTAAAGACTAGCTGCGCCTCGCGGTTTCACCCGCGGAAGTCTCGACGCCGTGGGAATATCGGGATAAAAATTATCCTAGGTATGTATTAATCCAGGTTATAAACTATCTGTTTGCCATATTTCATCCAAATCCATTCAGCCGTTTATACGTGAAAGAGTAACAATCAACCATCCATCCACCCATCCATCCATACTTACAAACTTTCGCGTTTATAATATTAGTACGACAGCGACCCGCCCTGGGTTCGCACGGGTACAATTTACATGACACGTGAAGACGGTGTGACGTGTGTCCTCGACATGATGTGCGCACAGTGACCTAACAAAAAGTACTAGAAAGAAAGTAAAAAAAACTGTTTATTTGTCACGAACCACGTGCATGCAACAAGTTAAAAGTAATCTGTAAAATTAAATAAAATAGATAAGTACCTAGAGGAGCTCGTTGTTAAGTAAGAACAGCCGCACAGGTCGATCCATCAGGTTAAGCTACGCTTGCCGGGGTTGCTCCGTGGATGGGTGACCGTCTTTACATACCGAGACTCCACCGTACCTCGGAAAGCACGCTAAGCCGCTGGTCCCGGCTGTCATTCGTGGATCTTTAACAGTCGTTACGGGTCCTCAGAAGGCCGAAAATCTGACAACCAGTCTTACCAAGGGGTATCGTATTACCCAGTTACTGGGATGTGGAGGTCAGATAGGCAGTCACTCTAATTAAAATACTGGTATCAGCTGCATCCGGTTAGACTGAAAGCCGACCCCAACATAGTTGGGAAAAGGCTAGGCAAATTGATTGATTTAACTTATCTAATACTCAATACACGTGTCCTTTCAACTACAAAGCCTCACAGAAACAGATGCTCTTAACAAACTGCTACAATATTTAAAGCCAGTTACACAAGAGACGCGCAACACATTCGCCCGTTCCGAGTAATCGAGCGCAGCCCATTGTTCGTACTCCCCATGTAGATACAATTCAAACGCGCACGCCGGCTAACTATGGTAACTACCTGATCCCATGAAAAAAAAAATAGAACAGTAGGTCCATTGCCTTTTCCTAAGTATGTTTGGGACGGCTTCCAATCCAACCAGAGGCATCTTAATACCATCATTTACCTACATGGAGCGACTGCCTCATACATACGAGGGCGATTCGTAGCGCGACGCGACGCCGCCGCATTGTTCGCCGTGAAGTTTTCTCAGAAATTGTTTTGTTAAAATTCGCGTCGCGCGGCGAATCGCGCCAGTATGTAAGAGCCTTAACACGAACTAACATGATATCCCTTGGTAAAACCGGTTGTCGGACTTCGGGCTTCAGACTACCCGAAACGACTGTCAAAGATCATCGAATGACATCCGGGCTCCGTGCTTTCCGAGGCATGGAGAGATCTCGGCTTTCAGAGGCTTTTTTTTTTGAGGGCGGGAAGTCATCAAATTACTTCTCCCGCTCTGGGCGTGCCTCACAGAAACAGATGCTCTTAAAAAACTGCTATATTTAAAGCCAGTTACACAAGAGACGCGCAACACATTCGCCCGTTCCGAGTAATCGAGCGCAGCCCATTGTTCGTACTCCCCACGTAGATACAATTCAAACGCACACGCCGGCTAGGTAACTATGGCACATACCTGATCCCATGAAAAAAAAATAGAACAGTAGGTCCATTGCCTTTTCCTAAGTATGTTTGGGACAGCTTCCAATCCAACCGGAAGCATCTGAATACCATTATTTACTTATATGGAGCGAGGAGCTTGTGGCTAAGTAATAACAGCCGCTCGGGTCGATCCATCAGGTTAAGCTACGCTTGCCGGGGTTGGTCCGTGGATGGGTGACCATTTTCACATATCGAGACTCCTCCGTGCCTCGGAAAGCACGTTAAGCCGTTGGTCCCGGCTGTCATTTGTGGATCTTTGGCAGTCGTTACGAGTCGTCAGAAGCACGAAAGTCTGACAACCAGTCTAACCAAAAGGGTATCGTATTATCCAGTTACTGGGTTGTGGAGGTCAGATAGGCAGTCGCTCCATATAAAATACTGGTATTCAGCTGCATCCGGTTAGACTGGAAGCCGACCCCAACATAGTTGGGAAAAGGCTAGGCAGAAGAAGATGGAGCGACTGCCTATCTGACCTATTGTGTCACACAATATCTCTTAGCAAAACTGGTGGTCGGACTTCGGGCATCTGACTAGCCGAAACGACTGTTCAAGATCATCGAATGACATCCGGGCTTAGCGTGCTTTTCGAGGCATGGATATCTCGGCTTTCCGAGGCATGGAGGGATCTTGGCTTTCCGAGTCATGGAGGGATCTCGGCTTTCCGAGTCATGGAGGGATCTCGGCTTTCCGAGGCATGGAGTGATCTCGGCTTTCCGAGTCATGGAGGGATCTCGGCTTTCCGAGTCATGGAGGGATCTTGGCTTTCCGAGGCATGGAGTGATCTCGGCTTTCCGAGTCATGGAGGGATCTCGGCTTTCCGAGTCATGGAGGGATCTCGGCTTTCCGAGGCATGGAGTGATCTCGGCTTTCCGAGGCATGGACAGATTTCGGCTTTCCGAGACTTGGAGGGATCTCGGCTTTCCGAGGCATGGAGGGATCTTGGCTTTCCGAGTCATGGAGGGATCTCGGCTTTCCGAGTCATGGAGGGATCTTGGCTTTCCGAGTCATGGAGGGATCTCGGCTTTCCGAGGCATGGAGGGATCTCGGCTTTCCAAGGTTTGGAGGGATCTCGGTATGTACTGGATGGTAACCCATCCATAGACCAACCTTGGCAATCATTGCTTAACCTTAGAGATTTAGCCACGAGCACCTCCTTGAATTGATGAGTATGTAGATTAATAGAGTACAAAAGATAATGATTGAATAGACCTGACTTTGAGACCTGACTTGGAGAACAAGCGCTTTGAAGGGTTAATTTTAATCTGTGACAATCAACGTTAGGTTTATTGTTTCCACTAGAGTTTGAATGCGTTGTGCGAGGATTGGGAAATGGAGCTAAAGTTGCTTTGAGCTACAATAGCATTTCGCGTAGCTTTCTTCTGCTTCTTTGTGGCCGGTTGATGGCATTAGGCTCGCTCCCTATTACATGACTAACAGACTTTAACATAACTGGCGAAATGTGGGTTTACTATGGGCACACCTCTGCCTAACCCTAAAGGGAATAAAGGCGTGATGTTATGTAATGACACTCTTACTGATTTCTCGACACACCACTCTTGTAAACCTAAGCTAAACAGTCGTTTTTAGGGGATCTAGATCCTGCAAGTATTGAGCGTTGATGCGTGAACGATCCTCCATCACCAGCCAAAGTTTGTTCGAGGAACATGACGTTAATGGGCCGAATATCAGGTTTTAAAAT
This sequence comes from Lithophane semibrunnea, assembly GCA_947363905.1. NCBI lineage: Eukaryota > Metazoa > Arthropoda > Insecta > Lepidoptera > Noctuidae > Lithophane > Lithophane semibrunnea. The sequence continues at coordinate 3,310,426 of OX376205.1, forward strand.
AAAAAATCTATGAATAAAAAGTAAAATAAAATAGAAATGGAAGAAATATAGGTATTGATATTTCTATAATCTATATCTTCGAGGTGGGTCAATGACCGCAACAACTAAACAACCTAGTTAGCTAATCTTACTGGCTATTGGCTATTTAGGCTCCCTCAGATAGGCGCGACACGACAATGATGTGACGCGATTCTAGTAGAACAATTTCCATGAAGTTTTCATAGAAATTGTTTTACTATTAGAGTCGCGTCGCACCGGTCTACGGGAGCCTTTAAAGTAAAATACCACTTGTTATGTCATCTAAACCTTCTGTATAACCTCACCTCGGTTCGTTATCCAGCTTTTTGTGTTAGGCTTTACAAACATTTTTTTTTATTGTAATCCATTTTAAAATCCCTTCGGTTTTTGACGGCACGTTTTTTAAATCATAGGTACATTCCCGCATACAGATTTTGTTCGCGGATGTACTGAAAATTAAGAGGTACAGTCGTGCCCTGAATGTTTTGCATATTTGTTCAGTTGAATAGGTTTGATTTGGTATGTAACTATTTTAAACCTTTATCTACACCCATGCTATAAATCCTCTATAAAAGTTTCTGAAATAGTTAGCTTATTGCCAACATTAAAACATCCAGTGTCATAGTAACCATAATATCATCCAAACGGGTGTTATAATGTTGTACTGAATTTCATAATGCAACTTATTTTAAAAAAAGAACACTGTCATTCACAAGCGTTTCACTAACAAAGCACCGTAATTTAAAAACAAAACACATTCGAATTCGAAAAACTCGAATTCACGTCGTACCGCGCCATTTTTGTTCGATATTGGTATTGCAAAGAAACTTTTATAGAAGATTCATATCATGGGTGTAGATAAGATATTGTATGCAATTGTAAATAATTAGGTATTAAAACACTCATGTGATAAACCCACATTCGTGTTTTAATACCCCTTATTATAATAACAGTTGCATAAATAACTATTAGTTATTGGTAAAATGGGGAGTTTGTTATGGTGAAATAGCTATGGTTAAATAAGGTCTTTTTACCCGACTGCGGACCCGGACATACTCTCGAAAAACATAACCCTCCTACTGGAGGGTTATGTTTTTCGAGAGTATGTACGTATGTATGTCTATTTCTTTGGCACGCTCTGAACCTAAACGGCTTGTTTGTATTTTAACATAATGAGGTGTCATTAAATTCGTGTTAATTGTGGAAGTTACTATTAGGTCTTTACCTATGAAATTGCCGTTTTGTATGAAAAAATTTAAACGAATTTTTTTCATGTATTTTTTATTTGTATTAATCGAAGTAATCACCCATGCAATCAATGCATCTTTGCCAACGCAGTGGCAGTTTATTGATGCCCTTCTTAAAGAAATCAGCTGGACGGGAGGCAACAAATTCTTCAAAGGCATTTTGTACTGACGCTCGGGTATTGAATTTTTTTCCCGCCAAGAAGTTATCCAAATTCTGGAAAAAGTAGTAGTCTGTAGGCGCAAGGTCTGGTGAGTAGGACGGATGACGGAGAGCTTCCAACCCCAGTTCTTGCAACTTGGAGACCGTCTGCTGTGCAGTATGAGGTCGCGCGTTGTCGTGCAGGAGCAGCGGAGACAAGCGATTGACCAATGCTGGTTGGAGATGTGCCAGCTTCTCCATCATTGTGTTCAGTTCTTCACAGTACACATTTGCAGTAATGCTCACCCCGTTTGGTAACAAGCTGTGATGAATCACACCGGCGCTAGACCACCAAACAGTGACCATCACTTTTCTAGGGGTAAGTTTTCGTTTAGAGCATTGTTTAGGTACTGAACCAGGATCCAACCAACTTGCTGAGCGCTTGCAGTTATCAAACAGAATCCATTTTTCATCGCAGGCAACAATGCGGTTCAAAATTCCTTCATTTGTGTGTCTGTTGAGCAGTGCAAGGCACGCCTCGACCCGTACTTCGCGCTGGCGATCATTGAGTTCGTGGGGCACCCATTTGTCAAGCTTTTTTACCTTGCCAATTTGACGCAAATGGACCAATATTGTTTTGACGCTAACGTCGAAAGCTGCTGCTAATTCAGCTGTAGATTGTGTATCATCAGCTTCCACAATCGCCTTTAATTCGTCATTGTCGACCAAAGTCTTCGGACGACCACGAGGTTCATTTTTTAGGTCGAAATTTCCAGAACGGAAGCGAGCAAACCAATAACAGGTGGTGCGTTGGTTTGTAGTGTTAGCTCCGTAAACGTCGTTCATGTTGCGTGTCGCTTGTGCCGCGTTGCTGCCACGACGGTACTCATATTCCATAATTACTCGAATTTTTAACGTATCCATGATGACGAAAAGATTGAAATGCGATGAAAATGTAACACTAATCATTAAACAAATGACTTCTTTTGAAAAAAGAATTCCATGTTTTTAAAATAAAATTAATTTGAAATTAGAATTCTTAGCCAAACAAAAATTATTTTGATTTGAAATGGCTAGTACTGCAGAATGGCAATTTCATAGGTAAAGACCTATTATAATATTTATAAATTGCATTTGCAAATACAAAACAAAGGGAGGGAAAGGTTTAAAAAAAAAAATACAAGAGTATTGGTATCAAATAAAAGCTAGTAAAAAACATTATTAAAACATTTTATTTGAGGTAAAATTAGAAGCTTGAAATAAAGTAAAAAAAAGTTAAAAAACAGAAACCCGACTGCAGAAACACTTACAAACCTATATAACGTTTTAGAAACCAATAGTTTAATAAGTTACAAGTTACAAAAAAAGGAAAATGAGCTATGTTCAATGTAACGTAGAGAAATACACCCATTTGCAAAAAAAAACGGGCACCTTAACAGTCATTGGCTTTTGTATGGATAATATTAATATTTTTACTATGTCATTAGCATAAATGACTAGTAATTTTTTATAATCAATAAGAATATAGTTTTTTGGCTACACCCCTCTTCCAGCAGCGCTACAATTTTACTAGCTCTTATTGCTTTTTCTGCCATTGCAATCGGCACAAAGATATCACTTTTAAGTCACAATAAGACTGGATTATACGACAAACACAAATTATTCTACTAAAAATAATGAGAAGTTAGTTTTAGTTGCCAGGATAACCTTCTAACCGCAAACCTGCAAAATGTTAGTAAAAGTCACAAACGGAAAACGGGATTATTATTGTTTTTAAACAAAAGTTTCGAATTTGGAATTAGCTTTTTTCTCACCCAGACTCTTTATTAAGTGCCAGTAACATATTTTGGCTATTAAAACCTCTTTACATTTAAATGATTACCAATAATGTACAAAAGTCAAAACCACCCGTTTTTTTTTCGCAAAGGGGTGTATATATACTTACTAAATGACAAAAAAAAAACAAAAAAGAAGTAAAGGGAAGTGGATTTTGATTGAAAATTTAATACTTTGTCTCAGAAAGGACAGAAAAGTTTTCGCAGCTAAAATAAATTGCCGTGTACACACGGCTACACATCAAGCTATATATTTCCAGTTTACGCTGATCTCGCATTGCATAGGATTTCCGCACAATGCGAAGTCAGCTTATACTGGAAATGTATAGCTTCATGTGTAGCCGTGTGTACTGTTTTGAAGGCTGTGGATGCACTATTAATGCTCGCGCTTAGTTGAACTATGAAAACGCTTCAGAAGTGGTTCCTTGTGATCCCAGCCTTGGTTTCGTTAAAAGTTCAATTTGCATAAAAACATTTTTATCAAGATTTCTCACAAATTCCTCAACTCATCGTCAACAAGACATCTTCAAACAAAATAATCTACATTAGGTACCATAAAAAATAACAATAAAATAATACGTTTGTTCGTCTGCACGCATATAATAAGGGCTTAAACAAATAAAAGCGTTTAAAAAATACTTTTACCGATTTATTCAAACAATGAACCAAATTAAACTCGAGTTGTTTTTAAACGGATTTTTCGCTTAAAAAATACGGATATTTTTGATACCAAACAAATTGATGCTGGAAATTGACCTAGTTTAACGCAGATTGAAATGCTCGTTAAGGTTTTTGATTTTAAGGAAAACTTATTTTAGGATGAGCGAAAAAAGCGAAATGAATTCCTTAATAAATCTGTCTTTAACAGCTATGGTTTATTGGTGTTATTTAATAAAAAGTAGTGCCTCGGATAGCACGTTAAGCCGTTGATCCCGGCTGTCATTCGTAGATCTTTGACAGTCGTTACGGGTCGACAGAAGCCCGAATGTCTGCCAACCAGTCTTACCTGTCCTTGTCTGCAGACCCCATCTAACTTATTTTTTTTTTTATGACATGTAAAAGTTATTCCGATATCCTATTTACAGAATAAACAATTTCATTTCATTTTCATTACCAAGGGGTATCTTATTACCCCGTTACTGGGTCAGATAGGCATGTCAGGTCAGATAGGCAGTCGCTACATGTCAAATACTGGTATTCAGCTGCATCCGGTTAGACTGGAAGCCGACCCCAACATAGTTGTGAAAAGGCTAGGCAGATTGATTGATTTATTAAATAGTAGATTTAGATTCCCAAGTATCTATCTTATTACATAGATATTTAAACAAATATCCTTACATACATAATTGCAAAAAAACGGACGGACGGACGGAGGCTTAGTAATAGGGTTTTTTTTTTCAACCCACCCGTGTTCCTTCAGTTGCCTGTTGCCAAGGGGCCCGGTATCCTTTTAGACTTTCCCGCAACCCTTGCAGGAGTAATAGGGTTACGTTTAGAACCCTTCGGGTAGGTACGGAACCCTAAAAACTGTCAAACTCAAAATGAGTATCTCAACCAGAAGTGCTCGCATTCACATTTCACATTCACACATAAACTAAAAGCCAACAAAATAAATAAACCAAAATATTTTAAAATGCACTCCACTACACTCGTGCCCCGTTTTAAAATTCAAGACAATGTCTTAAACATTTCGGGACGTAAGGGACCGGATCCGGAATTACGGACCGGAATAAAATCGGGAAACAGCTTTAAGTAATATCGTGTGTATTGCACTTTATTTCGGCGTGTGCGATGATCTTTTGGCAGTGGTGTTGAATTCTAATTTTCTGTGCGCTATGATTTTATTAGTCTTAAATAACATAACATCACATCTGTGTTCTCTGAAGGGTAGGCAGGGGTGTACCCATAGTAGGTACACCCACAGTTCGCCTGTTATGTTTAAGTGCAATTTAGGGGGGGAAACAAATCCACACTCTGGGGTGGTACTGAGAGATAGGCTAGTCTTGAATGTGATGCCAATAATGTCCTCTTATTGGTGATTTTTGGGTGGGAATTTATCAAATTACTTCTCCCGCTGTGGGCGGAGCGGGAGGGCGTCAGACTCTTACTGGCTAAAACCTATCCGTGTTCCTTCAGTTGCCTGTAAGTTGCCAGAGGCCACGGTATCCCTTTCGGACTTTCCCGCGATGCAGGCAATACTTATAGGGGTGATTTTATTGTCATAAGCATAATAGTATAAGCATAATCAGCCTACATCGTTCCCACTACTGGGATATAGGCCTCCTCTCTGTGGAAGAGACTGGACCATAATCCACCACGCGGGCCCAGTGCGGGTTGGCGTTAGTTACGCCAACCCGTGTATTAGTTACCCCATAAACGGGGAAAAATCTGGGCCGCTACTGAGAATTTTATAATAGAAAAACTGGGGCCCCAGGACGCGATCTACAATCGAGCTTACGACTAAACCAACAAAACAGCTTAATTTAAAAGTAAATTAAGACTATATAAATATATAAACTTACCAAGAAATAATACCTTTGTTTACCAGAATAATTATTCTCAATTTTAAGTAGATATTAAAATAAGTTATTTACCAATATTCTTGGAAGGATTTCAAAGGTCTATACGTAGAAAAGATTTTTAGTTTAAATTAATACTTGATATCAAAGGGCACTAGAAACAAAAATTTAATCATTATTTGGACGAGACGAGTAGAACTTTTTACTTTGAATTTTATACTTATACGTACCTATAGAAGGATTGAGGAGCTCATGGCTAAGTAATAACAGCCGCACGGGTCGATCCATTAGGTTAAGCTACGCTTGCCGGGGTTGGTCCGTGGATGGGTGACCATCTTTACATATAGAGACTGCTCCGTGCCTCGGAAAGCACGTTAAGCCCGTTGGTCCCGGCTGTCATTCGAGGATCTTTGACAATCCTAACGGGTCGTCAGAAGACTGAAAGTCTGACAACCAGTCTTACCAAGGGGTATCGTATTATCCAGTTACTGGGTTGTGGAGGTCAGATAGGCAGTCGCTCCATGTAAAGTACTGGTATTCAGCTGCATCCGGTTAGACTGGAAGCTGACCCCAACATAGTTGGGGAAAGGCTAGGCAGATTGATTGATTATGTACCAGAAGGATTGACAGTTCACTTCAAGCTCACTTCACCTAAATTCCATGGTCTCTTCTTTTCGTGTAGTTAGTAACTAACCTGGTGTCAGAGTTTGAAAGCCGCCCATGGGCCTCTGACTTGGCTTCACATACCGTCGAGAAATATCTCTCAGGCATGCCGCATGCATGCCTGGTTTGTCACTAAAAGTCGCACATGAAGAGAGTTTTTTTGTAAAAAGTTTTTATTTTACACTTTTTAGTTACCCCATACAAATTCGAATACCATACTACCTGCTATGTAAATAACAGTGATGGAGTCAAATAAAATATCATCTACATACACCAAGTGTAATTATTGAAGCTAACTCAAAAACTACGCAAGCAAAGTTAATACAATTGGGACTAAAAGGGAAGCACCAGCTTTCAAATAAAAAAAGAATCATCAAAATCGGTTCACCCAGTCGAAAGTTCCGAGGTAACAAACATACACAGTCGGTTAAAAACATACTTGTAGGTATCTCAGGAGATAAAAACAAGGCAAGTCCCTTTGAATCGCACAAAATTATTTTAGGGTCCCGTGGCAAAAACAAAGTAGTTAACAACTTTAATTTCACCACCAACAAAAATAAACATCTTAATATTATATTTCCTTTATAAACAACACCGACATAAAAATGTAACCCTGTTGTAACGTGCACCGCATTTGAGAAGCAAACTAAATTATGTGTCACAAAGCTCTCGCGAAGGGAACAGACAAACAACTTCGTTAATAGCGCAACAAGGCGAAATTGTACAACACTAGAGCTTCTGAGAACGCTGAATACACATCACTACTGCTCTGAGTGCGAAGTACGAGATAATTTAAGTGCATACAATTTTACTTGTGCTTGTAAATAAGGACTTGACTAGTCTGACAGTAAATGGAAATATGAGGCAACACGGCGACAATCGAGATGTGTGGCATAAAGTCGATAAAAAGGTGTAAATAAACTATGGAGTTTCTTGCCCGTTATTATTTATTAAACTGAGGAGCTCGTGGCTAAGTAATAACAGCCGCACGGGTCGATCCATCAGGTTAAGCTACGCTTGCCGGGGTTGGGATGCGTGACCATCTTTACATACCGAAACTCCTCCGTGCCTCGGAAAGCACGTTAAACCGTTGGTCGCGGCTGTCATTCGTGGATCTTTGACATGCGTTACGGTTCGTCAGAAGCCCGAAAGTCTGACAACCAGTTTTACCGAGGGGTATCTTATTACCCAGTTACTGGGTAATGGAGGTCAGATAGGCAGTCGCTCCATGTAAAATATTGGTATTCAGCTGCATCCGGTTACACTGGAAGCCGACTCCAACATAGTTGGGAAAAGGCTAGGCAGATTGATATTATTTATTAAACGCTTTTTTAAAAACCATGTAAAACAAAAAATTGAAAAGAGTATGCTTAGATGGGTTAGTCATGTGGAGAGGATGAATGAAAGGCTACTAACAAAAGGTATTTTCACGGCAGATGTGAGTGGAAACCCCGGAATAATAGTGACCTTTTAGGGGTATGAGGAACAGGGTGTAAAGTTCACTCATCCCCCATAGAAAAGGGAGGATCCTCCGACCAGACGTGTCTGGCGGGCAACTGCCCAATGATTGATATTGGGTTTTTGTTTTTGTTCACTACACGGTAAACTCTAATTACGCGATGCAGGATTTATGTGACGTCAGGTCTTCGATGCGTAGTTCGCATGTGGCGATGTAGATACCGCCACAACCTAATTGGTGATGTTCTTTAGAAAGGTCAGGTGCTTAGTACGCGCAACCGGCGTGCGTGTATGACCAGATGTATGAACGCTAACGAAGCTTAAAAGGAGTATGTAAGGATCGTAGCAGGTGGCGTTCTATATTTTCTGCATACCCCCGTGGGAAGAAATCGCCAGTTTAAGTATAAAAGCATGTTTAAAAAAATAAAAAATTCAAACATATTTAAACTAATTATTAAAATTAAATGATTAAATATTTTTTTAAACTAATTTGTTTAACTAAACTAGTTTACAATAGTCGGCCTTATTGCACATGACGACCTCTTACAGATAATCTTTGGATAGACTGAATTAAAGGACAGTCCTACCAGGAATATACGGCTTGTAACGAACTTCTAGTTTCTGACTGTAACTGTTCCGACCAACTTCGTAACCATTCCAAGCTGTAAATGGACTCGTCCAAATAACGCTTTGACTTTGCACAAAACTGACTTTTTAAACCGGTTTGGTGGTGTGGTGTGTGAAATTTCAATCCAAAGCGGCTCAAGCACTGGTGTACCTACTGTATCGGAAATATCGAGTTTTTTTTACCGCGAAAGTAAAATTCCCGGTATTGCCATCGGACACATCACTAGACAGATTTAATATTGATCTAGTTTGTATTTCCAATAATTATGTAAAGAAGCAGAGGAAGCGAATTTTATCTAAATATTTTAACTACCTGTCTGTGCGCTCATTTTCATCTTTTCAGTGTCAATGAACTTATTACAGGATTTCAATTAAGAGGCCGAGCACGAAATTGACGATAATTTTGATCAATTTTGTTCACTGTTGTTAGAAAGGGTAAAATAATTTAAACAAAATTGTTTGTGATTTTAAAAGTCAAGTCCTTAATTTTACAGATGGCTTGAAGAGAGTTTTCAAATAATTAATACTAATTAGTGAAGATGCGGAATTTTTTTTTTCTGAAACTTTTTTCGATTTTGCATTATTACTGATCTTCCATAATTCGTCGAAAACTGTTCGAATGAAATACTCAGTACATTTTGTTGCAAGTGGGCAATGACAGAATGCTCACGCGTCTCAAACGACGTTTCCCAACACACTTACGAGAAAAAATAAACAAAATTTCATAAACTCTTACAAATATTTGTAAAAAATACAGCTTAGATTATTGAAAATTATTTTCTTTATTAAAAGCCCCAGGAAATTATTATAATTATTTCTTTACCTACTTCATATTTAGCCCATTGTATGTTTTTGCTTTCTGCTTGGTACGCTAAACGTAATTTGGTTAGATAAAGGTAAGCGCACATTATGCTGTGTTGTAGAAAATAATATTATATGAGAATACAGTTGCTTTACTTTTCCGGAGGCGACAGCAAAGATAACTGTATTTCCAACAGTATACAGCATGTATTCTAACAGACAGATCTGATCAGTGGTACCTACCAGACCATCAAAATGGGAAACTTTTCCTGTTTGCTACATTATGCAAACATTAAAGTCAATGCAGATTCAAAATGCAAATATGCAGAAAATGTAAATGTCAATGAATTGTCAACGGGTTTTTGTAATTGACACTGAATAACACTAATTAAATCATGTACAAAAATGCATCATCTAGGCTTCGACGTATGAATTTGCATTTCGAAATGTAGGTCGCGATCAAAGTGCAGATACGCGAGCCTACTTACTAACTCATAGCATCAAAAATACATATTTCCAAACTATGTGCGTACACCGTACATTCTCGATGGGATCAACATCGTAATCGCGAAAAAATAATCAGCTGTTCCATACAAAACTTCAACCCTTGGAACAGCTGATTATTTTTATACACGGTGTATAATGCGCGCACACCATTATAGGAAAACAAGGCAGAATTCCTGTCGAGGTCGCCCGTATGCTTCACTGACTAATTAGTTTGTGGCACCAGCGCGCTGCGGAACCCTATTTTAAAATACGGTTCGTGTAATGCAATAAGTTGACATTTTAATTTTATTTGTAGTGACATGGTTATTATTTCTGTCAGTTGTAAATGTAGTGTTTAATTTTATTTGACGTTTATTGTGTGAATATGAATCAAATAAAAACATACTTTAACGGATAATTTGGAACGTGTATTTTCGCTTTCATAGAGTAGGTACCTACGATTTTTTTTATAATTAAGTGGTACACCATGGGACTAATAATACAAAAATTTTCTTTGAAATTAGGTATGTATCTACGCTTCTTAAAAACATTTTTAAAAGAGTTTCTGTAACACGAAACATAATTATTATTAAAATCGGCAAAATGATTTCATTTTCATGAAGCAATCAATCTGTCTAGCCTTTTCCCAACTATGTTGGGGTCGGCTTTCAGTCTAACCACATGCAGGTGAATACCAGTATTTTACATGGAGCGACTGCATATCTGACCTCCACAACCCAGTAACTGGGTAATACGATACCCCTTGGTAAGACTGGTTGTCAGAGTTTTGGGCCTCTGACGACCCGTAACGACTGTCAAAGATCCACGAATGACAGCCGGGACCAACGGCTTAACATGCTTTCCGAGTCACAGAGGATCCTCGGTATGTAAAGATCGTCACCCGTCCACGGACCAACCCCGGCAAGCGTAGCTGACGTATCTGATGGATCGACCCGTGCGGCCGTTATTACTTAGTCACGAGCGAGGAGCTCGTGACTAAGTAATAACAACCAGCTTTTTATGAAGCGAACAGTTAATCATATTACACCTTGAAGATCAGTAGAAGTTTTTTTTTACATATTAATGTACTAGCTGTGACCCGCGGTTTCACCCGCGTAGGTCTCGATCCCGTGGGAATATAGGGATAAAACGTATCCTATGTCCTATTCCAGGTCATGGTCTACCTGTGTGCCCATCCTCTCCTCTCTTCTCTAGAGTAGGGAACGTCGCGCCGGCGCGGCACCGCCGCCGAACGGTTCGCGTATTGCATTTTTATACTCGAGATAACTTCGAAATTAAATGTCCGATTCGAATAAATTAAAAAGTATTTTACTGCTACATAAGCACCCTTGATGTTAAAACTATTTATTTGAATAAGAAATCAATATTATGTTGACAAAACTCCTTCGCAAATAATGCATTAATTCGAACAAATTTGATTACCATAAAAAAGGTTATAGTGAGTCAATCTTAAAAGATAGACATGTGTGTCGCAGATTTTTTTTTAGAACTTTTAAAGAGGAACAATTCTATCATACATGATATTTGCGTAACTTAAACCGTTTACGCAGCGCACGCAACGGAAGCTCTCAAAAACGAATATTTTTTCCCGTTTTTGCAACATTTTTCATTTACGCTCCGCTCCTATTAGTCGTAGCGTGATGTTATATAGCTTATAACCTTCCTCGATAAATGGACTATCCAACACAAATAGATTTTTTCAATTCCAACCAGTAGTTCCTGAGATTAGCGCGTTCAAACAAACAAACAAACTCTTCAGCTTTATAATATTAGTACACAGGATGTAAGGGTAAACACTCTTGTCATTCAAACCAAGGGTAGTTGACTTGAATATAAAAATAAATGACCGAACACAACAAAAAAAAAACATTATTTTCACGAAAAGATTTTAAAAAGTTTCTATCCGACACCGTACTCTCTAGCGAAACAGCTGACTGACTAAGGGAGGAATCGCGCTCGCTGCTGGTCAGGTCACATCCCGTACCCCCGCCCGTGTTGAGATGCAAGTTCGTTGCCCTAGCGCATAGGGCAACGAACTTGCGTCTCTTGTGGTAAAATTTAGATATAAAAAATTAAAAAAAAAGTTGTAATTTTCCATTGATTTTACGTTCTATAAATGAAACCAAACCACGGGTTGCAAGGATAACGGTGTTTACCCTAACACCCTGTAGATAAGGAGTTATAGGAACGAAAAGGGAGGGAATGATAGAGTGACGGTTGACAGGGGGAGAATGGAAGAAGAAAACGTGTTGCGTCGACCCCAAGTAAGAGGGACAAGGACAGGGAGATGAACATAATGATGGTGCTACCAACTTATGTAGAACTACTTAATGCTCTTTGATAAACAACCTAATCTAATCCGGCAGCCATTAGTCATTCCCCGACTAAAAGTCACGTAAGTAGGTACTCGTAGATAGGGTAAAATTCATAGGTGATAAATCTCGAATGTTCTCCCACAAATAATATTCATGCGACCGTAATTCTCGAATAACATTGTTTTAACATCTAAACCTTCACGTTTAACGATAGTATGAGCAATTAAATAACTCTAATAAAATCTGCCTATAAATGGATTTGTACCATAAAAGAGTTTACACCTCAAGGGGATGTTTTTAAGAGGGACTCGTTATTATTGTCATTAATTTTGTTTCACGGAATACTTTGTCTGTTATTATTCTTGGGATACGTATTCTATATTGATTACATTTTGTTTTATAAATAAAATTAACCAATTGTTAAAAAAATATACCTATTAAATATATTAAAATATTTTTTAATATTTTTCTCAGTTTATATACGTAGAACTGTTTTTACAGATTTACAAAATATTTTTGACTTCTGTAAACAAACTTTTACCTACTCATAATTTCAGTTGATGACATGTACGTGTGTTACTGGCTGACTATGTGCTTACATTAATTGAATACCTATTATACTAATCTGTGTATTGTACTTGTACACCACATACATTATTAATATAAACCATAGCTAGATATTACGATATATTTTCAATACTATCTTTGAGTGAGCGCACACGCAGCTGTATAGGGTATTTCTATGACGTCACTAACCTGTACTGTAATTTACAATTTTGCATTAAAAAAAAATATTATAGAAAAGGATGCTTGGAAGGATTTGGAGCCTTGCGTAAAAGTCGCGTTTTGCGTTATCACAGCGACATTCGCGCTAACACAACGTAAACGCAGCAATTCTCCAAGGACATTAACAAATGTGCCCCTAGCTCGCCTTTCCCGCAACCAACACTGCTTCTACAAAATCACGGAGACTGATGTAGCAAATCTATCAGAGTCACACATTGTACATGCCAAGAACTTGTACTGGGAGAAAACTGGATTTTTATAGGTGTTAAAGGCACAAACACACAAACAAAACTGGCGAAACGGTAATATGGTACACCTTTCACCACTTCGCGCACACATCATACCTCACTTGTGCAGTAACGAAGTATCTATCATTTAAATTGTACTGCAAAAGTTATATTAGGCAGGCATTAAGTCCGCCTTTGTACCTTTTTTAGTGCGAAAAGTTTAAATAAATAAATAATAATATTAAACAATTTCACCCGGTACTCGCCACCAGCGCCTATGGCCGATGTTTGAACTTATATGAAGAAAGAAAAGCACGCTTTCCTTGCCAAGTTCTTTTTAATTTTAATTTCTTATTTTTTTCTGTTTTAGATTATTTTTAGTTTGTTTTAGTTCATTTTTAGTTTTTTTTTAGTTTATTTTAGTTTTAGTTTAGTATAATAAATTGCAAAGCATCAAGATATTGTCAATTCAATGCAATGTACGCCGTAATTGTCATGTACAGTCACGGACTTTAATTGATGAGCCACCTTCAAACTTTTCAATTTTGCAGTTTCATACATTCACGAGATTACACGATTAAACACGAACTTAAATCGCACGCTCGTAAACAAGATGACAAATAAATAACTTTTAATCGGAAATAGTCTTATCCATAGAGGTGTTGACTAATAAGTTCTCAATGATAAAAATAAATACAATGTTTCATTAAGTTTATCCAATCTATTTGATACCGACCTCCTTTGAATCATAGCTCATTAACTCGATAATTCTGAAAACATATCTGAAGACAGTGACAGTTGAAATATAGATGTCAGAGACGTTACTTTCAAACTTGTCAAAATGACTATTAATATTTCTCCTTACGCTAACGTTACTGTTGCTAGACCTGCAATTGGTTGACTTTGGGTAGTGACTCTGCTGTAAAGTTTGTAGTTCTGGCTCTCAGGTTAGCCAACCGGTAAAGACATGAAATATAATTTTCTTCTTCTAATACGAAGACACATGACTTTGCGTGTCGGGAACCGAATAAACCCGATTTGCATTCATATACATAATCAGCCTATAATGTTCCCACTGCTGGGACACAGGCCTCCTCTCTGTGAGAGGGAGTCGATTTGCATTACACGGCTAAAATACGAACAGTGCCAGGTGGCTCATCAATTAAAGTCCGTGACTGTACATCCGTCCTTTACTTATTAAGATTTTAGTTCTATCATAAGTTTAATGTATGTGATGTGGCTGTACTTTTTAAAATAAATTAATAAATGAGCAAAAGGAGTATGTATGGATCGTAGCAGGTGGTGGGACATGTGGCATTCTGTAGTTTCTGCTTACCCAAATGGGATGAAGGCGTGAGTATATTTGTGTCAGGTCGATTTTAAGGTGGTAAAACAAAAATAATGTAAGCTACATTGTGGCAAAATATTTCGGAAATGTATGGAATTTACCAAAAAGTACTATCTCCACCGAACAGACATTCTCTTGCATAATTTCGTAATAGCAAAGATATTCAAAATGATGTGAATAAAATGAATTAAAATTTGAGATTACTTGTACCGTTACGGTCAGCAAAAGAAGACTGAAAGCTCGGATAATTTTAATTTTGAATGTGGCCGAGTTAAATTAAAATATAATTTAAATAATAAATTGAGAAATAAACTGTAAGCAATTGTAAATGTATTTTCGGGTCTAAGTAAGTATTTTCTAGAAATCAACACTGACCTGCAGCTAATTAGTCTAAAGCAAGGCAAAGAAAATAATCTTCTTCTGTAATTTTTAGGAAAAAGTCCTACAATGTGAATCAGTCTCTTTTTTTAATGCAAAAAGAACCAACTTTATTTCAAAACTAGCTGATTCTCGCGGCTTAGCCCGCGTAGATGTCGCTTATTATATACTAAAACCTTCCTCGAGAACCACTCCATACATTGGTGAAAACAGCATGAAAATCGGTGTAGTAGTTTTTGAGTTAATCGCGAACAGACAGACAGACGCCGCGGAGGACTTTGTTTTACAGTTTTCCCCCCTAGGGGGGATTATCAGGGGGGAATTTCACACTTTTTTTTAAAGATTCCACTTTTCCCCCTTAGGGGGATTTTCAGGGGGGATTTGTGGAATAAGCCTATATTATGTAGTGATCAAAAATTCCGGACAAAGCCTTCGAATTTTAAAGCATTTTTTTTCCAACCGTACCTTTGCAAGCAAGATAGGGTTTGTTAGCCCTACGAAACAGGCTTGGCTCCGTAGAGGCAGTAAAATAAAACATGGCTCCTCTGTTAGACTAATTAAACGGTAATTCTATATACAATATAGTCTGACATTTTGCCTAGAATCGCGGCAGAGCCTTTATAATACGTATATTGTCGTTCAGGTATCATGATATTCTGATGAAACACGCGCTCTTTGTTATAGGGGTGTTGAATTTATAAAGGGTTGAAGCTAGGGATGGTTTCACGTATTTTAGTTGTTAGTTGTAAAATATTTTGAGATCAGTAGCCAATGACATGAGCACGTTAAGCCGTTGGTCCCGGCTGTCATTCGTTGATCTTTGACAGTCGTTACGGGTCGTCAGAAGCTCGAAAGCCTGACAACCAGTCTTACCAAGGGGTATCGTATTACCCAGTTACTGGGTTGTGGAGGTCAGATAGGCAGTCGCTCCATGTAAAATACTGGTATTCAGCTGCATCCGGTTAGGCTGGAAGCCGACCCCAATATAGTTGGGAAAAGGCTAGGCAGATTGATTAGCCAATGACATGAAACTACTTTCATGTTATCAAAATCTCACTCATCACCCCCACATTCATACACTACACCCCCTATTATATAGGACTTAAATATAACAGGCAAAATGTGGGTGTACACAACATCTGCTTAACCCTTCTGGGATTACAAGCGTGATGTTATATTATGCCTAGTTGTCTGTCTAGTTTCAATATAAAAAGTAGCCTGTGAAGGATATAGGCTACTTTACCTACTCGGCTACCCGGGATGCGATATATCTCCTTCTAAATTTTATCGTAATCCGTTCAGTGGTTTAGGCGTGAAAAGGTAACATACAGACAGACAGACAGAGTTACTTTCGAATTTATAATATTAGAATGGATTTGGTATTTTTTTGCATGCTGAAATAAAGTAAGAAAAATATTTGGTACTATTTATATAAGACCATTTACGTACCATATCTTATGCAAAATAAATATATTCTATTCTTATGCCTACATCATTTATTTATATACCCTATATTATTTTCTTGGTTCAATGTCTCGAAATATCAAACATACTATATAAATTCCCAGTTTCACATTCTCATTAAAATAGCATCTTATAGAATCGATAACAAAGCATTCTGAAGAAAGACAAACTCCGAACAATTATTATCTTTTTGATATTCCAAATTTGCAGGAGCACAATGTGGACTACTTCGTCAAAATTTCCAAAAATACTTTGCAAATATCTAATTATTCATTTTGGAAACTTTCTAACTGAACAAACAGATCGTCTTGCTAAAGCTCTTTTCTAAAGAGATGGGCTTCCACCAATCTTATTGTGGTTTCGGATTTCGGCCTTAATGTGACAATAAAAATAATGTGGCTGGTTTCGGCCGAATTTTGGTTTTGATGAAAGTGTGTTATCTGAAAAACAATGATGAAAGTGACTTGATAAAATACCTAGATCGTACAGCATTGAACCTAGATAAACAAATTAAAAAATTAAAATAAGTTGTATATGAGAATATAAATAATCATTGAACAAAATACAATAATTAAAATAGCAACATTCCTTTGCACCACAATCGATGCACGCGCAGAGGCACAACACTAAATAAAAAATAAAAAAAACCCGACTACGCCAAAAACGATCATAATTTAGAGGATAGAAGCTATTACTAAGTAGTGATGTCTCTGGCGTAAATGGCGCTATAATCCTGTCCGTATGGATTGAGGAGCCATGTCTCATATTTAAACGCGGGTACTGCCAATATTTAGTAGTAAATTATCCGAATTTGTAGCCCCGATCCTGGAATTTGTAGAAAAACCCTTAAAAAGTTACAGGGCATTTAAAGTGGCTCCGCAATCCAGACGTTTGGAATGTTAATTTTGTTAATATTTTTTGAAATACTGAATGTGTAAGATGTTGGAGTAAGTTTTAATTATTTATGGTCACCCTATACACTGAATTGTTAAGAAATTTTTATTTTGTTAATATCTGTTGAAATACTGAATGTGTAAGATGTTGGAGTACCCCAATATTTAGTAGAAATTTCTACTAAATATTGATGCTATCGTTATCCGATTTGATTAACTACTAACTACTATTAACAAAATAAACATTCCAAACGTCTGGATTGAGGAACCACTTTAAATGCCCTGTAACTTTTTAAGGGTTTTACTACAAATTCCAGGATTGGGGCTACAAATTCGGATAATTTACTACTAAATATTGGCAGTACCCGCGTTTAAATATGAGACATGGCTCCTCAATCCATACGGACACATAGAATCACACCCAGCACAACGCATTCGGAACTAAATTTACCATTACACGGTGTGTTTATTTGGTGATTACTCAGCAATTCATTGATCGATTCGAGTGGGAGTGGTTACGTTTGACAGAGCTCACGACGTTATAGTGAGTGTGATACATACAAATCATACTAGTGACCGTAAGAGTCAAAATGAAAGCCGAAACCACGCATCATAGCCGTTAGGTTTGTTTTTCGGCATAAACAAAAACTCAACTTTCCAAACGAAAGTTTTCAAAAAGCGAATATTAATTTTGGTTTCATAATATTGTTAATTAATTATGTTCGATAGTCAATATTTATGAAGCTGTTTTGGTTAGTTTGTTTAACCCTTTAAATAAACGAAGCATTAAGTTATATTGTGTACTACTGCTGCCCGCGGCTCATCTCCGAAACTGATGGACCTACTTTCACTTTTCAGAAAAATAAAAAATGGGGTTAAATATTTTTCAGAAATAAAATCAAATCAAATCATTTATTCCTTAGCAAACATGGGTTTTGTACATAGATGTTGTCATAAAGTTAGTTCTCCATGTTTTTCCGTCACATGGGCATACAAATCATATTCAATTAGTATCATTTTAAAATAACATTAGAAATATCATTATAATCCCATTTTACAAATTAATGTCAAATCATTTGAATCACAATAAATAGAAAATGTCAAAATATTACAACAAATGTCATTGTCTACAATGATAACTATGTCAATGGATAACAAGGTCAATTAAAAAATCGATAAAGAATTAATAAATAAAATAAATATTTAGAAGTAGCCTAAGTTACACCATAATCATCTGCTACCACTGAAAGTAGGTCCAGTAGTTTTGGTAATTCGCCGAACAGACAGACAGACAGAATGACAAAAAATTTAAAAAAGATTAAAGCTATTCAACGCATTTATCAGCAGTCACACGAACGCAAATATTTTCATGAAATCAATACGTTTTTATCACGTAGATAATAATAAATCACGCAGATACATAAAATCACGCTTTGTATTGTCAAACTGCAAACTAATTTAAACCTTATTTATTGATGTCACTGTGTAAATGCAAACGATATTTGCTAATTCATTAATTTGGCGCGTCAATTTCATCTACACATAGATTAGTACCTGTTAAATGAATGCTGATCAAATAATATCAATTGGACTGTATTACGCTGTACAATTTTTGGATAATGTATAATTAATTTTAATCACCCACTGTTTACTAAAAACCCAGTGGATCATAATAATGAATATTCATTAATGTTTTGAATTTGTTAGTTATACTTTTTCACTCGACATCGCTGCATTGCCAGCAGGTATTTCTGAATTTACCATAGATGTAAAACAAAACCGGCCAAGTGCAAGTCGGGCTCGCAGTTGGCCCAATCCACTTGTAAATCTGTAAAAAAGTCAATTGTCTACCTATTACCTACGCTGACAGACAGACGGACGCGACGGCCGAACGAACAGCTGAGGTAGTAATAGGAATCAGTTTGCCGCCCTCCGGGTACGGGGCACTAAAAATGATTCCTATGCTAAGAGAATTGTATTATTTAGAAAGTAGAAAAAGTAGGAAAGGTAGGAAGGAAAGTAGTAATAGAAAAAGTAGGAAAATCATTAAAAATTATGCGATGCATTATAATGTGTTACAATGCATCGTTCATTAAAATCTCGAGGACGAAGCTGGAGTATATTGTGTTCACTTTATTGTGTGTCCAAAATATATAATAATTAATAATTTTAATATAATAATTTCGCGCGGCGTTTGATTTTGGATCAACTCAAACGTGGCGTGAACGGTGATTAATTTTGTGGTTGCACGTTCGCATAATTATTAAAATAGTTACAGCAGGCTAAACGACTGGGAACTAGGAATATTATACAGGGTATTAGTGTAAACACCGTTATCCTTGAAACCAGTGGTTTGGTTTCATTTATAAAACGTAAACTCAGTGGAAAAATACAACATTTTCTTTTAAAAGAAAATCTACATTTTTCCACAAGAATATTTACTACCCAGTAACAACAAAAAAAAAACTTATTTTCATTAAATATTTTAATAAGTAAATATCCGTCACTGCTACGATACTCATGGGTACGCGTTCGAGAGAGCTGCAAAACAGCTGACGGCCGGTCATGTACCGCGCGCCCCGCACGCCCCCGCCAACCGCCGGCCGCCGTGTTGAGACGCAAGTTCGTTCCCATTGCGTGTAGGGTGTGTTGATACGTGTAATCAACAAAATACATGATAGTAATTTGACATTTAAATTGCTTTTATTTCCTAGCAGTAAAGATAGTTTTGACGAAAGGTTGACAGAACGATATATTTTTTTTTACTGCCGCCTGATGGCGCCTTTTGAAGGTACACACCTTCAAAAGGCACCTGGATTTTGTGGATAGGACCAGGGAGTTTGGGATTTTTACCTCACTAAAACCACCCTGTTGCGTTGTTCACCAACACATAGAAGGTGCGTTGCCCCGTTCGCGCTCGAATTACTTGAAATCATCAATCATTTTGTGCAATTGTTTTGTGAAATGTATGGCAGCATCTTCATTGCCACGTGTGAACTACGCAACATACTACGTAACGTCACGCAAAATCCTGCATCGCGCAAGTAGATTTTACCGCGTGACTATCATATATACATCGTCCCGACAGCAATCTTACTGTCGGGCAGTATCCCACCAGATACAACACCCGTCTGGTCGGAGGATCCTCCCTTTTTGATGGAGAATGAGTGAATTTTACACCCTGTTCCTCATACCTCTACAAAAGTATTGGAAAAACAAAGATGGCGCTGTTAATTCTGATTTGGCCATGCGCCAAAAAATACACATCTCGAACGGTGAAAATCATCACGGCTTTTGTGATTGACAGCGTCTGCATTAACAAAGAAACGTATTTTCAGTTTGTACCATAAATTGTTCCCGAAATCACTTTGTAAATGTTGTATTCGAATTTGTGTTTTTCGCTTGAGTGTAAACGCATGACTGTGATAATCGCCTGACGCCTGCTGAGTCTCACTCGACTACCAGCTTCTCATTACACATTCTCGTCTTGCTATGAGCGAGAACCTCGCCTCGTGTAAATGAGCCTTAATTTGAAACGGTATATATCCGACAATTATTCCGGAGAAATGTTTGATGTTATGATATTGGAAGTTCGTGCTCGAATGTATTTGCACGTTTCAAATGTATGATTTAAACATGAACCCTATTATTAGGCGGTGTGTTTGAGTTAATTAGTTCAATTTATCGTGGAAAATCAGGAGTGTTGTTTTTATGACTCAAAATCATCTAAAATAGATGATTATTGATTTGTTGGTAGGTAGTCAGTAGGTAGGCTCACAGTGGGGACTGTATCCGCCCATTGAGTAACCTCAGGGAAGACGGCGCACAGTGGAAATGAAATGAAATGAAATGAAATTGTTTATTCTGTAAATAGGATATTGGAATCACTTTTACACGTCATATTAAAAAATTGTAAAAATAAGCTAGATGAGGTCGGCGTTTCCTATCTGACTACTCTGAGAAGAAAGGCCGAAACAAACTCAGAGGTCACCGTCTCTTTTAAAGTCCAGACATAATCTTGGTCAGGCCATATGAGGACCATGTAGATAAGAGTCTGAAATGGTCTTTTGAGGAAAGAACCACACAGATTTGAGTGGACCTGTCCAGTCAGTGCATTTGTCAGTAATAGTGGAGCTCAACTCAGAACTTAAGGAGCTCAACGACTCGACGAACAATACCAAAGAAAGGACGTTTGGGTAGGTCGCATAAAGTTCTCAAATTACCAGATTGCCAGATTGTGGTCACGTGCGCTTAAGCATACATGCACAATTTGGTGTTAGGGAGACCCCTTTACAGTCTCCCCAGAGATGTGCCATAACAGGCGTTGCACAGAGGAGGTTACGGATCGGTCTTTTGAGAGGTAACGGAGCCCCTTCTATGTGCAGATGGTGACCACCGGGGTGGTTTTAGTAAGGTAAAAATCCCACACTCCCCGGTCTTGTCCCCAAAGCCCGGGCGCCTTTTGAAGGTTTCCCCCCGAAAAAAAAAAAAAAAAAAAAAAATATTGGTAGTCAATGGCACCTGAAATTTTTTTTAAGACCGCGCGTTGTTGATAACTTTTTGTCGAATAAATGTATTCGACAAAAAGTTATCGATCACGCGCGGTTTAAAAAAAAGTTTTTCATGAAGATCATAAATTATGTTTTCCAGCCGGGGAAAGTAATAAAGAAAGAAAGAAGAATTACTCCAGTAGGTTATCTCTAGTGGAATAATATAGGAATGTATACCTACCTACTTGTTAATTTTTATCAATAAATGTAAAGTATTTGAATATCTTTTATTTAAGTAGGTAGGCCATCTTTTATATTCGCATGCTCTTATCCTTAAACTTTATTATTCTTTTATTTTGTTCATTTGATAGTAGGTAAACCCAAAATTATATATTTTTTGTTTTGGCATAACTTAATATAAGTGTAAAGAAAATGGGAGAAGGCGCTGACTCTTGACATAGAGGTTTTTACTTAGTTTTACTGGTTTTTACCCAGTTTGGGATTCAGAAGCTTCATATGAGCATTGCCTTTGTACGTATTTTTCTGTTCCTTTTTCTTGCTTTTATAAATACGGTATGCATAAATGTTTAAATAAAAAAAATAAAAAAATGATTCTGTAACCTCATAATATTATGTCGATAAAGATTATTGTATTGTATATACGTACATGGTACATTAACCGAACAAGAGTTGTTTATTAAATAAATCAATAAATAAATAAATACAAGGTTACCCAATTTGTGCTCCGCCAACATTTTATAATCCACAGCCTGGGAAAACACACATTCAAAATCAATCCAATTACAGTACCATAACAAAGATTACACGAAATTGAAAGTAAACATAAACATTATTTTTGTTCTGTGGTTTGTGCCCAGCGACCAGTTAATCAGACGCGACCACACCTCTACCCAGCGCAGTATCGCGACCACATCGTTCTATTCTGTGTAAATAAAAGGGATTTACAATTATAATTACAACACACACATCACAGCTTGTATACCCTGGAGGGATAAGCAAAGGTGAGAGCTGTATGGCATGGATCTCTAATATAATTTAATATCCCTCCAGCAATTATAAAAACCCATCTATAGGTATGCCATTTGTTTAGGTAATTAGCTAAAGGCAAACAAATCGCTTTTTTGTTTAAAAATGCGTTGTGTTATAAGTTATAATTATAACCAAATAACTTTTTTGTTTTCGATTTTTACCTCTTTTAGTCATGTATGATAATACTTTATCATTTATTCTTAAAGGTAGGTATTTAATAATAATTGTAAATGCTGTCATTATACAATATTAATGTCACTATACAAAATGTATGTCAATTTAAGGACAACAATACATCCCTAAAACAGTAGGTACGAATTATTATGTGACGTGATATTACATAAGCAATCGCCATATTTTTCTTCTTGATTTTTGTACATCTAATTAAAACACAGGAAAATTTTACTAGATTTTTTACACTTCGAAAAATATTACGAGGAAAGTGCTCGCCAAAATTGAAGTTATTGTTTGATTTTGTAAGAAACACGTCTTAACGAATACGCCTCAGGCAATTTCGGGGTTCGGCAGCCGAAAAACGAGACGCTGAATGATTTCGAAGTGTAGGTATACAGTAATAATATCTCACGAGTCGTGATTTATCAAGAATTTTGTATAGATTTTTCGTCTTGTAAGGAACAGCTGTCAATTTTTTGCCTTTGTGTCTTCTCCTCCTTTAGGTGCGTCTTTGAATTGCGAAAGTTGACAGCCAGTTCCATATTTCCCTTTACGTTGCTAGGCAACAGTATTTGGCCAGTAGTCATTTTGAACCTCCCTCAAAGTGAATGCAAGTTGAAAGCGTCTTCATTTGTTTTTAAAGCAAAATCATCGTAGATTCCGAATCTGTTCGAATTTTTAAGTGATGTTTAGAGATCTCCAATCTCCGATATATTAGGCCAAATGTCTTTAACTAAGATTTATTTTTGGCGTCAACGTGTCCCTTGCATGCAGCATGAGTAGAAGAACGAGCAAACCCGTTGGTCGTAGTTTTAATAATAAACCTAAGACAGACTGGATGTGGAAGGCAAAGAAAAGGAGCTGTGGTGCAAGTTGAGAGCGGTGGATTTTCACATTGTGACAGATTAAAGATAGTAGAGCAGTGGTGGCCCAGTGGTAAAGGCCCCGACTTACGAGTCGTAGGTCGTGGGTTCAAACCCAGGCAGGTGCTTTACTTTGTGCAAATAATTTCATCACCACTGCTCTCAAAACGGTGAAGGAAAACATCGTGATGAAACCATGTCCATGAACGTGGCATGTCCTAGAACCAAAAATTCGAAGAAATGTGACATCTACCAACCCGCACTGGGCCCGCGTGGTGGATTACGGCCCACTCCCTCTCGAAGAGAAGAGGCCTGTGTCCCAGCAGTGGGAACATTATAGGCTGATTATGTAAAGATAGTAGTCAGAATGTGTATAGACTTAGCATGATTCTCTAATCATGCTAAGTCTATACACATTGAAAGATCTTTAAAAAAACTAGTTCCATCCGATATCCACCAGATGAAATAGATGACCAAATCAAAATCGTAAGTACCTACTGAAATCTGACTACTATCTTTACATAATCAGCCTATAATGTTCCCACTGCTGGGAACATTATAGGGTGCAAAAAAAATTGACTCAGGTAAGGTACACAATATTTACACAAAAAAAAAAAAATACTAAGGACATGAAAATAGTATTGTGCTCACGGCTGCACCAAACAGGTCCAGTTCAGCATGAATGCCAGACAACTAGTGCCTGACGCCGGTTTTCAACTGGACCTTATGTTACGGAGGACGTCTTACAGATGTAAATCAGTTTTATAGTGTGTGTAGATATTATTATTATTATTATTATTATTTTTTTTTATTTCTTTGCAAAAAAAGTTACACATGTGGGTATTTCACAAATCTTCTGCCAAACTGCAGGACAGTTTATCGGCAGTGTTCTCGTGGATATAGCTCTTAATTTAGTTATTATATGCTGATCTACAGCTCGTATGTACATGTACACTGGCGTCTATTCATCGGCTCTTATCGACTTACCCGCCACCGCCATGACAGCACTCAAAATAAAAAATAGATAGATATGTGTAGCAAATAATAATAATAAACTCGATTAGATATTTTTCTAGAAATAATAATAGATAGAGATAGAGAAATAATAATAGAGAGAATTATAAAGTGGTAGTGATGAACTAAGTTATCTTGGTGCGATACATAATATTTATGTATATGTGTAAGCTAAATAGGTTTGGTGAGTTAGTGAGTTTAATATCGTGGTTATTCGTTAAAATAAATCCTATTTGATTATGTATTTTTCTTAATTACTCGACTGTATAAATCGTCCGTTGGAGCACGGGACCTTCGTGCTTCACCCAGGTGGAGAACCTAGGTGAAGCACGGGTCCGACCCCATAATCAGGTTCTTATGTATGTATGTTGGTTTGTCATTTCAATATATTAATACCTAACTGAATTCAGCTTAATTCTTAAAGCCTGTCGTAATATGCACGCATAGAAATCAATAGTGGGGGAGCTTTCCTCCCAAATACATGGCTTCAGCTTGAACTGTTGGCTTCATTTGTATTTAAATGAGTTCCAATATACTGTGAACGCAGTTCTAGTAACTTACTGTTTAATAATTTATGTTCGGTTTCGAAGATTGATTTTGATAGGTTTCCGTAAGTATATTGATTTCTCAACGGTGTAGATCTATTATAGGAAATACGACGTATTCTATTTTAGAAAACATAATCAAGTTTTATTTTTATTTTTAGAAGAATTAAAGAAGAAAGGCTTTGCTGGAGCCGCATAATTTCTGAAGCGTAGGTACATAAAAGTATGTACAGTTTATGAATCAATTACAGTGAAGAAAAAAGAAGAACAAAATATTTTAATGAAAAAAAAATAAAAAAATTGTTTATTTCAATTACTTAACAATTTTTTTTTTTTATTAAAATGTTTGTTCTTCTTTCTTTAATAAATATTATAATCACCTAAAAGCAATTATTATTTGCAATAAGTAAAAGCTGACCCAGCACCGCACGATCAAACACAATCTAAATCGTTTTGAAACAGATTGCTAATCCATTGCTTCATAAGTTAAAAAAAAAACAGAACACCACCTGCTACGATCCTTACATAACCCTTCTGCTTCGTTGATCACATTGGTCACAGTCATGACAAATGTGATCATCTACCTACAGTGGCGGGTTAAATGTCGAGAGCGCCCTAGGCAAGCACCGCATCGACGCGCCCTAGCGGCCATATATTAAAAAAATGTTTTGTTCTGTGTCTCGGTTCAGAAGTTTATTGCATGAAGAAGTAAGATATACACAATTAATATTCATTTTTTTTTTGTTAAAAATCTTCTGCGCCCTCTCCTTTATCCTCGCGCCCTTAGGCACGTACTTACCTAGTTTGCCTTAGGGTTAATACGCTGTCTACCTAACATGTTTAAGACAAGAGCGTATACATGTTAAGCCCTATAAATTTAATTATCTGTTCTCAGAAATCTCTACAGCGATGATGTAAGCACGAAATCGATGAAAATCCTAAACCTAACTTCCTAACTTTATAAGTATCATAATATCTATAATATCCTAACTTCCTAACGTGTTTGTTTGTTTGTTAGGCTTCACTTTCTTTCACGGAGATCATTCATTGGGCTAAATTATGAAAGTGCCGGCTAAATAAAAAAAATGATATATTCCGTTAGAACATGTTATTCTCTTCACTTTTCACTATTGGGCCAAACTTTTACGGCAATTTCCTGCGCTGTTATATGATTTTGAAAAATACTGTTTTCAGTAGTTAAAATAATAAAAAGTAATCTAATTAAAGTAATAGCTTGTAGTAATAAAAAATGAAGGGAAAAAAGTACCCTTTCGGAATACCTACAGCTTTTTTTTTGTTTGGTACTTTCACCTCTTTAGCCCAAAGATGTATGGACGTTGAATGATTTCCTTTGACACATGGGTAGGCAATGGCCTGGAATAGGACATAGGATACTATTTATCCCGATATTCCCACTGCAGGATCGACACTTACACGAGTGAAACCGCGGGTTGCAGCTAGCAATAATATAAATGCGAAAGTGAGTTTGTTTGTTTGTTACGTTTTCACGGTAAAATGGCTGAATGGATTTGGATGAAATTTGGCACAGGGGTAGACCTTGACCTGGAGAAGGACATAGGCTACTTTTCATCCTGGATCGCAGACGAAGTTGCGGGCAAAAACTAGTATTTTTATAATTAATATCTATGACCTAATTACCTTCTGCTAATTAATTCGCTATCCTACTGTGTTCACAAGTGGAAACATAATTAGTCGTTGTTTTATTGTTACCGATTAATTAGTGAGACAGTGAAAAACCCACTGCAGAAAAATAATTGTCATCATCAGCCTGTGGCACTATCTAGTGCCTTTTTTTCCAAGTGGTACTCGAATCTACAGGTTTTTTTTTTCATAATAATCAGCTCTTTCAGTATTATTTACGCTTGTTTGAGTGATACTCGACATTGAGTATCACTCTAAGTCAAAACCCATAATGTTTTCATATAAAATCACTTAAGGCTCAATTCACAATGAAATGGCAGCGGCCGGCAGCGGCCGGCAGCGACGCGGCGAGTTTATAAACTTTGTGTGCGAATAAAAAAAAAAGTAATCTGTCGGGCGAGTGGTGCGAGTAATCACCCGACGCACTCGGACACTCGCTGATAGCCCAGCGACAAAAATATCGGCACTACGCACTCGCTGCTCGCCAACTCGTTTTCAGTTGCTAGCTCTACTCAACATAACAGCATAATCAGCCTATAACGTTCCCACTGCTGGGACACAGGCCTCCTTTCTGTGAGAGGATGTGGGTCGTAACGCAGGCCCAGTGCGGGTTGGTAGATGTCACATGTCTTCGAATTTTTGGTTATAGGACATGCCGGTTTCCTCACGATGTTTTCCTTCACCGTTTTGAGGGCGTGGTGATGAAATAATTTACACAAAGTAAAGCTCCTGTCTGGGTTCGAACCTACGACCTACAAATCGTAAGTCGCGGCCGTTACCACTTGGCCACCACTGCTCCAGCTCGCTACTCGTTAATCGTCGGCGGTGGGACAACTGCCGAAAAGTGAAAACTAATCCAACTTGTTGGTTACATATTCGGCTGTCTACAATAGCGCTTACATTCCGGTGTGCATGGCAATCTATACTAAGAGGCTCTAATCCTTAGTAGGTATCCCCGAGTTAGTAATAACCGTAGATGCTACAGTGGTTATCAGTAGGGTGACCATAAAACAAACTATCCCGATACCCTTTAGGGAAATTTGGATTCCGTGTACGCGGAACCAGAGATTTATTGCCAGTAAATGTTGTCCCTTGAAAAAGGGTAAAATATTGTGCACCTTCTAGAGATATTTGTATGTATTGGGGGTGTTATTAAAGGAAGCAAAATGTGGTAAGTCAGATAAGTTAAATGTTTTTAGATTTTTTTGTCTAAAGTGTTGGTGGACAAATCTTTTAACTATGATAATAATTTTCATTGTTCTGCAATAGTCCTACATCAACCGGGGGTTGTCCTTGGCTGCACTTGCATAGTGAGAACAGGGATAATCGTCGGTTGTTACTCCATTCCATTTAAAATTGTCTAAGGGGCCTCTGCGAGTTGGCTTCGGCCCCTCGCACGCCTTCCAAAGGTCCGGGACCCCAAGGTCCCGAGATATGTTAAGACATTTTCATTGAACATGCAAGGTGATATTTTGTTCTAGTACCTATATAACTAAGTAGTATTATACCTAAACTTCGTGAAGGAGTAGATATAAGCTACGCTTGCCGGGTTGAACATGCAAGGTGATATTTTGTTCTAGTACCTATATAACTAAGTAGTATTATACCTAAACTTCGTGAAGGAGTAGATATAAGCTACGCTTGCCGGGTTGAACATGCAAGGTGATATTTTGTTCTAGTACCTATATAACTAAGTAGTATTATACCTAAACTTCGTGAAGGAGTAGATATAAGCTACGCTTGCCGGGTTGAACATGCAAGGTGATATTTTGTTCTAGTACCTATATAACTAAGTAGTATTATACCTAAACTTCGTGAAGGAGTAGATATAAGCTACGCTTGCCGGGTTGAACATGCAAGGTGATATTTTGTTCTAGTACCTATATAACTAAGTAGTATTATACCTAAACTTCGTGAAGGAGTAGATATAAGCTACGCTTGCCGGGTTGAACATGCAAGGTGATATTTTGTTCTAGTACCTATATAACTAAGTAGTATTATACCTAAACTTCGTGAAGGAGTAGATATAAGCTACGCTTGCCGGGTTGAACATGCAAGGTGATATTTTGTTCTAGTACCTATATAACTAAGTAGTATTATACCTAAACTTCGTGAAGGAGTAGATATAAGCTACGCTTGCCGGGTTGGTCGTGGATGGGTGACCAACTTTACATACCGAGACTACTCCGTGCCTCGGAAAACACGATATCTTTACGGCTCATCAGGAGTCCTAAAGTCTGACAACTAGTCTTACCAAGTGCCCCTATGTTTTTCTCTTTTCATTTATAGTTGTCAAATTTGTACAATAGGCCTCTGATGACAGCGGTCTAAACAGGCAATTTTGAGCATTTTCTGAGGGTTAGTGCTTCTACAGATAATGTATCATAAAAACGGTGGGAGCACAGCAAATATCCTTCTTATACAATTTTTAAAATATCTTTCCAATTGGTCAAATATTGGAGGAGGAAATAGACGAGAGCCGAACCTCGAATTATTACTTTTTGTATGGATAAAAAGGCCCACCCTATTTCCTCTTAACAGATCGTGAGTTCGATACCGACACGGAATATTTGTGCGAATGGTTGATGGCAATAGGCTTGCTTTCCTATTACATGAAACTTAAATATAACTGGCGCAATTAGGGTGTACTATTGGTATTGGCTATGTCTACACATAACATTTGCGTCTACAAATGCAACCAAAAACAGGTGAAATTCCTAATATTCAACGTTTAAATTTTAATCAAATCGCAGCAGAATCCTACTCTACACCAGATCGCCTGGCCCCCCTATCTAACTGTGCTCAAGTTTTAATTGAAACGCTCCGATGCGACTGTGAAATCTTATAGCCCATTACAATCAGTGTTATCGTGAAAATTTCAAGTCTCGCTGCATTTTAGACTAAATTCGACCTTTATGATTAAGATAAGTATGTGTTATCAGGCTATTTTCGCGTGTAATGAGTGGTTTTACTTGTGTCATTATGATAATAGAATAGATATTGTTTGAGCTTGCATTGAGATTTTCTGTTTCAAAAGTTGATTTTGTTACATACAGAGGGCCAGTTCTCTTACTTAAAAAACGTTCACATTCAAGTCGCAATCTGTCACACTTGTCAAAAATGTTGGTAAATTGATTGTATTTTTGACAGATTGCGAATGAGATGCGAACGTTCTTAAAAAATACTGGAACTGTCCCTCAGTTGTTATTAGCTTCGTATCCAACTATAGTCTGTTTTTTAATCTCGTAGACTTATTTGACAGGCGCAAATGTCAAACTCCAAATTGAAAAAAAAAACAACAGTCACTTGAAATGTCGAATTAGTCTATGAAATTAAAAACAGACTATAGTTTCCGGCCGCAGCTTCACCCGCGTGGTATGTCGATAAAAAATAGCCTATGTCCTTCCCCGGGATGCCATCTATCTCCTTGCCAAATTTTATCGAAATCCGTTCAGTGGTTTAGGAGTGAAAAGGTAACATGACAGACAGACAGAGTTACTTTCGGATTTATAATATTAGTATGGATAATAATATAAATAATAATTATATAAGTTAGGATTAGGATTAAGATTTGAACAAAAAAAGCAAAAAATCCCTTTAAAAACGTACCGGAACATCGTCACGTTTTCAATTCAGGATACTTGATCGAGATCTCGACGGTCTACCAGGTTCCTTCAGTTAATTGCCTATTTTGGGGGCGGTTCCGACCTCGTATCCGTTAGCCGATCGATCGATTCCATAATACGAGTAGATCCTAGGTACTTGACTCTGTATCGTTTTCTCAATTCAATTTTTGGAGGTAATGTTGAAAGTAATCTGCGGTTTCGTACTTTATTGTTCTATTTTATATTTATTTAGTTATAGACACACACAAAACAGGTAGGTAGAGAAAAATGCATTACAAAGATAGAAAGAACACAAAAGTACTGCTTATTTCGTGACCTGCGACTGGAGAGTTGAAAGAGAAGCGTAGAAATAGTTTGTAAAAAATTAAGGTAGCTACTTAGTATAACTACATTTTTAAACACTAAACTAACTAGAGTAAAGGCTCTTACATACTGGCGCGATTCGTCGCGCGACGCGAATGTGCACAAATCAATTTCTGAGAAAATTTCACGGCGAACAATGAGGCGGCGTCGCGTCGCGCGACGAATCGTGCCAGTATGTAAAAGCCTTAACAACAATAACTAAAAAGAGAATAGGTATAACTAAAAAGAGTAAGCTAGGTAGGTAAAATTCGTTTATTTATTTTCTTTCTTAAGTAATTACATTTTTAAATAATTTTTAAATTAAAATGATAATAAAAAAAATATAAAAAAAATAGAGGTCCGCCGGTGTCGGGAGCAGGTTCGTTAGTATGTTTTCTTTTCTTTCCAATCCTAAGTGACGAGTACTACATTCAGCCTGACTGAAAAACGACGATGTTGTCGAGGCTAAAGAGCTAAAATTGACAATGGTGCCGATTCTCTTGTACCGAACTAAATTAACTAAACTATCACTAAAATTCCTTACTTTTTACTATGAGAATCTTAGAGCTATTCTGCCAAAAAAATCTCTTAATTTAAAAATTATTTTGACACAACTAAAATCGAATTTGACAATCGCGACTCCACTTGGTACCTACTTGTTTGGCTACCACGTGATTTTTTTTGAGCCGGAGAGGCGCGCAATGTGGCCGTCTCGACGTATTGTTATGTGGAATTTTTCACTTTTTGGAAGAAAACTAAAAAAAAATTACCAACATGTTGAGTATTACGGGTTTGCAGGTTATTAAGGGAGTCAAAATTTTCATTATTTTTACGATAGGACACACCATTTTCGAGACATAAGCAAAAGAAAATAGAAAAAAGATACAGTACCGTTTTGCAACTGAATTCGAGGTGTTGGTTTGAATTTTAGTTCATGACATCTAATTCTATTCCACACATTTTTAATCGTGATTAAAAATAGTCAGAGTTAGTTAGAGGATTTTAGATATAGAACAAAAATTTTGGTTAAAACGTCAAATTCAGAATAGCATTTTCACTAAATTAAAACTCAGTGCCATCTTAGTGCTGTCAAACTAAAATATAGTTAAGTTGTGTCACTTTAGTCTATTTTCAGAATGGGAAATCGTCATTTGACAGGAATAAACTAAATTTTAGTGATTTTTAGTTTAGTTTAGAGAATTTGTGACAAGAGAATCGGCACCATTATGCACTATGCACACATTAATACTCGCTACTTTTATTTTCTTCTCATTACAACCAAAGTTGCAGATCATTGGCTTCCTTACTAACAATAATAGTAAATAAAAAGCTTGTCCCAAACGCAAAACTTTACCCAGTTACCAGCAAGCAACCGTAGTAATGAACATCTTCTTCTGGGAATACAGGCGCTTATACACCATACAAAAAGATATTCTCTTTATTTCCTCTGTCTTCGTATGATGTGACATACATTAAAGATTATTCTATACTAACTCCCCTAGGGAGTGCAGTCACAGAATAGTAGGGACCTACAGAAGGTCAGCTCTATATACTGAGTTTAAACGATCGCTCTCTTAAACATGCTTCACGTACAATAAGTTCAACCGCATTTGTGACTGGCAATCGGTCGAGATAGACGAGATCGCTGTCCATAGACATCTAAAGTCTGTTCCAAAAGTACCTATCTGATAAAAATGTAAACAAAAAGATCAGTAATCGTACCTGTTTATGCCAATTTGTAGTGACACTTACAAATTGAGTGCTTTGATTTGATTATTTGAATAAAAAGAATCTTTCCGAAATTCTAATTTTAAAAGTATAAATCGATTCCTACTCATCTAAGTAAGCGTACGCCTGTTTTGAGCTGACCTTCTGTAGTATGTATTCTGTGTTGCAGCTTTAAAGATACGGGAGTTCTTCCGAGCCCCGATATCCGATGGCTTATCGATTCTCCGCAGAATAATACTGAACTGAACTTGGGAGCCAAAATGTGTACAATATCGTATCGCGTTTTAATGGGGTATTGGAATTTTGTGAGACCTTTATTTAGGTTTTAGATAATAGATTTTATTATCATACGAAAATATATATTATTATGACCTGGAAGTTGCTTAGATGGACAGTTTTGAGTAAGAACGTGGATGGCTGAGGAGGGGAAGATCAAAGAAACGATAGATGGACCGTGTGGAAGATGATGTGGCTGGGAAGATGACTATCGAAATAACGACTAATAGAGAAGTATGGAAGGAGGAGCTCGTGGCTACGTAATAACAGCCGCACGGGTCGATCCATCAGGTTAAGCTACGCTTGCCGGGGTTGGTCCGTGGATGAGTGATCATCTTTACATACCGAGACTCCTCCGTACCTCGGAAAGCACGTTAAGCCGTTGGTCCCGGCTGTCATTTGTGGATCTTTGACAGTCGTTACGGGTCGTCAGAAGCCCGAAAGTCTGACAACCAGTCTTACCAACGGGTATCGTATTACCCAATTACTGTGGGTTGCGGAGTTCAGATAGGCAGTCGCTCCATGTAAAATACTGGTGTTCAGCTGCATCTGGTTAGACTGGAAGCCGACCCCAACATAGTTGGGAAAAGGCTAGGCAGATGATGAGAGAAGTATGGAAGGAGTCATGCTGCACCAACCCCATATAAATTGGAATTAAAGGGAAGAGAATGGGAAGAAGGCGTGACAGTTCACGTCAAACTCATTTCCCCCAAGTTTTACCCGACTACGGCGAAGCAAAAAGGAGGGTTATGAATTCGACCGGTGTGTATGTATGTTCATCTGTTCCCTCATATCTTCGAAACGACTCTTCCTAATTTGACAAATGAGGTATCGTTGGAAGCGTTTTGATCGTCCTCTGGTTATAGGCTATGTGACGTCACATTAAATTAAAAAAGCCCGCTAGAGGACATAAAGTCATGAACTAAAAAAAAATATTTTTCAGAATCCTCTTAATTTTTTATTTGTGAGATTTTTACAGAATACCGGCTGCCCTCCATGTTTTTTTTCACAAGAAAACGGTCCTAAGATAAGTAAGAAATCAAATCAAAAACCAACTTTCCTATAAGTGGCTTATAAGACCCACTACTTTTCCTCCTATTAAAAGCTTACACGGGAAACGTTTTAAATCGGGCGCTGTACGGTTTTTTAACATTTTCTTTAGAAGCTACATAATAATACAGGGTGTTCGAGAAAGTTTGGTTGAGATTTTTCGTAATGGTTCTTGTTAAATAACTTAACATCACGCTTGTATTTCCAGGGTTAGGGCAGAGGTGTATCTAATAGTACGCTTGAATTTCGCCAGTAATGTATCGTATGTCCTATTCCAGGTCATGGTCTACTCCTTTTTTTTTTTTGAGGGTGCTCCTTCGCTAGCATTACTGCTTCGCAGAATGAGGTGACTGCTTCCCATGTCCTCTCGCTCCCTACCATGGCCTGGACCAGGGCCGGACGCGAGAGGTCACCGCCGCCAATCGCCTCCAAGAGGACACGGCTGGGCTCCGTCCAAGCAGGGCATACCTCCACCGTATGCTCCACCGTGTCCTCCGAGCGTCCCGGTCTACCCCTGTGCCAAATTTCATCCAAATCAGTCCAGCCGTTTCAGCGTGAAAGCGTAACAAACAAACAATCTCACTCCCGCGGCTTCGCCAGTGTGGTATGTCGATAAAAAGCAGCCTATGTCCTTCCCCGGAGTGCCATCTGTCTCCTTGCCTTTTATCGAAATCCGTTCAGTGGTTTATGCGGCAAAAGGTAACATACAGACAGACAGACAGACAGAGTTACTTTCGAATTTATAATATTAGTATGGACAGTTAGGATACCGTAGACCTTCAAAGTGTATAACCTAAGTACGAAGGTCAGAAGTGAAACTCGCTGTTCAAGGTGTGCTTGTGACAGTTATTTCCAAGTTCTGACAGAGGGTTACAGTTTGGCAAAATTACTCTAATCCTTGCCTCTTTCCCATCAAAAGCAGAATAACTATCGGCCTGTCTAATTTCATAATATCGGCAGTAAGACTTTAAAATATTAAACTTAGGTATAGGTATAGGCCCGGTTCACATTATTCCAGTATCATTCCAGTCCAGGAATTCTTTATTCATTGAACAGTTGTAAAACGTTTTCTAAACTCCTTTCTTAAAAGCTTTGTCACTATAGTGTTACCGATCCAACAGCTTTTGAATGACTGGAATAATGTGGACGGTATGATCCAGTCCAGCACTGAACTGGAATGCTGGACTGGATTGCTGGACTGGAATAATGTAAACCCAGGACTATTATGACAGTGACGCTTTGTGTAAAACTTATATATTAGTTTAAGACAATGTAAACCACAGGAGTGAAAACTTACAACAAACATGGCTGATGACGAATGGAATCGAGTATAAGCGATTCACCGTCACCGACCGACTGGAGCCGAGTATACCTGATTCAGCATGGCCGATCGACCGTGACGGTTCAGTTTCATTCAGTGCTTAGAGAAAAGAGTGCCTAAGAAGTTTTAACGTAAAAAATTACTCTGAACGTCATTTCAATGTGAGTATAATTTTTTCTGGACTGAAACCCTACTTAAAATCTCAATCGAACCTTTTTCACACCCTGTATAATACGCTGGCTATTACAACGATTGCAATATATTACTTAAAGTAGTCGTTATCTTGCCAAACTGTAAGATTTTTTACAGAACAATTTATATGAAAATCTCTTTTCTTTCAGTTAATATTGTTCTCTTTTTTTATTCAGTTCAATAGGTTTTAGTATGATTACAGATTAGATATATTATATTTTGAATACGTGAAAATAATTCGAATTGAGATAGAAATCGTATTGGCATACGATTTATTTCGAGATTTTTATTTCATATTCATTTATTTCTTAAAGTCACAGAAATTACATTTTTAAATATTAGAATACAAAAATATAAAATCATTTAAAAATATAAAAAATAGTAGCCCACCGGTATCGGGAACAGGGTTCAAGCGGTCAGGGCTCGAGAGAGAGAAACCTCCTAACAATACGGTCCGTGTCCGTACCGCTTTCTGAATCAGGCTCTTAACCCAGCTGCCCAACGAGAGCCTCCATAGGTGTTGTTAGAAGCTCTTGGCAATTAAGCCATTGGCTGATACAACTATCGGCACGATGATCGCAGAGTCCACAGATTTTTATTAATATTAAGCTGGCAATACACGATTAATAGCATGGCTCGTGAAAGATAGTAAATGTTTTGCTATATCTGGATCGAATGGGCTTGCAGATTATTCTGTGAAAGCGAATTAAATGATCGTTAACCGTCTCATCTTAAGTGAACAGAAACATCAAATTATGTCTTTCCATTAATATGATAACAATGTTTGTATAACAAACAAAAAGATGTTTCATAAAAACAATTCGTGTAGTAAGTATAGATTGTTTATTCAGAGAGAGCGATATCATTTTATTAGTTTACCTTGCTCTATTACGCTATATTGAAATTCGTTTATTATTATGAACCAAAATAAGATGTATGTAAGCCCGCTTGCAACAAGTTTTCTTGGGTGCATGAGTCCGTCCAATGGTAAATACCTCCTCGGAAAGATGCTATCTTTGGCTAGAGAAGCTTAAATATCCTGATTTTTTCATCGAGCTATTCACCTGTACATACGTTGCCGTTGACTTGGAAAACTTTTAACACTCTTGGAAGACTCTGCACGGTCGGCCGCAGCAAAGACACTCCACATGTATATGCGGCGTCACCCCGCAGAAAATGGCCGCCTTTCATCTTACGCCGCATGCCGTGTCACCTGCAATTCAGCAATTCCTCTGAAAGCAGTTGATTTCCTGAATCCCAGCTGTCATTAGCAATTCCTCTAATTTGACATAAAAGCAATTCATAATTTGTGGACCATTTTACGAATCTCCGTAGAAAACTGTCAAATAGATGAATTATTTCGTAATATGAATTACACGCAGATCATATTATGAATTGTTAGTATGTGACATTTTACGATGATTCATAATATTTTCTTAATATGATTGTGCTAAAGTGACCGTTTTAAGCCCCCAGTACACGTGAGGACCTTATATCTGCGTCAGCAAATGGTGTTAGCGTTGCCAATTTCTGTGCCAAACAGGAAATATGAATTATTTTTACCCGACTACGGCGAAGAAAAAAGGAGGGTTATGATTTTGACCGGTATGTATGTATGTATGTATGTATGTATGTTCATCTGTTCCCTCCTATCTTCCAAACCACTTATCACAATTTGACAAATGAGGTATCGTTAGAAGCGTCGTGATTGTCCGCTGGTTATAGGCTATATGAAGTCACATTAAATTAAAAATGGCGCCCTCTAGAGGACATAAAATGAGGTACTTAAAAAAAAATATGGTTTTTCGTACCATGTTGGGTATCAAATGAAAGGGCTTAATGAGCACATTTCAAAAATATATATATTATAACCCCAAAAGAATTCTAAAAAAAATCAAGTAACAAAAACTAAAACCCAACTACGACTTAAAAGGTATAAACAAGACACCACAGACAGATAAATTAAAAATCCGGAGTCACACGTAATCTGTTCGATTTATGCCCTAACACGTGTGACTCCGGATTTTTAATTTATCTGTCTCTGGTGTCTTGTTTATACCTTTTAAGTCGTAGTTGGGTTTTAGTTTTTGTTACTTGATTTTTTTTTTAATTCTTTTTGCCATCGTAATGTTAACAAGAAGACCACAATCACTCAATGCGTTTAAAAAATATAAAAAATTGTACGTGTCTCAATCTCCCAATTTTTTTTTTATCCTAACAGAAAAATCCACCAAAAACAGGTTAAGCTACGCTTGCCGGGGTTGGTCCATAGATGGGTGACCATCTTTACATATTGAGACTCCTTCGTGCCTTGGAAAGCACGTTAAGCCGTTGGTCCCGGCTGTCATTTGTGGATCTTTGACAGTCATTACGGGTCGTCAGAAGCCCGAAAGTCTGACAACCAGTCTTACCAAGGGGTATCGTATTACCCAGTTACTGGGTTTTGGAGGTCAGATATGCAGTCGTTCCATGTAAAATACTGGTATTCAGCTGCATCCGGTTAGACTGGAAGCCGACCCAAACATAGGGAAAGGCTAGGCAGACTGATGATGATGAGAAAAATCCACCAAAACTCTTAAATCTAAGAAGCTCAGAAACTGTTGAAATCTAAACATAATTTTCCATACCTCCTGTTCCTTTGTCCTATACATAACAGACAAAACTTCCCTGTCCTCAGGCGATGTTTCTTACTCGGTCGACCTTGTCAGGAACATGTCTTTCTAAAGTAAGATCATATTTCGTCTTCGCGGGATCCACCCGTGAAATTGCTTGTTTATTATGTTATTTAGCCATATTAATGGTGCGTATTTTGTATTTTATTTTGTTTATGGGAAGTTATCTTTATGGATTTTGTGCTTTCACGGTGTTTTGAAGGTTATGTGAAGAGAAATGGGTGGGGAGTTTTGCTGTGTTTTAGCGTGATGGAGTTTTGGTAGATCGGATGGTGTAGTGGAGGTAATTATGTTTTAGCAGTGAGTGAATATATCAGACCGACATTTACAAGGTATATACAACGTGTAACGGAATAAACGCAAGAGCTCATACACCCCAATTAGAATATTAAATTATAAGACTAAAATAATATCTGTAATTTAATTTAATTAAACCACCATTTTTTATAAAATAGACTTCCTGACTAAACATGAAACGTTTGAGCACACTACTCGATCTCCACGCACACTAAAGCGCGCCGCACGCGTGCGTGTGCCTGCCAGCTGGCTAGGTAGGTAGGTACTACAAGCAAGGGTATGCATTAGGTATGTACGTTCGTTCAATGACCGAACATTACTAGTAAAATTTATGATTCCATCTTTCCATCACATTTTCACAGGCTTTGGACTGTAGGCTTTGAATAATTTTGTTTACTTAATTCTAAGATTCTAAGGTTTAATAAAGCGGAAGCATTTTTAAATCAAGCAACTTTTTGGCCGTCTACGATCTATCAGTAAACGCGATAGGGTGGTCTTTTTGGCGGCCGCCCGACTCACTTATTATCTCTGATGCGTACCTACCCAACTGTCGCGATATCATATTCAAAGTCTGCGTGTTTAAAGATTTGTATCATAATATTTACGGTAATTAAAATTGGTAAACATGAAGGTACTTACAGAACTGAACTATGTATTTACACTACACTATGTCACTATTTTTCTTCGTCTCCTTTTTAATACACTTTCAAAATGTCCACCGCCTTGCTCGATGCAAATTTAGTTTATGCAGATAGAAAGAAAGAAGAAATTAGTGCGCACATTCGCCCCTCTATCTATGGCCGTGTTAGGACGAAAGGTACCGGAGTCCCTCAGACGCTGAGTTGCACTTAACATTGTCCTGGCGCTCACTCTGGTACCATAGCTCGCGTTGAACTCTCGACACGCTAACTCGACATTATCTTAGCAACGAGCCAGTGTCCTCACCATCTCCGTGTACTGAATATTGGTGTACTGGAATGCCATCGCGCACGTAAAAAAATGACATGCGGGAACACTTGTCGCTCGCTGCCGGCGAATAACTACCCTTGTGAGCGCGCGCACCGCGGGCGGTGACGGCGCTTGCGGCGGCATATCAAACGTCAAAGGGGTAAGGCGGCAAATTAATGCATCTCCCTCTTTCACATTAATCTTCCATTTGCAAAAAACGAACCACAAAATTCCTAATATTTTGTCATTTCTTAGAATGTGAAAGACCACATTCGGTGGTGCATTTAAAAAAGCTTTATTACTTTGGGATTAGGTCTAAATTTCGTTAAATTAACATTTTTTTTAACACAACTAGGTCAAACGTAAT
This sequence comes from Lithophane semibrunnea, assembly GCA_947363905.1. Taxonomy (NCBI): domain Eukaryota; kingdom Metazoa; phylum Arthropoda; class Insecta; order Lepidoptera; family Noctuidae; genus Lithophane; species Lithophane semibrunnea. Next base: position 3,350,268 of record OX376205.1, read on the forward strand.
AAAAAGCAATGTTTATGTGTGTGTAAAGAAAGCCATGACCGAACAACAAACTAGGTTTTGCATTTAAATTAGACATATTGCTTTGCAATAAGGATTAAGCTTCCTTAAATTAACTATTTTAATTACCGCGCACTACACGTAGGATAGCTATGAGCGTATTACAAATTTGGTTATGCATTTGAATAGGCTTTATTCCTTTGAGATAAGGTTTAAATTTCCTTAAATAAAATATCTTATTACCTTGTTAAGACGCGGTGGTTCTAATTTCGTTAAAGAAAATCTTTTTTCATGAAAAATTAACACATATAAATAATGATGGAAATCGATTCAGAAGCTGATTCTGAGCAAACTACGTTCAGGTCTTGCGCTTATTCTGTTACACGTTGTATATACACCCCTTTGCAAAAAAAACGGACACCGTCATTGGCTTTTGGTTAACAGTCATTGGCTTTTGGTTAACAGTCAACAGTTAACAGTCATTGGCTTTTGTATGGATAATATTAATATTTTTACTATGTCATTAGCATAAATGACTAGTAATTTGTTATAATCAATAAGAATATAGTTTTTTGGCTACACCCCTCTTCCAGCAGCGCTACAATTTTACTAGCTCTTATTGCTTTTTCTGCCATTACAATCGACACAAAGATATCACTTTTAAGTCACAATAAGGCTGGATTATGCGACAAACATAAATTATTCTACTAAAAATAACGAGAAGTTAGTTTTAGTTGCCAAGATAACCTTCTAACCGCAATCCTGCAAAATGTTAGTAAAAGTCACAAACGGAAAACGGGATTATTATTGTTTTTAAACAAAAGTTTCGATTTTGGGACTAACTTTTTTTCTTACCCAGACTCTTTATTAAGTGCCAGTAACATAGTTTTGCTATTAAAACCTCTTGACAACTAAATGATTATCAATAATGTACAAAAATCAAAACCGCCCGTTTTTTTTGCAAAGGGGTGTATGTAGTTAGGTAAATTTCTACTCCTCAAGTATTCTGATTGATTTGGTTCCTATATGTAAGACAGTTAACTCGAGGAGCTCGTGGCTAACCAATAACAGCCGCACGGGTCGATCGATCAGGTTAAGCTACGCTTGCCAGGGTTGGTCTGTGGATGGGTGACCATGTTTACATATCGAGACTCCTCCATGGCTCGGAAAGCACGTTAAGCCGTTGGTCCCGGCTGTCATTCATTGATCTTTGACAGTCGTTACGGGTCGTCAGAAGCCTAAAAGTCAAGGGATATCTATTATCCAGTTACTGGGTTGTGGTGGTCAGATAGGCAGTCGCTCCATGTAAAATACCGGTATTCAGCTGCATCCGGTAAGACTGGAAGTCGACCCCAATATAGTTGGGAAAAGGCTAGGCAGATTGATGTAAGACAGTTAACTAAACTTCAAACTTCATAGTCTCGGCAATTTTCTGATTGGTTGTCCCTGTAGATTTTATCCTGCAGAAGTTGCACCGCATAAAGTGGCCTGACTGGGTTTTGCACTTGTAACGGTTACCATAATTTACTGTTTTTCCTAACTAAAAGGTTCCTTACAATCTGCGAAGCGAAATTAAAGGCAAAACCAGCAGAAAAATGTTAGAATGTAAATTGATACAGCAATAATTAATGTCATTGAAAACTGAATTTAGACTCATCGAGACTTAAAACATGCCGGTTTCCTCGCGATGTTTTCCTTCACCGTTTTGAGACCAGTGGCGATGAAATAATTTACACAAAGTAAAGCGCCTGTCAGGGTTCGAACCTACGACCTACAACTCGTAAGTCCTGGCCGTTGCCACTGGGCCACCACTGCTCTGCAACCGGCATGTCCTAGAACCAAAAAATTCAAAGACATGTGACATCTACCAACCGGCACTGGGCCCACGTGGTAGATTAAAAAGCCCACTCCCTCTCGAAGAGAGGAGGCCTGTGTCCCAGCAGTGGGAACACTATAGGCTGATTATGAGACGTGAAACGACTGCACAAATTTTGGTTATTTTTCGAGGAAAAAAAAACATCATTTTTGCACCAACCATGAGTAGGTAACGTAACATCATCCATCTGCTTGAAGTTCCTTCATTAAAAATAACTAACATAATAAATAAATTACAATTTCAAACGAGAATATCATTCACTTCACTCGCTGACTGCAAAATTTTACCATTTACCGAGACTCCGACATTAAACTTTCGTTTATAAGTAGGTGCAGAAACTCCAACAATTGCGAAGTTTTAATTGAAACCACAGCATTTCGTCTTTAAGTTTATATCATTGCTGGGTTCCATTGTATGCAGAATAGTATACAATCACTTATAGAGTCGTCTTTGGCGTGAAACTGTTTTCTTCATTTTGTATAGCGTGTTGATTCTTTAGAGCGATAACACACTGACGATTTGTCACCGTGTTTCCAGCGAGGCGATCAGTGAACGCGCTCCCCGTGGCACGCCAAGCGAGCCGCGACTACGTGACGTGTTCTCAACGTTTTTAACCCAAAAGGACGGGTGTTATATGTTTAACGTGTGTATCTGTGTGTCTGTCTGCGCCATCGTAGCTGCCAAACGGCTGAACCGATTTTGATTTTTTTGGTTTTGTTTGAAAGACTTGATCGAGTCTCTCTTGTACACTAAGGGTCAGTTCACATCGAGACGCGACGTGACGCGCACTTTTTTATGATCCGATACAATATCGAATTTATTTACTACACATCAAGCTATACATTTCCAGTTTATGCTGATCGCGCATTGTATAGGATTTCCGTACAATGCGAGTTGCTGCGCATTTCACCGTACTTTGACAGGAGTTAACCCTCGCACTGAAATAATACCTTTTCGTGAAAAAAATAAGTTCCATTATTGTTATAAAAGTGCGCGCAGCTTCGCATCGCTTCACATCCCGGTCTGAACTGACCCTAACGTTTAATGTGACACTTTTTATGTGTCTATGTGTCGAATAAATTCTTGTTTCGGTACAAAGGTAGAATTACTTGATCTAACTAAGTAATTCGGGGTTTGGTTGATTTGTTATTTCTTGACTGTGTCTTACAAATCATTAGCATTTCATCCAAAAATTGTTTTCAAAGTCAAAGTCAAATAATTTATTTCAATTAGGCACATATAAGGCACTTTTGAACGTCAAAACAAAGAAATAGAACTGATTCTAGTTGCCCCTTCCAAAAGGTAGTTTTCGTATGGAGAAGAATATAATATATAAATTTTGCTATATTAATCATCAAGAATTATGAAAGGCATTTCGTTTATTCTAAAATTAACAGCTCGGAGACACCGTCTTAAGTTAATCCCTCATATTTAAGTTTTATAAGTTCGCAAACCCAAAACTTGTCGAGTTGAGTACCTCCCAAGTTTAAGTTAAACTTCACAGTTTTAATCTTCTGTTTTATAATGTACTTGTACTGAAAACTTAGTTGTATTTTAAAATATAAGTAGTTAATTGTGAATGTGATGCCAGAATATGTTCATGTCATGTTTTTCATTTAAAAAATCGTTGAAAAATATAGGATGGTAGGCTCATTGTGATACCAGACAAAATGATTAACTACACGACTAAAAAACACAACCTTTCCTGGGCAGTAGGGTAAAACACAAATGAATGAATTTAATGTAAGTATGTTAGCCTGCACTGTCCCACTGTTGGGCAAAGGCCTCCTCCAAATCCTTCCAATCATCCTTCTCCAGGGCCACCTTGATCCAACCCTTGCAGTAGGACCGAGGTAGGCTAACATAAAAATCCGGCCAAGTGCGAGTCGGACTCGCGCTCGAAGGGTTCCGTACCATCCATACTAATATTATAAATTCGAAAGTAACTCTGTCTGTCTATGTCTGTCTGTCTGTATGTTACCTTTTCACACCTAAACCACTGAACGGATTTCGATAAAATTTGGCAAGGACATAGATGGCATCCCGGGGAAGGACATAGGCTACGTTTTATCCACATACCACGCGGGCGAAGCCGCGGACGGAAGCTAGCAAAAAAAGTATCTATAAAAACGGCAAAAAAAATACGTGTGTTGTATGGGAGCCCCCTTAAATATTTATTTTATTCTGTTTTTTAGTATGTTTTGTTAAAATTTAAAATAATAAATTACAGTCATGCTTTTAGCGTGATACCCATTGTATGACGTATTTACTCCACTTATTCCCTCATACTAAAATTCTCTTTTGAAGAACACAAAAAGTTTTTGTTCAAGTTTAAAAATACATTCATGGAGCTACCAACTTTGCTACCTCCATACAGTATGTTTATAAAGCAGGTAACAGACATACAGTATTTTGTAACAACTGTATCTTCATAGCGATGGTAAGGGTGCCTCAGATTAGCGTAAGCAGCGATGCGCGAAGAAACATGGATGATTCTGTAATGCTTACTAACACTGCATTTTTACATAGAGTGCTCTATAAGAGCACTAAGTGCCAGCGCAAACTAGACGTCTCGTCGTTGCAGTCTAGTTGATGCAACAGACACAGAGTTGTTTTCATTTGCGTTTTGAAGCTGCGACTAGACGCAGAGCAGCCGTTTGCGTCTGCGACTAGACGCAGAACTGTGGTTTGCGTCTACGACTAGTTGTTATGACAGACGTCGTGCCGAAAGCGATCATTTTCTTAGTAAATAATAGCTGCTACCGCGGCTTTGCGCGCGTGGTACCTAATTCATTTTCGTTTTCTAAAATAAAAGTAGCCTTAGTTATAAGTCCTTATAACATCAGCTATCTGCCAGTGAAAGACGTTCAAAATGTTTTTTTTGTTATCTATGTACCGCATAAACTTTCTTATTTATGTATTTAGTAAAAAGCTGTTATTTTCACATTGTAAACAAACACCTTTTTGTTAATTTGTATGTATGTATGTATAGATGAGCCAGCCAGCAAAGTGTTTCCGAGTTAAACGGTTAAAATGCTGAAAAGTTAACAATTTAACGCCATTTATCGTACCTTGCAGTCTGGAGGTCATCTAAAGCAACATTTTTTATTAGAAACACGGCAAGCGCTCTGCCCGAACGTGCCTCTAAAAAGCTTATGTGGGTTGTGTGAACACCCTGTGTGCGGAATAGAAAGAGTCTGGATTTTTACGCCAGATTGAAGTAAAGGCTTGTTCCGTTGATGTATTAGATTGCTGGATGCGATATTAGCAGGAATACGAAGAATGAGGTAATATAAAGGATAAAAGCTGTTGTCAAGCACGGATTCTTACCAAAGGAGACTGGGCAAAAGTGGCCTATGGACATCTATCATCAAAATCAGTCTGCCTAGCCTTTTCCCAACGATATTGGGGTCGGCTTCCAGTCTAACCGGATGCAGCTGAATACCAGTATTTTCCATGGAGCGACTGCCTATCTGACCGCCACAACCCAGTAGCTGGGTAATACGATACCCCTTGGTAAGACTGGTTGCCACACTTTCGGGCTTCTGACGAACCGTAACAACTATCAAAGATCCACGAATGGCAGCCGGGACCAACGGCTTAACATGCTTTCCGAGGCACGGAGGAGTCTCGATAATAATATGTAAAGATGGTTACCCATCCACGGACCAACTCCGGCAAGCGTAGCTTAACCTGACGGATCGACCCATGCGGCTGTTATTGCTTAGCCACGAGCTCCTCTATAGACTTCTATCAGATGGGTTTGATATATAATGTATCGATCGTGAGTGATGTGTATGTATTTTTGTCCCGCCCTTCAAACATACTTGTTTAACCACATTGTCCATCGTTCAAACTGCTTTTATTAACAACGGATACAGAAGTACCTAGATGAGTTATAACCAGTGATCGGATAATCGGATGCATGTTAACCTAAAGTTAATTTTTGCTAAGAAATTACGGAAGCAGCTTTTTAATAAAAAAAAATCTTAATACGGAATTCCAAAAAAATACCGGGAATGCACAAATAATCGGATACATGGTACGACTTATCAACCCTATTATGAAGGTTACTTTTGCGGTGTTCCGTGTTAACATAAAAATTAATATACTTTAAACATGTTTTAACGAACTCGAGGTACCGAGTGGTTTGTCACTATGTGCTATGCCAGTTTGGAAACCTACTTTACAACACTTGCTAGCATTTCTTTTGTCGAAAATGCCTAAATTTATCAATTCCGGAATCGCGGGATTTTTGAGTCGGTACAAAAGTGGCATATTAGGTAACACCTGAACGTAAGGAAAAAAATCCATTGGACTCTATAATCAGAACTCTAAAGTCGATCCCGGAATCTCGGGATTTTTTCAAAACAAATGTGCATTCCATAATAGCCAGCACCTCAACTTTAGGTAAATATGCATCCGATTATCCGATCTCTAGTTATAACTTACTATTAATATTAATATATAAATTACTGTAGTTTTATTATCTACCAATTTTTGCCTGCGGCTTCGCCCGCGAAGAGGTCGGAAATTATCCCACGGAAACGTACTACCGGGATAAAAAGTATCCTATGTCCTATTCCAGGTCATGGTCTACCCATGTGCCAAATTTCATCCAATCCGTTCAGCCGTTCTAGCATGAAAGTGTAACAAACAAAGAAACAAAATCACTTTCGCATTTATAATATTAGTTAGGATACGAGCCGAGCTGAGAATCTGAGGGCGTAGACAAGTGACAATCGCTTCGAAAGCGTTTCGTATTTCTACAACGACTTTCAACAGGATTGACATAAGCTTTTCGATAGCATAAGTCAGTCCAATAAATTTTGCCCTTTTCCGTCATCGTTATCGCTGATAGAATGTCACTTTGTCTAGAGCCTCAGTCACTAAGTTCGCTTTCGAATATAATTATGCGGTCATTTGAGTGTGATACGAAGTGAAATTAACAGAATGTGTGCTTTTTATAATTTCTAACGTACCGAAATTATCGTGGACGTGCATGCCTACGTCGTTATCGTGGATGGAAAAAGCGTCTTCATGAATTTCTGTACACTTTACTTCCCTGTGTTTAGATACAATAGACATAGATTTATACAGTATGTAATCTAACAAAGGGCGTTCCCGTTAACACGCAATACTACAGCGTCCATACAAATGACTAAAAAAAAAAAAAACTTATATATATTTTTTTCTTTTTTAAGTACCTCCAGGGCACCGGCATACGCGTAAACCAAAAAACACGGTGCAAGTACATCCCTGGTTACATCCCGGTTAAGTATTGAAATATTCACAAAAATATTTAAATTGATACGGAAAAGAAACGCTCTGTACACGCACACTTGTATTTCAACGTGGAAAGACAAGTATGCGCGTACAGAGTGTGTCTTTTCCGTATCAATTTAATATTTTTTGTGAATATATTACTATCAAAAAATAAAAATAACTTTTTTTTAAATGGTAATTTAATTTTTTGCATGACGCTATAGTATCGCAGGTTAACAGGAACGCCCTTCGTTAGTTAACATACTGTATTTAGTAACCTATTCTGTTTAACTATTCCTCAAGAATCACGTTAGAAATGATAAAAGCGCACAATTGAAAGAAAAAGGAAAGAAAATAAAGAAAAATTGTATAATTTTTTTTTTACATTTTTTAGAATTTAATTTAATTTTAAAAATTGTTCCATTGGTTTTTTGTTTGTGTGTTTTTGTCTGTTTGTTTTATTGTTTATTATTTCAATAGGAGTACCGATATTGATTCATGCCTCTTCTTCAAACTAAATCTCTATAGCTGTGTTCTTGAACATGTAATAAGGTGAGCTAGAGCACCACGAAACTATTTCTTTGACTCTGGTATGACAATACTCTTCGTATTGCCCGAGAACACTGAGATTAAAACTTTATACGGTGTTCTTGTCTTTAAAGGTGCTCCCTCACCGGGAGCATTCGCCTGTAATGTAACGTTACAGTTAGTCTCTGCGTCTAGCGCTCGGTGTGGTAACACGTCATGTTCTGGTTTGCGACTGGTCAATCGTCATCATGAGAATGCCTCGTTGAGAGGTGAACCACGTGTCGATTTCTTACAGGGTTTTTTATGACTCTTGAAGAATATTTAAGCGGAATAGGTTACTAAATATGGATATATTTAGTAACCTATTCCGCTTAAATATTCTAATATTCTTATATAGTGTGGATACACTATTGTATTTTATAATGAATTTCCGCAAAATCACACCTGAATCAATTTAATACGTTACAGTTTGTTTAGATTTTAAAGCAAAGTTTAGATTTTCAACAAAGTTGACTGCCACAATTTTTACTTGGAAACCATGAGGAAGTGAGATTACTGCCAATCAGACTAATATAGAAGTATGGAAGAAAAAGACTTTGCACAGACCAAAAAAAAAAAAGGTTTTTCGGTAATACGTTACTGAGTTGAGTAATCGGGACGCCAGCGCCGCCTAGCGGCGTTCGACAGAGTTTAGAACATAACGCGACCGGGAATAAGCAGAGTTCATCGGCGGCTGTCGAGCAGTGAGCACATTTAGAAATTGTAGCACGTTCCGTATAGTCGTGTCGTGTACCTACAGAGTGTGAATTGCTAGTGTGATTAATTTGATAGTAAATTATAATTTGATCTGTACTGCAAACGGTTTTTCTATTGCGCAATAACCAACACTACCTACAGTATACTCAAAGTAATAATAATATGGCTGATAATAACGAAAGACACCTACCCTCTCCGTCACATAAAGTATATACAGGTTGTTAGTGTTAACACCGTTATCCTTGAATCCAGTGGTTTGGTTTCATTTATAGAACGTAAAATCAATGGAAAAAGACAACTTTTTTTTTTTTAAGAAATTCTCCTTTCTTCCACAAGAATATTACACCCTATACGCAAGGGCAACTAACTTGCGTCTCAACACGGCGGACGTTATATGACCGCGCGGCCCCTCTTCAGTCAGCTGTTTCGCAGCTCTCTAGAGCGCGTATCCGTGAGTATCGGCACAGAGACGGATATTTACTTTTTAAAATCTTTTAATGAAAATAAGGTTTTTTTTTTTGTTGTTACTGGGTCATTTATTTTTATATTTAAGTCAACTACCCATGGTTTGAGTGACAACGGTGATTACCCTTGCATACTGTATAAATAAATAAAATAAATTGGGATAAGGGCAGGAAAATAATGCTGATCCAAATCTAATCAAGGTTTTAAAACATAGGCACCTCGTATTTTTCAAATAATTCATCTAACTAATTGATACCAAAGCCAAAACGACATTATTTACTCAAAATGATCCTCCCTCGGAAATAAAAACCATCATTTATCTAAGGAGCCATTATCATAATATTTGTCATCCAGATTCATCGTAAATATAATGGCGTGAACCATTTCAGGCGAGTCGGGAAGCTGTCCATCTGCGTTACGGAAACGACTTTTAATGTTATGTTGAATGATGGTTTTGGTGGATGCAGGTTATTTCATGGGAATGGTTGTTTTAAAAGCGTGTACAAGTAACATAATATAAGCGTGTACATGATATAAGTTTTACACTAAAATGTGTGCGTGTGAAAGATTACCTGAAGTATTGTCTCTCCTCGTCCCTTTTAATCCAAAGGTTGTCTTTAAAATATCGCTTTTAGCGATAAGGCCACCCCACAGACTTCCGGTCTAACCAGATGCAGCAGAATACCAGTATTTTACATGGAGCGACTGACTATCTGACCTCGACAACCCAGTTACTGGGTAATACAATACCCCTTGGTAAGACTGGTTGTCAGATTTTCGGTTCTGACGACTGCCAAAGATCCACAAATGACCAATGAATGCCGGGACCAACGGCTTAACGTGCTTTTCGAGGCACGGGGGAGTTTCAGTATGTAAAGATGGTCACCCATCCACGGAAACACGTTGTCTTCATCTCTTATATCTACTTTCCTATCGCAGGTATGCTGGAAGAGATTTATTTAGAAATAAGTATTTACGTATTTTTCTGTTCCTTTCTTCTTGTCTGTGTGAATATGTGTGTGCATAAATGGTTAAATAAATACAATAAAGTCTCTCTAATCCTACGCTCTAATCTAAGTAAAAAGAACATGAATAAAATCCAACGAACACAAATGAAATCTACCAAACAAATAGTAAAACGACTTCTCACATTATTAAGATCAATAAAATTGCAATCTCAGATTGGATATTTGATATGACAGTAAAAAGTTTATCAATCAAAGTTTCTTGCACATACACAGGAAAGTTAATCCATTTCCTTTAGTTACTAGCTTACTGGTGCAAGAGTTATTGCAAGGAGCTGTAAACAGCATTTTTGTGTACCTACTGTTCTTTCAATCTGATAAAGTATTTCCCAAGGATTAATTCTCAGCGGCAAAAATAACGAAGTTCTGTAGAAACTTTTAACTCCTATTGTTTCAACTCCAGCGGCTCTAACATTATAAGTCCTAATAAGGGGCACCGCAGACGGCAGACTATCTGTGACGCACTTTTTAGTCTATGAAAATAAAACCCAATCAATTATATGCAGTAGCGCATAAAACGCCGCGCAAAAAGTCCGGCGCGGTAAAATCCGTGTCATTCTGGCAGATCGCGCCGCGCCGCGCCGCACAAGCAGCGCGAAAAAAATATTAACGTTTGCTTCAACGCGCGCTAACGCAGACGATGCACACTTTTAGTATGCAATCTGCATTTCCATAGCGTTTATGTCCCTACAGTTCTGCTGACAGAATGATCGAAGATGTGCGTCGTGTGCGTTGAGTCTGCGTAAAATCCACGACGGACTTTTTGCATGCCATGCAGACATTTGGTGCGCCACAGACTCGATCGTACAAAAAGTGTGTCGTCTGCGCTGCACCTTAGTTTGGAGTATTTGCGCCGTTTGATTGGTCTGTGCTGGGGCTGCTGCTGTAGGTGCCGAAAACCTCAAACGGCACAAATTCTCCAATAGAAAGAAAGAAATAAAAATGCGTTTATTGGCACTGTCACAGACAAATACACCATAAAACTAAAAAAAACAGAAAACAGTCATTACAATGCCAAAAGGGCCTCAGCTCAGCATATTGTCAGATGGCAACACACAGTGTACCACCTGACGATATAAGATGATTCAAAATCCAATCTTATCTTGCCAATCTTATCCCAGACTTATATGTTCGTGCCGTTTGGGGTTGAAACTATACGGCCATGGGGTCCGAGTGCTCATTTAGTCTTTCAAGACGTCGGCAAGCGGTTGGTGGACTCTTCACGTGTGCAGAGGGCTGGCCTATTTTGCGGCCAAAGAATCAGCATTGCCATACAATGTGGTAATTAGTGTAATTTCCACAGATAATAATTACCTACGTCCAAAAAAACTTTGTCTGTCGTTGTAAAATTTTCTTTGAAGAGTAAATCAATAATATCTTGCAATCTATAGAAATTATCATTAGAGAGCGATTCTGCTTCATTTTTGCAACCAATTCGGCAGCCAGTACTGAAAATAATTAAAATAATATTCTGCCAAAATCAAAAGTAAAACAAATGCAACTCATTTATTTATCCATAGGACACGAGCCTATAATGTAATAATGGCAATTAGTATTAGAATATTCAGCATGCCAATTAAACATAGGTTCAAACATTTAATTATTAACTGATTTCGTGTACCGCCGCAAATCAATTGGTTTGGAAACGCTGAGTTTTCATTTAATTATAATAAGCAAAATAGGTCATAATTATAATATGTTATTTATTTTGAGGAGCAGTGGTGGCCCAGTGGTGACGGCCGCGACTAACGAGTCGTAGGCCGTGGGTTCAAACCCAGGCACGTGCCTTACAAATAACTTCATCACCACTCTATCAAAACGTTAAAGGAAAACATCGTGAGGAAACTGGCGTGAACCAAAAATTCGAAGACAATTGACATTTACCAAACCGCACTGGGCCCGCGTGGTGGATTACGGCCCACTCCCTCACGAAGAGAGGGGGCCTGTGTTCCAGCAGTGCAGAACATTATTTATGTTGTATATTATTTATTAAACTCTCATCATCTCTTATCGGTGTTTTCCTTAGTTTTTGGGTACCACACAAGTAAGCAGCCTTATAACTTTTGCCACTGTTTTGAATATTTACAATTCCGAGTCGCCAAACCAGAAAAGAATCTGTGAAATTGCTGAATGTGTTGTACATAAATGCACAAACCTTAAAGCTAGATAATCAGAAGAAGTAACTTGTGTTCCTTCACTGGTTGCATTCAAAACACAAACTCGTTGTGGGTATGTGTTCTTTTGTCGAGATGGCCGATTTCCGTTGCCATCGAATAGGTTTACATTTTCTACGCACGAATACGCAAAATATCCCAACAAGTTCGGATTGATTTCGGACGTAGGGACTTTACGCACGACTAACTTGTACATAGTATGCGGGCTCCCATAGTACCTAGAGGATCGGATGTTTTCTTGGGTACAGTGGCGTCAAAAAAATCTGGGGGCCTAAAACGGCCACATTAGCAATTCCTCTTAAAGCAATTCATTTCCTGAATTCCCAGCTGTCATTAGCAATTTATCTAATTTGACACAAAAACAATTCATCATTTGTGGACCATTTTACGAATCTCCATAGAAAACTGTCAAACAGATGAATTATTTCGTAATTTATGAATTGCATTGTTTGTGACATGACGATGATTCATAATATTTTCCTATTATGATTCTGCCAAAGTGGCTGTTTTAAGCCCCCTGAATCGACATCGACCAGAATTCACAAGCATAATTGCTTGTGAATTCTGGTTAGTTATGTAATAATGACATCGAATTTCCACACTGATGCAATAATGAAATCAAGTTACCTTCAGGTCAAACAGTCCAAAATCCCTTAACAGACTTTCATTCGATTTAAAGACTACACAAGTCCTAATATTGGACCTAAAATCCGGTCTAACCGAGAAGCAATCAGGCAACTTCAGCCTGTGCTTACCACTCCATGAAATTTCGACCGAGAGAGACCGAACCAGTTAAATTGAAATGTATTGATGGATGTACCTACTTGTTTCCACGATATTAATTTAAATATATTCGGAGCTCGACCACGCGTTATAATTACGTTTTATCGGCGAATTCTCATGTTTGTTATCGAAATATGTTTTTTCTGCAAATCCGTTTAAATGATGAGCTGGTATTGATAATATTACATGGTGTTTACTTCATTCTGAAATGTAATGGTATTAAAATTATTGTGAGTGGTAATTTCAATTTTAATTATATTGTGGTTTTTTTCGGTAGGTTTATTATTGATGGTACCTACATTTACATAACGTAAGATAATCAATCTATTATGTTCCCACTGCTGGAATGATGAAGGATGATTCACCACGCGGGCGCAGTGCGGGTTGGCAGATGGCACTTATTATCTTTGATTTTTTGGTTCTAGGAAATACTGGTTTCCTCACGATGTTTTCCTTCACTGTACATAATATAGACCTTATTATCACAAAACCGTGTCTATCAGTTGTTTAGCCTAAACACCTTTTAAACATGACATTTCTGTATAGAGTTTGACATAAAACTGACATTAGACACGCGTTGAACAAGTGTCTAAGTTTTTGTGGTAAGACCTAGCGCCATATGAAAATCTGTATCAAACAACACCTTATCTTTTCCATCATGATAATCGTATGAATGAATTTAATTTGCTACACTATTTAACCAAATTCTTAAATACATTCCATTCATTAACACTCTGACAGACTACGAACAGCTAAAACCGGGTTTAGAAGCATAACTCAAGGGTTCTATTTAAATAACGAAGGTGAGCAAAAGGGAAGGATTAAAAAAAATATATTCAGATGAATGGGTCTCTGGAAGTTCGACATTTTTATCGATAGGTAATCACATCGAGTGGCACATGGCTTGTTACTAATAATAATAATAATAAGATTTAGAAGAATCCGTTTACATTAACCTACAGAAAGCTGCCATATTAAACACCTGTAGAATAGTTAGGAAATTCATGCAGTTAGACGAAGAAAACACACCCTCATCTTAAATACACACCACACGCTGCATTTACTTGGCTTTGGCCCGTAAACGTAGCTAAAACCAGCCTACGAGCTGAGAAAAAGAACACCACCGAAAATAATAATAATAATTCTTTATTGACACAAATATTTTTCAATAAAAGTAGTGAGGCCCTGACTCCTGCTCTAGGTATAGTACCTGTGTTACAGGAGCCAAAATAAATACATTAATATTTTGTTTTTTAGAAGCATTCATTGAGTGAGGAGCTTGTGGCTAAGTCATACCAGCCGCACGGGTAGATCCATCAGGCTAAGCTACGCTTGATTTGGTCCGTGGATGGGTGACCATCCTTTACACAATGAGATCCCGTTCCTCGGAAAGCACGCTAAGCCGTTGGTGCCGCGGCTGTCATTCGTGGATCTTTGACAGTCATTACGGGTCGTCAGAAGCCTGAAAGTCTGACAGCCTATCTTGCCAAGGGGTATCGTATTACCCAGTTACTGGGATGTGGAGGTCAGATAGGCAGTCGCTCGAAGTAAAATACTGGTATTCAGCTGAATCCGGTTAGACTGGAAGCCGACGCCAACAAAGTTGTGAAAAGGCTAGGCAGATGATGACAAGCATTCATTGAGTATTATGTAAGTAATCCTACAGCCTCTGTATACAACAAAAGAAAAGGATAATGCTGGAACATACTCCCAAGTTCAAATTAACTTGGCTCTTGTTTTTCCTACTAACTAAACTCCTTCAAAGCCTTTTCGATACAGACGGTAAATTTTTGGCATAGTTATAATTAGTTTAGCCGAAACACGGAGAACTAAAAGTTAAATTTGATTTTGGGTAGTTCTGCGGTAACGGAGGTGACTAAAGGGAAAAAAAAATGTTCGTTGGAAACTAAATATAAGTAGTTAAAGTGCGGAGTTTCGAATTTTACCGTCATAATTTATATTTAAACTTATATAGAAAACATTTTTCAACCTCGCCTCCCCGCCTCGCCTCGCCTTTTTTTTTGCCTCGTTGGTCTAGCAGTCGTAAGTGCGTGAGGCCCTGCGTTCGGTTCCCAGGACGGGCATTGTTAATGGGTTTTTCCATTAGGAATTTTCCCAGTAGCAGCCCAGCGACTGGATTTGTACCCAGTTGATGGCAATAGGCTCGCCCCCTAGTTCATTGTACTTAAACTTGCGAACTGGCGAGGTGTGGGCATACTAAACACCTTTGCCCAACCCTTCGGGAATTACAGGCGTGTTGTTGTGTCTGCCCTATTTTCGAAATACATTTTTAAACTGAAGCGCCCGGCAACCATGGTTGCCCCAAAATTATATGGTTGAGGCAACTATGATTGCCCCAACGCTAAGCTCGGGCGGTTGCGTGAGTA
This sequence comes from Lithophane semibrunnea, assembly GCA_947363905.1. NCBI lineage: Eukaryota > Metazoa > Arthropoda > Insecta > Lepidoptera > Noctuidae > Lithophane > Lithophane semibrunnea. The sequence continues at coordinate 3,365,524 of OX376205.1, forward strand.
TAATTCGTCAACTCGTCCTACATGCCTACGGCCTATTTAGGACGTTCTTTTGATTTTCTGCAAGTCGTCTTAGATGGGCCGTAGGCATGTAGGACGAGTTGACAAATTACCCGGTTGAGTGCTTAAGTTACTTTTACTCGTATCGTAGGTTTATATATCGACAAAAATTCATTCATTGTCTACGATTTGTACGACCATAATTCGAATACTGACAGGCGCTTTAATTTGTGTAAAGTATTTCATCGCCACTGCTCTCAAAACGGTGAAGGAAAACATCGTGACGGAACAAAACGGCATGATTCCGATTACCACACAAACGAAGCAACGCAGAAGGTAGTTTTATGATAAAATACTGAATTTCAATAAAACCGGTTTACCTACAACCAGAATTATTTAAACTTAAACTCTGCCATAGGTGTCAAAACCATTCCTGTCGTCTATTCAGCTCAAAATTTCACGGAGTTGTAAGCATTGACTAAAGTTAGCTGATTGCTCTGGAATAGACTGGATTTTATGCTCAATATGAGGAGTTGAGCACTGTGCCACTACGGTAATGCTGAATAGAGCAATGTGTCAACTTGGACATGAATTACTAGCGAGACATTGGAAATGTTGAACGTAACTACCAAATTGGTGGACAATTTTGAAGATAAATCAAATGAGATAGTGGCTTGTGACTTTACAAATGTATGATTTTGGAATTGATAATATGGATATATAGAATAAAATAGTACTTAATGAAGATTTTTTGTCCGATTGTCTGTTTGTTTGGATGTATGTTCCGGATTGGCTCAAAAACGGCTGAAGGGATTTGGATGGGAACACAGATAGTTTATACGGATTAACATAATGTGTTAGTCCGTCATAATGTGTGTTAGTAATGCCGGTAGTATGTTCAGGAGGGATATTTTCCGACATACACAAGGCCGAAGCCGCGGGCAAAACGAAGTCTTCAAATACCTAAAAGTCAACGAAAAAGTAAAGTTTTTTATGTTCTAACGTCTTATTTTTGATGGCTATCTCACCTGATCATCAGCAAATGCTGTGGTCGAATAGTAATGCAAAGTGCGGCTGCCAAGTATTGACCTATTGACACGTGACTTGAAAACCCCGAGAGAGATATAATATGTGTTTCATAGCGAAAGTTGTATAGTATGACAGGTGCCCTTGATAGATGCAGGTCACTAAGGGCGAATTTCACCAATGTAACTGAACGCAATTAGCACGTCTTAACCTCGTTGAAGAGCTGTCAGTGTCAAAATTCCACAGAAAATAATGATACTGAGAGTCCTTAAACGTAGTTTAGGTGCTGAAAGCGTTCAGTTTCACTGGCGAAATTCGCCCTTAATCGCTACTCTGTATAGATGTGAGTGTTACTTTATGATTATGTCAGCAGAAAAATAAAATCTAAAGTGATAGGCTGGCACTTTAGTTTATATTTTAAGTAGGTAAGTCTGAACTCCTTAGGCACGCAGTTTTAGAAATGATTATGGTATTCTCGTCACGTCTGTCAAGGTCAATTTTAGGTCAAATTAACCTTCGTAAGGTTCATATCTAGAACTACTTTATGACTTAGTAGATAAAACTGCTTTTAGTAGACCAAATAAAATTATGGCAACATTATGTAAACATAATTCTATTCATAAATAATTTTAGCTTTAATGAATCAGAACTTTAGGTACAATTATAACTAAAAGATTACATTAATTTGAAATAAAGTACAGTTTTCCTTTAGAATTTCGTAAAAGCTTTGCACTCGAGTTAAGAAAGAGCTCGATTTTATTTATTTTTTCAGGTTTGTATTTTTCATTTTGATGCTCTTTTGTTTTTTAGAGGGTTGAACGAACATTCATTCTTTCATAATTTAGTACTAAGTGCTTTTTAGTACATGAATTTGTTTTATTTACCTATGTAATAAGTAATGCTTTTACCAAACGTTATTTACAAGTAAATAACAAGTATTTAACTTATAAATACATATTTATTATGTATAATAAATATATTATAATACACAACCGTGTATTGAAGTGTATTTACACTTGTAATCTTAACTTAATAATATAAATTAATGCGAAAATGAGTTTGTTTATTTCTTTGTTACGCTTTCACGCTGAAACGGCTGAACAGATTTGGATGAAATTTGGCACATGGTTAGACCATGAGTTTGGTTAGGTTATAGGATACTTTTTAGCGTGAAAGTGTAACAAACAAACAAACTCAGTTTCGCATTTATATATTATTAGTATGGAAGTTAGGATATAACATGAACTTTTTTTTATTCCTACTGCAGGGAAATGTTTTTGGGAAGTGTTTTTGTTTGGGTAAATTCTTTGAATTGGCGTTTCAGTGAAACTGTATAGACTGAATTATTTTAGAATTACAGTGTTGGAATCTCAAACCAAGACAGACCTGCCAAGGTTGCAGGAAAGACCGAAAGGGATACCGGGACCTTGGCAACAGGCAACTGAAGGAACACGGGTGGGTTTTAGTCAGTAAAAGTCTGACACGCCCTTCCGCTCCACCCAGAGCGGGAGAAGTCATTGGAAGATTTCCCAACTTCAAAAAAAAAAAAAAAAAAAGGGAAATGTTTTTACCTACAACTTTCAAGCATGGAAATGATATAATAATTATTAAAATAAAATGAGACAATAATACACACGAGTTATGCTATAAAAGCCAAGCTTTACTTACAAAAACAAGACGACAGTTATCAAGAATAAAAATCTTAAACTAAAACAGACACTTCACATTTATCAAAGGAGTTTCATTAACATTCAGGTAGTTCTACACTCAACAACTATTCACCATCTAAAGTGTAAACAGGTTTGTTTAACCTTTTTCTAAAATTGAAATGAAAACAATTTTTATATTTTTAAAGGAAACCTCGCTTCAGCCAACGTATCTTGACCTCAGGCTTTCTATGAAATTCCACTTTTTCCTTCGTCAATTTGCACCTAAGTAGGGGCGTCAAAGGTCTGGTTATACTGGTGGTCTTAACCCTGTAGCATTGAGGTCGGTGTACAGATAGAAGGTAGGAATTTAATTAATGTAGGTAGAATTCTTTTACTAAAAATACTGTAGTAACATTCCAGGTCGGTGGGCAAAAGTGCTTGAGAATTTTAAGTGTTAATAATGAGGCTCGAGACTACAATGTATATGTGTGGAGGAGCTCGTGGCTAAGTAATAACAGCTGCACGGGTCGATCCATCAGGTTCAGCTACGCTTGCCGGGGTTGGTCCGTGGATGGGTGACCATCTTTACATATCGAGACTCCTCCGTGCCTCGGAAAGCACGTTAAGCCGTTGGTCCCGGCTGTCATTCGTGGATTTTTGACAGTCGTTAAGGGTCGTCAGAAGCTCGAAAGTCTGACAACCAGTCTTACCAAGGGGTATCGTATTACCCAGTTACGGGGTTGTGGAGGTCAGATATGCAGTCGTTCCATGTAAAATACTGGTATTCAGCTGCATCCGGTTAGACTGGAAGCCGACCCCAACATAATTGGGAAAAAAAAGCTAGGCAGATGATGAGACTAAAATGTATAATCTTATTATACTGCCGGCTACCGGTTTCAGGAAATCTAAATATTTGTCCCTTGAGTTAATTTAGTGTTTTTTTTGTGTTGGATTTTCAAATAACAACAACAACGGTTGTTATCGATACAGACTTTTGGGCTTCTGACGACCCGTAACGACTGTCAAAGATCCACAAACAAACAGCCGAGACCAACGGCTTATCGTGCTTTCCGAGGCACGGAGGAGTCGCGGTATGTAAAGATGGTCACCCATCCACGGACCGACACTGGCAAGCGTAGCTTAACCTGATGAATCGACCCGTGCGGCGGTTATTACGCAGCCACGAGCTCCTCTAACAACAACGGTTGTCCTAAATGAAAATTAGTAAACAGAATGGCTCGGGTATTTTATTAAATCTTTGTGCTCTTAAACAGTATTTCAAGGGGATTTAGTAAATACTTCTAACTGGTATAATGAATAAGGTTTATTTTGTAGACTGTAGTTTAGTTTTTAGCTCCATTTTATGTTTGTTTTAGTTGAGTAGGTAAGTGGTGGCAGAAGACCCACGTGAGGAACTGACTCAGGCCCTTTGTACACACACGTTTTTCTTGTCTTGAAAAACTACGGTTTATTCGCCGTTTGTACACGGTCTTCAGTGTTGTATGGATCACTATGGAAGGTTGTTGACGGACACGTTTTTCCTACGCCGTGGTTTATACGCCCGGAAAGAAACCGGCCATGTAAAAAGGGCCTTACTTGTTACATTTCGACAACGATTACACAAGCATCTAAGTATATATTAAACAAATATTGTCCACGAAAATGAATGGGCCAAATGATTCTCGTGATTTCATTGTGTTAATTAAAAAAAAATATTATTATCCAATTATTATTATAATTCCACTGTGGCAACACTGTCAAAGTACAAATGACTAATATTGTAAGAAACTTTTAAAATGTATTTTCATTATGGCCACTGAATGTATTATTTTACTTTGGCAACACTTAGAAATAACAGTTATGATAAATATTATCGTTATTTCTGGGTGGGGCAAAAGTCGTTTTAAAATGGTATTATGTATGCAAGTCAGTCGTCGTTTGATTGTGAAATAGTATAGTTGTGCGGATTAAAAGTATTAGCAAGAAAAGTGTGTTTTCTTTATTATGATGAAATACCATCATTCCAATTTTATTGACATTTCAGAAGATCCCTTTAGAACTGACTTTTTATACAGAGTAGGTACAGGTACACGTGTTTGAACCAAATATGAGAAACAATGTTCCCTTCTAACAAAAGCAACATAGTACGTAGAATTTTACCTGTGTGCAAACACCGTCTGGTTTTTTACCTCCAAAAAGAATAACAGCACTGAAAAGAATTCATACGAAGTGCGAATTTTTAAATGAAACTGCATTCTTTTTAAATGAAACTGCATTCTTTTTAAATGAAACTGCATTCTTTCATTCCTTCGTGGCAAAACTGATTGGTTTTTCGCATTTCGGCATTCCGAAAAGGCTGTGCGAATAGTTTTGTTTTTTTAACCGATTAATATTGACGGGTAAGAGGGTTATGTGGAAAATCTAGAATAGTGGTCATATAGACGTTATAGGTGATGTGCTTCAGAAATTTCAGGAGCGTAGTATTCGCAACTGGCGTGTCTGTACGACCTGGGGGCCAAGTCTACTAATTTACAAACGTGTCAGTGGTCTCACAATGATCAGTTTTTGACAGAAATGCCATACAAAATCTGTACATACTGACAATTCATAATATAATCTGCGTGTAATTCATATTACGAAATAATTCATCTATTTGACACTTTTCTATCGAGATTCGTATAATGGTCCACAAATTATGAATAGCTTTTATGTCGAATTAGAAGAATTGCCAATGACAGCTGGGATTCAGGAAATGAACTGCTTTTAGAGGAATTGCTAATGTGGCCAGTTTAGGCCCCCAGATGTATAAACGTAAATATTAATTATTAAATTAAATTACATACATAATCAGCCTATAATGTTCCCACTGCTGGGACACAGCAGTCCACTCCTCTCTATGAGAGGGAGTGGGCCGTAATCCACCGCGCGGGCCCAGTGCGGGTTGGTAGATGTCACATGTCTTCGAATTTTTGGTTCTAGGACATGCCCGTTTCCTCACGATGTTTTCCTTCACCGTTTTGAGAGCAGTGGTGATGAAATTATTTACACAAAGTAAAGCGCCTGTCGGGGTTCGAACCTACGACCTACAACTCGTAAGTCGCGGCCGTTACCACTGGGCCACAGTAAAATAAAAATAATAATGATTTAAAAATGTATGCCAACAATTTCAGCATGCGAAAAAACGAGGTGACAGATTCATTCTTAGGCCTAGATCACACGGTCAAACTATCCAACTGCCTTTAAAAAAAAGTTCAATAGTAAACAGATAAAACTCACTGACCGTTAACCACTATTCGAAAGTTGCTCGTACTGAAACATTGCAACTCACTACCTACGTTTTTCTTTTTAGTTGAACTACCGACAGTGTGCTCGTTGCGTTACCAATAAGTTTTTATACCTTCAATGGCATTTAGCCGTATTTTCTTGTTTGTTGTGTTTTCTCATAAAATATATGCCTTTCGAAAGAAAGATAAATAGGTTTATAATGCATTGTTATTCAATTATGCATAATGAAGAATAAAAAACCCGGCCAAGTGCATCTCGGACCACGCATACTGGAGGGTTCCGTAGTCCGCGTATTTCTTGTTCCTGTCGGAGGAACAAGAAAATTCACGCAGATGAAGTCGCTGGCAAAAGCTGGTATTTCATAAAGATAAATATATTATCTATAAAGAACTTAAAAAAAATTGATGAGTTTTTTTTTGGGGTCATCAACCGCAGGTAGTGTTTGTTCTTCAAATATTAGTTAAGAAATCAGTTTTCTTTTGTTTCATCTTCATAGATAAATGTAGCTACCTACATATCTATGAAGTTAGTAGGTATTTCAATCTTAGCACAATATAAAACACCACTCCACGTGGGTGCAGTGGCGGATTAAATGTCGAGAGCGCCCTAGGCAAGCAACTCATCGATGCCCCCTAGCGTCCATATATATAAAAAAAAAGAATTCATTAATCTTTTACATTGTTTAAGTATACTTACTTACACAATTAAAAAATACAATAGACGCTGATATATTTAGTAACCTATTCCGCTTGACTATTCTTCAAGAGTCATAAAAACCCTGTAAGAAATCGACACGTGTTTCACCTCTCAACGAGGCATCTTCAGGATGACGATTGACCAATTGCAGACCAGAACGCGACGTGTTACCACACCGAGCGCTGGCCGCAGAGTGAGTGAGTTGTCTCTGCGTCCAGCGCTCTGATTTCTTACAGGGTTTTTATGACTCTTGAAGAATAGTCAAGCGGAATAGGTTACTAAATATATCATCGTCTATTGTATTTTATAATGGATTTCCGCAAAGTCACGCCTGAATCAATTAATTACACAATTAATTTTATATTTTACTTTCCATTTTTTTTGTTAAAAATCTTCCGCGTGCTCCCCTTTATTCCTCGCGCCCCAAAGCTCTACAAGAATTAAATAATCTTTAACATTGTGTAAGTAAGTGCATACTTACTTACACAATTAATTTTATATTTTATTTTCATTTTTTTTCGTAAAAATCTTCCGCGCGCGCCCCTTTAATCCTCGCGCCCCTAGACACGTGCCTAGTTTGCCTTAGGGTTAATACGCCACTGCGTGGGTGTACCTACTATAGGTATACCTCTGCCTAACCCTTCCGGGAATACACGCGTGATGTTATGTATGTGTACAATATAAAACAAGAACAAACAGATTCTCAACTTATACTTCAAGGACCTTCTTTTTTTGTGTGTGTGGCAAATCATCAATTGACTTCTCCCGCTCTGGGCGGAGCGGGAGGGCGTGTTTGTGTTAACTGACTAAAACCCACCCGTGTTCCTTTAGTTACCTGTTGGCAAGGGCCCCAGTATCCCTTTCGGACTTTCCCGCAGCCCTGGCAGGCATCGGTCCTGGCGGACCCCGCATCCTTCAAGTACCTAACAACACAAACAGCGGTCACTGACCCCCATAAAAAGAACATCAAATTATTATTTTTTGTTAATCATGTTTAGTACCTATCACGTTTGTGAAGTTTCACTAGCTAATTTAATTTGACCTTGTATTCTGGTACATACTTTTATTTCTGCTCCCATTCGAATTCTACCAGTGAGTGTTCTCGACACAACTGGAATATTCGTTAAAATTGCACGGAACCCTCGGTAGCGGTACGTTTAACCACCGTTCTACGGAATCCAGAGAAACTCCACCGTGAACTTTTTTTGGAACAGTACCCGCTAGCGTACCATTTCGCTTATACTATCATGCTTTGCGTGTACGGTTCTGTTGTTGCTGTTTAAATGGAAGGAAAATATCGTATACCGCCTCTGTGAAAGATAATACTGGTTATTTTAGAGGAATGAAAGCTTAAACCGACATATTTCGGACAGGATCGTCGAGGTTATTGACCTTAATTTTCCCGTGTGTGATTTTTCACCGACAACAGGTTTCTTTTTAAGGGTTCCCGTACCCGAAGGGTGCCAAACAGAGCCTTTTTACAAAGCCTCCGTTGTCTGTCTGTCTGTCAGCGGGCTGTATGTATTTCATAAATAAGTAGAAAGTTGAAATTTTCACAGATTGTGTATTGCCACTATATTAACAAATAATATAAAAATTTAAAAAAAACAAACAACTGACTTCCAAAAAAAACACAGTGTAAAATAAGTTTATTTTCGGAAGTCGGTCTCTTTGGTTCCAATTTTCGTTTTTTGCCACCGACTTCAGAAATTAAACTTATCTTTCAGTTTTTAGTGTTTTCTATCGAAGTCGGTTGTTTGTTTTCCCTTCGTGTGCGAGTCCGACTCGCATTTGGCCGGTTTTGTATTTTGATGAACTGTTTAGTTACAGTCGGGTTTGTGGATTTTTTCATAGCAATTAAGCAGACGTTTCAATTTCAATTTCAAATAGCCTTTATTAGCAATCTTAAAAAACTAGTTTTACAATAAGATTAAATAAAGCTTTAGACATCGGAATTCTCCAGACTGCTTTGCTCTTTAGCATAGGCCTCTTCAGGCTTTTCAGCAGGCGTAGCATGAGCACCGTTTTGTCGACGGAAGAGTTGACAAAAATGACGTTTCGCGTAGACAGTACGACGGCAGCAAAGTAGAAAGGGTCAACTGCACTTTTTACGAAATTCACTCTTTTACATAATTCGACTCAGAATTCTTTGTTTTGTCATAGATTTTTTTTTCCAAAATCAAATTGTCTTCACTACCTTACCTTAGACAAATGTGGGTTGTCAGTGTGATTTTGACAGTAAGGATAGAAAACTTTCTTCCGAAATAGTCTACCTACAAAAAGACTTAGATAAAGATCGTTAGAAATGAAAGACAAAATGACAGATTGTAGAAGGATTTCTACGGTGCGACATCAAAAATGAAGAAACGAACTGTCACTTTGTATAGAAAAAGCTATGTCTATACTTCGTAGAGATAGAAAGCGCAATGCTACGCCTGCAGGTGAGTTTTCATCCCTCCCGTAGTAGTTCTCAAATCATCTTCCCATCTTTGAAATGGTCTTTTCATCTTACCTTCTCTGGGATACCGTTCTGTTACTTCTCTGGACCATCATCCATTTTTGCCCCAGATGACATGACCTGCCAAGCTGACGGTTCACCTAGAGATCATTCTCACACACACCACCCCTCACACACACACCACCACACTGCACAGAGAGTCACAGCCATCTCTAGATATCCTCCATACCAGAGGACCCAGACAAGTGACAATCGCTTCGAAAGCGTTTCGTTTTTCTACAACGACTTTCAACATGATTGACATAAGCTTTTCGATAGCTTATGTCAGTTCCATACATTTTTGCCATTTCCATCATCGTTATCGCTGATAGAATGTCACTTTGTCTAGGGCCTCAGAGCTATAGTAGAAGTGTTGACCATAAAAATACTAAGTGCACTTTATTACTGATACATTTTTATCAAGTTAGCTTTAAAAGCTTAGTTCGACTTTTCGTGGAACTGAATTTAGAAAACGAAAAATTAAATGTTGCCAAAAATGCAACGTTACTTCGTTCCAAGATGGCGACTGAATTGCTAACCTCTCAACTCAAAAATTCAGTTACAAACGGCCACTCGGACATTTTTAAAGTCCAAAATTATCAACGAAAAGAATTTTGCAACCATTTTAGGTATGAAAGTGGATTTATCTACTTGACAATGTATGCATGGGATGTATTCCTATGCTATATTTATGTTATTGAAATTGCGTACAGTCAGATAGAAAACAAAAAACCCGCCTGCAAAAACGCATAACTTATTAAAAGAGAAAAACAAGCATTATAGTCTGTAGAATTTTGGTATTACAGGCGGGGAACAAATAAAAGTTACACCATATTTCAAGTTATTGATTTGTTCCCCGCCTGTAATACCAAAATTCTACAGACTATAATGCTTGTTTTTCTCTTTTAAGTTATGCGTTTTTGCAGGTGAGTTTTTTGTTTTTTAATTATTTTTTTTTATTTCAAGCTTTTTAGTTTTATTAATTTATATATTTGGAATTAACTCATTACTAGCTTTTATTTGATACCAATATGGTAATTTATTAAAAAAAAAAACCTTTCCCTCCCTTTTTTTTTTGTTTGCAGATGGAGTATATAAAAAAAATATAGCCTATGTCACTCCCACAATTAAGACAAACCTAACGACACCTTGTATGTTACAATCCATCAAGCCGTTTAGGCTACAGAGCGTGCCAAAGAAATAGACATACATACATATAAACATACATACATACATACATACATACTCTCGAAAAACATTACCCTCCTTCTGGCAGGGCAGTCGGGTAAAAACACTATTTCTTTTGTTGTTATATAAACTTTAATAACTTCAAAATCGAAATGTTTAGCAAAAAGGAACTTGATCTTTCGCGCTATTCTTTTGAAAATCGAACTCTGGTCGGACATTTTGTCGTCGTTTATTTTGCAATGGATCCGCAGTTGCTCGCTTTACGTATTTGCTTTGAAATTCTAGTTGCACTAATTGTTATTATTTTACATTTTACGTGGAAACTTCGATAAGAAATCCTATGATAATTATCAGCCGTATATTGGTGCCTTTATCCATTATTTAAGTAGGTATTTAGTCAAGAGTTCCAAATTGTACAGTAACACCGGTAGCACACCTCCACTGCGAAACCATAATCAGCGAAACCGCAGTAGTTCAATTGTACTGACTCGCATCATATCGCGTCTACTTGATTCCGATTTTTGCGACTTAAGATTTACTGTTGATATTTAAATATTCACATTCAGGGGAGTTTTACCCTTAATTAAATGAGTAATAAATGAAACACATAATTTCTGAAGTGAAAGCTTCTTTAGGCGTGTTGAGCGATTTTTGGTAGGAGGCAAACTTATGGATTCGGTATTGTTTTACTATAGAATATAGATGGCGCTAATACCAGTTTTAAGTTTCCACTTCTGCACTCCATGGCTAGCTTTTTTTTAAGTTTCTAACTTAGTGTTAATTAACCATTAATTGCTGATATTACGAAATAATTCATCTGTTTGACAGTTTTCTATGGAGATTCGTAAAATGGTCCACACATTATGAATTACTTTTGTGTGAAATAAGAGGAATTGCTAATGATAGCTCGGAATTCAGGAAATGAATTGCTTCTAGAAGAATTGCTAATGTGGCCGCTTTAGGCCCTCTGGTTAGATAAATACGATGAATCCTAACGAAAGGTTCTAAAACAATTGCCAAGGATTATGCCTGTAACACATAGGCTTAGAAAAACAAAAAAAATACATTTATAACAAACATCATTTCTAACAGCCACCGCAAATCGGATTAAGGTAAAGCCCCTTGTTACTGTCCTACGAAACAGTTGCTGAACTCAAATAGCTCGGTGAACCTCCGGCTTACAATAAGTGTTTGGAATAAAAACGGCGAAGTCTTTTATTTTTATTCGTCCAATGTAAGTTGGGTCTTACTGCGACACGATAATCTGTGGCTACAAGGTTGGTTAGACGCAAATTGGTGAGCTTACCCTAGCGCGTGAGGTGATGCTGTAATTCCTTGTAATGAAGATGTTCTAGTTTTTTCTTTTACTGGAGAAAATTGAACTGGGAAGTTGTAAAGAAGTTTGGATTTCGTCTTTTGTCGGTTTCGTTATTTAACCAGCTGTGCCCTGCGGTTTTACCCGCATGAGTCTCGATCCCGTGGGAATATCAGGATAAAAAGTATCAAATGTCCTATTCCAGGTCATGATCTACACATGTGCCAAATTTCATCTAAATCCCTTTAGTCGTTTCAGCGTGAAAGCCTAAGAAACAAACACACTTTCGCTTTTATAATATTAAGTTAGGATTAAGATAAAAGATAGGTCATAAGTGTTAACGTAGGTTGTCGATTAGCTTAATTTCCCTTGACTTTTTAAGAATTACATGGGAATTAAACATAACTGGCGAAATGTGGGTGTACTATAGGTACACCTCTGCCCAACCCTTTTGGTAAACAAGGCGTGATGATGTTATTGTTTTTCAAGACTTTATATTTTATCCGTTTCGAAGAATTCGTTTCGATTAAAAAGTAGTTTGACTTTCCTGTTGACCGATAACGGAATTCCCAATACTAGTTCCAGTACTGTTTTGTAAATTCCTTTGTCCATTACCTTTCAATTTCAAGTTTCACTCTGAGCCATGACTTTCGGGGAATTGGCTGGACATGAGGGATGTTAACTTGGTACTGCGGTTAGTAACACATCGGTTAACTTGGTAACAGAAGTGTCTATATTCAGTATACCTACTCACTTTTTATGTACCAATTTATCACGTAAAAAAACACTAGCTGATATCGCGGCTTTGCCCGCTTCGATGTCGGTTACTATATACTAAAACCTGCCCCGAGAACCACTCCATCCATTGTTGAAAACAGCTTGAAAATCGGTGCAGTAGATTTTGAGTTTATCGCGAACAGACAGATACGGCGGTGGACTTTGTTTATTTATATGTAAGGATGATAATATTATAACATCACGCTTGTACTCCTTGAAAGGTTAGGCAGAGGTATACCTATAGTACACACACATTTCACCAGTTATTTTTAAGTCCCATGTCATAGGACGCGAGCTTATTGCCGGCGTCAACCAGGCAGAAATCCAGACTCCGGGCTGCTACTGAGCAATTTTAGATGGAAAAACTATATAACACTTTGCCTGACCCGGGAATCGAACCTAGACCCTCACGCTCAACAGTCGTGCTTGTAATCACTAAACCAACGAAACAGTCCACAGCCACGAAGATACCTATTTGCTTAGTACCAAAATAGCCCTTTATTTTGCTACCACACTTCACCATAGCCAATCAAAAATATCATCTCACCAAAACTGGTCCATCTTCATTGATGACGTCACAGCATCTCTCGTTTAGCAGATAAGTGAACAAGATACGCCCACAATAATGACGTGGGAATAAATTTTATCTTAATTCCGCTCAAATTGTACCGCCATAGTAGGATGGTGCTCTGTAACCGCTTTATTGGGGCTTTGAAAGCAGCGTTTGTCTTGAGCAGAAGCGGGGAGCGACTTCGTTTAACCCTCTAAACAACTGGCCGGAGGCGCGCGCAATCAGTTAACTAATTAGTTATTTAACGAAGATGTTTACCGGTTAAAGTAAGACTTACACCTTAGCGGCCGGTGCACACGTGGCAGGGTTGCGGGAAAGTCCGAAAAGGATACCGTGGCCCTTGGCAACAGGCAAATGAAGGAACACGGGTGGGTTTTAGTCAGTAAAAATCTGACACGCCCTCCCGCTTCGCCCAGAGCGGGAAAACTCATTTGTTGATTTACCAAACTCAAAAAAAAAAAAACGCCGGTGCACACGATGCGTTGCAACGGCGCGAAATATCCATGGTATGCCACATGGTGCGTTCCGGCGTCGCACCGCACACCAGAATTGCAACCCGCGAGACGAGGGGTATACGCGTTATGACGCCTGAACGGCATCGCTCAGTCTCACCGTGTGACCGCCAATGCGGGGAAAACTTTGCGGTGCGGCGCCGCTGCGGTATAACAACGTCACTGCGCCGCAACGCCCGTGTGAACAGGCTTTTACATAGAAATTAGCCTCCACGATAAGTGGTGAAATTGAAATATGTAGTATTTTGCTGCCTCGCCAATATTTTTACCACATTTAAACTTTCCTCTCATAGTACTAGTTTATAGTCAGACAAAAGAAGGATGGTGAATAAAAAAATGACGATACCAAACTATAATAAATAGTTTTTTTCTAAAGGGTAAAACGGGACCCTATTACTAAGACTCCGCTGTCCGTCTGTCTGTCTGTCCGTGTGTCTGTCTCTCCGTCTGCCACCAGGCTGTATCTCATGAACCGTGATAGTTTAGACAGTTGAAATTTTCACAGATGATGTATTTCTGTTGCCGGTATAACAACAAATATTAAAAAACAGAATAAAATAAATATTTAAGGGGGCTGCCATACAACAGACATGATTTTTTTGCCGTTTTTATAGATAATGGTACGAAACCCTTCGTGCGCGATTCCGACTCGCACTTGGCCGGTTTTTTTATTTATTTTTCCCTCATTTTCGATAATACACGTACGAATACCGTAACAAAAAATAAATATCAACGAACCGTATCAACCAACAACGTGCAAAGCTGCCCTAAATACATTAAACACCACAAGGTCTTAATTACCCAAACACTCATTATGTATTCAACTACTCGTTCAACAATCATTCGCTACGAAAACTCGTAGCCATTTTCGTAGCGGATTTCGTAGCCCGCGTTGGCTCGTAGCAGCGTAGTGGCGTAGAGCCGGAAGACTGAGCGATTGTAGTTAGATAAACAGTTTGTTTTCGGCCTGAGTTATGTGCTAAATTGTATCATAAATAAACTAGGGCTGCCACCCTTTGTATCTGATTATATTTTTGCAGATAATTCACCAAGAGATTACGAGTTCATAATTTATTACGTTCTTTCCAATTTGCGTTTTTTGTAATATTAGTTTTCGAGTCAAAAAGGGTAACTTTTGTTATTTGAAGCGTTATGAAAATTGAGTTTGTTTAAGAATTATGAAAGCAATTTTGTTTGTTTTTAAATGAAGTTTTGTTTTGTTTCTGTCTGGCATATTGTGTCAGACGTTGATAAATATTTATAAAAAATTGGGTGGAATATGTATTAATTTATTATATAAAAACTGCTCATAGTTAACTAAGCGTCAATGTCAAAATGAAATTGACCCTTCTACATTGCGAATAATATTTAAAAAAAATCAATACAAGGTTATTTACTTTGCTTTATCCCAGCTCCCACTTTATTTTATTCCAATTACATTTTATTATTAAAAGTCTTAAAAAAGTCTTTTCGAAATTATTCTTTCACTTTTTTCTCAATCTTTATCTCATTACTTAATGTCTTTCATCGACTACTAAAAATTCATTATTTATATTCGCAAATTATACTGATAAATAATACTTTTCAAAATTATCACTGAAGTGCCTTTCTCAAACTACTAAGAAGCTGTCAAATTATATTCTCAACGTGTATTAAACAGTTTTGCCCAGCCCCTTAAGTAACATGCGTAATGACTGCACAATTGTGTTCATCGCAGTTCAACTGTAAACTCGTTAGCGACTGCTAGCCCGTTCTATGATCTAAGTTATAAAATTTATGTTTGGTACTTGATTTAGGTGCGGGCTAAGTACGTTACTCTGGGTGTGATTGTCTTTGGTAAAGTTTTGAAGTTATGGTGTTCATGTTTTTGATGTAGGAATTAATAATTATATAATATATATATTTAAAACAGGATGTAAGAGTAAACACCGTTGTCACTCAAACCATGGGCAGTTGACTTAAATATAAGAATAAATGACCGAGTAACAACATAAAAAAACGATATTTTCATTAAAAAGTTTCTATCCGACACCGTGCTCGCTAGCGAAACAGCTGACAGAGGGAAGGGTCGCGCTCGCGGCCGGTCAGGTCAAGTCCCGCGTCCCCAATCCCTGTTGAGCGCATAGGTGAAAGGGTGAAATACCCTAGTGGTAAAATCTAATTTAAAGAAAAAAAGTCGTAATTTTCCATTGATTTTACGTTCTCTATATGACACCAAACTACTGGTTTCAAGGATAACGGTGTTTACTCTAACACCCTGTATGTATATTATCCTACTAATATTATAAATGTGAAAGTTTGTGTGTTTGGATGTTTGTTACTCAATCAGGCAAAAACGGCTGAATGGATTTGGATGAAATTTGGCAAACAGATAGCTTATAACCTGGATTAACACATAGGATACTTTTTATCCCGATATTCCCACGGGATCGAGACTTACGCGGGTGAAACCGCGGGGCGCAGCTAGTATTTAATAATAAGAATTAATAATAAATCTTATATCATTAATTAGAGTATACTCGTACATAAAGAAGTCTGAAAGTTACATCCGTGACTGAAAAGTTGTGTAGAAATCGATTGTCGGCATGTAATACGGGGAGATTAGGAAAATGTCGTGAGGAAAGATTTAAGTATGAATGCGGATGACTAAGAGTAGGGGAAGACTAAAGAAATGTTGGATGGACTGTAAGAATGATTATGGATAGAAAGGGGGTGACTACTGAGATGACAACTAATAGACATGACGACAAATACATTACTAAATACTCCCAAATACATTCGCAAATACTACTCTGTACATTTCTATGAAAAAAAAAAATTATTAAAAATTTATTTAAATAAATTGGGATAAGGGCTGGAGAATTGTAGTCTGGATTTTAATTGGGGAAGCTGTAGCAACTTAACAAGTAAATAGGGTATTTCACGTCTATCTACAAGTGCCTTACCCAGACCATCACTCAAAAATAAAGTTGCTCAAATAATCGGTTTTCCTTCTGCTTTTAAATTTTTCGTCATAGGTCACTTATATTATAAACCACCACGAGTATTTTTAATTCATTTATGTCCATATCGATTACATTTTTAAATATTTTTATAATTATTAACATAACATATTTATTTATTAACATAACAAATCTTTGAAAAAAATTGATATAATTATATTTGTGTCATTATACACCCCTTTGCAAAAAAAAACGGGCGGTTTTGATTTTTGAACATTATTGGTAATCATTTAGTTGTAAAGAGGTTTTAATAGCCAAACTATGTTACTGGCACTTAATAAAGAGTCTGGGTAAGAAAAATAGTTAATTCCAAATTCGAAACTTTTGTTTAAAAACAATAATCATACCGTTTTCCGTTTGTGACTTTTACTAACATTTTGCAGGTTTGCGGTTAGAAGGTTATCCTGGCAACTAAACCTAACTTCTCGTTATTTTTAGTAGAATAATTTATGTTTTTCGCATAATCCAGCCTTTTTGTGACTTAAAAGTGATATCTTTGTGTTGATTGTAATGGCAGAAAAAGCAATAAGAGCTAGTAAAATTGTAGCGCTGCTAGAAGAGGGGTGTAGCCAAAAAACTATATTCTTATTGATTATAACAAATTACTAATCATTTATGCTAATGACATAGTAAAAATATTAATATTATCCATACAAAAGCCAATGACTGTTAAGGTGCCCGTTTTTTTTGCAAATGGGTGTATTTTCTTTGTCTGAATTTTTTGTGGTTTCGGAATTTTGGCTGTACGACCGGCCGATGCCAACTTATAGAAGCCCGTTAGACACTTTTAATTAAATATAACTAGCTGATGCACGCTGCTTCGCCCGCGTATATATCGGTTATTATATACTAAAACCTTCCTCGAGAACCACTCTATCCATTTGTGAAAACAGTATGAAAATCAGTGCAGTAGATTTTGAGTTTATCGCGAACAGACAGACAGCCAAAGCGGAGTACTTTGTTTTATAATATGAGTGAATATTTTGCGCCGATTGTGAACCACTGCAGGACAAAGGTGTCTCTTCCTTCAAATCGAATCAAATCAAATCCATTTATTCGCATGAATGTAGGTTTACAATTTGTATGGTCTTATAACTATAATTTAGGCCCTTTACATTGTACCATTACTTATGTTGCGCAAATATTAAATTTTACACAATGTTAATTAAATGTTTAATAAATTAATAAGTATTCGAGTATTATAAAGGAATAAAATGGATAAGTAAGCTTGATATACTTATATAGAAATCTGTAATCAACAGACATGACGTAACGGGCGTTTAATCCCTACCGAACAAGCAACGAAACGTAACTTGTTATAACTGTGTAACAATCAGAGGTAACAGTTAACTAACCGGAAAGGGTTACGCATGCCCAAGTTTCGAGAAGGGGCTCTGATTTACTGCCCTCTCTTTCTATCACTCTATCTGTCTTTATCGCCCTCTTCCTCTTGTCTGGGTTTGAAGGCACTGTTAACCATTCACTATGTTTTTTTTTATATCTGGAGAAAGTAGTAAGTGTAACTTATTAAAAGTTTCGGTTAAACTTTGATTCTTCATTATTTTAGTTGCGAAAACTGACTTTGTTCCTTAATAATATGCAAAAGTGCAGAAATGGCTCGGTTGTCTTTTTTCTGAACATATTTTTATTAAAAAAGGCAGTTGATAAGAGAAAATTAAAAGCTTGAAATTGAATATTGTCAAGGATTCCACTACTTCTGTTTAGCCATAGAGTACGAAGAACAGCAGGTTCATTTAAACTACAGTTAATTGAAAGGCATGGATGGCGTTGGCGGTCTTTTCGCCGACAATGAGCAAGTTAGCATACTTTTGAAAAGAAAACATGCGGGCAGTCTTTGGGGACTGCCGATAGAAGTGAAAACTAAGTAATATTCATTCATTTCTTCAAGCGTGACGATGACGCGAGTTCCATCATTTTTGTTCACCCAAAAAGTGCTCAACGCGCTACAGAAGTTTTCACTTAACATTCATTCATTTCTTCAAGCGTGACGATGACGCGAGTTCCATGATTTTTGTTGACCCAAAAACATTCTTCAAGCGTGACGATGACGCGAGTTCCATGATTTTTGTTCACCCAAAAAGTGCTCAACGCGCAAAGAAGAGTTCACTTTAAAAACTGAAAATTCCTGTCCACATAATTTATCAGTTCACTAGCAACTTCCTCAAAAATTCTTCCTTCATTTTCCAACAACAGTAGCTCGTAAAAAATCCTTTAGGAAAATAATTCACCCACTTAAACATTTTTCGGTTAACAGTGCACTTTCATTTTTTGCGCCACTGCCGGAAGGGAAGCTACGGGACGTACCGCATCCGGTTCCGGTACGACTATTTACGGTGTTCTCCAATCCCCTCTTTCCCTCGTAATGGCCCAAGCATCGCCATCTGAGTGGTCGCCGTCTACGTTTCATGTCGGAAGTCATTTTCTATTGATTGCGGGTTTTGAAAAAGTGTGAGTGAAAACTATAAAGTGGCAAAATTGTAAGATGTGGTGTTTAGGAATAGTTTAGTAGAACCACAGTATAAATATGGACAGTATGGAAACTAGGGCTATATTTTGAAATAATAATCTTCCTTCCGTTTTTAAAAAGATCGAGGCGACTACTCGTCTCGACACGGCACCTGCAACTGACAGCACCGCGACAATCACTTGCGGTCTCAGCTATAAGCGCGTCTGTGTGAGAGTGTTGATTTGAACGTTTACTACGTAGTTTCTGTACTGTTCATATTTATACCGTGGCAAAACTTTGAGCATAGCTATATATAGGTACCTACTATATTAGCAACTTGTCCCTGGTACCCAGGGTACAATGTTGACATGTCAAAACATGGAGATTTCTGTGCTATATCCAAGTTAAAATACCTTGCATAATAAATCCTATGATGTTGAAAACAGCAGCACAACGGTCACACGAACAGACACGAAAAGTGACCTTATTTTTTCATATTAACTAATTTTTCATATTATACTAATTACTAGTAACTATGTAAATAAAGAATTAAATAAACCATGACTAAAGAGAGACCTAATGCTCAAAGTTAAGCAAGATTAATTTTAGTCTGTCAAAGAAATCCCTAGACATCGTTCAGAATCTGACAAAATCCTAAATTACTTTCAGCACTTACCTAATTGTTTGCTCGTCTTAAATATGTAGCATCTGGAATTTCCAAATTCTTGTAATACCTAATTACCTATACAGATTTTAAAAGCAATCGTCTTTTCAAAGCTCTGGTATTTGTTACTTTAAACTCATTGATATGATACAGACCTTTTTTTTTTGAGAGTGGTAAATCATCAAATGACTTCTCCCGCTCTGGGCGGAGCGGAAGGGCGTATCAGACTTTTACTGACTAAAACCCACCCGTGTTCCTTCAGTTGCCTGTTGCCAAGGTCCCGGTATCTCTTTCGGACTTTCCCGCAACCCTACATCGGTCCTAGCGGACCCCGCCAAATATGATACAGACCTATGTACAGTCACGGACTTTAATTGATGAGCCACCTTCAAACTTGTCAATTTTGCAGTTTCATACATTCACGAGATTACACGATTAAACACGAACTCAAATCGCACGCTCGTAAACAAGATGACAAATAAATTACTTTTAATCGGAAATATCCATAGAGGTTGACTTTATTAGTTAACCTCTATGGATATTTCTAATTTATTTGTCACCTTGTTTACTTTCATACATTCACGAGATTACACGATTAAACACGAACTCAAATCGCAAGCTCGTAAACAAGATGACAAATAAATTACTTTTAATCGGAAATATCCATAGAGGTTGACTAATAAGTTCTCAATGGTAAAAATAAATACAATGTTGCGTTAAGTTTATCCAATCTATTTGATACCGACCTCCTTTGAATCATAGCTCATTAACTCGATAATTATGAAAACATAACTGAAGACAGTGACAGTTGAAATATCAAGATGACAAATAAATTACTTTTAATCGGAAATAGTCTTTTCCATAGAGGTTGACTAATAAGTTCTTAATGATAAAAATAAATATAATGTTGCATTAAGTTTATCCAATCTATTTGATACTGACCTCCTTTGAATCATAGCTCATTAACTCAATAATTCTGAAAACTTAACTGAAGACAGTGACAGTTGAAATATCGATGTCAGAGAATTTCTCCGTACGCTAACGTTACTATGCAGCAGTAACCTAGCAACAATTGTTTATCGTTGCTAGGTTACTGTTGCTAGACCTGCAATTGGTTGACTTTGAGTAGTCACTGCTGTCAAGTTTGTAGTTCTGCTCTCAGGTTAGCCAACCGGTAAAGATATGAAATATAATTTTCTTCTTCTGATACGAAGACATATGACTTTGCGTTTCGGGAACCGAATAAACCCGATTTGTATTACACGGCTAAAATGCGAACAGTACCAGGTGGCTCATCAATTAAAGTCCGTGACTGTACGCTTGTAATAATTGAGATCGACAAAGATCGAGAAGTCCATATAAAATAATATAAATTGAGAAGTCAATTTTTGATTTATGTTACATGTCTATCTCTAAAACAAAATTAATTATTCAGTTTTTTTATTTATTCTCAAATAGTTACTACATTATTTGCTGTTTTTATTACAGTTTTACTCGCCAAATGTTAAAGTTTGATGGCGAGAAGCGCTTGTTAATAGGTATACACAAATATTCTACTAAAAATAATCGTTCATTCATTTCATTCTTCATTCATTTTGTCATTATCAATCATCATAATGATAACAGAATGATTCAATATTCATACGCGCTAATACCCGAATGTCGGTTAGACTGGAAGCCGACCCCAACATATTTGGAAAAAGGCTAGGCAAATGATAATTATGACTGTTATCTTAATGACCCACTATTATACCTACCAGTAAAACCCATAAAAAATAGCTTTAAATATTGGGTTCCCACCTATGAAATATGCGTTTTTTTCTCATAAATAGAGAACCTCAACGTCACTTCTATGATTTAAAATATTCATCAATTGCTTGGTATTATATCGAAAAATTACCATCATATACAACGACCAATAGTAAAAACACCTTATTACTTATAGTTTTCTAAACATAAAAAATACCTTAAAAATGACTCCTCATCTTGTTAGCAGAAATGACTAATTTTATTTTTAACTTAGCCAAAACTTATTTTTGTCGCTTAATCTAAGTGGCATATTACGTTATATTTACTAAACATTAGTGTTCATGGTTGTTATATAAATTAAGAAAATGTTAGTATGAAAAATGCAACTTCTTTAAAATTCCCCATACAAAACGCTGATTTCATAGGTGGGGACCTAAGACTTCTAAAACTCGTGGCTTGTACCATACGAAAGCGTTAATGGAGTAGGTCGTTAGCCACAGCTAAAGATTATCAGAGAAATCTGCAGCTAATGTATTTACAATTTATACTTATTAACACGTTCCGGTGAGTGGAGACAGGATCTGATTCCAAGGTCTTGGTTTTTTAAGTTAAGATAAGAAAAATTAGATGTGATTTTTAGATATTATTGACTGATGAATCGTAGGAGACAATAGGAACATATGAAGTTAAAATAAGCCAAGTTTGGCAAAGTACTATCGCGGGAGCCAAGGACGGATCCAGGGGGGGCACAGGGGCACATCCCAAACGGTTTAAGTAAATAAAATCGTTTGCATGGACTGGCCTGAAATCCTGAATCCATAATAATTATCTATCAAGACATTGCTTGAATGATGAACGCTGAAGAAGGCTACGCCTATAATATCTTCATTGAAAATGGATTAATCCCAACAACAGCATAGTGCAATACAAAATATGGGAGACACTTTTTATCTGTAAGGCCCATGTGCCCCTTCCAGAAATAAATCCTTGATCCGCCCTTGGCGAGCCCATACCTAACCACCGTAAGGGCTAATCTTGCTTGCAGCGCTCGGCCGCTATAGAAACGCTTACCTACGCTCATCAACCAGAGGCGGTAACAGATGTGGTAATTATGTGCATGGGATTTTGTTTACAAATTGGTTCCCGGGATTGTACCACTGTTGTTTATAACTTCACTAACTGATGCCTGCGGCTTCGCCTGCGTGGATGTCTGTTATTCTAAAACGTTCCTCGAGAACCACTCTATTCATTGGTGAAAACAGCATGGAAATCGGTGCAGTAGTTTTTGAATTTATCACGAACAGGACGACAGACAGACGCGGCGGAGGACTTTGTTTTATAATTTATGTAAGAATTAACCCTATACGTAGATTGGGTCAAGCCTTACCCTTCTTATAATCCCAGCATAAAAAAACATAGTTTTAGTTGTAGGTACAATGTACGAAAAAGGTAACTACTCAATGTTGACAACTTTATCAGGACCTTACTATAAAATATTAACATCACCCAGTAATTAATTAAAAGTGTTCACTAAATCAACAAAAAAAAACAACCGATTTCAAAAAACAAACACAAAAATTGAAAAATAACTTTAAGTTCGGAGGTCGGTGGCAAAACACGAAAATTGAAAAGCAGACACCGACTCCCGAAATTAAAGTAATTTTTTTTTTGTACAAAGTTTTTATTTTTCACTGTTTAGTTGTGGTACCTACCTCACACACATATTCGTATACCGTTACCTGCTATGTAAATAACAGTGACGAAGTGAAATAATTATTATCATCTACATAGCAAAGTGGGAAAAATACGTAATTACTGAACCTAACTCAAAAACTACGCAAGCAAAATTAATAAAATTTATATGGGACCACCTCTGAAGCATGACCTACCAAACAAAAAAAGAATCATCAAAATCGATTCATAATTGGCGGAGTAATCGCGTAACATACATACAAAAACAAAAAAAACAACCTCGAACCTGAACCTTCTCCTTTTTGAAGAAGTCGGTTAAAAAGTTGAAGTCTAAATGACCCCAATCTTCAACCACTTAACGAATTTATTTAATCCAGCTTCATCAAGTAAAACAATGGTCTATTAAATAGCCCAGCGACGTCACTACAGCACAATATTATCTGTGCAGTCAATTTCAAAAGAACAAAAGTGCATTCAGTTCGTATTCGGGACGTTAGCACTTGGCGTTCGAACAGCTGGGGATAAGGGAGGTGGCTTGCTGTGCCTGCTAATGGATTTAGATGTATTTTTATTGCTTTTGCGTTTTATAATATTATTTTCACTTTTTTATTTTTATTTTGTGTTTCACGAACTGTCGTCAAATAAACGTTATTCTTTCTTTATATCAATCTGCCTAGCCTTTTCCCAACTATATTGGGGTCGGCTTCCAGTCTAACCAGATGCACCTGAATACCAGTATTTTACATGGAGCGACTGCCTATCTGACCTCCACAACCCGGTAACTGGGTAATACGATACCCCTTGGTAAGACTGGTTGTCAGACTTTCGAGCTTCTGACGACCCGTAACGACTGTCAAAGATCTACGAATGACAGCCGGAACCAACGGCTTAACGTGCTTTCCGAGGCACGGAGGTGTCTCGATATGTAAAGATAGTCACCCATCCACAGACCAACCCCGGCAAGTTTATCTTAACCAGACGGATCGACCCGTGCGCCTGTTATTACTTAGCCACGAGCTCCTCATAATTAAGAGAGAAAATACATACCTAATATATTCAGCACAGACTAAAAGGCACACAATATAAAGCAGATAACAAAATAAAATAAAGAAACAAATAAAAAGAGTAAAAGTGCGATGTCGGTGGATTATGTTGTATTCATAATGGAGATTTTTTATAAATACTTGTATTCACATGCATCTGGTTACACTGGAAGCTGACCCCAACATAGTTGGGAAAAGGCTAAGCAGATTGATGTTGATTAATTAATTTATGAGTAACCGTTACTAGATATTTGCCAAGGCCTGTTTACTTCCAGATACGGTTTTCAACTCGCCGCAATATTATCTATTATGAACTGGATCAATGGCAACTTGATAACGATTACCATACAATTTTACTTGATTTTGTTGTTTGAAGTCCTATTAATTAGATTTAACCTATTGCGCGTCGAGTAATAAGACAAAAAAGAAACATTTAAATATAATTCAGACCAAAAAAATAATAATGATGTATTTTTGCGAGAATGAACCCCATGGTAGCCAATGGACATGTGTGATTTGGATTATTCCAAACAAGCTGCAGCAGCTGTCAATCGGCAATCATCGCAGTAAAGACGCGCGACAACGTACGTTGCAATGGTAAACATTCGCAGTAACGTACATCGCAATTACGTACTTTCGCAGCAACGTATATCGCAATCACGTACTTTCGCAGTACCTAACCTACATCGCTGTAATGAACTTCGCAATAATGGAGTACACCCCATTTCGAAAATGTTTTTAAATGATTGATTGTTTATGTGACCCAGGAATACTTATAACAAAAATTAATCAAGTTAAAAGTGAAATACTCGTTTCCAATATTTATGGCTGAAAATATTAATAATCAATTACATCCGATTGCCTTTATAGTTAATCGCTCCCGCCTCTTCCCATCACTAAAGCCACAGCCTAGCTGTTGCAGCTGATACGACAAACAATGAACCACTGCGCATCGTTTATGCCTTTGTACAGCGCTGTTTATTCGCTGACGTTTCAGAGACGCCGCCGAAGAATATTCGTAATGCTACTGTTCGTGTTCTGTAATGTATATTAGAATTGCTGAAATATAGGTCTCTTGGATGTTACGAACAATGTTTTGTTAAGTGGTTTATGGTGGCTTGCCTTTAGCTCGGGTTAGAACTGAAGTGAATCTTGCGCGGGATCCGGGACGAAATTCGCTCGCGCCGATTGTGTCAATTAACTCGTTTTGTACCGTGCGAACGGTCTTTCAATCGAATTTCAAATTCAAAGTATTTTTTGTTGAAGAACAAAAGTTGTTCAAGTAAAATCGATTCGTGTGAACCTGGTATTAGAGGTGTTCAAACTGACGTGTAGTCGCGTGACTTCTAGTCATTAAAACAATCGACACTTGCAATCGCATCCCGTGTCCTGCGCGGGATGCACACCAGTGTGGCCAAAGCTTTTTGCTTGCCAGTGACCGGGTTGTGGAGGTCAGATACGCAGTCGTTCCATATAAAATTCTGGTTTTCAGAACTGGTAGCTAAACCCAACATTGTTGGAAAAAGTCAAGGTAGATGACGATGGTAAGTTCTTTCTAAAACTGGTTGCCCTTTGGAAAGAACTTAGAACTAGAACGTTGTTCTAGTGTTCGCAAGAGCTACTGCTGAGCATGACGTCCTGGGTTTGATTCCCAGGTCGGGCACAGTGTTATTGGGTTTTTCCATCTGGAATTTCTCAATAGCAGCCCGGAGTCTGCATTTGTGCTCGGTTGATGTCAATAGGTTCGGCCCTTATTACATGTGACCATAACTGCGAAATGTGGGTGTACTATAAGTACACTTCTGCCTAACCATTCGGGGAAACAAGGCGGTATTTTGGAGGTGTTTTACCTTTTTTTTTTGCGGGTTTGAAATCATCAAATGACTTCATGACTTCTCCCGCTCTGGGCGGAGCGGGAGGGCTTGTCAGACGTTTACTGACTAAAACCCACCCGTGTTCCTTCAGTTGCCTGTTGCCAAGGGTCCCAGTGTCCCTTTCTTTTCCCGGATGTTCTACCTACTAAGGTCGTAAACGACTGAATTCAAACAGATTACCACTCTCTGAAAACAATATTGTCAAAAATCGAACATTTAGTTTATTTATTTCACTTTTCATTTCCTCTCTACACAGCGCTATAATATTGGAGGATACATCTAGACTTACACTTAAACTTAACATAGTTATAGTTACCTACTAGGATTTTCCATTAGGGTCTCTCGTTAGTGGCCCGGAGTTCAAAGACTTGCTCCTTTTATACAGAACCTAAACATAACCGGCGATATAGTGGGTATGCTATGTGAATACTTCTGTCCACCCAAGCAGAGAATAGACGCATGATGTTTATCTATTTCTGCCATAGACTTAAGTTAATGTGTAAACTCATATCCCCAACTTCAAAGCCTTATAAACAAGCAGTCAGCGTAATTAATCCGATTAAATACGATTGTAGAACATAGTAGGTATTATCTGCTCTATGTAGATAAAGCGACTTGCTTACAATGACGGATATACGAATTTACTGAGAGAGAGTATTTACTGAGAGAGAGTATTTACTGAGAGAGAGTATTTACTGAGAGAGAGTATTTCTCTCTAAACTTAAGTTTTTCCCGATGTTACCAATTATTCAATAACTATAGCGATCCGCTCTTTCTTCGCACGGTTTTACGACTTGAAAAAACGTCGAGATTTCTTAGTTATACAGGGTGTTAGTGTAAACACCGTTATCCTTGAAACCAGTGGTTTGGTTTCATTTATATAACGTAAAATCAATGGAAAAAAACAATTTAAAAAAAAGAAGAAAATCTACATTTTTCCACAAGAATATTACACTCTATACGCAAGGGCAACGAACTTGCGTCTCAACACGGCGGGCGGCGGTTGGCGGGGGCGGGCGGGGCGCGCGCGGCGTTACATGACCGCGCGGCCCCTCTTTAGTCAGCTGTTTCGCAGCGTATCCATGAGTATCGGGACAGAGTCGGATATTTACTTTTTAAAATCTTTTAATGAAAATAAGGTTTTTTTTAGTTGTTACTGGGTTATTTATTATTATATTTAATTCAACTACCCATGGTTTGAGTGACAACGGTGTTTACCCTTGCATACTGTATGTTACTTTAATATTAACGTATTATACTTACTTTCTGAATAAATTCTCTAAGCGATGGTAAAAACCTCATCAAAATCTGTTGCATGGTTTAGAAGAACAACGCGGCATTCAGACAAACACGAAAAGCGACTTTAATTTATAATATTTATAGATGTATTATATAGATAGCGCTTAATAATAAGTAAGTTATCTTAATTCTCTAATTCATTGTTTTATGCGTTTCGTATAACTTTAAGTAACTTGTTATTATCTTTAAAAAATGTATTATAATAATATGTGTTTGTATCAGTTGATGAACCTAATAGAATTAATAATCTTAGGGTCCGGAACCGAGTGAAGCAGTCACCTCCTTCTGCTAAGCAGTAATGCTCGCGAAGGAGGAGGCGGAACGCGTGAGGGAGAGGCAAAGTTTGCGCCCTCACGCCCCTAACAGCCGCCGTTGGAGACGCCATGGGCGTCGGGAATCCCAGGTGGATTCCCGGCCACCATAGGCGTGGGCTTGCGGACGGCGAGCAATGGGTAGCTCGCCGTCCGATTAGGACCAGACCCGGGTCGATAGCGCGTCGTGTTCCACGCGCGCCTCAAAGAGATGTCAGCACAATTGGCGGGCCGATGCCTGCCAGGGTTGCGGGTTAGTCCGAAAGGGATACCGGGACCTTGGCAACAGGTAACTGAAGGAACACGGGTGGGTTTTAGTCAGTAAAAGTCTGACACGCCCTTCCGCTCAGCCCAGAGCGGGAGAAGTCATTGGATGATTTCCCACCCTCAAAAAAAAAAAAGGGTCTGGAACCGGGTAAAGAACCTTTAAAGAACCTTTACCCTAGCAAGTTTTGTTACTCTAAAAGATATAATGTAAGAATGAAAAAGAAAAATAATACAGAGTTGCAATTTTTACAGAATTTGTGATGTCATTAAAAGGCGCTTGTTTTGGTTATTTTGTGAAAAGAACCTTTACCCAGTTCCTGGGCAGTCAGCCCCAGTACTAACTGAATATCTCTAATCTTTTATCCTCATTCCTAGCTTACCATTTTAGTTATTCTTGGTTAGTTCGTGCCTACGACCAGAAAAAGTAAACCGAAAATACTAAGAAACCCAAAAAAAATTTCTATGAATTAACCGAGATACGAGTAGGTACCTACATGTTGGATAATATAGTAGATAGATAGATATAGATATATATTAAGATATAGTAGATAATATTATATCATATATAGTAATATAATATAATAATATAATACAATATTATAATATGAAAATATAATATAATATTATAATATGAAAATATAATATAATATATAATAAATATTATAAACGCGAAAGTTTGTAAGTATGGATGGATGGATTTTTTGTTTGTTACTCTTTCACGTAAAAACTGCTGAATGGATTTGGATGAAATTTGGCAAACTGATAGTTTATAACCTGGATTAACACATAGGACTTTTTATCCCGATATTCCCACGGGATCGAGACTTACGCGGGTGAAACCGCTGGGCGCAGCTAGTCATAGATAAAAATATAGGTACCCTAGAAACGGGTACTTTTATTCTTAATGTTTGTTCCAATACACGCATTATATTATGCTGATGTAAAAAGGTCGGACCTCTTAAGAGGGATCTCGTCCTCCTTTGTAATCCTGCGAAGAAAGGGGGTGAGTAGTTAATCCGAAAGTTTTCGGAATTCACTTATACGATTCGAAGTTACGTATTAAGGAACGTTTGTGTAATGAAGGTGTGCCGTTTTACTAAGCTTGGATTAATCTGAGAATTTGCCTTTTTTGAGGGACCGGAGATCTTGTAGATAATTATGTACCCATATGTCAACTACTGATCCTCTTTTACAAAATATTGTTTTTCCCGATGCAGGGACGTTAATGATTGAGGAGTTCTCCTGTTACTTCACCTTCAGCTCCACTTCGCCATATGCATTAGGACGAGCATACATTGCTTGGGAACCATAATTAAAGTAATCGAATCGCAAACCGTGAAATACTTATTATTGGGTAGTTCCGGTGGACATTACGTCGTTAAAAAATTATAGACTAAGTCCATATCAGGCTTTGACTAAGTTTATAAAACAGATTTAATCTGCCGAACCTTTTCACAACTATTTTTGGGGTCGGTTTCCAGTCTAACCGAATACAGCTGAATACCAGTTGTTTACATGGAGCTATGCCCAGTACATAAGTCTCGAGTTCGAACCCAAGCCACGCAACTCTGACTTTTCGGATTCATTCATTCTACTGGGTAACACGATACCCCTTGGCAAGAACAAGATTGGTTGTTAGACTTTCGGGCTTCTGACTATCCGTAACGATAGGTACTCAAAGATCTACAAATTTTAATAACACCGGGACCAACTTCTTAACGTGCTTTCCGAGCCAAGGAGGGATCTCGGCATCCACCATCTACCCACCCATCCACGGACCGACCTCGGAAAGCGTTGCGTAACCTTGAAGATCGACCTGTGCGGCTGTTATTAACAGATTCTTTCGACTAAAAGTTATTATACTGTTTTTACATTACTAATACGTTAATATTCCCCTCTATGTGTATTAACATACCCTTACTAAAAACAAGTTACATTGTTTTATTACCACTATCTCCCTTTCGTAAATTTCTTCAGAAAACCATAAGTTATTAAGCAACAGACGAATTTATCAAGCAACAAATCATACCCAAGAGAAATCAAGGTCCCTTTCACTAAAGTAGACAGTAAGACTGTCTTGCGTTTATTAGCAGCCTGGTTTGCAGGCACCAATCATTCTTGATTTATTCTTAGTTATAATATACTCAAATAACCGAACAGAAACTAATAAAACATAGGTTATACCTAGCATAATCAGCCTATAATGTTCCCACTGCTGGGACAGAAGCCTCCTGTCTTCGAGAGGGAGTGGGCAGTATTCCACCACGCGGGCCCAGTGCGGGTTGGTAGATGTCACATGTCTTCGAATTTTTGGTTCTAGCACATGCCGGTTTCCTCACGATGTTTTTCCTATACCGTTTTGAGAGCAGTGGTGATGAAATTATTTACACAAAGTAAAGCGCCTGCTTGGGTTTGAACCCACGACCTGCGACTCGTAAGTCAGGGCCGTTACCACTGGGCCACCACTGCGCTTTCATACCTTTAATTCGTTAAAGAAAATAATCCAAATCCAATACTTATTTCTGTTCTTTTCAAATAAGTACCCCTACACTCAAACAATAAAGGCAATTTCAGGGGATCGCCCCAATACGGACTAATATAGGGTAAGCTCATAACACGGTACACACATGTTACAATCACTAGAGCAGGTCCGTCAATTCGGCCATCGTACTTCATAAGCCAAGGGACCCTAATAAATACCCATACATGCGTGTTTTTTTGGGGTTCTGTAAGAAAATGGTGATAGAAACCTTTTTTTTTGTTGACGAAACCCTGATTGACTTTTCTAATGATTTACTGCTTGTTATTAATTAAAACGTTAAAACGTCATCATCATCGTCTGCCTAGCCTTTTCCCAACTATGTTGGGGTCGGCTTTCAGTATTACCGGATGCAACTGAATACAGGTATTTTACATCGAGCAACTGCCTCCACAACCCAGTTACTGGGTAACACGATACCCTAAGACTGGTTGTTAGACTTTCGGGCTTCAGACGACCAGTAACGACTGTCAAAGACCTACAAATGACAGCCAGGACCAACGTCTTAACGTGCTTTCCGAGCCACGGAGGGGTCTTGGTATGTAAAGAGGGTCACCCATCCACGGATCAACCTAGGACGTATATACCTTCTGACGTAGCAATACTAAAATATTTAAAAAGGTTTTTTAGACGGCACATAATAATAGTCCTGCTGACCGAATTTCGGCGATGGTGGTAAATTTCAGTGGAGACTAGCCATCGACGCGGGAGATATTATAGTGCGAGTGAGTGCGCAGACACAGGTGCACTCTCCTTCCTCGCTCTCATAGTCCGATGGGACAGTAATCGACACGACCGGAGAGAGATCACGCGCAGAACCAACACACGTACCAGCGGATATACAACAAAAACTAGCTTAGCATATATTTAAGACCACCTTAGGCGCAGATGTATAACCCTCTGAACCTTTTAACTCATGGCCCTTTGAGCTTTATCAAAATTCTGTTACGTTTAGCAAGAATAACAATCCGTCAAGATATGGGGACTTCTCATACTTGCGGGGTGCATAATTAATTTTATGAACTACTAAGAGCAAAGTTTTTTAAGTGTTAGTACAGTCTCCGTTCCCCCTTCTAATCTTGAGCTTATAACGTCTTGAAGTGACAGCATAAAAGATGGGATCTGACAACTGACATCTTTTTTTTTGTCTTGTTTATGTAAGTGTACCCATGAAGTCTGGAGTTTTGCTAGCTAAACTAATTGAACCCTGTATTGTGCAGCTGATAATATTATCACTGGCACTACATAATTTATATAATATGATCTCTTTAGTAAGCTATTATTGAATAGAGCTCTGGGGTCTTAAAACTGCCATAGTGGCCAATGGCAGAATCATAATAGGAAAATATTATGAATCATTGTAAAATGTCACAAACTGAGAATTCATATTATTATCTGCGTGCAATTCGTATTACGAAATAATTCATCTATTTGACCGTTTTCTATGGAGATTCGTAAAATAGTCAAGAAATTATGAATTGCTTTCGTGTAAAATTAGAGGATGACAGCTAGGAATTCAGGAAATGAATTGCTTTTAGAGGAATTGCTAATATGGCCGTTTTAGGCCCCCTGATCATATATCCTGGGTCAATCCGTGCCTTTCACTCAAATCCGCTCCGCCAATAACAGATAGACAGCCAAAGTTACTTTCGCATTTATAATATTAATAATTTAAAAAAAGTAACTTTGGCGGCCATATTATGGATAATATATTATACATATTTCATGATGCATATTTCATGATATCCAGTACTTAGTTCAGGCGCTGTCAGTTCAAATAGTCAATGAACTGTTTGAGTAATGTGGATCTTAGTTTGAGAAAGTTTATAACCACGAAGATATATTTTACAACCATAACAAAAGATGTACCACTCAATACTAACCCCCATCCATCCCTATTCCTCATAACACGTCAATCTAAGGACACGTAACCCTCTTCTGTGATCGTTTCCATCTGACTTCACTCATCTTTATTACCAGAATGTAGGTATACGTGTGTATACAGAGCTAAACCATGATCCCTTTCCGCGGTGAACGATATTTTTCCTATAATTTTCCTATCGGCATCCTTTGGGTTAACTTTTGAAACGTTATTTTTATGAAACCAGGTCAGGTTAGTTATAATTTGGGATTATTCAACTATTAAACTTTTCATAATATCATGTAGGTACGCACGGCTACACATCAAGCTATACATTTCCAGTTTATGCTGTTCCCGCATTGTATAGGATTTCCGTACAATGCGTGGTCAGCTTATACTAAAAATGTATAGCTTGATGTGTAGCCGTATGTAACAAAGGTGATTTTGGAATCGATTCATTTCTATTTTCCTTTGTTTGGTGTCATGTCTACTATGCCTAAATTCCCCTCTTTTAAGTCAGGATCATCCACTCCACGGAATTCGGTTTAAAGACATTAATTTATTTTCTCAAAAAAAGAACGTTACAGTTCACTTAACATATTTATTGAGAAAAGTAAGATAAAAAATAAAAAAAATCGTGAAATGGAATTTAAAATAATCCCAAAATTGCGTTTATATTTTAGAATACGCGTTCATTTTTTAGTTTTGGCCTATCCCAAAACTCCAACGTAGCTATTGTGGCACCAAATTTTTCTTTTTTTAATGAATGGAACACTACTTTCAAATTAATGCATAAGCTTATGATTATAATTATAATCATGCACTCTACTAATTGACCTCTCCACCATAACGCGATCAAAGGCTCAAAGAGTACACAACGCTACTATACAACTAACATTGTCATATATGTATTATATTCTCGGCAGCTCCAAGGCACGAGGGAAGTCAAGATTTTTTATGAATAATTTATAGAACACCCCGTTTTTATCGCGGGAGGCGTACGTCCAACGAAGGCTGTGTTTACCAACGGATTTACCTCGAGGTGAAATTAGGGCTGCTTGCTATCTTTTATCGGGTTTAGATAAAACTAGTATTTTTCATCGTTTAGTCTAAGCTGCCCTTAACGTTGATGACTCAAATCTTTACCTTGGTTTTAGAGATTCCGGATTTTATCAACGGATCGTCTTGAGGTAACATTGTCTTGCTTACTTCTGGAGAATTTCGGATTCTAAATTAGTAGGTCGATCTCTTTATGAAGGAGCTCGTCGAAGGGAGTACCTACCTACACGATAATTTTACCTATTTCTGTCGCTTACCAGCACCTATACTCCGACGCATTAATGCCATGATTTTTCCAGTGTTAGTGAGAGACGGAGCTATACAAGGCCGCTAGCACCATCCTTTATTCGCAATGGAATAATGATGGCATTAAATACTTCATAGTCAGCCCCCAGGGTTGCTGTGTTCCGGTTTGAAGATTAAATATTGTGTCTTGAAGATGATGTGGCGGCATCTATATCACCACATGCGAACTACGCATCAAAGACCTGACGTCACACAAAAATCCTGACGTCACAAAAAAAAACGTGCATCGCGCAATTAGAGTTTACCGAAATCAATTGTTGGGCAGTTGCCCGCCAGACACGACACCCGCGCATCCTCCGTTTTATATAAAGGATGAGTGAACTTTACGTGATGTCTCTGGGTCTTCTTCTTTTCGAGTTCATGGCCAAAGTAAAAATATTTTATTATGTTAGAAGAGTTGGGCCCAATAGGTGGCCAGGCCAATGCTGGCATCAAAGCCACTGATACATGTCCACTACATGTCTATAGGTGACCACTAAACTTATTATCAGTTAGATTACCTGCTTATACATCAATCTGCCTAGCCTTTTCCCAACTATGTTGGGGTCGGCTTCCAGTCTAAAAGGATACAGTTGAATATCAGTATTTTACATAGAGCAACTGCCTACCTGACCTACACAACCCAGTAACGAGTAAGACCGATTGTCAAACTTTCGGGCTTCTGACCACACGTAAAGACTGTCAAAGATCCACGAATGACAGCCGGGACCAACGGCTTAAAGTGCCTTCCGAGCCACGGAGGAGTCTCGGATGTAAAGATGATCAACCATCTACGGACAAACCCCTGCAAACGTAGCTTATCCTGATCGATCGACTTGTACGGCTGTTATTACTTAGCCACGAGCTCCTCGACTCCGTATAAGACACCAAATTACATTTCTGACACTTGTGTATAGATCAGATAGGTACTGCTGTTCTTCCAGGCATGATACAAAATGTATCCTACCAGTTATAAAACGGTTGGGTTCGCATACTACGGGATACGAGAGATCACTCAAGCGAGAGAATTTCACGCATACTTTCATTCATTTCGCGATTGATGAGTACCTAATGAGCTGAACACTTACCCTGTTAAATAAAACCGTTGGAACTTACATGGAAAATAGCTGGAATTTCTGTACAAGAGATGAGTTACACAAAATAATAATTATAATTATACTCAAGCGTTTTTGTAAGCATATTGGATCTTTTACAGTCGTTACGGGTAGTCAGAAGCCCAAAATTCTGTGTTATCCAGCAACTGGGTTGTGTAGGTCAGATAGGCAGACGCTCCATGTAAAATACTGGTATTCAACTGCATCCGGTTAGAATGGAAGCCGACCCCAACATAGTTGGGAAAAGGCTAAGCAGATTGATGTGTAAGTTCGTTAGATTTAAATAAATTTTACAGACCCTAATCTGTAAATGCTATTTATCTTTAAATATTATCTGTAAGTAAATAGGACATTTCCTAAAAGCATCTAAAAGGAATCCATCCAGGGCAGTCGACGCCCGTCTTCTGGCAGACTGGCACTGCCTGACGACTCTGGCTCATCTTTCCCAATGCATTCTTCCGATATTACACACACACAAACACTTTTTAAAGTCAAAATTCTCTATTGCTACCTCCAAAATATTTTAAAAATGTTACTTCAAATATCCCGTGGCAACCCTGTTTAAGATTCGCTTGGATCTTGTTGTCAACGCGCGTGTATACAGTGATATTTTACGATGCGAATTATTTTTGCTGGAGAATTGGCAGTCGGAGGATCTTATCGATTTATTGGTGCAAACAGCATTTACCTGTGTACTGATAATATTATACTTGGAATGAATAAATCTGCATTAGCTTATGGTATTTTTACAAGGTTAAAAATTCTTGCTTAAAAATTCGTTATGTCTCCTTGACTAAATTATAATTGACTGTGCAAAGTCCAAATTTACTTTTATCATCATCATCATCAGCCTATAATCGTCTACTGCTGGACATAAGTTTGTCCAATTGCACGCCATTCAGGCAACTATTCTTGGCAACTCTCATCCAGCTGCTACCAGCCACCCTGCGAAGATCGCCGCTCCACCTAGCCTGAAGGCGTCCTACCTTACGTTTGCCGATTCGCGATCTCCACTCAAGAACACGTTCATCGGTTCTACGGCTAATATGACTGGCCCATTGCTACTTCAGCTTGCTTATTCTGTGAGCTATGTCGATAACTTTGGTCCTCTGCTGGATCACCTCATTCCGGATTCAATTCCTCACAGAGACTCCAAGCATAGCCCGTTCCATAGCTTGCTGAGCGACCTATGAATTTAATGATTATTAATCATGAACAAAATGATGGCCTCACTTTGTTAGTACTATAAATGTATTAGGAAAAGCTGATATATTTTCTTGTCTAACTTTATAATCGTAGAAATATTTCCCATGCTTTTTTTATTTCACCTATTTTTACAATTTTAGCACCCTTTCGTTCAGCATGCATACTCAAACTCAAACTCAAAGCATTTATTTGAATTTAACCATTTACAGGCACTTTTGAATTGTCAAGGAGTCGGTCAATCAGAAATATGAAGCTAGTTGCCCATTTCAAAGCGTAGTAGGTACCTATGGAGAAGAACAGGCAAAAAACTCCACGGACACTCTTTTAAATCAAAATATTGTTACAATATATGGGTTACATCATTCATGTTGAAATTATACATGTGAGAACAATGTAGAAAGCACTTTAAAAGCGTCCGCAACTAAAACATAAAAACAATTCAAAAATTAAAATAAGCCATGGCAGCTAAGAGATGACCAGTCACAACTGAAGGCGCCCGTTCACGAACATGACGGATGGATCAGCACCATTCAGCTCAACCATTTTGAAGGGAGCTAAATGATCCAACACACGCGCCACCATCAGCGAGATACTGACGTGTCCTTCAAAAGTGTCACTATTCGCTTACTTACTTTTTCGTGTGCACTCGTTTCACTATAATTGAAACCAATGTTTGTTTTAATATTAATATGACTCATTGTTGTAATGTCATGCAGTGCAAATTAGTCTTTATCACTATACATGGTCACACCTAAAATTCTAGGAATATCATGTTGGTACTCATCCATTTAATCACATTAAGTAAATACAATTTGTAGATACTTCTGCCTTCATGCGCCATGTTAGAATACCTGGAATCATTTGTAATTTCTAACTATTCTATTGTTAATGGCTTAGTTCATTAATTATTTGTTGGTCCAATGTAACTTCGTTAATGGCTCGATGAACAATATTATGTATAAACGTTGCGACTGGATTATTTTTTAATTGCTTATGAAAACAGTGTCTTCCAGAAGAAGTTCCAGGTCTTGCTTATGAAAACAGCGTCTTCCAGAAAATTTCTTCTAGAAGCTAAAAGCAGGATACCACTTTCTCCTGCTAGGGTTGCGGAATAGTCCGAAAGGGATACCGGGACCCTGGCAACAGGCAACTGAAGGAACACGGGTGGGTTTTAGTCAGTAAGAGTCTGACACGCCCTTCCGCGCCGCCCAGAGCGGGAGCAGTCATATGATGATTTCCCACCCAAAAAAAAAAAAAAAAAAGATACCACTTTCTACACTTTCATTATCATAAGTATAATATCATTTTCACAGTGTTTTAAATCATCTATTTCAACCACTGTATCTTGGCATAAAAGTCAAGGGTATTACGCACATTTTTATTTATTCCTCGATACTAGAACAACCGATTATTACCCGACTACGGCGAAGAAAAAAGGAGGGTTATGATTTTGACCGGTATGTATGTATGTATGTATGTATGTATGTATGTATGTATGTATGTTCATCTGTTCCCTCCTATCTTCCAAACCACTTATCACAATTTGACAAATGAGGTATCGTTAGAAGCGTCGTGATTGTCCGCTGGTTATAGGCTATGTGAAGTCACATTAAATTAAAAATGACGCCGTCCAGAGGACATAAAGTGAGGAACTTAAAAAAAAATATGGTTTAATCGTACCATGATGGGTATTAAATGAAAGGGCTTAATGAGCACATTTCAAAAATATATATATTATAAGATTATAACCCCAAAAGAATTAAAAAAAAATCAAGTAATAAAAACTAAAACCCAACTACGACTTAAAAAGTATAAACAAGACACCACAGAAAGACAAATTAAAAATCCGGAGTCACACGTAATCTGTTCGATATATGCCCTAACACGTGTGACTCCGGATTTTTCCTCATCGTTAACACTTACGCAACTTATTTATTACTTACTAAACTTATAACCTAACATGACAACCCCACAAATATATATATATTTGTGGGATTATTTATCCTAAAAATATTCCTTACCCAAGACTACCGTAACTCATCTCCCAATATCTTATCCAACACCTATTTTACCGTGAAAGCCTCAAAATTGATCTCTCGAAGACATAAACCTAGTGTGCTGGCAGCCTGCCATGTTGGTAAAAAATGGTGTTCCTGATTGAGATTATACGATGTCGTTGTAATATAGTGTAACATGCTCGGTTACGTCATCGTAGCGTAGTAGTTTAAGATAGTGCTTGAAAGTTGTGGTGATAGAGATGGTTTTAGATACAGTGAGTCTATGGTTTTGTTTGTGAATTTTTCGTTCAGGGTTTTTAGGTCGCGATTTTGGCATAACTTTGTAACTCGGGGAAATTAATTGTTTAGCAAATGAACTACCTACCAACTTTAATTGTTCAAATCAAAACATCTTTGACATTTGTGTGAATTGGTTCAATCAACCAACCAACTCAGCCTATCGCAGTCCACTGCTGGACATAGGTCTCTCCCGAGCTGCACCACTACACCCTGTCGCTGGAACAGGGTACTTTCTTAAGGTCGTCGGTCCATCTAGCTGGGGGACGTCACACGCTACGCTTGCCGATACGCGGTCTCCATTTTAGGACTCGTCGTCGAGAATTTGATAAAAAATTAATTTTCATGACTTGACTGATAACGGTGGCTCTAAGATTATGTTATATGAAATGGCATAGCCATAACTTCATTATGACATTCATTTCATTTCATTCATTTTCACGACGCCACTGTTATTATAGCCAATTATTTACCAGCAAAAACATGCATTGTAATACTATTCAGCAAAATGACGCCTGCTTTGCGCGAGCACAATTTATAACAGTCACAATTTCAGGCCATGCCCCCATGATTCCGTCGACAATTATTTATTTTACGACATTCTTTTCTATTTAAAAATAAATAAATTCTTTATTCAGAGTAACAATGAGACTCATAGTGTTAGTAACAATAAAATAAACTTAAAACTATGTTAGTGATACAGTTACAACAATTACACAAAAAACAACATAACAATCACTATTTCAATAATCCAGCCGAAATACTGGAGCAACGACTCATAACACAGCAGTCCAGCCTGTCAGCAATCATTCCCAGGATGCTTTTGGAACTGGCTCGCACCCTGCGCACCAAGGACGCACATCTTTTACGCATTGATGCATAAAAGCAATCAACACGCAATTCCGCAAACATCCCTGATGCGCTGCAGAAGCGAGGCAGCCCCATCAACACCCTGAAAGCATTATACATTATTATTCTATATCCATTGACACAGCTAACACTTCTGCCGAATGAAACTGCTTATCAAAAAGGTGAGGTCAAGGGTCCCCAATGTACCTCCATAGGTACGAGTACATTTGGGACCCTTGCCTGCCGTCGCATGCCGGCAGGTTATTTTTTCTCGATTACAATGTTGTTCCCATGTATTCATGGTTCGTCGTTTGATCGTCCCACACAATTCCGATAAATGTTGAAGAAGTCTTAGACCAATAAAAAACAAAGACAGCGCTGTCAACAGTGACGAGAGACCAGTTTCGGAAACATGTCTAAACAGTGAGGTGTAGTTTGATTGTAAATGGTTGTAGGGCTGAGGCTACATTAGGCCGCGACGCGACCTGCGACACATAAGCGATTAAAGCAAATCCATGAATGCTCACGTATGGCTACACCATACATCAAATATTACTAGCGATCGTTGATTTCTTTATGCGATAGGAACAATATTACTGTAATCACGGCATCGGCTACATCAACATATCTGCGAAATTGAAGCGAATTTATTCGAAAATTTCTCACATATGCGTGTGACTACATTATCGCGATGGATGATTTGATTGCATTCTAAGAAAACGGCCGATTCAAATTGAGTATTTGTTATGATAGCGGCTACATTACATCGTTGCGTAGCATATGTACAGGGGGCCTACCACCACGACTTACAGCAGTATTATTTTAATCTTACTTCGTGGGGGAAAGAGATGGAGCTATACGCCCTGTAGAGCTTCATCTCTTTCCTACACTGAAGTAATATTAAAATAATACTGCGCCGGATTATCGCTTATAATGTAGCCATACCATGTTTATCTCGTTTCTCTCTTCCAGTTGCATCGCAAATCGCTGCCTACTGTAGCCTCAGCCTAAATGTGTGCATGTGAGCTTGTGTGCACAGCGGAGGTGTAGTTTTGGCATGCTTCACTGTATTGTTCGCAGCGCTGTCTTGGTTTTTTATTTGGTCTGAGTTAGAAGCTTAAAAACTGTATTCTTCAAGTACTTACAGTTTTATGATACTGTCTTCAAAATTGTTTTCATGAAGACATAATCCGATACCGCAGCTGGCAAAGTGCCATTTAGGTAAAAGATTAGCTTGCCAATAAGAATTTATCACAGATTATTACATGTTTTACGCTTTTCGACACGTTTTCTTTTCTTAGTGTTTTTATTTATTTATTTAAACTTTTCGCACTAAAAAAAGGTACAAAGGCAGACTTAATGCCTGAGGCATTCTCTACCAGTCAACCAAGGGTGGTGAAGATATTAGATGGCAGGTGCTCTAATTGAGAGGAACGAAGAGAAAAAAAAATTATAATATATCGTATCGCATTATATTTTTTACCTGTTAATTCGAGTATAGTACGGTAGCTTGAGTTTCATCACCATAAGCTTATTTACTAGATAGGTACTTTTAATACGCTAAACGTGGAAGCTTAAAAAAGAGTACGAATTTTCGTAATATTTATTAGGAATTTCATAATATAACCTTTCTTGTTTTGGCTCTTCTGATACGAAACGGTAGGTAATCGTGACTATAATATTATAAACTAGCTGCGCCCCGCGGTTTCACTCGCGTAAGTCTCGATCCCGTGGGAATATCGGGATAAAAAGTTTCCTATGTCCTATTCCAGGTCATGGTCTACCCCTGTGCTAAACTTTTGCCAACGCTAAAACGGCTGAACGGATTTGGATAAAATTTGGCACATGAGTAGATCATGACCTGGAGAAGGACAGAGCCTACTTTTCATTCTACATCGCAGACGAAATTGCGGGCGCAGCTAGTCTTATAAATATCTCACGCATAATTTATTTTGAAATTGCAATACAAGTCAGGCCAAGTCGTCGTAGAGAATCTTGTATTGCGCTAGATCTGTTGGTGTTATAGAGTAGGTACTAGGATTCTAAGTTTCTAAAGATCCCATCGAAGTGGAAATCATCAAATAACTGCTCCACCCGGAGTGGGAGCAGTTAATTGAAAATTCACCAACCAAAAAAAAAATGTATTCGACATATCCTTTTACCTGCTAAAATA
This sequence comes from Lithophane semibrunnea, assembly GCA_947363905.1. Classification (NCBI taxonomy): domain Eukaryota; kingdom Metazoa; phylum Arthropoda; class Insecta; order Lepidoptera; family Noctuidae; genus Lithophane; species Lithophane semibrunnea. The sequence goes on from OX376205.1 coordinate 3,406,786, forward strand.
ACGCAGTATTTTCTTGGTTTCTTTATCTCAAAAGAAATCTTAAAGACGTTATTCAGTTTTCTTATATAGGCACGTCAAAATAATATCCCCATTCGCCATACAATACGGTCATATTCGGCCCTGCGTGCCCAAAGGAATACCCCATAACTCCCCTTGTAAAAAACCTTTAAAACGGAGATAAAGTTATGGTATTTTTATGATATGACCAGTGCTTAATGCGTGAGACCGGCAAACGGTTCTGATAACCTTTATAAACCTCATGATGCGTTAAAGTTGGCTCTTATTTTTGGTCAGAAAGTGACCAACATTAAGAGCCAACTTTAACAAAATTTTTATTAAATTTAATCGTTTAAAAAGTAGGCAATGGCTAATATTTAATAAATTTTAAGATAACTTACAGCTATATATTATATTTGAGTAAGCAGTAACATTATGTAGAAAATGGCCAATTAAAAGTTTCCACTTAAGTTCTTAAAAATATGTGTCAAATTGAAAAATCAGCCAAACATATACTTAAAAAACAAAAATACAAAATGTTTTACGAAAATTACGTTAAAAAAAATAGTGTTTACACAATAAAGATAGCATTATTTTAATTTCAGGATTGTTAATGTATTAAACATTATTTTTTTCCAGCCATGGCGGATGCTGCTTATATTTATTACATCTCAATTTTTTTTTACGGATTAAGTCGTGGTCTTCCTTAGTTCTTACAAGTGCTCTTGGCAAGGACGGCCATGTTACCTACTCATCATTCTCAATCCCATAACCCAATATACAGCATGTAAGGGTAAACACTCTTGTCATTCAAACCATGGGTAGTTGACTTAAATATAAAAATAAATGACCGAACACAACAAAAAAAAAACGTTATTTTCATGAAAAGATTTTTAAAAGTTTCTATCTGACACCGTGCTTGCTAGCGAAACAGCTGCCTGACTAAGGGAGGGATCGCGCTCGCTGCCGGTCAGGTCACATCCCGTACCCCCCGCCCGTGTTGAGACGCCTGCCCTAGCGCATAGGGCAACGAACTTGCGTCTCTTGTGGTAAAATATAGATCTAAAAAAAATTTAAAAAATGTTGTAATTTTCCATTGATTTTACGTCCTATAAATGAAACCAAACCACTGGTTGCAAGGATAACGGTGTTTACCCTAACACCCTGTATTAAAAGTCAGTACAGCATTTTTTCTTTTTCCATATTTCTCTAGTAGTCGTCATCCCGAGAGTAGTGGTGGCTCAGTGATATAATGGCCCCGACATACGAACCCAGCCAGTTGCTTTACTTTGTGAAAATATTTTGTAAATACTATCAAAACGGTGCAGGAAAACATCGTGAGGAAATGCCGTCCTAGAACCAAAAATTCGAAGACATCCAGTTTCTACCAACCAGCACTGGGTCCGCGTGGTTGATCACAGCGCACTCCCTCTCGAAGAGAGGAGGGCTGGGTCCCAGCTGTGGGAAATATTAATATTAGGCATATTATTAATAGGCTGATTCTTTATAGTCGTCATAGCAGTCACCTCCTCTCTAGCCGTATCATTTTTCTCACAGTCTACCCATCGTTTGTTTGGTCTTATCCTAGCTATATATATACTTAACTCTTTCCCTCGTACAGAAAAGATAGGTATACGATATTAAACTGATTTATTCGAAGAATTTCCACTAGTGACAATTGCTTATTACGTTTGACGCACCTTGGATTGTTTTTCTGCCTTCCAGCTTGGCTAAAGTTGTAAGCTATTCATTTATACTATGGCTCCGAGCTCGTGTCGACACTAGAATAGCAGATTCTTTTTTCAAGTAATTGGACCAGTAGCGTACATTTTTTGCTGAAGAGATTGTTTCGCTATTTCTTCATCTCAGCTAAAAAGTACTATACTCCATTTGAAATAAGATTAGACGTTTAAATAAACCTTTTTTACAGTCCGTTCAACCGATTTTGACTTCTATTGCGTTGGTCGCATGACAAATGGCAGCTACAGTAGACAGTTGGTATTGTGTAACCTTTTTTGCTTTTAATGCCATCCTTATGCCTACGGTATAGAAGTCAAAATCGGTTGAACGGACTGTATAAAGGTTTGTTTCAATGTCTAATCTTATTTCAAATGGGGTATAGGTGAAGGGTGGCTGTTTTGGGGGACTGTCTTATGAAAGGAGATCATTCATTTTGGGCCAAATAATGAAAGTGGTCAAACAAAAAAAATTATATATTCCGTTAGAAAATGTTATTCTCTTTTAGACCAACTCTGTAGGGCAATTTCCTGCGCTGTTAGACGATTTTGAAAAATTCTCGACTTTTCAATTTCGATTTTGAAAAATAAAATTGACATTATTGAATATTATATACAAAATGATATGATGATTACTTTGTAAAGTATTGTTTTATTGTGAATGTGAGGACTATGTGGATATTTTTATATTTTTTTTATTCTCAGTTAGTTATTAGATCTCCTTTTGAAGTTCAAAAAGTGCTGATTCTTAAAATAAAATGTCTTTTGTTTTTTCAAAGAAATAGTGATGTTGTATATAGAAGTGGTTATCGACTTTTGTCGCGGACCGTACCTAACATATTAGGGTAAAGGTAGGTACATAGTATATGTCCTAGCACATAACTTTAAGATATAACAATTTCATTCTAAACTAAACTAGTTCAAGTCTTCCAAGGCTTAGCAGATTACCCTACTAATTCTCCAAACTATAGATTATTTCGGCACAGTCCAGTGGATTCAGCGTGTCGAGACAATGCAATTAATCAACCGGCCAACAAACAATATAAATAGTATACAAACACGCCATTGTGGTCTGCCCTATAGTCGTGTCTGCAAAGACCATCAATTACTTTCTTTACGTCTAAATAAAATATGGATTAGTGGAACAGAACTCTTTGTTTTTTTTCAGCTGTAGGTAATAACAGGTGCTGGTAATCTAATACCGGAAACCTACATCAAAGACGTATCGTTTTGCCAGCCAAACGTAGTATTTTCCTTCCGTGTTCCGTGCCAAAATTAGCAAAATAGAACACTCATGAAGTTTTTATTTTGGTGTGCAGATTCTAAAATTATCAGTCTATAATTAAAATAACATAACTCGCCCTCGCGGTTTGATTGATGAGACGGCAATAAACCATTGCCTATAAAATACAGTCCACTCTTTCATTTGCTACGCTAACATTGATCCCTCGAGCCGGATCAATGTTAGCGTCATCAATGTGAGTGTCATCGGGCCGAGCCGTGCCGCCGCCGCACCGCGCCTCAGCTAGCCGATGACGCGTTGACCACACTGTCTCTGCGTGCAGACCGCGTAGGAGGTATTGAGTTGGGTTTGATTTCCAACAAAATACAGTTTGAATAAGTTGGCAAGTTAAGAAAAGTCCACACCGGCAAGGGAGAGTGCACGCGGACGCACAATAGTCGACCTGACGGACTAAATGCGGGAACTAAACCCCATAACATAGAACATAGAGGGCCCACGCGGGTGAATCCGGGGTTAGCAGGTAGTTATGTTATCATAAGTAGGGGCTTGTACGCAAAACGGCGTTGTGACTTCGCATCGCAAAAATCAGCGACGGTAGTCTTCGACGATTTTCTTAACACTTTGGCGGACAGTAAACGCACATAGACGTAATAACAATAAAACTTCAATATTGTGTTTCATTCACTGTCCGCCAAAGTGTTATGAAAGCTTGTGCGTTGCGAATTCGCATCGCGCCGATTCGTAGTTTTGTGTACAAGCCCTTAACTAGCTGACAGACCAATATTTAATTAGCTAATGACAATAATATTAATGAGCAGCTTACGGTATTAGTGCTACGACAATAGTTAATTTTGACACGATCTACTCGGGTTTAGCGGGTACCTATACAATAGCATTAATGTGATTAGGCAACTCTGTGTAAATCTATTGTTACCAAGCAGTGAAGTGATGATAAGAATAGTATAGCCAACGTCGTAATTCCTTTATCACTTTTGACAACAATTCCCAGTAAATTGAAACTTAATTCACTAAGGATGAATTTCATCTTTCAGGAGGTTTGCGGTGAAATTCACCCTAAATGAAGTTGTAGAACGCGATCAGCACATCTAAAGCGCGTTCAAGAGCTGACAATGTCAATATTCCTCAACAATGATGACATGACAGTGACAGCTCATTGACTTACTGTTTCATTGGTAAAATACGCCCTTAGATTGAAATTAACTAGATAATACATAGAGAAATAGACCTTGTCGTTTCATAACGAGCAAGTGACAGTCAACCTTTAGGGTGGTCAAACAATTACGAGGTCGATTAAACAACGTCTCTTAATAAGGCCTTTTGTACAGGGCACGGTTTGTTTACGGTATGGCGGATAAGCCGTGCCGTAGAAAAAAAGTGTCTGTCAAAAAGCTTCCATATTGATCCATACAACACTGAAGACCGTGCCTACACACGGCGAATAAACCATAGTTTTTCAGGGCAAGAAAAACGTGTGTGTACAAAGGGCCTGACAGTAGGTGTCGACAATTAAGTGATATAATTAAGAGGAACGCATGATGTTCTACGTTCTCTCTACTGTTGGTATTTACTTCCCTCGTATTGGACATGCTAAAGCTCTAAACTCTGCCCCTTTTCGAAATACCAGTATCTTTTTAAAAGTAAGTTGTTCTGGCTCAATCAATCAATCAATTTGCCTAGCCTTTTCCCAATGTTGGGGTTGGCTTCCAGTTTAACCGGATGCAACTGAATATCAGTATTTTACATGGATCGACTGCCTATCTGACCTCCACAATCCAGTTACTGGGTAATACGATACCCCTTGGCAAGACTGGTTGTGTCCCGGGAGCCCCCTCTGCCCTCCGCTAGCCTGCTCAATGAGGGTCTCACCGGAAAACGTTGATAAATGTGGTGGTAAACAAGGTAGACGATAGGAGAAAGCGGTTTATTACTTGTTATTTAATAATACGACACTATAGGATTATAGCAATATTATCACAGCACTTAGAAGATTATGGTTATAATTGTAGAAAGCTTCGGCAAGGTCCAAAGATGAAGTGACGACCAGACTGGAAAAAGACTGCACGGGAGTTTGTGGCGTTCTGAATTTGAATTGAAAATGGAATGGTGATGTGGCCAGCCATAAAAGGATTGCCAGTAATAAATGATCGGATGGGTATGGAAGGGAAGGACTTCGTCACAGTTGTCAGACTTTCGGGCTTCTGACGACCCGTAACGACTGCTAAGATATTCGTTCCCGTAAAATATTCTGGCTAAATCTTTATAAAAGAAAATTCCGACTGTTTAATATTTCCTACAGCCAAAAACCGAGTTCAGTGCGTACCGACAATCATACGAGTGCTCAAAACATACTTACGTAAATACTTACGACGTAACTAGGCACGTATGTGACGTCATAAGCTCATCCCCCGAGTACTTCCATTTAAGTAACACAGGTATCTTACCTGCCGTCTTGTCTGAATAAATTTCTCCTTCCATATTTTTTTATTACCCATAGCTGAAGTAAGGTAATAACATTTGATTTTATCGATGTCGAAAAAATTACCTAGATTCCTCATGTTTTATAGATATTATCGGAATGCCAGAAAAGAGACGTCAAATGTGAAGTAATAACTGGATGGTTCGATGTTTTTTTTTCAGAATCTGTCTGGATGAGATTCTCTTATTATATCTTAATATCGTCTTGTAAGAGAGAAAATGTCAAATCGCTAACGCCTGATTGAATTGTAATAGCAAACTCACACTGCCGCAAAAGATGTCTCGCATGCTTACACAGGGCACACACACAGACGTATTGATAATTTGATATTTACTGGGTATGATTACCTACAGTTCAATGTTCTCTGAGAAATATTGATGTTATTATGTCACCAATCTCAATTGCTTTGGCTATTTATAATGTAGCACAACTTGTTGTTTAGATATTTTGTAATTTGTTGAGATAAAGGTCGTAAACTTTCATCAGCCTATACTATCAGTTCCTTGCCGGAAGCTTCGTCAATTGCTAGCCTTTCAGCTTGATCATTATCCACTTTCATCCATCCTTCAATGTACCGTAGCCCCGCAGCTATAAAACCTCTACTGCTGGAAATAGACCTCCCCCATGTAACACCACAACGACTATTCCTCTGCTGGCCGCATCCAACGAAATTCTACCGTACATAGCTTGGACGGCGGAGCGTCGGTTGCAACTACGAATCGAGTGCTACAAAATGTTGCGCTGGTGTACCTGTCGGAGCGATACACACAGCTACCGTGAAGTGCACGCACACATTGGCATTGACATGAAATTTGCTTGACGCGATAGCACTACCAGCAATTTATGATAAATTTAGATGTGTTCCGTAATACCAAAACTTATGAATGAAAACTTAATTTTATTCCATTTTTTTTTCGATAATTTGTAACTTGATAATAGAGGCTATGTTTCTGCCGCAACAATATTGTGACGAAGTCCTTCTCATTCATACTCATCCATACTCATCCTATCATTTATTACTGGCAATCCTTTATGGCTGGCCACATCATCATTCCATTTTCAATTTGAATTCAGAACGCCACAAACTCCCGTGCAGTATTTTTCCAGTCTTCTCCACACTTCATCTTTGGACTTGACCGAGCGTGTTACTGTCTGTAATTTTTATATAACCATCATTCTAAATACTGTGATAATATTACTATACTTATATAATCATGTGTGTCGTGTTTAATTAACCAGTAATAAACCGTTCCTCCTATCGTCTACTGTGTTTACCTCATTATTCAACGTTGTCCGGTGAGACCCTCACTAAGCGAGCTAACGGAGGGCAGAGGGGTCTCCCGGTACAATATCACAAGTATTGTTGTTTATAATACAGAAAAAATAGTATAAAAACATGTCATTTACGCTGTAAAAATGTGCGAAATTCAATTCGCTACAACTTCATTTTAGTTAAGTTTTTTGGAAAAAAAAAATTGTAGGAACCTAGATATATACTATCTCAATCTGAATACCAACATTATGGTGGAAATATGCTCAAATTGCAAATGATTTAGGTATTACGTTTGTATGGAGGATTCATCCGTCGCCGCGCTCTTAAGTACATAATCTCTCATTCCATTCACCCAAAAAAATCCTTGATATTTATGTCCATTTAAGCTACAACCAAACACACGCAGTGATTACGAGCCAACGAACAAAATAATGTGCTTATCTTAGGTGTAGGTACACACGGATGTCCAGTATAAGCTGACCTCGCATTGTACGGAAATCCTATACAATGCGAGATCAGCATAAACTGGAAATGTATAGCTTGATGTGTAGCCGTGTGTACCAACAATTTCAGGCTCTTCTTACTGACGTGTAATTAATTTACGAGAGAAAGATTTCTCCTGTTATTTGGGCCCCGGGAACAGCGAGTGAGTGGATGATTGACAAAGTGCCTGTAATGGGTAGAATTGGATTAATAATGGAAGAGATAGGATCTTAGCTAAGTTTGCCCTTGTAGATAGTATTTTCGGAGAGCTGGAAACTTTTGCCTTCGTAAGAGAATGGATTTTTTGAGATGAAGAAAAGGTAGTATTACCTTAGTGGAGCCGCGGCGGGCCGCATCGCAACGCGGTAGGTAATTGTTTTAGACAGATTAAAATGAATTTTAATTTGAATATCGGCAAGTATCGAACTAAATACAGTTGTACTGTACTTAGTTTAATTTTTTTCTTAATGTCCTTCGGCAAACTTCGTGTTTCATCCGTCGTCGGATTTCTATTAGTTGCCCTTTGCACTTGCTGCAGACCGGGCGCTCTCAATGGACTTGGAAGTAAAAAGAGTTGGAATTAATACTCTTTTAACTTAATGTAATTTATTTTAAAAATCGGAGGAAATAGTTTAACTAGCAGTACTGCATCGGTGGAAAATAGTTTTACAGTTCTATACAGGGTGTTAGTGTAAACACCGTTATCCTTGAAACCAGTGGTTTGGTTTCATTTATAGAACGTAAAATCAATGGAAAAATACAACTTTTTTTTTTTAAAGAATATCTACATTTTTCCACAAGAATATTTCACCCTACACGCAAGGGCAACGACCGGCCGCGGCCGGCGGTTGGCGGGGGCGGGCGGGGCGCGCGAGACGTTACATGACCGGCCGTCAGCTGTTTCGCAGTCTCTCGAACGCGTATCCATGAGTATCGGGACAGTGACGGATATTTACTTTTTAAAATCTTTTAATGAAAATAAGGTTTTTTTTTGTTGTTACTGGGTCATTTATTTTTATATTTAAGTCAACTACCCATGGTTTGAGTGACAACGGTGTTTACCCTTGCTTACTGTATAGTTCATACAGAAATCAAAACAAAACAACAGTACCTACTTAGTTCTGAATTCAAATTATTATACACGATAAATCTAATAATTGATGGACATGGAAATGAGCATTCATTTGTGTTCGGAAATGCGATGATTCCCGAGGGACATAAAGAAAATAGTTGTACTGGTAGGTAGGTAGGTATGTTAAATCTGATTGCTGAAAAGCGATCTTTATGAATACTAAAATCGTTGTATTGTGAAGCGTCGTGGAAATAAATAGGGGGTCGGTTGGTGAAATTCGCACTAAGTGGGGCCATTACATCTTCGCTTATTTACTGGCCCTATGCCGAAAGTGTGTCACGCAGCTTACATTTCCTTACACCACATTTGCCGTTAATGATGACATAATTTGACATAAAACGGTACTTAATCTTGTAGCAATAAAGCACACATTCCAATGGCAATACGTTTTCTTAATGTGATTGAATGTTTGTCATACTTAAGAACTAAAATTAGGCATAAAAATGTTTGGCATTCCGTCTGTATAATTTCCTGGCTTAGGTTGAAATATTGGGTTCAATTATGACGAAATATGATGGTTGATATTACCGTCCGAGACCTTGGGCTAAAGATAAGCCTAATAGCTATAAAAGAAGTCAGTACTATTTTATTATTTTGAGGGATTTTCAACGTTTTCAAGCACTAAAGCGCTGAAGAATAAATAAATGTTATTAATTTTTAGATCTAAATTAATAAAAGATGGGCTAATTTTACGGTACGTTCTAAACTAAGCAAGTAATGGTATATTGTGATTATAAAAGCTTTTAATTCCAATTGCCAGCTGAATAATTACAAAATTAGAGTTGGTTTTTGTAAAAAAATACTTATTTAAAAACATGAAATTAATCAAAAAGTAATTCCGATACCGGGAATCGAACCCGAGCCTCCTGGGTGAGAGCCAGGTATCCTAGCCACTAGACCATATCGGATGTTGTTGAAAGCGACGAAATGTGTGTATTTTTAAGAATTCGAAAACCAAAGAATCATTTGAAAGTATGTCTGGAAATTTGACCGTATCTACCGTTGGGAACTGGCATGTTTGTACTCCAATTGCTTTCTTTCGCAGTTTGTATAGACCATCACGCTTTGATTTCAAACTTGGTATGTCCACAAAATCATCTTCTTCCTCAAGTTCATCCATAGTTTCTACAAAAATTTTGCTTACTGATTTCCATTCCTTCTTTACTCTTTCTCTGCATTTATTCATCTTAACGTCAATCAAATTCTTATCGAAGTTAGGCTTACAGGTATGTCCGTTTTCCCTCAGAATTGACCCAGAATCACTGCTTAAAGTTATGGATCCATTGCACTCGATTCTATTTACGCAACGCCAGATTGTAGTACCGTGTTTGTTTGTTGAGTTAAAATGAAATTGATATCCTGCACGTAATAGTTTATTTTTGCCTTTTTTAAGGTCCGGAAATGTAAATGCAGAATCATTGCCTTTACTAGTACTTAGAAGCCATTAGGTATATTTAAATATTTCACCAAACCGAAGACACAAAAATAAAGAATTAGTTGAACGGGGTAATTGTTGTCATTTACAAATAATGAAATGTCAAATAATTGACGGGAAAACAAATGATGGCATATTACGCTACTCTATTAAGCCAGCATTTTCCGCCTAGATTCTACCTGGCAGACACTTCTTACAGATTCAAAAGAGGTAACAATCAAAACAGATTTAGCATCAGAATACTCAATTAATATATTTTAATGATGTAAATAGGAACCTACAGCAGGCGGCTTTTCCTTTTGTAAGACTACAAGTAAGTTATCTGAATTCAAAACGCATGTTTTATCGACTGTACATGGACTTGACCAATAGCGTATTAGGCAAATTTCGTAATTGGACAAAACGACGCTTTGACCAATATAAAATTTGACGAATTGCCGATTTGGCAAATGTCAGACTTGACCAATGTCCTGTAACCCCCAGTTCAAACTTTTTCGAAAAAGCCCTTGCTCATATCCATAACCAAGTAATATGTAATACAAAGTATTTACTTAGGTAGCGATTGTTATAATAAATAAGTAGATTTAGTTAAGTAAGGATATTATATTTTTATTAATTAGGTATATTAGGTTGTTACTTAATAAAACATATTTTTATGAATTAGATAAAAGTTATTAATATGTACCTACATTTCATTTTAATTTGTGTAAAAAATAAGCTAATGATTAGATGTGCAAACTTATCAAAAATACATTTTCAAATCGCCATTTGGATGTGTCAAACTCAAAGCATTTATTTCAATTAAACCATTTACTTTTGAATTTTCGAGGAGTCGATCAGTCAGAAATATGAAGCTAGTTGGCCATACCAAAGCGTAGTAGGTACCTATGGAGAAGAACGGACAACAAACTCCAAGGACACAATTTTAATTAAAAAATAATTATACAAAAAATTGGTTACATCATTCATGTTGAAATTATACATGTGAGAACAATGTAGAAAGCACGCTATAAGCGTCCACAATTAGAAAATAAAAACAAAAAACAATTTAAAGATTAAAATAAGTCATGGCAGCTAAGAGATGACCAGTCACAACTGACGGCGCCCGTTCACGAACATGACGCATGGATCAGCACCATTCAGCTCAACAATTTTGAGGGGAGCATAATATGTATATATGAACCATGTACCTAATACCATTTAATTTTATCTAAACTTCATTTGACCTTTCCAACCATCCAAAAATACCTAAAACTATATTCATAAAGCCCTAATTCCAACAAAATTATTAATATTAGGTACTATTTAAGCAAAGCAAAGAAGTCATAAATAATTCTCTATTACATATTTGCCTAAACCGTCGCCAAGTAATATCTAGGATTACCTGTTATAAACCTAGGCATTTATAGCCTATCGCTTTCCAAATGAAAATTATTAGGCTATAAATGTCCAAGCAAATATGTTTTATGCCTATTTTTATGGCTTTTTGTTTTAATAATGATAATAATTTCAGGTAATGGTCAGGATTTTAATAAAATTGCGGTAATAAGGTTCTGCAGGCGTAGCATGGCGCTTTCTATCTCTACGAAGAATAGACATAGCTTTTCTATACAAGTGACAGTTCGTTTCTTCATTTTTGACATCCACCGTAGAAATGTTTCTACAATCTGTCATTTTGTCTTTCATTTCTAACGATCTTTGTCTAGGTCTTTTTATATGTAGACTATTTCGGAAGAAAGTTTTCTATCCTTACTGTCAAAATCATACTGACAACCGATAAATCCTATGATAAAACAAAGAATTCTGAGTCGAATTATGTAAAAGAGTGAATTTCGTAAAAAGTGCAGTTGACTCTTTCTATTTTGCTGCCGTCTCGTACTGTCTACTGTTTACAGGAAACGTCATTTTTGTCTACTCTTCTGTCGACAAAACGGTGCTCATGCTACGCCTGCTGAGTGAGTTAGCAATGATAATTTTTTTTAATTATATTTATTTATTTATTAATTTCGAGGGCCGTGTTCACCAACATTAAATCAACCGGAGTATTTAATATCATTTATAAATCCATAATAAACAAACAATTATAATTATAATATGAACACCGACCTTTTTGTCTAGCTCTGGGCGAACTAACTAAGACCCACCCGTGTTCCTTCAGTTGCCTGTTGCCAAGGGCCCCGGTATCCCTTTCGGACTCTCCCGCAACCCTGGCAGGATGAACACCGACCTAAAACTACGATTTAAGGGGACAAAATAACTCAAAACTGGTTTTAATAAACTAATGACTGTTTGCAGATCTAATGCGAATCCGTCAAAATAAATGTGTTCACATTTTTTGGAGTCAAAATATTTTTTGTATACGTACAAATTATATGTTAAGGTGCTTCTTTCATTTCAACAGGAATTCTTCTTACCATATTCAATAAAATAAAATATTTATATAATTATGAATCATTATAAAGACCTGGTGCTGCACGTAAATGTAAATTGAACAAAACTGTAATAATGCGGCCATACGTTGAAAAACTGTAGGTATAATAATTTAGGTATTAATTTAAATAAAAAATGTTATTTATTTCGTCCTATCGACTTTCGAGTATTTCTGTAAATCTATAATTGCTTATTTATTTTTATAATAACCCAAACAAAAATAAATTCCGATACCGGGAATCGAACCCGAGCCTCCTGGGTGAGAGCCAGGTATCCTAGCCACTAGACCATATCGGATGTTGCATGAATCTATGAACCAGCACATCAATTTTATTTACCTATTTAACGTTATGAAAGTTCCCAAGCTTAGGCTGAACCGTTTAACATTGGGCACATCTTTTACTACATAATAAAACATATCCGATATGGTCTAGTGGCTAGGATACCTGGCTCTCACCCAGGAGGCTCGGGTTCGATTCCCGGTATCGGAATTATTCTTTTTTGAACACGAATTTTATACTTGAATTACTTTTTTCAATTTATTAGGTACTTACATCAATTTTATCTTTATAACCGGTAAGAGCGCAAGCCGACCCCCACATAGGAAAAGGCAAGTCAAACAATAATCTATCAACCTACCTATGATAGATTATTGTTTGACTTTTAAACTTTCTTACAATAATAATATTTATTTTTAACGCTACTTCTATGAATGAAAAACAGAGGAACGAACCGAGGACCTCCACGGTTCGTTCCAAGGTGTTTCATCTGTTTCTCGGTAGCAGCCCGGACTTTAGATTTTATCCGGTTGATGGTAATAGGCACTTATCATAGAAGATAAAAATAAATGGCGAAATATGGGTGTAAATGGGGTTAATATGGGTGAGACCTGTTGTAGGTACACACGGCTACACATCAAGCTATACATTTCCAGTATAAGCTGACCTCGCATTGTACGGAAATCCAGCTATAGAATGCGAGATCAGCATAAACTGGAAATGTATAGCTTGATGTGTACACACGGCTACACATCAAGCTATAGGTACATTTCCAGTATAAGCTGACCTCGCATTGTACGGAAATCCAGCTATAGAATGCGAGATCAGCATAAACTGGAAATGTACCTATAGCTTGATGTGTAGCCGTGTGTACACATCAAGCTATAGGTACATTTCCAGTATAAGCTGACCTCGCATTGTACGGAAATCCTATACAATGCGAGATCAGCATAAACTGGAAATGTATAGCATGATGTGTAGCCGTGTGTACACCTATGCGTGATGTTTTATTAATAACATTTTTAAGATCATTTCAAGGAGGCATAAATACGAAAGTGAGCATTTCAAGGAGGCATAAATACGAAACTGAACAGATTTGGATGAAATTTGGCACATGGCTAGACCATGACCTGGATAAGGATATAGGATACTAGGAGATTTTGATCCCGGTAGTATGTTCCTGTGGGATAGTTTCCGACATATACCTACGCGAGCGAATGAGTAAATAAATAATAATAAGATCGATCGACCAGAAATCGGCTCCTAATTTCATTCTTCTTGTAATTCTGGCAGTGGATAACTCCAAGTCTATATAAGTATAAAACGAACAATAAAACCAACATTATATTCCATAATAATATCGCAAACTTAATAATAATTATTTATATTCTTTCCCTCATCTCACATAACAGTGTATGAAGCGGCAACGTGCCCCATCTGCGTTCAGACTAAACTTTAGCTTAAATTAACTTTACAATGATTAATCACTCCGTTAACTATTCAAAATTAACGTCGGTTAAACAAATTGCTTATGTTAGTCTAGAGTACAGACTTTAAGACTATTTGGTAAGTTTATCGTAATCTCTATTTTAGTTTGACAATGTCTTACGATGGATTACATTATATCACGCCTGTAATCCCCGAAGGGTTAGGCAGAGGTGTGTACACCCACGTTTCGCCATTTATATTTAATTCCTGAAAGGGGGTAGGTATATTACCATCAACCCGGCACAAATCCACGCTCCGGGCTGCTACTGAGAAATTCCTGACGGAAAAACCTAATAACACTTTGCCCAACTTAGGAATCCAACCTATGCTCGGCAGTAGCACTTGCAACCACTACACCAACGAGGCATTCCAATGGATTCAATGTTAGGTTATAGTTAAACGGTTGGTGCCACCGTTCCGTAATCTTGGTTTTGATTGGACTGTAGGTACCTATAGGTACTAGAATTTAGGCTGGTTTTGTGACCTAAATAAATTCTTCTTCTTTTCTTGTGGTTAATGACTAACCTGGCGTCAGAGTTTTAAAGCCGCCCATGGTCCTCTGACTTGGCTTCACATGCCGTCGAGAATTATCTCTCCGGCATGCCCGTTTCCTCACGATGTTTTCCTTCACCGTTTTTAAAGCAAGGTAAACAATACAGACATGAATCCGAAAAGTCAGAGGTGCGTGTCTTGGGTTCGAAATCGAAAACTGCTATTAAAAAAAATATATTGGTCGGAAACCTTTGAAAAAATAAATAAAGAAAGAAGGGCCCACCGCGGCGCATGCTGTGCACGGGCACGCGGCGCATTTTAGCTGCGTGTATTAATTTGTTTGACAACGTGGGTCTACGTTTCCACTGGAGTACACGAATATGACTCACGACTATGTATAGCGTGTCACGGCGCACGGAGAGGCTACGCACGTGCCACTGCAATCCACGGACACGGGCTTCACTGCGGGAGGTGTGGGGAGGTGAAACGGGCGGTGGACACAAGGTGTATAACTGAAAACTGCGCTGCGATAAGTGAGCTGTACATAGTCGTGGGTCATATTCGTGTACTCCAGTGGAAACGTAGACCCACATCGACAGCGTTGCGCTATGTAACCGCCTATTCGAGCAAGCCACGCATGTATCAATGACGTCAATTCATGCGTAGCCTCTCCTTGGGTTGCAGTGGACACAACCACATATATTTTCTTACAAAGCGAAGCTTAATACACGTGCGTAGCCTCTCCGTGCACCGGCGTGGGCCCGCGCCTTAACAGTGAATCATTATCGAAGAATTAACAAAACGCAGCTTACAGCCAGTTCTCGTAAATACCTTCACATCAGTCCGTCACAAATCGGATCAACTGTACGGACGGGGTCACCATACAGTTTTATAATTTTAGGACACTTCAAAATAAAGAAATTGAACATAAAAAAAACAAAATTTTAAAAATTTGGCTTTTGTCTTACGTCAATAATCAAATAAACTTGCAAAGTGACTTTCAAGCTTGACATTCTTACAATAATTACAGAGTGTTGAGTGTGTCGGTTTAGCGCCCCGCGGCCTTATTTTATTTAGCACTAGGTACCTAGAAAAAGTAATGTGTGTTAATGGCATTTAAAATAAAAAGATAAAATCATCCAAGTAAAGAATTCCTGGTAAATATATCAAGTTCATTAAAGTCAAAAGTTATTTATTTATTTATTAAACTTTATGCACAATAAAGGTACCTAAAAAGGCACTTAATGCCTTACCCTGTGTCCTAATTAAAAGCGACGCGACGGTTGCGAGTACGTGATCATCGCGTTCGTTTACGCGCGACCGATCAAGCCGCGGTTGTACCTACGTCATTACTCATGTAAACGATCACGTAATCGCGTACTCGTGCAACTATCGCTTCTGGTTAGGATGTGGGTTTAGGCGGTAAGTTTTCAGTGGTATTAAAGTCAACATCAATAACATTTAGGTTTGCCACAGGCCATAAATGATTCCAAATTTGCTCCATATAATTCCTGATACCACGAAATAATATTACTTACGTACTAAATTCGCGACAGTTTATGAAGTTCGATTTGACAGCTAGAAAAATACTTTGTGTAGTGATGGAAAAAAAATCGGTTGCTTTGAAAACCGATTTGCGAAACATTTATCGTACTTAGAGAGTTTGTAATTGACGATTTATCTACATTGAAGCATATTGTTTTATATATCACGTAAGAGTACGAAACGTCAAATCGGACTTCTTAAGGTGGAATCCGATGATCGGCAATATTGCAGACGAACACGCACGGCAGACGACCACAGACCGCCACGCACCGCGCACCGAGGAACTTCCGATGTCTGCGATACCCGCAACGTACACCTTACAAGGTCCGTCGTCCGGGCTCGTCGGTGTCCGTCCGCAAAATGGCGGAACGTGGGATTTCGGTATTAGATTGTCGCGACTGTACGAGATTATTTAGATAAGACAGCACAAAACCCCTATTAGCTTATTATTTACGACCTACAACATAAATCTAACTAATAGTGTGATAAGATTAATGTGGAATATAAACTTAATGCCTAAGAGAATTGAGTTTGTAGAATATTCATAAAATTGTCTTCAGATAAGATTATAATAAGGTTAGTAGGACAAAGAAATATGTAGAAATCCTTACCCATTTTAGAAATAGTTAGGTATCTGCTTTTAATGACACCTTCAAGAAAATGATTACAAAACTACACGCCTGTATCTCTCGAAGAGTTAGGCAGAGGTTTACCTATAGTAAACCCACATTTCGCCAATTATGTTTTAGTCCCATGTAATAGAGGGCAAGCCTATTGCCATCAACCGGGCAAAATACACACACACACACACACAAAACCTAAAAGCATAAATAACTAGCTGCTCACCCTGGCTTCGCACGGGTTGCACTGTACTTATCTACGGTGCACTTACCTATCTACCTAGCCTACCCTACATCCCTACCTACCCCACCTACCTACAATCGGTAGAACGGACTCTAAAAAAGGTTTATTTAAATGTCTAATCTTATTTTAAATGGAGTATAGTCATACACGCACGCCGGTTGCCAGTATTACGCACGTGACCTTTCTGAAGAACATCACGAATAAGGTCAGTGTACTATGCTGTCCTTCTAAGGCGTCCCCCGTCCCAGGTATTTCAACTCACATCTGCCATGTAAATACCTTTTGTTATAAAAAAAAAATCCCGCATTATGAGACTGAACCCTTTTATATTAGAAAATAAAGTAGCTTCGTTACGATACAAGTAAAAGTATCACATGTCAAACAGACTTTGTCAACATAAAATCATTAGGTATCATTATCTGCCTAGCTTTTTCAAGTCTAACCGGATGCAGCTGAATACCATTTTACATGCGACTGCCTATCTGACCTCCACAACCCAGTTACTATGATACCCCTTGGTAAGACTGCTGGTAGACAGACTTTTGGGCTTCTGACGACCCGTAACGACTGTCGAAGATCCACAAATGCCAGCCGGGACCAACCAACGTGCTTTCCGAGGCACGGAGGAGTCGTGGAATGTAAAGATGGTCACCCATCCACGGACCAACCCCGGCAAGCGTAACTTAACCTGATGACTCGACCCGAGTGGCTGTTATTACTTAGCCACGAGCTCCTTAACATAAATATTGGTCGTCATTTAAAAATCCCGCAAAAACAAGCAAGTTGAATTAGCATTTCAAAATAAATATACAGATCTAAATGAACTAGTAACGGAAACCGGGTTGCTCGCCGGCAACCTGCCAACTGAGCTAATTAGCCTGAATTAATTATACGACCTTTTTCTCTTCAGTGCCAATTGTTGGCTCTATTATACTATAATTGGCTTCAGCTGAGTTCAGCTATCGATTCTGAACTTTTTATTAGTTGGCAAATGATTGATTGTAATGCGCTTATGGTACTAGGAGTGCAGAATTGTAGTAGATCTGTATCGTTTTCTATAATTAATGTTTGCTTTTTAATATTATCTATCATTAAATAATAATTAATAAGTAATTAACAAAGAAATAAAATGACCATAGTAAAAAAAGTTCCAAAGCAAATAAATTCAATGGAATGTAAAAAGTAATAATTCCGATACCGGGAATCGAACCCGAGCCTCCTGGGTGAGAGCCAGGTATCCTAGCCACTAGACCATATCGGATATAGATAAAGCTGCCGAAATTGTCCAATAATACAAATTAATTTTGACCTTCACACTTTTCTAAATATAGTTTATGAATCACAGAGGCTGATCAAATTCGAAAGTTCTTGCGATGATCTCTGGGTCAAGCTGTCATTTAAAGGGGGTAAAAAAGCTAGGGTAATTTATCTGTGCACTGTATACTTGCCCTCGCCGATACAGCCCAGAGTACTGGAGCATTTTGTTGATAACACAAACAATGTCTTGGAACATGCCAGTGAATGCTTGATTATTGGTGACTTTAATATGAAAACGATTAACTGGCTTGGGTCAGGTGGTGATGTGATAAGTGCTCCTCAAAATATTTGTACAGGCTTAGAACAGACTCTTTGGGATTTTGTCTTGCTTAACAACTTAAGACAATATAATTATTTATTTAATCAAAATGGAAGAATTCTTGATTTAGTCTTGACCAACTTAGATCTTGTTAAAGTGAGTGCACCTGTGGATGTGCTTTCTAAAATAGATGTGCACCATCCACCTGTACTATGTGAGGTCTCGTTTACCCATTTTAAAAAGCCACGGAACTGTAAAAACAGAACTAAGTTGAATTACTATAAGGCAGATTACGTGGCAATTAATGCAGCACTGGAGCAGGTCAATTGGTCATCAGAGCTAGATCCTTGCATGACTATAGATCAGATGGTGGAGTCTTTTTATAATTTATTGTATGGGTTAATTAACCGCCACGTTCCACAAGTACCAATAAAAGATGCTAAATACCCGTACTGGTTCTCTAGGCAGCTCATTAAAAGACTAAACGAAAAGAACCGCCTGCGACTTAGAGTTAAAAAGTACAGTAATCCCTTAGATATTATTGCTTTAGATTTACTTAGGAAAAGATGTGACCGTATGGCTACGTCTTGTTATAATGCTCACATTTCTGATATAGAGGCCAAAATTACCTCAAACCCAAAATATTTCTGGAGTTACTTAAAAATGAAGAGAGGTGGCAACAGTAACTACCCCAGTTCCATGACAGATGGTACAAACACCTCTGAAAATGTTAAGGAAATATGTAATTATTTCGCATCCCATTTCGCTAAGGTGTATAGTACTGATGGGAATGGTGTGCATGCGGCCGCAGGTGACACTGATGAATGCATAAGCAATAGCACGTTAGGCCAAATGACAATATCACAAGATCAGATCCGCAAGGAATTAAAAAAAATAGACGTTCACAAAGGGGCCGGCCCTGATAATATACCTCCTTTGTTTTTGAATAGGCTTGCGGATGTTCTTTCACTGCCACTAAGTGTTATATTTAATAATTCTCTGCTTCGGGGTACTTTTCCGACCATTTGGAAGGAAACCAAAATTGTACCTATTTTTAAAACCGGGGATCAGTCCGATGTGAGCAATTACAGACCCATCGCTATTCTCTCTATACTTGCAAAGGTATTTGAAGCCCTCATATGCCCTGTGCTATCCAGACATTTATCACAGCTAATAATAGATTGCCAATACGAATTTATGAAGGGGAAATCGACAGCTACCAATTTGGTGACCTATGTTGAAAGCATTGTTGAAGCAGTTGATGCGCGTGTTCAGGTTGATGCAGTTTACACCGACTTCAGCAAAGCTTTTGACACGGTAAACCATGGCATACTCTTCAAGAAGCTTAAAATGTATGGCGTTTCGGACCCCCTCTTAAGTTGGTTCCAATCATATCTGTCTGGACGGATGCTCAAGGTTGTAGTGAATGGGTGCTCATCGGATCCGTACATGGCAACGTCGGGAATCCCTCAGGGATCTCATTTGGGTCCGCATGTTTTCATTCTTTTTATAAATGATATTCACAAATGCTTCTCGAATTCGAATATATTCCTATTTGCTGATGACCTCAAAGCCATAAAGATTATAAAAAATCCTGCGGACTCGGTACTGTTCCAAAGCGACTTAGACCGGCTGACTGAGTGGTGTGAGCATAACAAGATGTCTTTGAATGTGAAAAAATGCCATCATATCAAATTCACAAAAAAGAAGAATATCATCCAGTCAGTTTATAAATTGAATGGTGAGCAGCTTGAGGAAGTCGAAACTATACGAGACCTAGGCGTTCAGTTCGACAAAAAGTTAAGTTTTGTCGAACATATTGACAAAATTATATTAAAAACGTCAAAGATGCTAGGCTTCGTTATGAGAGAGTGTAAAAACTTTAAAAAACCTAATATTAAAAAAATTATGTACAACTCGCTAGTTAGAAGCCATCTAGAGTACTGCAGTGTGGTCTGGTCACCTGAGTATAAGGTCCACATCAAGCGCATCGAACGGCTGCAAAAACGGTTCTTGTGGCATCTCACCTACAACACAAATAAGTGCAAAAAACTCAACTCGTACCAAGAAAAACTGAATTATTTTAACATGATGTCGCTGGAGAAACGCAGGAATATGCTAGATTTGGTTTTCCTTAAAAAGTTAGTAACAGGCTCTTTAAACTGTCCCGATTTGCTCAGTCGGGTGCTATTCCATGTGCCCCGTAATCTGCCAAGAAGTTCTAATAGGAGGCTTTTCTGCATGCCAAGATGTCATACCAACTTGAGGCAATACTGTCCACTTTCTAGAATGTATGCTGCATACAAGGAGCATGAAGTGGACATTGACCTCTTTTACTCATCAATACCTACTCTAAAAAAAGCCGCGCTTGCCATGTAATGGGTATCTCTAGTCTAAAATTAAATAACCTAATCATAGTAATTAATTATACAATTCAATCTAATTTACATAATTTAATTTAATCTATAATTTATTGTAATTAATCTATTGTAACCATTTTAGTTTTTAATAATTTATTTCTTAGTTTTGTCTAAACTATGTATTACTTGATTTGAATTCTTTATTGTGTATTACCTGCGCATAATTTAGTGCATGTTGTGCTTTTCTTTAAGTAATGAGGCGCTTAGACTTAAGTTTGCAACGTACAAATTGTAAAGTAATAGTGTACTCATTGTTGAAGAGCCTAATATTAAATAAATAAATAAATAAATCATGCATAATTGAATTAACATAATACTAAACGAGAACATTGTGAAAACACAGTTTTGCTAATATGTACCTACTCAAAGCTAATCCGTAGCTAGCCCATTGTTGATAAAAGAAGATAAATAAATATAATAAATAAATAAAACAATTCAATAAATATTTACTTTAGGCATATTAAACATTTATTTTACTAAAATTGAAAACATTATGTAAATATAAATATCGGGTTTCTCGTTATATTTACCTACCTACCTACATTTAAACAAAGCAATTAAAATCTTATCAAAATATTGTTTCGAAGCTAAAGCTTCATCGCATTTAGGGTACCCAATATTTTATTAATTAATTTAGCATAATAATATTCTCTGAAACATATTTTTTCACAAAATTGCTTACATCGGCCGGTAAGAACCTACATAATTATTAAAAAATTAGTACATACTCGTACTTATACAGCTACGAGTATTCTTCATTAATTAGAAAAATCTAGGAGGTCCGATAGGCAATCTGCATCCGGTTAGACTGGAAGCCGACCGCAACATACTTGGGAAAAGGCTAGGCGGATGATGAATTAGAACAATCATCATCACAATTTCATCTCTTTTTCCTCTATAAATAACATCCACAAAGCCTCTACTTTATTTGCAACCTTTCCTTTTTATTACAACACCACCTTTTAAAAATTGTTCATAATAATATTTCCTTTTCTATGACATTATTCCTCAAACTGCCACTCGAAATTCACACTATATCAAAAAAATCTTAAATCCCGGCCAGTCCTCCTTCCCGCTAAAATCATGGTTACCTCCACCAAATCGCTGAGTGTGAGTAATAGGTGCCCGATCAAAGCTTCCAATGATATTGCTTCTCAATCTGCCACTCAAGGGCACACTTTATCATAAAAAAACAAATTGTACATTGCTCGCAGACAGATGGCCGACGCGGTGACGGGGCCGAAGGGTTCCGTAGTAGCGACCGCGTACCAGAAGACGTAGCGTTGGAAGGCTTCCCACGTGGTGGACTGGTTACCAATGGAATCAGCTGCATGCGAGAAGCAGAGGACCGATCCATGAGGTGACGCTTCGGGGAGGCCTATGTCTAGCAGTGGACGTGCAGAATAAACAATTTTTCTTTCTTTCTTCTGTATCTGCTAAAATGACGATGATGTAAAAAATCTTACATCCCGGACAGTCCCCCTTTTCGCTAAAACCATGGTCAACTCTACCAAATCGCTGAGTGTGCGTAATAGGTGCCCGATCGAAGCGGATTATCCAGCAAAAGCGTCCATGACTAATGATCAGATTTAATATTGCTTTGAAAGCGTTCCCGGGGCTGGCCCGTGTTTCAAACTAGTCGGCACGTTACGTTGGTACGGACAGGTAGAAAAGATTTTATTTTAAAAGAAATATTTATATTAAAAACACCTTTGTGAAATCGGGCCTAAGAAGTCAATGTTCAAACCGGTTTTGAGAAGTGAATTCGTAATTCCAGAAAATAATTTGCAGTATTTCATTAATGTTACAGTAATATAAATCAATCTCCCCCAACAGTAACTTTGTTGGGGTCGGCTTCCAGTCTAACCGGGTGCAGCTGAATACCAGTATTTTAAATGGAGCAACTGCCTATCTGACCTCCATAACCCAGTAACTACCCACTGTTGAAAATACACAAATACAATAACTTTGGTAACTTCAATAACTAATAATACTGGTGCGTTTATAGCAACAAAAATTTCGCGTTTGTATACAATGGTAGATACCTATTGCAATAAGTTAAAAATAAAAATACAATATTCCGCAAGTTGCCCATGTCACAGCATCTTTAGAAAAGGTGTTACAGCACCTAAACATAAATTCACGCTATCTTCCCATAGGCAGACAACTACAGAACACAACCTGCTATACGATGCAATTGTACAATATTGCGAAATTTTGGTACCCATAAGAGCATCTCTAAAAGGTGTGCAATAACAAAGTTTTACTCAACTGAAATTCTTTGTCCAAGTCACACACACCTTTACATAGAACAATAATTATATTTAATTATACCTACTTTGATGGAATTTCCATTACAGTATCATGTCGCTACTCTATGTAATACCTACATAATTTTACGTCCTCAGAGAATTTGAAAGTAATTAGGTATAATTACAAAGATAATAAAATGTAATTACAATGCAATTCTCTTTGAATATAATTTGATTATGAACAGGGTTATGTCACTTTAATTTTAGAAAAGTTAACTTGAGTTAATTTTCGTGTTATTATTGCATTATTATGACCCCTTTAAGTTATTTTTAACATCGATAGTTTACCATTTTAACTTCCAATCATCTTCGTATTAGCTCGAGATGTTCAAATAATAGACACGAACCTGACTTTTTTGAAGAATATTACGAAAGGTCAAATAAATAAATAATAGATCTTAGTGATCGAATTTTTAGTTTTAGGATATATTATACCGGTTTTCTCACGATATTTTCCTTCATCGTTTTGAGAGCAGTGGTTATGAAACTATTTACACAAAGTAAAGTGTCTGTCTGGGTTCGAACCTATGACCTGCAACTCGTTAATCCCGGCTGTTTCTACGGAGCCACCACTGCTCCTGTTTTGCAGACCGTACCTAAATAATATAGGTACATGGAGTAAATTGATTTGTGATTGCACACCGCGGTAATCTATGTTTGTAGCCATTGATAGCAACTGGACGTGGGAATGTTCGGCGCATGCCAATTAGGTACTGTTTGCTGTCAATATGCTGTAGTAAGCAGCTTATCAACGCAGTAGATAAACAGGGTTAGGTAAATGATGGGGAATATTTAATTAAATGGTTGAACAATTTATATATAAACATAAAACCACGCCTTCTTCCCATGGGGGTAGGCAGAAGCTACAGAACGCTACCTGCTACGATCTTAAAGGCGAACAAACAGGGCGCGACAAGGGTAGCACTGCCTGCCGCGGCCGCGATATCGCACCAGTTTGAACGAGTCATAACACACCCCTTTTCTTTCGTTTATGTTCATGTGTATCTACATTCGGTTGGTCCAAATGTGAAGGAGTAGGCTATGTTGGCACACCCACATTCCACCAGTTACTTAATTAAGTTTCATACAAATAAAAAATAACTAACCGTACGCCTTGCCGAAATCGGTGTTTTTTTTTTTTTTTGTAGGTGGGAAATTATCTTATGACTTCTCCCGCTCTGGGCGGAGCGGAAGGGCGTGTCAGACTTTTACTGACTAAAACCCACCCGTGTTCCTTCAGTTGCCTGTTGCCAAAGGGCGAGCTACCCATTGCTCGCCGTCCGCAAGCCCGTGCCTATGGTGGCCGGGAATCCGCCTGGGAAAGTCGTTGGTCCTGGACGTCATTTGTAGATCTTTGACAGCTGTTGTTACGGATAGTCAGAAGCCCAAAGATCTGACATAATAGTCTTGCGAAGGGGTATCGTGTTACCCAGTAACTGGGTAGTGAAGGTCAGATAGGCAGTCCCTCCATGTTAAATACTGGTTAGTATTCAGCTGCATCGGGTTAGAATTTAGAAGCCGACTTCAACAAAGTTAAAAATAGGCTAGGTAGACGATGGCGTATAATATTTAGAACTAGCTGCCGCCAGCGGCTTCGCCCGCGTGTAATCTTTATAAATTATAGCCTATGTTACTCAGGGTGAATGTAGCTTTCTTATGGTGACAGAATTTTTCAAATCGGTTCAGTAGTTTCGGAGCCTATTCAATGCAAACAAACAAACAATCAAATCTTTCCTCTTTACAATATTAGGTAGTATAATACTAGGAAGCTAAGAAATACGATAATCGTTTGTTGGCCTTCAGCTTAGAAAGCTTTGGCAAAGCATTGGACTCCAAGTTCCTACTGACAATTTCCTCAAAGAAAACCCCAATATCTCTTTGTCCGATAATGGACAACGAAACACGTACCTACAAAGCATATTTTAATGCAGAAACTGCCAACCTCCATAACACTACCCACTTACAAAACAAAAAGCTATTCCACGGAGCGATGAGCATGAAAAATATTACATTACGCGAAAAATAAATACATCTAGAAGCTAAACTAAAAATAATGTGCAGTGAATAGATATTTACCGCCGTCCTCCGCTCCCGGTCCGGTTTGTTCTGCTTTTATCCGGTTATATCCGGCTCAATCTGGTTGGGGAATTAAAGTATAACATAGGGTACCAGTTGCTTCTCATACTGTGACTGAGCCTGGATTTAGGAGACGGAGTATTGTTGGAAGTTGTGTGTCAATCTATAAAATGTTCTGTTGCGAGTGAGTATAGGCTTATACTTCATGGGAAACGTGACTCATCGTTGGCTACAACATCGGCTGCGTTGACGTTCATGTTCGGGGTCACCAATTTCGAGGTATGAGGGTGTAAAGTTCACTCATCTTCTATAGAAAAGGGAAGATCTTTTGACCAGGCGGGTTTCGTGTCTGGCGGGCAACTGCCCAACGATTGATGTTGGGATCTTGACTATATTGATCGCGCGATATACTTTAATTGCGCAATCCAGGATTCTGTGTGATGTCAGGATATTTGTGTGAGGTCAGGTCTTTGATGCGTAGTTCGCATATGGCGATGTAGATGCCGCCACAATATCAACGATATTATAATGTTTGAACCCAAATCTATTCAGTAATAAATAGTATCGAACTTAGAAAATGGCATTATCTACAGAAAATTTTCATTAAAATCATTATTACTTAAAACCTACCAAAATAAGGCAAAGATAGTAATATACGGACATACGGAGTAATATACGGATATATGGACTACGTCTGAAATAAATGTCTTAAACAACTATATAAATGTTTTTAAATAAATAAATAAATTTAATAAATAAATAAATGTTTTTGCTACAGTGGATCCTCTCTGAATGAGTAAATCATGTACATAAATGATTAACTTATATTCTGGGGTGCTTGAGACCAGTTTTCATAACTACGCCCACGATGGCATTGCAAGTTGACGAATATCGGGGCCCTTCACTAATCTGTTCACTACGTTAAGTGAATCTTAAAAAGAAATCTTCGAAAATCGTAAACAGCTTGACATTTTCCTTTTATCCGGTCCGGTTTTATTCCGGTCTTATCCGCCTACATCCGGTTTGCTCAAGTTTTATAAGAAGCTATGTATAGTGAAAGGATGAAACTGTCAAGCAGAGTGCGTCCCTAATCCCGGCTTAAGGGACTCTGCAAGTCATCAGTTATCATGGCGACCCTTTTTTGAAATGTTAAATAAGGTTTTTATATAAAAATATATAAAGGACAACCTTTATGCATTAGCATAAAGGTTGTCCTTTATATATTTTTACTAATAGGTATTCAAAAACCCTAAAATACATTAGTATTTTAGGGTTTTTGAATACCTATTAGTCGGCGGCACGAATATGCTTCATCATACAGATTAGGTACCGGGATCTGAAAATAAGGTTATTAGTGCTCTCCGCTCGTGTAAATATATGTTAAACTCATTTAAGTCATTCTTTACACAAAAAACCTTTTTATGCTTGTTTTGCATTCTAACGGTTTTCTTATAATAATGTTTATTACAAGTTTTATATTAGCTTGCTCTGTTCGTATGTGTTTCCGGTTACTCCAATTGTCATTCATTTTTCAAGCACTTCCTTCCACTTATATAACTGCCGAGACATTTTGAAAAAATGATACCATGGAACTGGTCTGATGATGGAGCTGGAAGTTGACCATAGGAAGTCCTCAATCAAACAAGATAGCACCATCGTGTTTGGACTAATTAGCTATGTTTTAACAAGTGCTTTGACACTAGGTGGTGATCAGGGTCTGATGATGGAGCCGGAAGGTGGCCCTGGGAGAACCCTTTTTAGTTAATTAAAAGCTTGTTTTTAAAAAGATTTTTACTAATATTTTTTTAGAACCTTGGTAGGTATCTATAATTTGTTATCTATGTACATTTCTAATTTTGAAAAAAATAAAATTATAAGTAGTTCAAATATTAAATTATAAAACGAAATCCCTCGCCGCCGCGTCTGTTTGTCTGAACGCGATAAACTCAAAAACTACCGAACGGATTTTCATACGGTTTTCACCATGACGTTTCTATGATTATGAATAGTCTCGGTATGTAAAGACGGTCATCCATGGATCAACCCCGGTAAGCGTGGCTTAACCTGTTAGATCGTTTCATTTCACAATTTCATCTATGTTCATCTATGATCTTCATTGTTCATCTATGTTACATCTATGATCATCTACGTTCAGTTTATACTAACGAATATCGTATGTTACAAACAAATCCTTAGTGGGTGCTACTGCAGATAAATATTCCTTTATATCCAAATATTTTCCCCGCCATGTTTTATTGTTTCCCCAACCAATAGATCACAGGACCGCAGCGGACAACCATTATATATATCTGAAGTTAGCGCCTTGTCTAACTGGCGTTTGTTACTGTTTTACATTTTAACTGGAATTTCGAAAAAAAATTGAGGGATTTTGTTGTAAATCTCCCTGATTTTTTCTGTTATTAATGGTAGGAGAGATAAAACAGCAAAATATTGCATAATATCACATAGAAAGATTACAACAAGGATATGTCAGTCATTTCATTTGGCCTCTTCACTACACCGCATCGTAGAAACTGATAATTCAGAACACGGCATAACATGACAATTGATAGCAGTTGTCTTTAATTTTGACAGTTTAACCGCGTTCATTGCGTTATTCAAAGAAAGAAGAAGAAAAGAAGAACGAAAGAAGAAATAATTATATATCTCTCTAATTTTACTCTTAATATCCTAAAATAAAAATGCGAAAGTGAGTTTGTTTGTTTGCTATGTTACGCTTTCACGCGAAATCGGCTGAACAGATTTGGATGAAATTTGACACATGGAAAAACAATGACCTGGAGAAGCACTTAAGCTACTTTTAATCCTAGATCGCAGACGAAGTAGCAGGCAACAGCTAGTATATTATAATAATAATAAAAGCCTATTAATGTCCCACTTCTTGGCAAAAGTGTAAATATTAGCCAGTCAGTACGGTAGTAACTGGGCTGACAACCCAAGGTACGCTGGACGTAAATTTATCTCGAGAAGTTTACTTTATTTTCATGTTTTTTTTCTGTTCATTTCATCTCTTGATACCCTTCTTTTAAGATGCCCTAAAACTTAGTAGTGGAAGAAACCTCTTAATGTAATGTACCCATCAAAGTAAAGCTGTATTTTGCTACATTTTATAGTTACACTAGCTGCGCCCCGCGGTTTCACCCGCGTAAGTCTACCGGGGTAAAAAGTATTCTATGTCCTATTCCAGGTCATGGTCTACCCATGTGCCAAATTTCATCTGAATCCATTCAGCCGTTCCAGCGTAAAAGCGTAACAAACAAACAAACTCACTTTCGCATTTATTCATAGCCCAACTTATGAAATGATAGGTTTCCCATACAAAATTTCATCTCCTATAACCCCGCTTTAGGGTTATAATATATATAGACAAAAAGTAGCCTATGTCCTTCCCCGGGATGCCATCTATCTCCTTGCCAAATTATATAGAAATCCGTGCAGTGGTTTAGGCGTGAAAAGGTAACATACAGACAGACAGGCAGAGTTACTTTCAAATTTATAATACTACTAGCATCCGCCCGCGGCTTCGCCTGCGTGATACATCGATAAAAAGCCTATGTCCTTCCCGGGGAAGCCATCTATCTCCTTGCCAAATTTTGTCGAAATCCGTTCAGTGGTTTAGGCGTGAAAAAGCATATAGATACAAGACAGACAGAGTTACTTTCGAATTTATAATATTAGTATGGATAGTCATAGATAGTACCTTTTATCTTCCTTAATATAACTTCTTGTTGTTACTAGTAACTCCTGTAAGCAAGTCACGTAACTGTCATTGATCATGAATTTCCTCGGAACGTCTTAACGAGGCATGGATATTGTGTGCCCTGAGCCTCTGTGACTGTATTGTATGCAAATGTTAAAGGTGACACTGTTACTGAGGGTGACTGGATTGGATAACTTAGTTTATTATGGTGGTATGTAGTAACTGGACATAGTCGACTGTCAGTGTAGGTAGATGGATATTTGAACGGCTTTGAGATTTCAATTTTGCACTGTTATGCTAGGCTGACAGGTACTTTAGGTAGGTTACGTAACGTAAGTTACATATGTAAGTAAGATTGGGACATTATATTTTCTAAATGTGTCGGAGGGCAATGTGTTAGTAATAGGGAATATGCATGTTTTTTTTAAATATTTTTATTCGATAGTTTACATCGTCAAATAATAGTAAAAAAAAATTCGACGGCAAAAAAGCAATTTAAAGTAGTTAAAAAAATGTTTAAAGATATCCAACCGATCCGAGCTATTTAAACGCCCATTTGGCGCGCTTGGTGTGGTGACGTCACAGTTCGTGAAAACAGACAAGCAACTGTCAAGTCAACGTCAAAAACTCCTTTTTCTATGAGCGTTTGACATTGACTTGACACTTGTTGATTGACTTGACATTGACATTTTGATTGTTATCCCGGACTGTTACGTCACATCCGCTCTTAATCTTTTCAAGTATTTGAATTACCCACAGTTTTTAGGGACTTTTTAAAAATTAATTTCTCGCTCAAAAAGAAATTTTATTCAAAAATATTGATGGAGGTATAATTCTGAAGTAACATAGTTTATAGAAAAAAATATTTGACCCATATTTGAATTACATGCATATTCCCTATTAATTAATAGTAATCCAAAATTTAATTGTCGTTGAAATAATTGTAATCCCCAGCATAATTCTTAATTTAATCTAAATAATTTTACTTTTATTGAATTTGACCTTTTATTTTGACATCATGACGACTATTTGTAATGCATTGACTATCAATGTATAATTCATATTTTTATAGATATGATCTAATTGTTTAAATATTATGATACTATATTATAATTAGCATGCTAACATAAGCTGAATATGGTGAAACCGTACTTGTGTAACATCTTTGTAAACCCATATTATGCGAATAAACTTGATTGATTGATTGACTCGCAGGGATTATTCGTATTTTCGCAAAAACCCTAGGGATGGGAAAAATCGGGTAATTAGAAAACGGGAAATATGGGAAAAGTCGGGTAGTTAGAAAATGGTGAAAAACTCGGTGAAATAGGTTAGGTTAGAGATCTGACCAAACGAACGCGAAAAGAAATCAGCTGTTCCCTACATTCATGTTCGCATAGCTCGTCAAAATGTAGGGAACAGCGGTTTTTTTGAGATTTCAGAGTTGGTCCTATAGTGAAAGTTGTTCATAATGATGAGTACAATGACCTCTGAGATTTCGTGTATGAAAAGATACACGTTATATACCTTTCGTTAGTCGCTTTTCTTTCCTCCTTATCCTCTCAACATGACTAAACCATGTAATCACTACATCTTTTTTCTAACCATACTGCCCAATCAATCTGCCTATCAATCTGCCCAGCCTTTTCCCAACTATGTTGGGGTCGGCTTCCAGTCTAACGGGATACAGTTGAATATCAGTATTTTACATGGAGCGACTGCCTATCTGATCTCCACAAACCAATAACTGGGTAATAATACGATACCCCTTGGTAAGACTGGTTTTGTCAGACTTTCGGGTTTCTGACGACCCGTAACGCCTGTCAAAGATCCTCGAATGACAGCCGGGACCAACGGCTTAACGTGCTTTCCGAGGCACGGAGGAGTCTCGATATGTAAAGATGGTCACCCATCTACGGACCAACCCCGGCAAGCGTAGTTTAACCTGATGGATAGACCCGTGCAGCTGTTATTATTTAGCCACGAGCTCCTCAATCTTTTTTTAACCGCACTGCCCAAAATCCTTAATTGAATCCATTCAATGAATAAATGAATACATGGTTTATTTTATGTATTGCCCAGACTAACATGTCATACGATTATGCCCACCATAGAATACAAATCAGAATTATATGTAACTAGGAGTTGTTTAGACTAGTTCTGTACTCGCCTAGCATACAAAATGTACCGTTTAATTACAAATTCTAAATCTGTGGTGTTGCGAAGAACGAATCTAGGTCGAGCTGTTGAGCTCATTAATTAATTACAGCAGAAAACCTATCGACTAACATTGATTAGGTTTAAAACGGAATTCCGGTAAGCTTTTATTTTTTACTTATAGCATAATTATCTTCACGCCGGTTTTCGCTGAAGAGTTAAGTAGAGGTGTACACCTACATAAAGCCAGTTGTTTATTTTCCCATGTAAAAGAACAATAATACGCAAGCGCACAGCAGCGATGGTGGCTCGATCTATCGTCATGGCCAGCCATAACAGGGTTCTAAAAATGATTGCTGACAGAGTGGACTGTCCGTATGTCATTCTCTGGCTATCGGTTACATGTGCTATCGTATCGTGATGTTTACTAACACCACAGATATTATAATACTACGTACAGATACCCAATCCCATATAAAGAAATGACACCACCCTAAGTCTGGCAATTGAGCTGGCTATTTTTCTTCCCCATTTTTTTAACAGATGGCAGCATCATCGACTCACTAATTGCCAGAGACCGTAGTTTTAAAACGCCATCTAGGAGTCTTGCCTAGGTACAAGGCAAGCCTACATAAGATAGAAAACCTAATAAAAAAGTCCGACTTCTGCTGCTAACTGCACATTATTGTAAATACATAAGTTTTACTTCGGAGATTAATTCCAAATGGTAGTTAATGAGTATAATGGTCACTTTCACTCCGTGTGTTGAGTAGCCTGTACACACCTTAACATGCCCAACTTCTGTTAACCGTCTACCACCGCCTTTAGTTATGCATTTTTACTGAGAACATTTTTACGACCGTTTTTTTACGGCCAGAAAATTTCTCTTCATACCGATGTTAAAAAAAATATTATTATGATGTGCTGCAAGCTTATGAAAGATTATAATAACTTGAAGAAGGGTGTAGTATCATAAAATATGAGCGACTTTTTGTGCCAACCTAATCATGTGTTTACAGTCACGGTCGCGAAAATGATGGGGTGGCTGGTACTTTTTTTATGCCACAGTGTGATTTTATGAGCGAATGTGCAGTACAGACTAGGCTGTCTAATAATTTTTATGTTTGATGTGCATGTTTTTTTGTCAAGTTTTTATCTTCTAGGATCAAAATAAAAGTTATCAAAACTAAAATTCAACTACGACAACAGAGTCTACTAAAATGGTATAAACAAGCCATCACAAACAGACAAATTAAAAATCTGGAGTCGTTGGGTTTTAGTTTTGATAACTTTTATTTTAATTTAAATTATTTTAGGGTTATCCTAATCTTATCTTATATAATATTATAAATGCGAAAGTGAGCTTGTTTGTTTGTTTACGCTTTCATGCTAAAACGGCTGAACGGATTTGGATGAAATTTGGCACACGGGTAAACCATGACCTGAAAAGAACATAGGATATCCCGATATTCCCGCGGGATCGAGACTTACGTTGATGAAACTGCAGTGTGCAACTAGGAAATCATCTGCCTAGCCTTTTCCCAACTATGTTGGGGCGGCTTTCAGTCGAACCGGATGCAGCTGAATACCAGTATTTTACATGGAGCGACTGCCTATCTGACCTCCACAACCCAGTAACTGGGTAATACGATACCCCTTGGCAAGACTGGTTGTCAGACTTTCGGGCTTCTGACGACCCACAACGACTGTCAAAGACCCACAAATGACAGCCGGGACCAACGGCTTAACGTGCTTTCCGAGGCACGGAGGAGTCTCGATAAAAGATATGTAAAGATGGTCACCCATTCATGGACCAGCCCCAGCAAGCGTAGCAAAGCAACTAGGAAATATATAAAAATAATTGGGGGAAAATATGCCGTTAAAGAAAACCTGGCGCTAGGCCGGAAGGAAATTCAGAGTATGCCACTAAATCACGTTTTGGAGGCAAACAAAACCACTATTAGTTTGAATATGACATTAATTTTATGGGGAACCAGGCAATTATCCTGGAAACTAAAAGCGAAGCTATAATATTCTACCTGGGATACTATAAAACCGAGTCAGATAGAGTAATAAAACAGATTCCTCATTTATAGTCGCATGTAATTTCCACAAATTATAATTATGTGAAGGGAAAGGGCTTTTTATTTATTCTCGGTCAGTGCCGTAAACGGTTTGAGTGTTGACATTATATGGATGGAGGAATCAACATCACATAAAACTTGTTTTTCTTCTATTTTGACGTCCGGGTGTTTAAGTTATTTGCAACACAATATCATAATAGGTAGAGTCAGCAACAAAAGTTGATTAACACTGTTACTTTTAATAAAAAAATATAGAAAATGATTCTCGATACATTAATTTTCAGAATTTTATGTACTTAATTTAGATTTTTATGATTTTTTCTGAATAATTTAAATTAAAAAAATTGAAGTGTAATCGACGTTTGTTACTGACCATAATTATAATGCATTTCCGGCTACGAACTTTTTTTATTTATTTACCTGCACATTTTTTAGAAATAGGTAGGTACTTATGTCAATGAAAATCAATATTGATGGAGTAATTGGTAAACCCAAACCAGCTAATATAAAAAAAAAAAACAGAAAAAAAATTGTGAATCTTTTTGTTTAAATATCGAAAAATTCACGTAGAGTTTTTCCTGCAAACTTATAATTAATACCTGGTAAAATCCTTTTCGAATTCGTATCGAATTTTTTGTAAAACCAATCTATCGATTTATTATACGAAAATATTAGTTTCTGCTTGGGCTACGTCCGATGTTGACTGACATCCCTCACGATTTCTACTGAAAATAAACGGAAAAACCGAATTTATATTTTTTGGAACTACACTAGTTCCGACCGGTTATAGATACCAGTCTAACCAGTTTGATTTCATTCCAGATTGAAAAATAGCACGGAAACTCCATTTCAGTCAGACAACTGATATTTCTAACAGTAAAAAATGCTTGAAACATAGGTACACTACTGGATCACCGGCCAATTATAAATTATACAAATTATTGCTATTTATATAGAGAGTAGTTATTTAAGTATTTTCATAATTTTTATTTTTTTCATATTTATTATATTAAAAAAAAACTGTTTAATAAGTACTTTGCGGGACACTAAATGCCCCAAGACGAAATAATAATAAAAGTTCTTTTGTGTTTCATTCAGAGTCCTTCAGCCGATTAAGGACTATAAAAATTTAACTATATCGGTAATAACATAATGCCCACGCATTCACTGAATTGGTAGGTTATGTAAAACAAGCCATATTCACTAGAGGACTAAAACATTTTTTGTACTTGTAAACCCTGACGTTTCATAGTTGGCAATAATTCCAGACCGAAACGGCCAATTGCGCTAGGCTGGCTATTGGGCAGCAGACTAGAAAATATTGTTGTCCGTTATTACGCTTCCGATTTATTTGTAGGTCTATTAACTCGTGATAGCAGAAGGTTCACCATACATTTAGTATTTGCTGTAAAGCAGGACACTGATGACAGAGAGCAGAGGGCCTAGACAAGTGACAATCGCTTCGAAAGCGTTTCGTATTTCTACAATGACTTTCAACAGGATTGACATAAGCTTTTCGATAACTTATGTCAGTCCTATACATTTTTGCCTTTTCCATCATCGTTATCGCAGATAGAATGTCACTTTGTCTAGGGCCTCTGGACAGTGATGAGAGAGGAGTGGTGACACAGTGGTAACAGCCGCAACTTACAAGTCGTAGGCCGTTTTGTCACGATGCCTACTAGGGTTGCGGATGCCTGGCAGGGTTGCGGGAAAGCCCGAAAGGGACATCGCGACCTTGGCAATAGGCAACTGAAGGAAGACGGGTGAGTTTTAGTCTGTAAGTCTGATACGCCCTCCCGCTCCGCCCAGAGCGTGATTGTCGCGGGGAAGTCATTTGAAGATTTCCCAACTTCCAAAAAAAAAAGGCCGTTATAATTTTGAATTAGCATCTGTGTCAGATGCATCAAGTCGATTTAATATATTGTCAAAGTACAGCATGTCTGAGTAGAGTACGTCGAAATTGAATCGGACGAAGTCGGACTAGCATGTCATAGAAGTATGTCGTCGAAGTCGCATCAATTCGTAGATAAGTCATGTCGAAGAAACGTTTGTTGGCGTACATTTGTGTCGGACTTAAGGTATTTCGAACTAAAGTATTGTCGGAATAAAGACGTGTCGGAGTTCCATACTGTCGAAATAAAATCTTGTCGTATTACGGTTTGTCGAAGTTCAGTTTGTTAGTCTGCTCGAAGAGATAGAAAGCTGAAATACAAGCAATGCCTAGTTTGACTTCAGATACTTTTAAACTTGTTGTCCGTTACTTTCTATAACTCTGTGACAGCAGAAGTTATGGTCATTTTGGATCCATCTTTTCTACTGACTAGGAGGGGGCTGTTTTCGGTAAGTTTTTGCCGTCTACGAAGCTAAGTTGAAGTATTATTTTTAACCGACTTCTTCAAAAAGGAGGAGGTTCTCAATTCGTCTGTATGTATTTTTTTGTATGTTTGTTACGCGATTACTCCGCCAATTATGAATCGATTTAGGTGGCAAAAATATTACAAAATATGACAAAATATTTCGGTGGCAAAAAACGAAAATTGAAAGGCAAATGACCGACTTCCGAAATTAAAGTTATTTTTCACTTTTATAGTGTTTTTTTAAGAAGTCGGTTTTTTTTTGTAAAAAGTTTTTATTTATCTTCTCGTTTCCCGAACGTGAAGCCCTGCATTCGATTTTCTAGTCGTGTCGGTGATATTGGGCATTTTCTGTCAGAAAATACACGTAACTATACTCGAGTCACTTTAGCTCGGTAATAACGGTCACTGACCCCACCTGAATTTTCTAGCATTGTTTAAACCTGAAATGAAGTCCGTTAAAGTACTAAATAATATCTATCGTGATTTTCAGCATGTTCCAATAACGAAAAACCATACCTACTTAGTTTATTGTTTGTGTTCCTACGGGGAGATATTTGGGAAAGGACGATGACCGCTATTGCCATGCTAAAGCGACTCGGGAAAAAATTGGCTTATTTGATAAGGTTCTGTAACTAACAATATCTACTACAGTAAAGAAATATAGTCAGTGTTATATCAAACTTGTACTTGGAAATAAAAAAGATTAAGGCCCTCGACAATTCGTTATAGCAAAAATCATGGTGTATTTTATCCACTTCTTCTTAGAAGGCATGATTGCGTTTATTATTATTTTAGCATCAAAAAAATCGTAAAATTACTAGAATTTTCCAGAAATATCCAATCTTTGTTACCTAGAAATTCTATCAACGATAATACTGAATAACAAAGGAAACGTTAAAAATACACGTTTCTGTAGTCAATACAGCGATTAATTGGAAACATGACAGAAATTGCGTTTTAAACTTCAAACAGAATTTTGTGCGGCGTTCAAATTCCAAAATGTTATACGAAAATTCAATGCGAAATCTAAAATTTGATTTCTAACGCTTTCTAGTTTTCGGCGTTCCGTATCGGACATGCTGAAACGGAACGCTTGTGAAATTGTATTTGTATGTTTATCGGGCTACCACAAGCTCTGAAATATTACTGTATGTGTAAATTATTGGCAATTGCGTGGACACTGACAGTCGGGCTGGTCCACAATTTAAAGGTCGCTCAGCGTGCTATAGAGCGGGCTATGCTCGGAGTTTGTTTGAAGGATAAAATCAGAAATGAAATTATCCGGAACAGAACCGGAGTTACCGACATAGCTTACACAGTGAACAAGCTGAAGTGGCAGTGGGCTCGCCATATGGCCATGTTGGTCAAAGAAACCAGTCCGGGGCAGTGGTCCAACCGCTCTGTCCAACTAGTTGAACCATGGGTCTTTACTAGGGGCAGTTGTCCAACTTTAAAAATAGTTGGACCACAGCACCTTTTGAGAGTTCCGTGGTCCAATTCATTTAAAAAATAATTGCCAACTTTATAAACCTCAACTGCATCTTTATGTGTGTATGGTATTCTACCTACCTACTGGTACGGTTATATTGAACCTCTTTGCAGTAAAATAACAAAATTAAAGTCGGGTGACTAATTTATAACATTAGTTTTCTTACAATGTTTTACGTCATTCAACGAAATTTATCTAAAGCATGACCTACAGTTATGTCACCTGAATCAGATGTAGCTCAATTTCACGTAGATTTAAAATCTAATCATCATTCTCAATTTGGACCTTACGTCTTTTGTCTTACGTCTTTTGTGTGCGATTTCGCTTGATACAATGTATTGCTTTCGCTTGATTGTTGTAAAAGGTTCTAGACGTAACATTGTAACATTTTGCGCCGACTTAGTTTTGCATATGAGCTTTCTGAAATGTTATTAGTCCTATGTCTCTGGTTAAATACGCTTATGTGCTGAGAAAATTAATTTCCTATAGTCCAATAACGCTCTACTTAATATTGAATCAGTTTTTTGCTTCAACACCACTTTCTTCTTTTATGTAATCCCAGCCTTCTACAAATTTATCACTCTACAATAGTGGAAAAACTGAGCATAATGAAATAGTTCTTTTGAGTCTTTAACTTGAATATAACCGTAAACCAGTACGCAGAATAACATACACACATAAGGATGCAGTTGAGGTTTTTAGAGTTGGCAATTATTTGTTAAATGAATTGGAACACGGAACTCTCAAAAGTTGCTGTGGTCCAACTACTTTTAAAGTTGGACAACTGCCTCTAGTAAAGACCCATGGTCCAACTAGTTGGACAGAGCAGTTGGACCACTGCCCCGGACTGAAAGAAACGTTGGCCGGTGGATCAGACGAGTATAGATCGGTATCATAGTGTGGGACGCAGGTGTCTGGGACAGACTGGAAGCGGAAGGCAGTTGTGGCGCAGCCTGCGAGAGGCCTATGTCCAGCAGTGGACTGCGATAGGATGAGTTGATTGAATTGTCAATGAAAAGGTTGTGTGTTTTTACAATGCTTGTAGCTTTTAAAGTTCGCAATGCTCTGTCTTGTTGTTTAATTTAGTCTGAGCCTACAATGTCATAGACAACACATCAATTTGTGCGGTTTCCACAAATTCAAAGTCGGTTTGCTTCGCACTTTCATACCTGATTCCTTTGAGGAGAATCTCATTTAACGTTGTTTATATTTGATGTGGATGTTAGTAGAAACACCGGGAAGGAGGTAGGACAAAATAGTACCTTATTGGCGATGCTCTTCAGAAAGGTCAGGTGCGTAGTACGAAACGGCGTATGACCAGAGGCCCTAGACAAAGTGACATTCTATCAGCGATAGCGATGATGGACTGACTTATGCTATCGAAAAGCTTAAGTCAATCCTGTTTAAAGTCTTTGTATAAATACGAAACGCTTTCGAAGCGATTGTCACTTGTCTAGGCCCTCTGATGTATGAAACTAAACGAAGAAAAGGAGTAAGTAAGGATCATAGCAGGTGGCGTTCTATAGTGTCTGCCTACAATGCTTACCCCCATGGGAAGAAGGTGAGTATATGTATGTATACAGGGTGTTAGGGTAAACACCGTTATCCTTGCAACCAGTGGTTTGGTTTCATTTATAGAACGTAAAATCAACGGAAAACTACAACTTAAAAAAAAAAATAGATCTAAATTTTACCACAAGAGACGCAAGTTCGTTGCCCTATGCGCTAGGGTAACGAACTTGCGTCTCAACACGGGCGGGGGGTACGGGATGTGACCTGACCGGCGGCGAGCACGATCCCTCCCTTAGTCAGTCAGCTGTTTCGCTAGCAAGCCCGGTGTCGGATAGAAACTTTTTAAAATCTTTTAATGAAAATAACGTATTTTTTTTGTTGTGTTCGGTCATTTATTTTTATATTTAAGTCAACTACCCATGGTTTGAATGACAAGAGTGTTTACCCTTACATCCTGTATTTCTTACTTTGACATTGTACGGAACACCAAACATTCCGTTTCGTACTTAACAGTATTTTTATTTCGACATGTTCTGATGATAAAAATTTCATTCGTGTATTTTTTTCTGAATTGAATCGTGCTGTGATTGGTTTTGCTTTATAGACGTGTTACGTAGAAATAATTATATTTTCGAGTATATTTTGGCGACAAAAGGTAGTTTTGTTTGCAGTTGTGTTTTTTTGAATCTATAGGATAGTTCGTTGTACCACTGCTGTACCTACATAAAGTTTGAATAAATAGGGTGATTTTAAATGCCGTTGGATGACATCGATAAATAAAGTAATTGTAACAAGTACAATCATAGTAAAGCACATAATTACGTCTTGAACTGTTTAATTTGATTCTGTTTTATATACCTAAAATGGAAATGTTATTTCTTTTGATCCCAGCTTTTCGCTTATTTTCACCTAGTAAATAAAATCAACCTTAATAACCATTTATTTATATAATTTCCCCGGCTATTCGTTCAGGAATACGTAAGTCTGCATGGCTGACTGACTGCCAGCTTAGACTGACAACTCGGTTGCAAGTAAGCCGTCCGGATGAGTCCTGATACGGATGTTACTTAGAAATATTGTATTGTATTGTATTGCGGGTGTTTATTTTTATATATGAGGCTGAATTAGTTGTTCGAGGGTGAAAAGAGAAATATGGTTGGTTAGCGTTTTTATTTGGGCAAATCGTGAAGCGTTTAGTTCACAATCAATCTGCCTAGCCTTTTCCCAGCTATGTTGGAATCGGCTTCCAATCTAACCGGATGCAGGGGAATACCAGTAATGTATATGAAGCGACTGCCTATCTGACAACCACAACCCGGTTACTGGGTCCACAAGCACAGCAGCACCAGCAGCCATATGCAAGAAATTTTCTCACTATATTTTATAGATGTTGGAGTAGAGAGTACCATCTATCTTTCAAACATAATCCCTTCTACGGCACCCACACGAAAATGTCTACCTTTACTATCAAAAAATGGACTGACTGAACCATCAAACCAGAATCTGATTCAAAATTTCATCAGGTATCACTTCAGTAAGCGAAGCACGGAGCACCTTTACGTCTTACCACGCCTTATGTAAATGTAGGAGGTGCCTAACATTGTGTTTTAACTCCCTCGTCTTTCCCACTTCATTTGTTTCCGTTTTTGTAAGGATATCACGATGTCTTATTGGTTTAAGATTATATAGAACGAGAGCTTGTGAATTGAAGGACTTGAAGCCAAATCGTTTATTTCAATGAGACCATTTAAGAGCACTTTTGAACGTCAAAATTTAAGAGAAAAGAAAGAATAAAAATTGAATCTAGTTGCCCCCTAAAGGTAATTTGGTATGGAGAAGAATGGGCTAGAAACTTCAAAGTTTTTCTTTAAAAAAATGGTTTTACAATATTTTGCTTGCCTTCA
Source organism: Lithophane semibrunnea (assembly GCA_947363905.1). NCBI lineage: Eukaryota > Metazoa > Arthropoda > Insecta > Lepidoptera > Noctuidae > Lithophane > Lithophane semibrunnea. Next base: position 3,447,290 of record OX376205.1, read on the forward strand.
TTATTTTAGTTTGCTTATGTAAATGTGATGTACCTAGATAATAATATTCTACAATTTCTCAAGCGGCGAAAATACTGTAACGTTATGGGTTACTACGGTTTTGAGCCGTTTGGGATCGAAACGCTCGGGTCATGGGGCCAGAGTGCGCGTCTCCTTTTTAAGAAAATTAGGGCCCAGTGACCAGACAGCTGGCTCGTTCTTTGGCCAAAGAATTAGCATTGCCATTCAACGTGGCAATGCTGCCAGTCTTCTGGGCACGTTTCCGGATGACAGTGATGCAGACTAGTACTTCGACGCCTAAGTGTTTTTTTGTTTCTGCATTTATTTGTACTAATTATGTGCCTAAAAATTTACTAAAATTCTACAATGGTTAGGTACTAAAATTCTACAATGGTTAGGTATTCTTATTGGTTTGTATTAATTGTATCGTTTTCTGCGAAAAATATTAAAATTTTAAGCCACGTAATTGTTCCAACGAGTTACCTCTCCGAAAATTGGAATTTATACTACCAATCAAAATGAACTTATGCCAATATCCCATGAGACTGGCCGAAATTACAGTATTCCACGTGTTACGGTCCTTATTGGTAGCTACCTACATTTGCTCACGTTACGTTCTATATCACGCCAGTTATTGGGTCCCATGTAATTAATAGATATTGAAACTTTTTGTTTTTTGATATGGAACATCTTTCCTCTCGCTTTTCTGCAATCTGTGGGAGTGATTTCATGAAAAGGGACGGAAGTGTGTAACTGGAAGCTGGGGATGCGCCCGCTATTTGATTTAAACGATACGCGCGCGGTGCTAGTGTTGCGGTCATCGATCAGATGGTACCAACCCATTTTCCGAGAGATTAGTACTGTCAGCCAACAGTGTGTTTGAGTGTTACGAAAATGTCAGATGTTACACATAATATGTGTAACTACTGAAGCCTCACTCGTTTTTTTTAAGCGGCCCTTCGTTCTTCCTTAATCTATTTCAGGGCAATTTGTTCATATCGGACAGCCTGCCTACGTCATTTTTTTGTTGAAATTGTGTCCTTCAATGGACGCTTTCTACTTTTAGATTTCATGATTCATCATCATCTGACTAGCCTTTTCCCAACTATGTTGGGGTCGGCTTCCAGTCTAACCGGATGCAGCTGAATACCAATATTTTACATGGAACGACTGCCTATCTGACCTCCACAACCCAATTACTGGGTAATACAATACCCCTTGGTAACTGGTTGTCAGACTTTCGGGCTTCTGACGAAAGATCCACAAATGACAGCTGGGACCAACGGCTACGTGCTTTCCGAGTCACGGAGGAGTCTCCATATGTAAATATGGTCACCCATCCACGGACCAACCCCGGCAAGCGTAGCTTAACCTGATGGATCGACCCGTGCGGCTGTTATTACGTAGTCACGAGCCCCTCCTTTAGATTTCATGATTATTATAACAAAAACACTTCTTTTTTTTTCGTGGGTGTACTATTAGGTACCTACAACTCATGGCATTACACGGCATTCTTCACGGCATTCTCACGGCATTACAGGCGTGATGTTATTTTATGTTAAGTAAAATCTTTAAAAAAAAATCATTTCTGTTGACTAGATAAATTGAGAGACACACCAAGTCCTCAAGGTGACATAAATCATGATTATTCAAACGTAATGCAGACATCGAATCAATCATAATACTGAAGATATAAATGATCGATCCATTGTATCTCTGTTTGCGTTCAGTCTACGAGTTTATAGCCGAATACTCCTGTGTCTATGCCTAAGGTCTGTTCAGACGTGCTACAGTTACAACCACACCACAGTGGCAGTAATGTCGCCCAGCAATTATGATAATAATTTAAAATGTGTGATGATCATTCACATGCACGAGAAGTTCCGGTTAAAATTGTATGAGTGGGCCCACACAGTTTCAAGTACATGAGACTTTGCTTTGTCTCTGAGATCGGAAGAAATCTACAGCTGTGATGCTTTTGTGTTTGCAGATTTCCACAAGCGGCAGAGTGATGCCATCACAGGTGTGCCGAAAGGAGATCATTCACCGTCCATAAATTTTTGGGCTAAAGAGGTGAAAGCCAATTTAAAAAAAACTATATTCCGAAAAAGTACGTTTTTCCCTTCATTTTTGATTACTACAAGCTTTTACTTAAATTAGATTACTATTTATTATTTTTACACCAAAATATACTGAAAACAGTATTTTTCAAAATCATATATCGGCTGTGGGAATTCCCGTACAGGTTTGGCCCAATAGTGAAAAGCGAAGAGAATAACATGTTCTAACGGAATATATATATTTTTTAATTGGCTTATAATTAGCTTTCATAATTTAGCCCAAAATGAATGATCTCCTTTATAATCTATATTTATAAAAATTAATCCCTATTTCCCTTGGTCACGCCATCACGCGTGAACGGCTAGACCGATTTCGTTAATTCTTTTTCTGTTGTGTTTGTTATTGTCAGGAGAAGGTTCTTATGAAAAAAAAATTAAGAAACAGCTAGCTAGTAAACAATAAAAAACGTGTCAGGTACCCTCCAAATTCAGTTAGACTCGCGACAATCTAAGAAGTCCCTTTTGACAGCTATAAAAATGCTTTGTGTAGCGATGAAAAATAAAATTGATTTCTCATAAACTGATTCTCGAGACATATCGATTGAACATACTTAAAGAGTTTGTAATTGAAGACTTATCTACATAGCTTAAAACTGATTCTCAAGGCTTAAAGTTTAATTATAAGTACGAGAACGAAACGTCAAAACGGACTTCTTAGATTGTCGCGAGTCAAGGTAGCTTTGTCACTGTAACTAGATCACAACTACACACACCAATGTTTTTGTCCCTGTGGTGTGGTGTGGTTTCAGCACGTATGTACCAAACCCTAAGAGACCATTTAACCATGAGAACTGCATTTGTGTTTAGTCCCTTGTCAGCAATACACTGGCCGTTTGAGCTTGTGAATTATGTATTTGTGTACATAAACATAGGCGGAGTTATGTGACTTGATAATGCAGTTCTGTGTCAATTGAACATGAGACGGTATCATTTGAATAGCACTAAGTTACGGTAGTCAATAGTTACTGTACTGTAGATTTAACATACGATGGATAGACTTAACATTCGACAGTTACATTTATTTATTTTATTATTTATGTACACACAGTAAAATACATAGAGAGACACAATTATAATGAGTACAAAGGTACTGCTTATTTCTTAAGACATTTCTTCCAGCAGACCTGCGAAAGGAGAAATGAAAAAAGAAATGTAGACAATAGTTATATTTAACATCATGCCTCTATTCCTGGAAAGGTTAGACAGAAGCCTACCTATAGTACAGTCACAAGCATTAATATACAAGTAACAACATATAAAAGTGATTTCCTCTTATTGTATTTTAATTTTATTGTAGTTTTGAAACTCATATTATTTATAATATAATATATAAATTCTCATTTATTTTGGATCACACATAACTGCGTACACATAATCCATATAATAAAGTATTAGTAATAACGACTTAAAAACTATGGTAGTAAAATTTACAAACTAACCTAACAAGAACTAATAGGTACGCGGCCCAATAAATAAAAATAATATTTAATCACAGGAAATTCGCTTTTAAGCGCTAAGTATAGCGAATTTTGTTTTATCTAAGTGTATACCTACATTTCAGCTCGTGACTGCACCCACAAAAATTACCTATCGTTACCGCTGACCGAAACCGCTGTACTGCGCCTTAGGTATGTCCGGCCAGACGGCGGGGAAGTGCAAGCCGCTCATTCGTCAACGCTCACGGCGTCCCGCCGCTCATTCACCAACGCTCACGGCGTCCTGCCGCTCTTTCGCCAACGCTCACGGCGTTCCGCCGCGCATTTGACAACGCTCACGGCATCCTGCCCCTCACGCATTCCTCAGATGTGGTTCGGTGGTATCGATCAAACTATAGTTCAAATGTTATATAATATAGGGCATTGATTGTAAAGTTGCGTTTTACAATTTATGTCCAGGAGTGTAGCAAATGGTGTTCTGTTTCTGCCCACCCCCATGGAAAGAAGGCGTTAGTTTATGTTATTGTTATGTTTTCAACGAAATCATAATAATCAAAAAGCACTTGTCTCTGTACATAATATTGATAAATAAACTAGTATTTTTACAAAACACTTTCGTTGTTGTTTATTTATTTAGTGAATTATTCAACAGCATTTCAAAATGGCGAATTCAGTTAACCGAATAGCATTCCTTCACCACATTATTGATGGAATTCGACAGCGTTTTTGTTTGTTGCAATAATTAGCGGCATTTCTTTTATCGAAATAATGGGCTGAATTTTGTTGCAATTTAACATTCTTTTTTGTGCGTTTCCCACGGGAAAAAGAGGTGATTAAAAGGCGAGAGTTTCTGCCTTTCTCCATGAGAAAAAGGCGTATGTATGTATAGACTGAATTCTGTTACAACGTGATGTTCTTTTTACTCCACTGCCCAAAAAGGTGTGTAATGTTTTCAGGGTTCATGTACGTATATATGTGGTTGAGGGACCTCTTCTATTAAAAAGTTTTCTTCAGGTCCCCATAATGCAATGACAATTTTATCAACTTGTTTTTTAGTTTATAGTTCGTTTTTTAGCAGGTCAGTCGTGTTTTTTTTTAAAGCCTATTTTTTTTTGTGTTTGATGGCATGCTTCTTTACAGGTTACTTTTCCACTTTTCTTGAAGGATTTTTTTCCTCCATCTTAAGAACTCTCAATGGCTACAAATGTCGATGGCTATAAGAGTAGGGGAAGACCAAAGAAACGATGGATGGACTGTGTGAAATACCATATGGCTAGAAAAGGGGTGACTACCGACTAATAGAGAAGTATGGAAGAAAGGGACATGTTACTCTGACCCTAAATAAATTGGGATAAGGGCAGGAGAATGAGGATCTTATGAACTTTTAATTTAAAACTTTTTTTACCTTTTTTTTTTTGAGGGTGGGAAATCATCCAATGACTTCTTCCGCTCTGGGCGGAGCGGAAGGGCCAGACTTTTACCGACTAAAACCCACCTGTGTTCCTTCAGTTGCCTGTTGCCAAGGTCCCGGTAAACCTTTTTTTACCTAACATAAATCTTCTTCAGGTTCTTTCACTCCTGCAGCGCATGGTATTTTAATAAAATCTTACTCAGCAACTCTAAAATAGGCCAAAAATATGCCCTCGGAAACGTATCATGTACGCTCGTCGCTACTAAAAGTGCGTTGTCACGGATGCATTAAAAAAAGCAAGTTTATTACTCGAACTTTTTACTGAAGGGCGCAGGCTGCCATATTTTCGAGTTTATCACCAACTTTAAAGGTGAACGCACACTTATCTGAGCCGAACGCGTCGAAAGAACCGAACGAAGCGAATGTTAGAATTCTTTATATGAAATTCTATGAAACCTCGTACACCTGCCTGTGTCCGAATCTGGAAAACCATTCCTAGCGTTCTCGTTGACTTCGATTCGTTCGACGCGTTCGGCTCGGATAAGTATGCGTTCACCTTAATGGCACTTACTGAAAGGATGACTAGGTCAAGGCATTAGTTAAGGAATAATACTTTGGACAGATGCGAAACTGCAAAATGTCTACAAAAAAAATCAGCTGTTCCCTACATTTTGACGAGCTATGCGAACAAAAATGTAGGGAACAGCTGATTTCATAGACAAGTGATGTTGGAACGTCTGGCGTGTTTCATGCACAATAAAATTTATGTTTATAGTTACGGTTTTTATTAATGTATTATTTTTTTATTGTTTTATTATTTATTTATTTTTATGTTGTAATCCATAGGGTAAGATTTATATATTGTGTCTGTAGGCGACTCCGTGACATCACAGCGGGCCCTATCAGAATACCAGCGCTGCGGTATTTATTTATTTAAATATCGCAGCATTATGCTGAGGTAGGAGCCTTTTTGGCCTCGCACAGGTAGCCTAAATATTTTTGTTAGTTTTAATTTTTCTTTTAATTTAATTTAGTACCTACTTACTTTATATTACTGATTGTTTTTCCTGTGCGTGTCCCAAATAAAATATTTTTCTTTCTTTTCTTTCTATTTCTCTTTCGCGATTTTAGTGTTGGTACCATATTGAAAGTTGTTCATAATGATGAGTACAATGACCCCTTTAAATATTATTATTTATATACAGACAATGTATGTCAATAGTCAATTTGATAAAAAATCCGTTACCCTGACTGTACATAGGAATGAAAATAAGTTTCGCTTCTATACGATTTTTTTATTAATCTATGGCCAGAATTTAAAGCTTTTAGGCAAAAGTATCGTGATATAAAACCGTTGACGCAGTTTTTCGTAACTTAGTTCTACGGTTGGTTGATTTTTCATTACAGGGTGATGAAATATTATTATTATGTTAAATACACAGCTGTTTAAAATGCAAGAGGGGTGAGCTATGCCTGAAGGTAAATTGTATTGAATTTAAATTGAGTTTATTAGCTATTCCATAGACCTATAATTAGTTCAAATTAGTGGTAGTCTGTTGCATGGGTGCATAATCAGCCTATTATGTTCCCACTGCTGGGACACAGGCCGTTATCCACCACGCGGGCCCAGTGCGGGTTGGTAGATGTCAATACTGCTGAGCAAGAGTTCGATTCCCGGGTCGGGCCAAGTGTTATTGGATTTTTTCTATCTGGAATTTCTCAGTAGCAGCCCGGAGTCTGGATTTAGGTCCGGTTGAAGGCAAGAGGGTCAACCCCTATTACAATAAATGTGGGTGTACCTTAGCGTGGAGCGTCAATGTATGGAGACAAAAAATGACATCGAATTTCGATTTTGAATACCTGCAGAAAGTGGCATTTGGCTAAATTATAAGTGAATATATTTTTGTTTATTTTTTGGACATATATTTTAGCCCTCTACTTTAGCTCAAAGTTGCCATAATTTTAGGAAATTAGGCATAGCTTTAAGCATATACATAATGTTATAAAAATAAAAATACTATTATATTTCAGCGTACAATTAACACTAAAACACTCATTTTATGAACTAAAATCTAAAACTCACCTTACAAAGATACCCGCAATATTTCTTCATTTTGTTCAAATTGACGTCCGAATTAACGTACCTTTGTGTGCCGTTTATCAGTAAATTGACCTTTTTTTATGAATTTAGTCATATTTAGGGTATTATGAGTTACAATAACAATAAAAAAAAAGTTTATGTTTTATTATGTGATGTTTTATAAATTGCACATTATTGATTTTTCATAATCTTCAAGCGGCAGTAGAGGGCTAAAAATAGGTTCCAATATTTTATTGATTATTTTTTTTATGTAATTGAGGGTGCAATGCAACATTATAGTGCTATTCAATATAGAAAAAGAATTAAAAAAATTGACGCTCCACCCTAGTGTACCTACTATAGGTACACCTCTGCCTAACCCATCGAAAATATAATACAATATAGGTATAGTATGTAATCCTAACTAATATTATAAATGCGAGTGACTTTGTTTGTTGCGGTTTCACGCTAAAACGGCTGAACGGATTTGGATGAAATTTGGCACATGGGTAGACCATGATCTGGGAGTAATTCGTCAGTTCGTCCTACATGCCTATGGCCCATTTAGGACAACTTGCAGAAAATCAAAAGGGCCCAACAAACATTTTTGTCATATAATCAAACTTTTATATGACCTTAAGTCTTTTTAAAGTTATTTTATAGTCATTATTTTAACTCTTCGTCATGTACTGGTGTATTATATGTCCGAATAGTCATAAACATTTTTTGTCGTATAATAATGTCATATGACGTTATTTCGACATTTATAAAACTTACTTATACAACTTTTCGTCCTCTAAACGTTTTCGTAGTATAAACGTCATAAAACTGTACATTTTGTCATATAATTACCTTTTAAACATCTGCTAAACGGATAATAATTGTATACACATAGTATTTGTTACCATTATATATAAGTCGAATAAGTATTACGAGTGCGACCTGTATACATCCTAAAGTATCACAAACATGATAATACGACCGCTACTTAATTAATACTCATATTAAAGGTTTATAATTACCTTGTATACAATTTTCGCGTACTTTAATACAAAGTAATAGAGCTCAAGCTGAGAGTGAGCAAAATAAGAAAGGTTCCGTATCACATTTAAATGCAAATTTAACTAATTTAATGCGGATACATTAAATATCGTTTATTACAATAAAATTAGGTACTAAAAATACACAAACAAACTTATAACATCGCGAGAGTCGCGGAGGATGCGTGGTATATAGTACGTGCGCACGTCTTTAGGTCTATTCCCGTCGGTGATCAGAACTTAAACTTCCGCTAGCAACAGTGACGGGCCATTTATAATGCCTCGAAAGTAAGTACTTCCACAGATTCGTTACTTTTGGTGTTGTAGCCTGACGACGTGATGTCCAACATCCCCCACCCGACCAACGAACCAATGGGTGATTTTCTTATCTCGCGAGCGGTCTCCATAAGTAGGTGAGACAATGGGAGCGAGCGAGATAGAGAGTATTAGAGAGTCGTGCTCTTTCTAGGCGGTGGTAAGGCTCGGGGAACAACTTTATTTAATTTATTTATTTTCTTCAAGTTCTCGCGTTACACTAATCAATTTAACCAAAATACTACAAGTGTGCCCCGCAGTTCATTTTCCAAAGTTCAAGACTCTTGTTGATTTTTCGAAGTTGAAGTCATCCGAAAATGAAGATAATGTTGATAAAGAAGACACTTCAACCAACAATGATGACTTCAGAGACGATTAAAAAAGTGGGCTATTGATTTTAATATTCCACAAGTTGCATTAAAGCCAAATAAATCTATATGAAGGAGGTAATAAAAAAAGGCGGTCAAGTCAGGCCAAGTCAGGTCAAGTCAGATCAAGTCAGGTCAAGTCAGGTCAAGTCAGGTCAAGTCAGGTCAAGTCAGGTCAAGTCAGGTCAAGTCAGGTCAAGTCAGGTCAAGTCAGGTCAAGTCAGGTCAAGTCAGGTCAAGTCAGGTCAAGTCAGGTCAAGTCAGGTCAAGTCAGGTCAAGTCAGGTCAAGTCAGGTCAAGTCAGGTCAAGTCAGGTCAAGTCAGGTCAAGTCAGGTCAAGTCAGGTCAAGTCAGGTCAAGTCAGGTCAAGTCAGGTCAAGTCAGGTCAAGTCAGGTCAAGTCAGGTCAAGTCAGGTCAAGTCAGGTCAAGTCAGGTCAAGTCAGGTCAAGTCAGGTCAAGTCAGGTCAAGTCAGGTCAAGTCAGGTCAAGTCAGGTCCAGTCAGGTCAAGTCAGGTCAAGTCAAGGCATTTTAAACGGTTTTTATCCATTTGTATTAACCAGTCAGGTCAAGTCAGGTCTGTCAGTGATTAATGATAACATTACCACAGATATTATAATACTACACAGATAACATTACTATGTAGTTAAAAGAAAAAATTGTTTCATTTTATTAATTATCCCAGGAACGTAATTTTCAAACATTTCACGTTTTCCATTTCAAATGTGCGCATATCATTTCAATGAGGTCCATCTTTGATAAAAACTTATCAACATCCGCATAATTAGAGATCACTGTGGGGTTTACCTAAAACAAAAATATTATTTAGACTTAACCGCTTGAGTCCTAATGATGCACGCGATGCATCAATCGGAAATATCCTTCAAGCCCCACTGATGAATAAAATGCATCAGTCGATGCCACGCAACTTAGGTCTCTATTTCTACTGAAATACGGGTTAATAGTGTCTATGGGCAGTAGCACTCTAGAGTTGGATGATATTCACGTCAAATTAATCTACTAAATGCTTAATCTGTGCATGGAACGTTTGACAGTGTCATCTGTCAGAGCGCCTGCGCGGGTGTGCGCGGACGGTCTCCGTGCATATTTTAATAATTATTTCGTGTTTTTACTGCCGTAATCGTCGTGAAGTGATATTAAATCAAATTAATAATAGTTTATACATCGTGTGTGATAATAATATTACCAAAATACATAAGTTGAGTGTGCAAAATTAGCGTATCATAAAAATGCCGTGAAAGTACTGAGTGTGGTGGTGATTATGTGAATAGTGTTTGTTTTATGATGTTTACAGCGTGGGAAGCTACTATAAAATATCAATTAGTGTAATTGAATCAATTTGTAAGTGATTTTCACTACTATAACGTCATAATAACAACATTTTGTCGTCAAAACACGGTCCTTGAAATCAAGGTCAAGATGACCTCTAGTTACGTAATAATTTTGTTTTTTATTTTCTGTTATTATCTCAAACTGTTATTTTTTTTAGATTCGTTATCTATTCATAATACTGCCTGTAAAATTTTATAACAATAGAAACAGTATTTTTAACAGAAATCGTCAAAACATAAGAACAAATAAACTACCACGCACTTTACGATAATATTGTAAATCCTATTGTATTCATCCGTTCACCGTATATAGATAAGTATGTGGTCTGTTTATTCAAGAATCCAAATTACTTTACGTTATCGAGCTACGATAAGTATAACTCAAGATATTGAGGTTTTACCCGGAGCCGCTGACACGCGGCGGGCCTCCGGGGCGCGATGTCGGGCGAGCAGCGGGCCCTAAAAGAATTACGCGTTCCAGCAAGGAACCTGAGTTAACTAAGTTATAAGTCACGCAAACAAATATTCTATTTTTTTAATATAATTTCTTTGAACTAAGTTAGCTAAGCGTTTTTAATTTTATCACTGATCCCTAAATCAACTGTAATGGCGTAAACATTTACAATGAACACGCAGTTTATAGGTCGGGAAGTTATGTAGTTGTCATTTTACGCAGTCACTTAATAAAATTATTAATAAAATATGTGAAAACGTTAGAGTTTTAAAAGCGCATAAAAAAATTGTTCCAAACCTACCTCACATTAATCAGTAAACTTGATTGCACAGTGGTTTACGACTGATGAAATGGTTTTATCACCTCAAATAACAAAGAAAAAATGCAATATTAACTCAGCTGTCAAAAACACCGCCATATTAAATTAACGTGATATAATCTGTTACAATATAATTTCGTTCAATATGAGCATCATCTTTAAATGACAATAACACAACGATTACATTATATAAAAGTCGTATTGTGTACCATAAGTCGACCCGAAGTCGAATACACGCCGCGACAGCTATCATTACATGATATTTAGTCAAATCGCCGACGTGTATATGACTACTATGCGACTAAGTAGGTATTTATATGACTGTTACACGAAACTCTTAGCAACTTAAGTTGAATAAAATGGGCCCTAATGCCGTAGAGTAAACGTCCTTATGACATTTATACGATTATACTGAATAACATTAAGTTGCCACCAAAACGTCTACTCAACGTCGTAAATGTTTGTTGGGGGCGTCCTAAATGGGCCGTAGGCATGTAGGACGAGTTGACGAATTACTCTGACTTGGAATAGGACATAGGATATGTTTTCTCTCGATAGTCCCACCGAATCGACCCTTATGCGGGTGAAACCGTGGGGTACAGCTAGTATTTGTATGTGAACGTTCCAAAAGTAAACCAAAGGACGTTATAGCTATAATGAACAGCCTTCCAATAGTTCCCCGAATTATTAACGTAAGAATATCTCATATCTACATAATTCAAAATGTCAAACATTCTGCCGAGTCTGTCGACTTCCAGAACTTTCAGGACAAACATGTTTAAGTATTTAAACTTTGTTATGAAAATTCGTGAAGTTCTCTGTGAGACACATGTGGTTACGGCGAGGGGGCAAGGGGGGAGGGGGGCTGGGAGACACGTGTATTTGTACCCGTGTTTGGGATTGAAATATTTTCGGATGTATTTGAACTATTAATAGACTATTCGTGTATGTATGCTAAGAAATATTTATACAAATAAATAAGAAAGAAAAGACTACATTAGTTCTCACTGTAGATGAATCCTAACGAATATTATAAATCTGAAAATGAGTTTGTTTGTTTGTTAAGCTTTAAGGCTAAAACGCCTGAACGGATTTTGATGAAATTTGGCACAGAGGTAAACCTTGACCTGGAGAAGAATATAGGCTACTTTTCATCCTGGATCGCAGACCAAGTCGCGGGCCACAGTTAGTTGTATATAATTATGCTATTAGTTGTTACATTTACTAGGCAATGTTACAAATGAAGAAAAATTTTTACAAAAAAAAAATATTTTGTCATTGTTTTACCTAATGAGAATAACAGCAGAATCAGCCTATAATGTTCTCACTGCTGGGACACAGGCCTCCTCTCTTCGAGTGGGAGTGGGCTACTGTAATCTAGCTCGCGGGCCCAGTGTTGGTTGGTAAATGTCACATGTCTTCGAATGTTTGGTTCTAGGACATACCGGTTTCCTCACAATGTTTTTCTTCACCATTTTGACAGAAGGGGTGATGAAATTCTTTACCAAATGATAAACATAATAAAAATGGTGGGAAAACGTAAATGCACGTATTCAATATTAAAGAGAGAGACCCAACATTACGAAAGGGGTATTTGTAAGCCCGTCCTAAGGAGTTTAACTGCGTTAGGTTTATGAGAAAAGCGTAACAAACAAATAAACTCAATTTCGCATTTATAATCGCATATATTTATTTATAATTATAATAATATATAAGTTAGGATTTATAATAGTTGGTCTGAGTATTTATCATTTGCATTTTTTCTCCGACTTCAGCTAAATTTGACCCGCAAAAATGACCTCTATCGAAAGCCTCTGTAACACGAATAATATCTCCCTCAAACAAGTACATTTTCAAGAAACAAACTTGCTGTCAACAAACACCATCTAACCACGCAATCATTTCGAACCGGATCGACTCGCAGACGGTTACCGCAAAAACTTCCCAATAACTTGGCAATAACGGCAAACTTATCCCATTAGGCACACAAACGGGATTGATCCGGCCCGTGTGACGGTCATCCGGTTATTCTGCCGGCCATCCGGATATGGAAACTTTAGTAACAAGCGAGAGATGTTCTTGTTAAAAGTAGATTGCTGGAATTTCAATGCAATTTTAAAATGATTTTAGAAGAGATATTTTTAGAATAGAATAAATTTAGAACGGTGCCACACGTTGCGTCAGCGCTGCGACGCATGAGTGGTGACGCTCCGTAGTTCTACATAATGTAAATCTGAGCGTCATGCCACACGGTGCGTTATGTGTGGCGACGGAACGCCTGCGCATCGGACAAGGGGCCATGTAGACGACGGAGCGACAACGGAGCGCAGCGCAGTATTTTTTTTTAGAATATCGAAGGAGGCAGCGCAGCGCTCGAGGGCGCTCACTGCGATGCGACGACGCAATGCATTGGCAACGCCCGTGTGGTATCGCTCTTACACTGTGCTGATTAAAAACCATGGCCTAGATCTTTTTTTTTTGTAAAACAATAGTACTTATACCTGGAGTGTGCTGAAAAGGGTTAAATTTTAAAATGCATTATCCAGATCATTATAACCATCGTTCTCTTGCCGATATTCAAATTTATTTGGAGTCGGCGCAACATAATTACATATCGAGGGGATTGCTGATAACGAATTTTAAATAAAAGTTCCATTAACAGTCTACTATTTTACTTATTTATGTTTTACTAGCCTCCGCCCGCGGCTTCGCCCGCGTGCTATGTCGATAAAAAGTAGCCTATATCCTTCCCCGGGATGCCATCTATCTCTTTGCCAAATTTTATCTAAATCCGTTCAGTGCTTTAGGCGTGAAAAGGTAACATACAGACAGTCAGACAGACAGACCGACCGACAGACAGACAGACAGACAGAGTTACTTTCGTATTTATAATATTAGTATGGATTAACCTTCAAACCTGTCTGGCTTCACAAAATTAAATGTAAATTGGTGTTTTTCCCCGGACGAAGTTTTTTAAAGCTCTACCTAGCTTAATATTTAATAATAAATCTAAACAGGTTATTTACCTGTCTGACATTAAATTGAAACCAGATTTTCTTAAGGTTAAAGATCTTTTTATTATTATAAAAAAAACATATACGAAATAGGAATATTAACACAAAGGAATAAACCTTTTACGGTTTCAGAAACCCAGCTTATGCTTTTTAAATGATCAGTAAGAATACCTTTAAATACAGCTATACAAAATCGACTTCCAACAAAAAAATAAACCGTAATATCGAAACTATCGATATTCGATAGACACATCCCTAGTGGTTTAGGGGCCGTTGACACTAATCGTGGGAGGCAAGGTTGTAGCATTAATACTGTAATGTCTCTGCTTTAGGGCTATTTATTAAGCGTGAACAAAACTATTTAAGTAGTGAAATGACATCCATTTCACTACTTAAATAGTTTTGTTCACGCTTTTAGAAATGACATTTTATCACAAAGATTTATTTGATGGATAGTGAAAAATCATCGACATTTTCAACAAAGGGGTTTGCCAATGCACATTTGCAATAATTACTTTCTTACTTAGTTAAAATATCTATTGTTCACGTAATTTCACTGGTTTTCAATTATAATTTTTTATAAATAATCAAACCGCTTGACGATGCGACGTGGCAAGTGAAGTTATTATGTTTATCTTCGAAAATATTGCGAAATAATGGGCAGGGTTTGATTAAAATTTATTTATTTTTCCTATTGAAGGCGTGTAACGTACCGACCTGCACCCTAGTTGCGTAATACACGATCAGCCACAATCTGAATCGGTTGAATCCATTGCTTCATAAGTTCGAAAAAAAATCTGCTCAACAACGTAAATAACGCACTGAATTCAAAATGAAACAAAAATAATCGGTTACGAAAATAAGTTACGCAATTAGAAAGCAGATTTTGAGCATTGTGATTCAAAATCCAGCCTAAATTGGTTGGAGTATTTGTTTAGGTTCTACCTAAAATAATACAAGCTAAATACGAAGCTTAGTTGACATTATTTTTAAAATTTTCAACGCTTGGCTCAGCACAGCACCGAGAGTTGAAATTCCGACGTATAATAATATTTTGGCATTATACAACACAACAACAACCACCAGACTTACTGAGGGGTGTTGTATTACCTAGTAACTAGGTTGTGGAGGTCAGATAGGCAGGCGCTCAAAGTAATAAAACTTTTTACAAAAAAAGAAACAACCGACTTCCAAATGTAATTAAACAAAAAAAAAAACAACCGACTTCCAAAAAAAAACAATCAAAAGTGAAAAATAATTTTAATTTCGGAAGTCGGTGGCAAAAAACGAACATTGAAAAGCAAAGGCGATTTCCGAATTTATAGTTATTTTTCACTTTTGAATGTTTTTTTGGAAGTTGGTTGTTTTTTTGTTGTTTTTATTACATTGATGTTTATGTACTACATCGACCAGATAGATGTTGAATAATATTTAGGCACTATCAGTCACGTCCCCCCACTGTTAGTGAAAACAGGCATTTGTCGTTTTGCGCGGATGGTGACATTCCTAATTATTTTCCAATGGTTTTTTTTTTGTGGGAATTTTTATTTTACTTGGTGCGTCGTTTCTAGTTGTAAATACCTAAATACATTTTTCTTTCTTCTTTGTATTTCTCCGCCTCGATAAACATATTTAAAAGTATTTTTAGATCAATCTGTTATAGCTTAAATACTGATCGTAGCTTAACCAGTTAATATCCTAAATAGTGATGTCCCACCATCAAACATCATGTAGTTTTATTATCGACAAATCAAATTATCGAACAATTATTGAATTATTCATGTCGGGTTGTAGAGCAGCCTAATCACTTTAATTGCGATCCCTATTGGTCCGCTATAAATTTATGAAACCCTTCTATAATGTATTAGGCGGGTAACCAGCGGTAATGGTCGCCTAAAGGTTTTATCAGTTCAAAATTTACGGTTTCATGTCGTTTAATATTGGGAAATATTTAACGCTTCCTCTAAAAACTTATTGACCTTTGATGGACACTTTTTTAAATTAGTTCGCTTCTAATGATGTACTCTTTTTTGATAATTGAGCCTCTTTTTATCTTTTTGGCCTTTTCTCACATTTGGTCGCAATTTCTAAGCTATGGTGGATGTCCCAAACGGGTTAGGTTAAACCTGCGACTAACCACGTATGAACTGAATTGGCCGCAGTAACTACGGTTTAGCTAGCGCACCCCGAAAACATGGGTTAGGTTAGGTTAGAACAGTGACCGAGCGGGACCAGCGCGGAAGCCGAGCGAGTGAAGCGAGCGGTACCGCAGCAGCGACTGGCGAGTGCAATATCCAAGCTGTCTCAGTTATTTGCCTATTTAAAAATAATAATTATTTCATCATCTGGCCAGGCTTTCCCCAAGGCTTCCTATGTTGGGGTCGGCTTCCAGTCTAACCGGATGCAGCTGAATACCAATTTTACATGGAGTGACTGCCTATCTGTCCTCCACAACCCAGGTACTGGGTAATAGATACCCCGTAGTAAGACTGGTTGTCTGACTTTAGGGCTTCAGATGACCAACTTTCAAAGATCCACGAATGACAGCTAGGACCAACTACTTAACTTGCTTTCCGAAGCACGGAGGGGTCTCGGTATGTAAAGATGGTCACCCATACACGGACCTTTTTTGATGGAAGATGGTCACACATTTTCGTTCGACCCGTGCGGCTGTCATTACTTAGTTACGAGCGAACGACCGAATTATTTAATATTCACAAAAATAGTCGAATTAAATAAATTAGAGTGTTCAATGATCGTTTTAGGAAAGCAAAATGCTAATTATTTGAGATTCGTTAATAACATGCCTTAAAATATTGAGGCAGTTTTGAAAGGACATGGTTCGTCATTGAGTAGGGGTCTAAGAACAAATTCGGTCGGATTTGAAACTTGGGTACTTAAGTTTCAATAGTAGGTACAGAAAGTTGAGTAACTCATGAATATTGGAGGACCAAGTCATGAATAGAGGCTGGGAATGCTGGGATTGGCAAATATAGTGTGACGCCTGGGTGAATGACCTGTTATACCGAAATCCCACGATCCACGATTTTGCGGACGGATACCGATGAGCCCGGACGACGGACCGTAGGAAGGTTTACGTGCTGAGTATCGCAGACATCGGAAGCTCCTCGGTGCGCGGTGCGTAAAAAAACAGTATATTTTGACGAGTTATGCGAACATAAATGTACGGAACAGCTGTTTTTTTTTTCGTGATTTCATATTTGTTCCCATAGTAAAAGTTGTTCATAATGATGAGTACAATGACTCCTTAAGAGGTTGTTGGTGTTTTACCAATAACCCTGTATAAAGCTCTAGCCACACTGTGGTAGATCCGGCGCTTTAATGATTGGGAAGTCTCGCGACTATTCGCACCCGTACAAATAAGTTAACACAAATGGCGCGAGCGAATTTCATTTCATTTATTTCAGTAACAATTTTTACATTGTATCGAAATTTTACAATAAATAATAAAAAATTAAAATAATTACAGTATAAATCATAATTATAACAGTAACCAAATAAGTTAATTAAAACGTAACACATTTGCAATTCTCTGTTATAATATTATGTTAAATGTCAAAATATCAAAACAATTTTTTTTATTGTGTCCTTTTGCGTAATAATAATATTATGAATTTCTTCCTTCTTCAAATAAAATTGTCTGTCCATTGTAATTACTTAACATGAAGTAAGTAGGTACATAAATTATTTCCATTGTTATAGTATTGAATCCCACTGATGTTGAAATAATAATTATTATTTGAGTATCATAAACAATAAAAATAATTTACATAATTATTTATTATTCAGTTACCATTTCTCCATACTGAATTAACTAAAGTAAAACAAAAAAAAAAACGGTATCAACACAACATTCCCTCGGAAAATAATTCTGAACTTTATAAATAAAACAATACGACTTGAATCAGCTTGTGATTACAATAAAAGTACGAACCAAACCCTCACTAAAATGTCGACTCTGTATAAAGAGCAATAAGGTTTATTTTTAACTATGGGGATATAAAATGTCGGGACAGATCATCAGTCAAGAGAAGTCACTGTCATTAAGTGATTGAATGGAATAATCAGCTGAAAGCATCGATCTTTACTGACCGGTAGATCGAA
The DNA here is from genome assembly GCA_947363905.1 of Lithophane semibrunnea. Lineage (NCBI taxonomy): Eukaryota > Metazoa > Arthropoda > Insecta > Lepidoptera > Noctuidae > Lithophane > Lithophane semibrunnea. The sequence continues at coordinate 3,465,323 of OX376205.1, forward strand.
TGATGCATGTAGCTTGTGTTTGTATAAATCTTCAAACTTCCATATAAGGTAAGTACCTATAGTCGACCTCGCATTGAAGTACTGCGGTGTACAATATATTAATTCAGATTTGTTACAGTCGTAATGGCAATCATGTCATTTAGTTTAATTAGGTTTTTATTTTTTACTATTTTATTCATCATTTTTATTGGTTCAATATCAAATTCAAATCTTTATTGCATATCTCATGTGTGTACAAGCTCTTAAAATGATAGTTACAAAGTTAACATGGGCCCTCTCGGGCACAACAATTTACCATAATTATGAAAAGTACCATGCTTTACAAAAAAAAAAGTAAATAGAAATTAATTGTACGTCGTGATTTAAAAATTATTTAGGTTGCATTAAAAACGAATCAATTAAAATAAATAACATCAAATTTTAGTGATTACGTCATTACAAATTAATGATGTCATTAACATTCAATTGTTTAGAAGTAAACATTCAAAATTCAATTCATAGGTATAAAAATAATATTAACAATGTCAAAGAGAGAGAGCCAGATTCTTTTATTTTTTGTGAATGTGAGAATGTTATATGCTTGTCGACCATTTTTTTTTATTTTTTTTTTGTTTAGTACCTGGTACAAGAACTCGAGAACCATCCAATTTACACAGCTAGAAAAAAATCTCGGAGTGAATCCTAATTTGAATATTCATTAACTTTCTTGACACTTTCAAAATGCGTTTTCGGCAAAATATGTAAAAGTTAAAATGAAAATTACAGCCGCTACTTATGAATTTTATCTTCCCGGAAATGGTGTGAGACGACCGCATCATCTCATTTGATGCTGCCAGCAAACACTCAAGTTTAAATGCACGTAGACTGTATTGTTTTTTAAGACAAGCACTACCAATTTCCTTATTGTTAAAGGAGTTTTTGATTGTTCTACTAGAGTCGTGACAGCGAGACGCAACTCTCGTAGAACAATTTATATGAAATTTTCATGGAAATTGTTCTACAGGATTCGCGTCGCACTGTCGCGTTGCGCCTGAATGAGCCTTAAAACGTTCGTTAATATTCTAATCTCAGTCTGAATCTATTAAAAATTGTATAATGTTTAGGCTACATTTTTGATTATTGCAACTACATTATAAACGTTTTTAATTACGAAAATTGGACTTCTGATGTCAAAAATCATAACCTTAATGACCTTTAATATTAAGGTAAACCGTCTTTACCAATAATCCGTATTTTCAGTTAATAACAAGATAAGTACCAAACTACAATGAAATTACAGCTAAAACAGGCCATTTATTAACAATACCACTTGGCAACAATGGGAATATTCCGGAATATTCAGAATGGGAATGTAGGCGGTTTACGAGCGGACTTCACTAACGATGCGAGGGCGACGCGGCGGGCGGCCGGTTGTTATTTAGTGTGTAACCAGCCTTATGGAATTAACTCGGTTAACGAACTTACACTTCATTTGTTTATCGAAGTGTTGATTTGGCTCATTTTCACGAAGTATGAAAAAAAAAAAACATCAAAAAGTAATTCCCATGGTTTTTATTACTTCTATGCTTTCAATGTCAACTATGATAGGAACTGTGTTTAGATATTTAATATAGACTCATAGACTCAATATTTTTTGCAGATTACCTACATCAAGATAAATTTATTAAAAAATACCTTCTAAACTCGATCTTTTTTAGCATAGTTTATTTTACTGACATAATGTTAATTGTTAGCGAGCAACAATATTGTATGTACTACTAACTTCAAAACACCGTTCCGATACTCGTTCCTATCAACGTTTCTAATTATTTATGTAACCAGTGTTTCTCATCTTATGTGAAAAAGAAATAAATGTCTTAGACCATAGGTGCATACCTATGGTCTAAGACATTTATTTCTTTTCACTCAGAGCACTGATTTCAACAGCACTTGTCCGAACCGCACCTGAGCACTTCCACTAACCGCACTAAAACAAAATTTTGATAAGTGCACGACGAATCCAGTCCGAATGGGGTATTTTTTACCCCAGTACCAGGGTTGTGGAGGTCAGACAGACAATCACTCCATTTAAAATACTGGTGAACAGCAGCATCCAGTTAGGCTGGAAGCTGATTCTAACATGACGGATAACGCTAGGCAAATGATGAGTGCGGGATGGTGGATGTCACATGTCTTTGGTTTTTCCTCACGATATTTCCTTCACCATTTTGAGAGCAGTGATGATGAAATACATTACATAATGGTGAAGCGCCTAGTTGGGTTCGAACCCACGAATATAACTCATTATTCAGGGCTGATACCACTGGGTCACTCAGCCACCACTGCTCTCTGGTTATACTGGTAAATCTGCACTCTATTTGCATAACACACTTTCAATCACAATATGAATCATTTTGAAGGCTAATCCATTGCTTCATGAGTTTGAATTTGTCTACTCAACAACTTAAATAATGCAATGAATGTTGTTGAACTGTCAAAATGACACAAAAAACAAACGCACAAACGCAAATAACCGTATTTTCTTTCTTTATTTACTGTTCTTTTCTTTCTAAAAGCCATTGCTACTGTTAGTGTGTTACGCAATCACCCCGCTGGCATAACGTTCCTAACCTAGAAAATGTTTAAGACCTTAGCTATAATATGAAGTATTAGACTAATATTTACGTATATGTTTATATTTGTAATGATCTGAAAGAAACAAAGAATCCTGGTTATGTTATAGACCGTAAAATTTTTATGGGTTCATGTATGGTTCAAGATTTTTATGGTGGCAGAAATGGATTGTAATAACTGCCCACGGAAATTATTCCTATTTACTTTAGCAGTTACAAATACGTAGGCAGCTTTATTTGTTTTTTTTTTTCACCAGATATTTTATGGTCGTTGGCCTTATAGGTAATAAGGGCTGGTATCCGCAACTCCACGTCAAAGCGCGTATTTTGCGTACGGGTGGGAAATCGATTATTCGATCCACCCCAGCTCCTGCAAGAAGGCCAGCAACGCCTTGGTGTTACTGACAATATCACGTAGGGTACCTGGGTTACTGAAGTACTTTGCCAACCACCGGGCAGTGTAGTAGCACATGAGCTGCTGTCTCGTCTTCCTCCATGCAGGCCCTGCACAGCGGACTGTCTGTGACTCCTATGACAAAGAGGAGTTTATTGTAGGTCGTTGCCCTTATAAATAGGTTAAATCGATCGTAAACCATGCATAAAATGCATGAGACTTTGAAAAAACATGACGCCTTGTTTCCCCGTAGGGTTGGGCAGAGGTGTACCTATTAGTACACCCACATAGCGCCAGTTATGTCTAAGTCCCATGTAAAAGGGGGCGAGCCTATTGCCATCAACCTCGCACAAATTTAGACTCCGGGCTGGAACTGAGAAATTCCAGATAGAAACCCTCAATAAGGCCAGGGCCACGACATAGCCTGGGGCAGTACGTCTAGAGGCGGCGCCGGCCCTCAAATTTTCACGCACCGCTCTCCTTTTCGCAAGTCGCACCAATGCTCATGCCACGCTCTAAATAACGTCTAACATTTGTTCTCGCTGCGGTTGCAGACGCAAGACGCAGGTCGCGCGAACAGTGATGTAGTGGCCAACGGGCTACACTTTGCCCGACCTGGGCATTGAATCCAAGACCTTATGCTCAGCAGTAGCGCTTGCGAGTACTAGACCAACTAGATAGGCACAAAATTATATTCAGTAGGTCATCATCGATAGCCTTGTTCCACCCACTGATGAGCCCTCCTCCCTTTTCTGCCATACTTCCCTGGTCTGTGCGAGTCTCATTCAGATCTTTCTCGCGATCTTCTGTATGTCGTCTAACCATCTGGCCGTTGGTTCCTACGCCAGTAGGTAGAAGGTGTTACCGGCCAAATTCCAGTTGTAGTATAAATTATTCTAACCTAGGCCAAACTAAGTCCGTCCAACGTGGCTACGGATTAACTGGCCAGTCATGATGGACTTTATTCACTTGGCCATTCGTCTTAATTCCTAGTATATATCAGATTACCCGTTACTGTTTTTAGTTGATCTAGCGTTTTTGTAGCAGTAGAACTCTTTGTCACGGAGCTCCTCCGAGAGTGTGTGTGAGTGTGTGAGTATATTTGATAGCAAGAAGAAAGAAAGAAAAGAAAGAAAATAAATTTATTTTAGCACAGACTCAAAGGCACACAATATACATATTATACAGCAGATAACAAAATAAAATATAGAAACAAATAAAAGAAGTGTAAAAGTGCGATGTAGGACATTATCAGGGGAGTGTGCCTCACGGCTGCACCAAAAATGTCCGGTTCAGCAAAAATGCCAGACAACTATAAGTGCCTGACGCTGGTTTTCAACCGAACCCGAAAGTGTGAGGTGACGGATACAAATCAGTGTTATAATATAACTAGCTGTTCGTGCCCGGCGTCGCCCGGGTGTAATTCCGACTTTTCCGGTGGATTAACAAAAAATTATTTCATCACCTTATCCGAATACTTGGCCATGATAGTATGTCTGTCTTCTTCTTAAGAAGAAAAAGAAGAAGAAGAAGTATGTCTTTCTGTATGTATGGTATGGAATTTGAAATAATAATGTAAACGATGTTTAACCCTTTTACCACAACGTTGTGTGCGTCATTAAATTCACATTACGACCTTTCTGTCAGTTGTAGTTGAAAATTTATTATTTCGATTCCCTTCACAATTGGATGGTAATTCAGTGTTCGAAGTGGCTTTTTGTTGTTTCCCTTAGAGAGGTCGTTATAGGACGTTGCAAGCTGTTGCGTACTCAAAGATACCTGCTGGGAATTTGTTCCGTAGTCACTGGGAATTTTCCCTAAAGGTATCTCTGAGTTAAATTTTCATTTTGTTTCGACGAATTGTTTGGCTTTTGTGAGATGTTTTTAGGCGTTATAATAACGATGTTTTATTTTATCTTGAATGAAAGAGGAAGGAAAGGATTTTAATACAATGGTGTTGTACACAATTTTAAAATAAAATTACAATTGCATTTTACAGTCCTTTGTACAGCTGTGCACAGCAATGGGCGCCTTAAAAAGTGTACATAGAGTTCGTCATTTTAAAATAATGCTGTGTTGCAATGTTTGCGACAGTTTTACAAGTTACTGCGTAATTGCTGGATTTCATCCTGCGTTTACGCTGCTCTTTTTATTCTGGTTGGTATACGCACGATCTACACCACGTACCTATATTTGAAGAGGCGGTCTATTCTGAAAAATCTGAAGTGAGCTTGAAATGAGCTTGAAGTGAACTGTCATTCCACCTAATGCTTGAAAAAGAGACTATTGATACACAGAATAGACAAAATAGATTGATAGCTCATGCTGTGGTGAAAATATTACCTTATTAGTAAAATTGACTGTCAATGTTGTGTCGGACGTAGGTATACATTAAAACCCATGAATATTTCCGAACAAAGTCCGAGATTTTTTTTTTCGATTTTTTCAAATTTCAGCGCTGTACCACGTTGTATGTTGATCTAAATTCAATACACATCGATAATGAAGTCGCTTTTTGTGTCTCTATGGGTGATTGCGTTGTTCTTATAAATTACGCAACTAATTTTAATGCGATTTTCGATTACTTAGAGAATTTATTCCGGAAGGATTATGTATATACTCAGCACTTAATATTTAAATTAGTTATAATAAAGAAATCGCCATGTCAGTCATCAAAACCATGCGAAACAAGGGCTTATAGCTAGTAATTAATAAATTATAACCCTTTAAATAACAATATCTCTCTCGAAATAAAAATAATATATAATATATTTAATATTTGATGGGAATAAAATAATTTATAGAAAATACAATTTAAAATAATAATTACCAAGATCGCTATCAAAATTATAATTTGATGGGAATAAAATTAGTAAGTACGATTTATAATGCTTTTCGGGAAAACATTGAACGAATCACCTGAAATGAAAATCTGAAAGAAAATATACCTTAGATCCCTCCTTAAATATCATCCTCATAAAACTAGCTATTATTCTTATTCCTTCTCTGTCCATGCTGTAAGATTGTGGAACTCACTTCCGCCTAGTATTCGTGATTTGAAAACTGTTTCTCTATTTAAACTTCGTGTAAAAGAGCATTATCTTTCCTCTCAACTTTGAGTATTTATTATTATATAGGTACCTATAGTGTATTTATGTTTATATATTTAAGCTTTATGTATTTATTTAAATATATGTTAATTTTCTTGCGTATATGTGTAGGTATATTTGTTATTTTTAGTTAAGATTTCGCATATTCATGTTTTTCTTTTCTTGTTCTCACACACTTATAAAATTAAAATATAATAAGAGGAAATCACTTTTATATGTTGTTACTTGTATATTAATGCTTGTGACTGTACTATAGGTAGGCTTCTGTCTAACCTTTCCAGGAATAGAGGCATGATGTTAAATATAACTATTGTCTACATTTCTTTCTCATTTCTCTTTTCGCAGGTCTGCTGGAAGAAATTTCTTAAGAAATAAGCAGTACCTTCGTACTCATATTTTAAATATGTCGTATCTTTTTTGTATTTTACTGTGTGTACATAAATAATAAAATAAATAAATAAATACCTTGTTATTTTAATCAACGGCAACGTTCTTACCACAAAAAAGGCGATTGGTTTGACATAAAATAAGAACACCCTAACTAATATTATAAACGCGAAAGTTTGTAAGTATGAAAGAAAGAAAGAAAGAAAGAAAAATATTTTATTTGGGACACGCACAGGAAAAACAATCAGTAATATAAAGTAAGTAGGTACTAAATTAAATTAAAAGAAAAATTAAAACTAACAAAAATACTTAGGCTACCTGTGCGAGGCCAAAAAGGCTCCTACCTCAGCATAATGCTGCGATATTTAAATAAATAAATACCGCAGCGCTGGTATTCTGATAGTATGGATGGATGGATGGATGGATGTTTGTTACTCTTTCACGTAAAAACGGCTGAATGGATTTGGATGAAATTTGGCAAACAGATATTTTATAACCTGGATTAACATTTTTTTTTTTTTTTTTTTTTTGGGATACTTTTTATCCCGATATTTTCATGGGATCGAGACTTAAGCGTGTGACACCGCGGGGCGCATCTAGTTAAAAATATAAATAGATTCCCAGACTACCTAACAATAAACTGAAACATTGGTAAAATTAAGAAGCTTCTGTTCAAAGAAACATTAATTAGGTTCTTAGTAATTAGTTCATAATTCATTAGGTTGTTTATTTATTGTTTAGAATACACCTCTCCCTTATATTTTTCGACGAACAATCAATTAGTAGATGCTAATTGAAGTCAATTAACGGTCAAAGCTGTGAATGTTTTGTAATTGTTGTTTTCCTTTTTTTTCTATTTTATTTCACGCTTAGTTTTAATTACTTTATACAGGCTGTAAGGGTAAACAGTCTTGTCATTCAAACCATGGGTAGTTGGCTTAAATGTAAAAGTAAATGAACGAACACAACAAAAAAAAAACCTCATTTTCATTAAAAGATTTTAAAAAGTTTCTATCCGACACCGTGCTCTCTAGCGAAACAACTGACTGACTGAGGGAGGGGTCGCGCTCGCGGCCGGTCAGGTCACATCCCGTACCCCCCGCCCGTGTGAGACGCAAGTTCGTTGCCCTAGCGCATAGGACAACGAAGTTGCGTCTCTTGTGGTATAATGTAGATTTAAAAAAATGAAAAACAAAGTTGTAATTTTCTATTGATTTTACGTTCTATAAATGAAACCAAACCACTGGTTGCAAGGATAACGGTGTTTACCCTAACACCCTGTAGAAAAGTTATAATGAAGTGTTATTGGATTTATCCATCAGGAATTTCTCAGTAGAGCAGCCTTTTGTTTTTTTTTTTTTTGAGGCTGGGAAATCATCCAATGACTCCCGCTCTGGGCGGAGCAGAAGGGCGTGTCAGACTTTTACTGACTAAAACCCACCCGTGTTCCTTCAGTTGCCTGTTGCCAAGGTCCCGGTATCCCTTTCGGACTAACCCGCAGCCCTGGCAAGGCTCAGTAGCAGCCTAGCAGTCTGGCTTTGTGCCCGGTTGATGGCAATAGGCTCGCCCTCTTATTATATGGGACTTAAACATAACTGCCTACACATTACATGGAACTTAAACATATGAAATGTGGGTGTACTATAAGTGCACCGCTCACACACCCTCTGGGGAAACAAGACGTGATGTTATGTTTAATTACTTTATATAAAAATTACTATATAGATACTATCCCGTGTTTATTCAATATTAATTTCTATATTGGGCTTACTGAACATACCGATTTGAAAATTGGAATAACTTAAACACAAAAATACATTTTTAACCAACATTTCGGGACATCGCTAAGCGATTGGTCGACTCTTCACGTGACCAGAGGGCTGGCCTATTTTTAGCCCAAAGAATCAGCATTGCCATTCAACGTGGCAATGCTGCCAGCCTTTTGGGCACCTTTCCCATTGACAGCGATGCGGACGAATTCTTTGATGCTCAATGAGCCCCTCCCTTTTATTTTTTCTTTTTAATTTTGTTATATATGTAATTGTTTTTTAGTAAATTTAGTATAATAAGTTACCCAATGTATATATTTTACCATTAAAATAAACAATGTGTATGTGAAAAGGTCGCGTTAAACTAAAAAAAAAAAAAAACAACATTTAGATGAGAGTTACGTATTAGCGTACATGTCACATAATCTTCGAATTTTAGGTTCTAGGACATGCCAGTTTCCTCACGATGTTTTCCTTCACCCCGTTTTGAGAACCGTCGTAATAAAATTATTTACACTAATTAGAGCGCCTGTCTGGGTTCGGACCTAAGACCTATATCTAGTAAGTTGGCCAAGTTGGTTACCACTTGGTCAAAACTGCTGTCTACGCGTAAATTAACAAATATATTTTCTCATTTAATACACTGTCAGCACTACGAATAATTTTCCTTACACAACAGTTTAACATTCAAACATTTTCAGAAAGTGAAATTGCTAACTTCATTCTTAACATCCCTACAGCATAACTTTAACAAACAGCCAACTATACAAATTCTCCTAAACATGAAATACCGATAATATTCATAAATTTCACGACTCAACGCCCTAACGATCTGAAAGTTCCAGAGTTTCAGCGGTGGCGAGTCTTTAACGAAATGCAATGAAGCGTTGATAACTTTATGTTAATGGTGTCCAAGCCTGGTTGTTTGTAGAGTTGCTGTGGAATGGACACGTTAGAGGTGTTTTAAAGATGGGTTTTTGCATGTAGGAAAAATTAAATGGCCTGTAAATTGTGACAAAAACCTCATGCAAAAAAGGTATAAGTATTAGTCAACACGCTTGCTCAGTGAGTGTTGGCAATTTTTAGATCTTTTGTAGATCCAAGTTTCATCCATAAGTCATTTTAGCAATTGCATTGGTGCTTTTTAGATCTTTTGTATTTAAGAGTATGAGGAACAGGGTGTAAAGTTCACTCATCCACCATAGAAAAGGGAGGATCCTCCTACCAGACGGGTGTTGTGTCTGGCGGGCAACTGCCCAACGATTGATATTGGGTTTTTGTATATTTGTCCATTGCACGGTAAACTTTAATTGCGCGATGCAGGATTTATGTGACGTCAGGATTTTTGTGTAACGTCAGGTCTTTGATGCGTAGTTCGCATGTGGCGATGTAGATACCGCCACATGTAGATCAAAGTTTCATCCTTGAGTCAATGATGTCTAAGATTTACTTAGAAATTGCATTGGTGTTTTTCAAATTAATTCAAATCCACTTCATTTACTCATACATATTATAAAATTGAAGTCACTTTTTGTGTTTGTCAGTGTGACAACGTAGTTCTTCTAAACTAATACGCTAAGGATTTTGCTTAAGGGAAAACCTCCTCTATAACACATATTACTAAACTTATATACATAATAAAGAAATCTAGATATTTTATCAAGTCATAAAAACCATGCACCGCTGAGACGGGTTGCTAGTATTTTTATAAAACATCAACATTTGTTATTGCAGTCCCTTAGATCAGAAAACCTTACATTTTCCACCATAATGACGTCACAAAGTCTCAACCACGCATAGCAAGCATAAATATAATACTGTACACAGAGTCTCAGCCGCAGCATCTCACAATTTCCTGCAGCTTTCAATCCAGCCCTAATTGGCTATCAATCTATCAACTGTGAGGCATCGGCAGAATCAGGCCAACGCACAAAAAGGGCCACCGATAAAATGCAAGTGCGGTGAATGAAAAACAGCAGTCTACTATAGATATAAAAAATATAAAAGAGAAAATAACTGGCGTTGCTTTTACGGGGGACGATATTTCGATGATCGTTTTTTGTTTCGGACAATCTGGATTGTGGATATTTCTTTTTCATCCATCAGATCCGTTTATTTCAATTAAACATGTTTTGTTTAAGGAGCTCATACCGGGTTATTGGTAAAACACCAACAACCCTTAAGGAGTCATTGTACTCATCATTATGAACAACTTTTACTATGGGAACAAATGTGAAATCGCGAAAAAAAAACAGCTTTTCCGTACATTTATGTTCGCATAACTCGTCAAAATGTACGGAACAGCTGTTTTTTTTTTTCGCGATTTCATATTAACAATGACTCCTTGAGAGGTTGTTGGTGTTTTACCAATAACACTGTATAATTTTCTTTTATTTTCAGATATTCTCCATTACCATGCAATAATACATCAACTAACACAGGTAACTTAGTTTACAGTAAAGTTCTTATTAAATGAGCAATATTTGTTTATAATTATTTGCAATCACGTTCTCGAAAACGGCTCTAGCGATTTCGAAGAAAGTTGGAATATAGCGGTTTACGGGGGCGAAAAATCGATCTAAGTGGGTCTCATGTCCGGGAAAATTCGTTTTCGAGCTCGGTCGCCTAAGTACCTACTACAAGATAATGTACTATCTAAAGATGTTTGATAATCTTTAAAATAAGTCACAGAATTAAATAAAAGTCACAAAATATTATTCGCGTAATACAATTCGGAGGCTTATTTTAAAGATTATCAAGCACAGTGGCTAAATGACCTGGCAACTTGCCACTTTTCATCGTCTCCATTAGCAATTCACGCACCATCCTTGTCGTTAACGAAAGTTATGTAAGCAATTATACAGGCTGAAATGGAATTAGCAAGCGAAACGCAGACGTGACGGATATCTAAACAAGATTTAAAAAAAATATCCGCAGGTAAAAATCCTTTTTTTTCTTATTTTTACGGACGTTATGAGTATCAATATCTAAACACGATAAAATAAAATAAACATAATTTCTCAAATCATTCTATAAGTAACAGCAATAAAAGAGGTCGGTGACCCCAAAAACAAAATCATCAAATCTTTTTTTTTGTCTTGTTTATGTATTGATCACGTCTACGAAGTTTCGCTAATTAATTTAATTTGACCTTATAGAACTCATCAAATTATAACTATTTTACCGATCAGTCGGGTCGTCACCGTATCGTCGAATAAAAACCCATTAATCTAACCGTGTTCACGATATTTTCGAGTACGAACTTCCCTTGAATACAAACCTGTCAGTTTTGTCAAAAGCGCACAGCCTGAATGGAAACCGTCAGGCAGTGGTAACAAAAAAAAAGTGAAAAAGTTTTTTTTTACAAATTAAAAATCGTTGGCAACTGCCAGCCTTTTGTGGGAAAATTGATTATTTTGATTTTGTTTACACCTACGAATATTCACTGGTTAAAAGGATTCCGATCAACTCTGGGTATTGCAATTTAATCCTGTCGGGAACAGCGTTGTTTTGAAACCTTTAGTATTGTTTAGTTAATTGATTCAGGCGTCACTTTTCGGAAATCCAATATAAACTGCGTAAGCAGTTTTGTGGGGCAATGTACCTAGCATTATGAATCTATAAGTGATTAAATAAATCATTCATTCATTCAAAATACAAAAGACGTAGAAATATTTAGTAACCTATTCCGCTTAACTGTTCTTCAAGAGTCATAAAAAACCCTGTAAGTAAATGACACGTGTTTTTCCTCTCAACGAGGCATCCTCAAGATGACGTCTATATAATTTAAATAAAATCTTTGATAAGTAACCTCCTTGGTTGCCATGTGTTGAAATAAAAAGTTCGTTCCATTTTTAAATAACATATGAGTTTTCAGAGTAATTTATTTGGCCGCTAAACACGACAGATATGGATTTTCATAGTAAGATTGCCGGCTGTATCGTCACTTGTTTTTGACCAGTACAGGAATTTCGATTTTTATCTCGAAGAAGGTTGTCAAAATAATGCTCGAATTTCTTAGCATGACGTGTGAGAGACGACTATTTCGCCGCAGAAAAATAAATACAAGCCGCTAGAGTTGAATATAATCGAAAACCGATCTAATTGAACTATAATAAAAACATAATATAGAATAACAAATTGATACTGAATAAGTCATTACGAATTAATTGATAATATTGTCGACAGTTTAACGGCAATGAACTATCGAACGCCCGAAACGTTCTGAAAGGTCTTTGACTTCTCTAGAAGTAAAGCTCTTCTTAGTACGGCTTAGTTTATTTAACATGTACAGGCGACGAAAGGGATTGGTAACCGGGCAAGTGACTTCAACTCTGTTTGAAACATCATCATCTTTTAGCTGAACGACGTCCAATACTGGACAAAGACAAAGTCAAATAATTTATTTCAAATAGGAATATAAAAGGCACTTTTGAACGTCAAAACTACAAAAAAATCGATTCTAGTTTCCCTTCCAAAAGGTAGTTTCGTATGGAGAAGAATGGGCAAACAACTCTATGAATAATTCAACCTTTCATCAGTATGTTGCAAAATATTCTAAAACTTTTAAAAATGTGTGCAAAATAGCTAAAGCTCTTTACATTAGCAATAAAATAAAATCAGCTGATGACAAAATAAAAACTACCTGGCAAATAATAAATAATGAAACAGGTAGGAAAAAACAGCGTAGTACTGAATTTAATTTAGAGACTGCACATGGCCCAATCAACTCAAATGTAGAAATAGCTCAGGAATTTGAAAACTTTTTTGGAAATATTCCAGTTAAAACTACTGAAGCTCTAAATTCCTCACCCGCGCTTTCTGCTGCCTTACTTAGAAAGAATGTAAAGGCATGCCCTTTGGAGTTTAGGTTTCAGCATACAAACCCCCAAGCGGTTATAAAAGCTTTTAAAGATCTTAAAATTAAATCAACAGAAGATCTATGGGGAATGTCTGTAAAAGTCTGTAGATCTATCATAGAAACCATTGCGCCCTATTTAGCTTTCATATTTAACACCAGTGTAGACCAAGGAGTCTTTCCGGATCTCATGAAACACAGTAAAGTAGTTCCTTTGTTTAAATCCGGTGATAGTAAGGAACCCAACAATTATAGGCCTGTGTCAATTCTGCCAGTTCTCAGTAAGGTGTTTGAAAAGTTGATGCTCAATCAAATGTTACGTCACTTTAATAAAAATTCCATCTTTCATGAACATCAGTACGGTTTCACCAAAGGGCGTTGTACCACTGACGCCGGTGTCACCCTAATAAAGAACATTTTTAACGCCTGGGAGGAAGCACAAGATGCCATTGGAATCTTTTGCGACCTCTCGAAGGCGTTCGATTGCGTCGACCATGATACACTTCTGTTGAAACTAGAGCACTATGGGGTTAGGAATACAGCTCTTGATTTACTAAGATCATATCTGAAAGAAAGAAAAGTTCAAGTTCAAGTAAACGGCGTAAACTCATTGGGGTCTGAAATGGCAATGGGCGTTCCTCAAGGCTCGATATTAGGTCCATTCCTCTTTTTAGTTTATATTAATGATTTACCCCAATTACTTCTAAATCAACCGAAGATGGTGTTATTTGCAGATGACACATCATTGATTTTTAAAATAAATCGACGTTCACAAAATCTTGACGACGTGAATAGCTCTATTCTTCAGGTACAAGATTGGTTTACGGTAAATAATTTGGTACTAAATGAAAAAAAAACCAAATGCATTCGATTTAAATTACCTAATGTTAGAAGTAGCGAATGTGACATCATATTGAATGGAGAAAAACTGGAGTTTATTAATCAAACAGTTTTCTTGGGAATCACGCTAGACGAGAAATTACAATGGGGACCTCATATAAAATCTCTTGCGGGGCGGTTAAGCTCGGCCGCTTATGCTGTTAGAAAGATAAGACAGTTAACAGATGTAGAAACCGCGCGTTTGGTCTATTTCAGTTACTTCCACAGCATAATGTCGTATGGCATTTTACTGTGGGGTCGGGCTGCTGATATTGAATCCATTTTTATTTTGCAAAAAAGAGCTGTCAGAGCCATTTATAATCTTTGTCACCGCGAATCTCTCAGGGAACTATTTAAAAAGATTAATATCATGACGGTACCTTGCCAATTCATTTATGAGAATATTATGTATGTAAGAAAAAACTTAAATCTTTTTAATAAAATAAGTGATAGGCATAATTTTAATACTAGAAATAAAGATAAAATAGATCAACCATTTTTCAGATTAGCTAAAGTACAAACATCTTTTATGGGGTACTGCGTTAAATGCTATAACAAAATACCTTGTGATATATTGCAATTAAATGAAAGAAAATTTAAAACTCATATAAAAAGTACACTTTGTAAACAAGCTTATTACAAATTAGAGGATTATATCCAAGATAAGAATGCTTGGAAACATGCTGGTCTTGCTCCATAGGACGATTTAGTGTCTGGACAAAATCAAACTGATAGCTAATTTAGTTTTTTTTTTTATTTATTATTTGTATGTCATAGACTTTTACACTCTGTCATTACTTAAACTCACGCACTGACTTATTAGTACTACTTGTAACAATGTTAGGACTATTGTAATATCGTATACTTTTACAATCTTTGTAAATATGTGAGCACCATGTATCTGGTAATTAATTTATTCATTATTGCTCCATTTATAATTCTTTGTACCTTTCGTAGTACAGTAATCTTATTGTAGGTGCATCGTCTTCACATATAATTATATAATTAATGTATACAAAATATTGTAAAACATTTTTAAAAGAGTAACGATGGAGTTTCTTGCCCATTCTTCTCCATACGAAAACTACCTTTTGGAAGGGGCAACTAGAATCAATTCTATTTCTTTGTTTGACGTTCAAAAGTGCCATATATGTGCCTATTTGAAATAAATTATTTGACTTTGACTTTGAACTCCACCGTTACTCTTATAAAATATTTTACAATATTTTGTATCATTAATTATAATAAGTGAAGACGATGCACCTAGAGTAAGATGACGATACCACAATAGGTTTTTTTTTTTTTTAAATTAATCATTGTCATAAAATAATAATAAATTACCAACTAGTTTGTCTAGACTCTCCATAGGACATAGGCCTACCCCAAGCATCGCCACTTCCACCGGTTCTGTGATATTCGCATGCAACGGATTCCTGCGGTCTTCACAAGACCATCAGTTCCTTTTTAAACGAATCAAAATAAAAGAGGTTCTGTATTTGATAGACACGTTTGTTGGTTCGTATGTCCGCGATTTCCTCGAAAACTTCTATCCAATTTTGCAGCCTTTTTTTCACTTACCTACGTTAATTACTTCTAAGTTTGTGTTAAATTTGAAACGTTACTATGCTACGGAAAGAAAATAATAACTTTGCTTTTCTTTTTGGGCCTAATAACCTACTGGTAATGAAGTGCAAATTATTGTGCCTAATTTGGGCCTAATTATTAATTTCTTGACTAGTTACTAATCTATTTTGCCGAATGTACATAATCCTTCACTTTGAAGATGTTTAGTAGTAGTATTAAGGTATAAAATGAATGCAAAATTCGTCGAAAATTCTAATATGCTGGGAATTATTTTCAGGTAATGGAATCATGCGGCATGGAGAGTGCGATTGTCGCAACCCAGTGCTGGGCACGCCACAATTGCGGCGATAAGTCCCCTCTTTGAGGAGTGGCTAGAGAGGCGCCACGGCGTCCTCACCTTCCGCCTGACGCAGGTCCTCACCGGACACGGTTGCTTCGGGAGGTTCCTGTTTCGTATAAGGCGGGAGGAAACGCCCGGGTGTCACCACTGTGTGGATCGCCCGGAGGACACGGTGGAGCATACGGTGGAGGTCTGCCCCGCTTGGGCGGAGCCCCGCCGTGTCCTCTTGGAGGCGATTGGCGGCGGTGACCTCTCGCGTCCGGCTCTGGTCCAGGCCATGGTACGGAGCGAGAGGGCATGGGAAGCAGTCACCTCCTTCTGCGAAGCAGTAATGCTCGCGAAGGAGGAGGCGGAACGCGTGAGGGAGAGGCAAAGTTTGCGCCCTCACGCCCCTAACCGCCGCCGCCGCTGGAGACGCCCTGGGCGTCGGGAATCCCAGGCGGATTCCCGGCCACCATAGGCGCGGGCTTGCGGACGGCGAGCAATGGGTAGCTCGCCGTCTGATCAGGACCAGGCCCGGGTCGATGGCGCGTCGTGTTCCACGCGCGCCTCAAAGAGATGTCAGCACAATTGGCGGGGTCCGCTAGGACCGATGCCTGCCAGGGTTGCGGGTTAGTCCGAAAGGGATACCGGGACCTTGGCAACAGGCAACTGAAGGAACACGGGTGGGTTTTAGTCAGTAAAAGTCTGACACGCCCCTTCCGCTCCACCCAGAGCGGGAGAAGTCATTGGATGATTTCCCACCCTCAAAAAAAAAAAAAAAAAAAGGTAATGGAATCATTTGTTTTTATTTTAATCGTAACGTGAACTTAGTTAATCTACCACTGTCGTAAATATATTATTATGGTGAAGGAAAACTTAGAACTCGTTAGATTTTGTACTTAAGCTACGGTTTCGTAGAAAAGGGGTGGCCGATCATTCGTAAGTAATATTATTTTATTAATATAATTCGTAGATCCGTCATAATTTTGTGATTTTAATTTTTGTTCACTATATATTGATTACTCCATTGTGTTTCATGTAATGTTTAACTTAATTTCTAATATTGTCACATAACAATGCATGCCTTATATGGTAGATTTTTGAGCTACTATAAAATATTTTTAAGACCCTTTTGTATCACCAAAAATCTCATTAATAAAACTTTGACTTTGACTTTGTTGTCGGCGCAACTAGTAATAAATAAATTAGTGAATTACTGCAACTCACGGGAAGATCTCATTGCGATAATCTAATAACCTCACTTCATAGTTTCTGCCGACTCCTCAATATTAACACCAGTTCCTCCTCAATACCAGTTTAGACTTCATATAATAATAAAAATAATAAGGCTCTCGTTAGGTGGTTGGATCAAGGGCCTGATTCAGAAGGCAGTACTCCTTGATACGGCTCGCATTGTGAGGAGGTTCCTGTCTCTGCAGCACTAACCACAGGTAGCTTGGACCCTGCTCCCGATACCGGCGGACCTATATTTTTTATATTTTTAAATATTTTTTTTAGGTTTTTATAAAAATATTTAAAAATTTAAATATAAAAAAAAAAATAAGAAAAAAAATGACTTCATACTAACTAAAAAAACAAGAGTTTACCAAAAAAAAATTCGTTCACAGCAACTGGAATTATTTCATTAGCAAATTCCTGTGGCTTGGATTACGGAGAAACTTTCCGCGGTAACCGTGCCTCGCGAAAAACATGTTATGAATTGTTTCTAATAACCGAGAAAATATGGTTTAACATACCTTGCCATGATAGGTAAAATAAAATGGGATGTTGCAACTTTCTTTTGTTTTTGGAAATTTTTTTTCTTGTTCTAATTTAGCATTTTTATTTTAATAAGTTTTTAACTATTGTATTCTACGTAATATTGAAGCTAACTCAAAAATTACCCAAGCAATAATTTTATGTTTAATTGTTTATGTTATTATAATAAAAATATGTATATTTAAGTTAAGGTATTTATTTATGGGCCTGAGTCGCCTGAAATAAATAGATTATTATTATTAATTATTAAATTTAATAAAATTTATACGGCACCACCTCTGCAGCATGACCTACCAAACAAATCCATTCGTAATTGGCGGAGTAACCGAGTAACAAACACATTAAAAAAAAAATATACAGACGAATTGAGAACCTCCTCCTTTTTGAAGCAGTCGGTTAAAAAGCATGCTATAGAAACAAAATAAATAAAAATATCCTGTATTCTTTGATCTTCCTACTCTGTAAAAGGATTCTTAAGACAACACGACTAAATATTAACAGTGTTTTACTTGGCATTATTACATTCTTTGTTAATTCTTCTAATAAATGAGGGTTTAATAATAAAATTAATGGCCCTCCAGACTACATTCTTGTGATAAAAACTGCAGAAGCGCTGATTGTAAGTTGGAGGATCAATTAGGGAGTTATCTGACTTGAACGCTCGTTAAATATTATGGGAAAGGATTTTTCTACGTTTAGATTATGTTCGCTTTAGGTGATTAGAGTTTTAAGATCAGTGAGATTCATTATCGTAACTTTTACCAATTATGTAGATACTCTCTTGAATGAAAATATAAATTTAAATTTATTTTAATTTTTAATTGTTTTGTTTCTTTTTTATCTTTTAATTACGGACGCATTTAACGTGCGCGTTTTTCTACATTGTACTCACATGTATAATTTCAACATGAATGATGTAACCAATTTGTAATAATATTCTGATTTAAAAGAGTGTCCGTGGAGTTTCTTGCCCGTTCTTCTCCATAGGAACCTACTACGCTTTGGAATGGGCAACTAGCTTCATCTTTCTGACTAACTGACCTCTTGACAATTCAAAAGTGCCTGTAATTGGTTTATTTGAGATAAATGCTTTGAGTCGGAGTTTGAATGTCGATTCATGATCAATCTGCCTAGCCTTTTCCCAACTATGTTGGGGTCGGCTTTGTCGATTCATGATAAGTGACAAAAAAAAGAGAAAGAGAAAAAAAAAATATGAGAAATAATAAAATAAGTGGTCCTAAGGAGATGTAAAACATAAGAAAAAAACCGGCCAAGTGCGAGTCGGAATCGCGCACGAAGGGTTCCATACCAATATCTATGAAAACGGCAAAAAAATCACGTTTGTTGTATGGGAGCACCCCTTAAATATTTGATTTATTTAAATTTAATCATTTATTTTTAATGTGAATATATAACTAAATATTCTGTGAATATTTCAAGCGTCTACGTGTTGTCGTTTTCAATATCGAGCAAAAACGAGCAACAAACATCACGTTTGTTGTATGGGAGCCCCCTTAATTATCTATTTTATTCTGGTTTTTTGTATTTGTTGTTATAGCGGCAATAAATATACATCATCTGTGAAAATTTCAACTGTCTTTCACGTTTCATGAGATAGGTACAGCCTGGTGACAGACGGACAGACAGACAGCGGAGCCTTAGTACTAGGGTCCCGTTTTACCCTTTAGGTACGAAACCCTAGAAAGCGTAAACATTTCAGTAGTTTACCTTTTAAAAGCATAATCCAGCCTTTATTGTTCCCACTGCTGGGACACAGGCCTCCTCTCAGTGAGAGGGAGTGGGCCGTAATCCACAACGCGGGCCCAGTGCGGGTTGGTAGATGTCACTTGTCTTCGAATTTTATGTTTAAGACATGCCGGTTTCCTCACGATGTTTTCCTTCACTGTTTTGAAAACAGTAGTGATGAAATAATTTAAACAAAGTAAAGTGCTTGTCTGGGTCCGAGCCTACGGCCTACAACTAGTAAGTCGCGGCCGTTACCATTGGGCCACCATTGCTCACCTGGACCTTTTATAAATACGAAATTCTGCAAAGTCTTCTAATTACTTTGGTACCTAACAAAGATAATATAATAAGATATTTTAATTTCTTATTTTTTTTGTCTATTTTAGTTTCTTTTAATTTTAGTTTAATATATTAATTTGCAAGGCAGCAAGCTATTGTATAATCAATGCTATGTACGCCGTTATTGTCATGTTATGTACCTACATTAGTCGTTTAGTTATTAAGATTATTTCTATCATAAGTTTAATATAATGTGATGTGGCTGTGTGCTTTTTTAAATAAATAATTAAAGATTACCTTAGACCATTTTGTTAGTGTGTCATGACTATACATCTCGTAAAACTTGACTTTGCAAGTGAGATATTAATAAGCTGGTTTTAACTAAATGTCCGTCACCACAAAATAGCAGCATGAAACTCTATAAGGTAGCTGAAAGCTGAAATTGGGACATTCTCGTTAGCGAGTCTATTTCGATAACCGAGGTCTCTAGACGGTTTCGAAATCTATTTCTAACTAAATATCTTGTAGCTCTCTCCACCTTGGAATGGATTAACTGCTTTACTAGGTGGATTTAAATGAAACTAAATCCTAACTACATATATTGATAATAACAACGATTAATATATTATTAATATTTATAGTTAGGATTTAATATTATTAATCCTAACTTTAATATTATAAATGCAAAAGTGAGTTTGTTTGATACGCTTTCACGCTAAAACGGCTGAATGGATTTGGAGAAAATTTGGCACATGGGTAGGCCATGACCTGGGTTAGGACATAAGATTTTATCTCGGTAATACGTTTCCGTGAGCAAAAGCTAGTGGAACGTAAACAAAATAAGCGAAATGTGTGTTTATTGTAGGAACACCTCTGCTTAACACTTCGGGTAGTGGAGGCGTGATGGATATTTATTCCTTCTTCACTTGCTCTTCATTAGTACAAACGCTTCAATCAATCTGCCTAGCCTTTTCCCAACTATGTTGGGATCAGCTTCCAGTCTAACTGGATGCAGCTGAATACAAGTATTTTACATGAACCGACTGCCTATCTGACCTCCACAACCCAGTAACTGGATAATACGATACCCCTTTGGTAAGACTGATGGTGTCAGACTTTTGGGCTTCTGACGACCCGTAACGACTGTTATAGATCCACGAATGACAGCCGGGACCAACGGCTTAACGTGCTTTCCGAGGCACGGAGGAGTCTCGGTATGTAAAGGTCACCCATCCACGGACCAACAACGGCAAGCGTAGCTTAACCTGTTGGATCGACCCGTGCGGCTGTTATTACTTAGCCACGAGCTCCTTACTACTACAAACGCTTGCGTACTTAATTGCCATTGACCTAAGATATAAGATCCTTCTTTTGTTCTTGAGTGGAGACTGCGAATCGGAAAACGTAAGGACGCCCTCAGGCTAGGTGGAGCGACGATCTTCGCAGGGTGGCTGGTAGCAACTGGATGAGAGCTGCCGAGAATCGAGCTGAATGGCGTGCAATTGGAGAGGCCTATGCCCAGCAGTGGACTGTTATAGGCTGATGATGATAAGATCCTTCAGGGAATCGAGAATTGCACCTCAAGCCGATCACATCTAACCCCCTCTATTGAAATCTCCATATCCAAAAGGTTAATTGCAATTTTGTTCCGCCATTTTGAACAGTAATTTATGTGAATTACCCTGCTAATGTGCCTCAAGGTAGTTCCTAATTTATGCCTCTTGTTCATAGTTAACATATATACGAGATATTAATGTTAAAATTCATTAGTTTATGTTTGTATTATGGGTAATGTCTTAAAGGACACTTTCGACTTTGTGTGTGTACTTACGGAATTTATAATGGTTGCTTAAGGAATTTATGTGACGTGCGGCTTGTTATCTTTGAGAAGGAGAGTAGTGGTTTACGAGTAACAAGATGAATTTTGAAGGTATTTGATTTTAACTAGAGACAGCGGTACTGTTTAAAATTACAAATTAATCGTGGTTAAATACCAATTTTCCCTCTCTTCGTCTTCTTCTTTTCGTGTGGTTAGTGATTAACCTGGTGTCAGAGTTATAAAGCCGCCCATGGGCCTCTGACTTGGTTTCACATGCTGTCGAAAAATATCTCTTAATTTTCCCTCTAAATCAGTAAAAATTCTCACAAACCCCATAAAATCTAAACCTACTTATGAAATAGTTCCATTATCATCATCATCTGCCTGCCTTTTCCCAACTATGTTGGGGTCGGATTCCAGTCTAACCGGATGCGGCTGAATATAAGTATTTTACATGGACCGACTGCCTATCTGACCTCCACAACCCAGTTAATGGGTAATACGATACCCCTTGGTGAGACTGATTGTCAGACTTTCGGGCTCGAAAGCCCGTAACGACTGTCAAAGATCCACGAATGACAGCTGGGACCAACTTCCAAGCCACGGAGGGGTCTTGGTATCTAAAGATCTATCCACGGACCCACTGTGGCAAGCTTACTGATCGATCGGTCCGTGCGGCTGCTACGAGTATTACTTAGCCATAAGCCCCGCTACTCTGAAATAGTTTCATATGTTTTGACCTATTTAATACAATCAGTTGGTAACAAAAACTATTGATTTACATCGTCAAAAACGACATCGGTTTCAAAGCAACTTTCCTTCTTGAAATTGTTTAAATAAAACAGTCTTTCAGAGCTCAAAAGTACTATAAAGTAACAAGACCATTTCGTAGTAAAATACAGTGAAATACAGTATAGAACTGAAACGACAACTATCTTACTACCGAATTGCATAGAATTTTTACTAGCAGAATTGGAATTGACTTCTAGAACGGTAGTTTTTAAATTGTGATAGACCGAGTTACTCGATGCCCGATGCTGGCAAGGCGACCTTATTTCTTGACCCATATTAAGGCCATTTTTCTTGCAATGCAAGTAGTGTTGTAACCTTATTTTGTTTGCTGTTCATTGTTCTACTTAAATGCAATGTAGGCTTAAAATAAAGTGGTGATTGTGGTATGTTTAAGGCCCGCTTGCACCACAGCATTGCTATTCTGTAACCATCTCACCGTGAAAACTTAGGTGAAGTGAGAGTGGAGTGAGCTGTCATTGTCATCGATACCTACTGATGCTAAGGCAGTGACAGTTCACTTCGAGCTCACTTCACCTAAGTTTTCACGGTGAGATTTTTACAGAATAGCACAGATCACTGAATGCGTTTAGCGCTAAATGAATTAAAAAAATCGTTCTGTTTCTATCAATCGTTTGAAGATGACAGAGACAGGATGATGTTTTAAAATTGTTTGTAGTCATTTCTGAGAGGCAATTCCCGTAATAATTTTTAAGGACGTTCGTATTCGCATCTCATTCGCAATCTGTCAAAGATACAATCAATTTACCAACATTTTTGACTAGTTTGACAGATTACGACTTGATATGAACGTTTTTTAAGTACGAGAATTGGCCTTCTGGTGCAAGCAGACCCAAGTATAGCAACTAGTGACAGATTTACCGGAAACAAGTCGCGCTGACGCTCCACGCCCATATTCATAGCGTGTTGGTACACTTGATTACCACAAGTAAAGCGCGTGTCGCTCCGTGTGACAAAAATACTGTAATTTTCGACAGTTGTATCTCCACACTTACACATGCACTTACATTAACGATGGGTAATAAGTAGAGAACATGTCAAAAAGTAAAATAAAAATAAATTGTTGATACTACTTTGGTTTCTCTTTCTATTTAGTAAATATTTTTTTTATTTTTATTGACCTGTTTTAATATAAGTCACTGGAACATACTCAAGGGTTTGCTACAGACGGAATTCGTAGAAAGAAAAGATCTGAGAGTTCTCGAAATAAACAAGCTACTTAGGTACATTGATTTTTACTATAGTCTAGAGCAGGGACCACAAATAAGCTCGATAGGGGACCGTTTTTGTATAAAATATGACTCGCGATAAATGAGCAGTGGCAAGAAATTGCCACTGCTCATTTATCGCGAAAAAGCCTAATATTTTTTTTATTATTTAATAAATAAATTATGGAATGAACAAAAATAACACAGCAATTAAATAATATAAATGTGATATTTTTTTTAACTTTGAAATATCTGTATTAATTCTGGAGTAAAGTTGGTGCAGGTTAAGCGGGGAAGCAAGGGAGGCGGGGGGGAAATTTTTAGATTAAGTTTTAGTTATTATGGTTTAATAAGGTCCGCACAACATTTGGTGACTCCTGGTCTAGAGTTTATTAAAGACAAGTTTCTAGTAAGTACTAGTTTATGAACTCTTTATGAAGTAGGTCCACAGAAATATGTAGGTACAGCCAAAGTCAAAGCTCGTGGCTAAGTAATAACAGCTGCACGGGTCGCTGCGCTTGCAGCTGTCAATCCGTGCAGCTGTTATTATATGCTTGCGGCTTATATACAGCTGTTATGTTATGCTTGCGGCAGCTACGCTTGCCGGGGTTGCTCTCTGGATGGGTGACCATCTTTACATACCGAGACTCCTCCGTGCCTCGGAAAGCACGTTAAGCCGTTGGTCCCGGCTGTCATTCGTGGATCTTTGACAGTCTTTACGGGTCGTCAAAAGCCCGAAAGTCTGACAACCAGTTTTACCAAGGGGTATCGTACTGCCCAGTTATTGGGTTGTGCAGGTCAGATAGGCAGTCGCTCCATGTAAAATACTGGTATTCAGCTGCATCCGATTTGACTGTAAGCCGACCCCAACATAGTTGGGAAAAGGCTAGGC
Source organism: Lithophane semibrunnea (assembly GCA_947363905.1). Lineage (NCBI taxonomy): Eukaryota > Metazoa > Arthropoda > Insecta > Lepidoptera > Noctuidae > Lithophane > Lithophane semibrunnea. The sequence goes on from OX376205.1 coordinate 3,489,771, forward strand.
AGATTGATTGATTTTTTAGTGCCGCAATTACAGATATTAGTTTTATTTTTAGGAATTTTAGGAAGGCACCGCAGCTGCGGCCTGCGATGCCTGAAATAGTACAGCAGGGGTAGTATTATGAAGTAATAATGCCATCATTATTCCACTGCGAAAACGGGATGGTGCTAGCGGCCTTTTATAGCTCCGTCCCTCTCTCAAACTGGAAAAATGGTGGCATTAATACTTCATAATTCGGCAGCTGGTGTCCATACGTGACTGTGACCGGTTGTAAGTTGTTTTCTATATAGCAGTTCGATACAATATTCGTTAAAAAATAAATCTACTGTTTAATAACTTTGTTAAATAAAAAATGTGATTGTTTAAAATTCATTGAATTGTGTTGCTGTGAAATATGTTTCATTCAAGTAAATAGTCGTTAAAACAATAGTAAGTATACGAAATAAAAAAAAAACAAGGACAAATATTTTACGAAACGTTTGCTGCGATGCGAAATTCTATGACATTTTCTATTTGCGAAACAAGGGAACACCGGCTGTGACCACTTACAGTCAAGTGGAACTTACCATTGTTTGATTGTCAATAAAAACCTCCTGGGTACCTGGTTCCTTTTGGCTTCTGGTCCTGGGATCGATTCCCGGGTCGGGCAAAGTGCTATTGGGTTTTCCTTCTTGAATTTCTCAGTAGCAGCCTAGCGTCTAGATTTTTTCCCGGTTGATGGAAACAGGCCCGCCCCCTTTTACATGGGACTTTAACATAACTGGCGAAATGTGGGTGTACTATAGCTACACCTCTGCCTAACCTTACGGGGATTACAGGCGTGATGATGTTAACTTTATAAAAAACCTCTACTTATCATATTCAACTGACAAGTAACATTTGCGATATCAAACGTAAAAAAGTGCATGTTCACCATAAAAAAACATCAGAATGCGAGTCGGACTCGCGCACGAAGGGTTCCGTACTCTTATTCGTTCCGTAATCTATAAAAAAGAGCAAAAAAATCACGTTTGTTGTAAGGTAGCCCCCTTAAATATTTATTTTATTCTGTTTTTTAGTATTTGTTGTTATAGCGGCAATATAAATACATCATCTGTGAAAATTTCAACTGTCTAACTATCACGGTTTATGAGATACAGCCTGGTGACAGACGGACAGACGGACGGACAGCGGAGTCTTAGTAATAGGGTCCCGTTTTACCGTTTGGGTACGGAACCCTAAAAACGATGGTGAACCACGTAAATCCCTTTACAACCTTCTAATATAGGTACCTAAAGTATACAGCTCATTAAAATGATTAGCATGTCTAATCAGTAATTACTAGAGCATTATTGAGCGATGAATCATTTATGACTGATTGTTGCAGAGGTGATTAATTCATTAGTTAGAGATCTGTGTCAGTGGGTTCGCAACTAAGTCCTGTTTAGTGATACATGTCCAATGATGGACTGGTTCTTGATCCGATCGATTGAGTACATAATACTGTTAACATCACGCCTGCATTCCCCGAAGGGCTAGGCACAGATGTATTTATAGTACACCCTCATTTTTCCAGTTATGCTGAAGTCCCATGTAATAGGGGGCGAGTCTATTGCCATCAACCGGGTTACCGGACTGCTGCTGAGAAATTCTTGATGCATCGAACCCAGGACTTCATGGTTGGCAGTAGCGCGTGTGACCACCAGAAAAATGATGCACAATAAAGTACAATAGATGTAGATATATTTAGTAACCTATTCCGCTTAACTATTCTTCAAGAGTCATAAAAAATCCTGTAAGAAATCGACACGTGTTTCACCTCTCAACGAGACATCCTCAGAATGACGATTGACCAATCGGAAACCAGAACACGACGTGTTGCCACACCGAACGCTGGACGCAGAGACAATAAAGTGGAGGAATTTTGGTATGATCATCACACTTGGTGAATTCTTTTGTGGTTAGAATCACCTGTCGGAATAGAGTGTTTTTTTTTTCTTAGCTTTATCTCTAGATAAAATGGAAGACAAATGTTTTACGTAGGTATATAAGAAGCACGTCTTCAAAACCTTTTCTGAAACAATAATGATGACCCTTTTAGCTGTTTTTTAAATCAATGTCTTTTTGAAAAGTATTTAAACTCAAATACAAAATTGCACCGATAGACGATTGTAGATAGACCGACAACCATAAGAAAGTGGTTGGGACAGACTTGATGCGGAAGCCGGCGGACAGGGTGATTTGGCGCAGACTGGGAGAGGTTCAGCAATGGACTGCGATAGGCTGAGTTGATTGATTGTCAAAATTGCACTAATTGCGAGTGGGGTATCTGGTGTGTTATCATCAACTAAGAAGTTTTATTTTCTATTTCACAAATGCAAAAAAAAAAACATTGCCAAAATGCAGGACTATTCTAAACATCCCTTATTCAAATCCGTAAAATCCCGTACACAAAATTCCTAGAAGCCACGTTTCATAACTTAAACTCTTCCATTTTGAAGTCCGTTAAAAAGGCTAAACTATTCGAGACGGAAGCCATGAAAAATGTTTTCCCTACTATCTTTTATGTTATTTTCAGAAATTTTCCACAAATATGAGAAGGAGCCGTTTTATATAAAACCAATGACCTGAAATGCGGAGGCCAGCGAGTTTCCAACTGCCCATAGAGATTACATTCTGTTTCAATGCATCCCGCAAAAAATAGGTTTTATTTGCGAAAACTGTGCATAAATATTAAAGTTCTCTGCTATATTTTTTAATAGTGTTGAACTGGGATATTGTTTTATGGAGTTTCGTGATTTTTGAGTGCTTTTAATAATTTATTTTTACGCTCTCATGTGGGTAATAGTTATATGAAAACTAACTGGCTAGCGCGGCTAACTTTTTTCCTACGTTATTTATAATTAGCTTCTGCTTATTAATAATATTGCTTAACGAAACTAAATATTTTAAAACCTTAGCCAGATAACATAATTACTAAATCTGCTATTTCAAAAATTGTTAAAAGAAAAAGAAAGAAAGAAAATAAATTTATTTGACCCAGGTAAGGCACACAATATTTATAGAAAAAAACAAAGAACATTAAAAAAAAAAAAGTATTGTGCGCCTCACGGCTGCGCCAAACAGGCCCAAATTGTTCTTGAAATTAAAAACGAAAAATTGGTCCTTCGAGCCGGATTAGGATATTGGAGATTTTTGCGGTAAGCATCAAGTTATTATTATGACGTAGGTATTAAGTTGAAGCAAAAGATGAATCTCAATCAAAAAGAGTCCAGAGTCTAATTCAGCAAAACTTCTTGAAGTTATCAACCAAGTAGAAAAGAACAATAATGTGCAACCAGCCTGTGTTCATTACAGTTTCAAAATTGTACCAGAGTAAAATGAAGGGGCGGGAAACTTTCATGTTCTTCAAACTTAGTTAAGCGTGAAGAAAAGTGGGGGAAAGAGGGGGTTGGTAATACCTTTTTTGGGAAGTTAAGGCTCTTACATACTGGCGCGATTCGCCATATATTCGCGATAGTATGTAAGAGCTTTTAATGCAGTAAAAGTTGCTTGTTTTGTGGTGAGTGCTATCATCTTAGATGACGTAGTTTTTATAAGGTTTTGGTGAATTTCTTAACCTTCTTTTGGTTAAAGTTTTAAGAGCTTCAGTGAGTGACGAGCTTTATATTCAAGTGTTAAGTAGCGGCGTGGTTTTAAAAAGGAAGGTGTAATTTTTTAATACTTGGCGAAAGTTGACAGGGTTTCGGTAAGTCTGCCAGGGTTGCGGGAAAGTCCGAAAGGGATACCGGGACCTTGGCAACAGGCAACTGAAGGAACACGGGTGGGTTTTAGTCCGTAAAAGTCTGACACGCCCTTCCACTCCGCCCAGAGCGGGAGAAATCATTGGATGATGTCCCACCCTAAAAAAAAAAAGGGTTTCGGTTAGTAGTGGAATGAGCTGAAAAATTTAAAATTATAATCTTACAAGGAGATTTTTCTAGCTAATTATAGACGTTTTGCGACTTACCTACCTGTTTTGGAACAATAATATTATTAATGGAAATGATACCTATCATGTTTGAAATATTTTTTATTCGGAAACAATAACTAATAAATAATGAGGGGCGAAGCAAAAAGCAATGTAAGGATCCTAGCAGGTGCCGTTGTACAGTTTCTGCCTACCCCCATTGGATGAAGGCGTAAGTTCATGTGTAAGTATGTATGTGTTATAAATTAAGAATTGGTCACGCGACATTTCACATTAAAATAGACCAACACGCATGACCACACTAGAAACGGGTTTTGTCGACGGAAGAATAGAAAAAATGACAGATAAACAATCAAAATCTTAATTTTGTCTATTCTACCGTCGACAAAACCCGTGAATATAGTTGTCATTCTACGCGTGCAGTCTTTTAACTCAATAACTGTAGGTACAAGACAACACACATTGCAAGCCAGGAGTTTTACCAAACTTTGGTGACCCAAAATACGAAAATACAAAAGTCGGACATCACCAAATATTCACAATACCGTCATATCGTTAACCGTTCTCCAATATTGGTATTGCACAAACAAACAGACGTAACACATTCTCACATTCGTTCAGTCTCATCATTGATATTTCATGAGTATTAAAATATATTGATATTATTTGTATATTTTTACGTCAACACTATTTTTCGGCTGGTAATTTTATTTGCGGTTTAAGGAAATGAAAATAAGTTGGATTGTATTGAAATGATTATGTAAAGGGTTTATTTTTAATAAATATACGGACTGATACAAAAAGGCTTGAAGGGAGGGGCTTGTGGCTAAGAAATAAAAGCCGCACGTGTCGAGCAGTCGGGTTAGGCTACGCTTGCTCCGCTTGGTCCGTCGAAGGGTGACCATCTTTACATACCAAGACCCCTCCGTGACTCGGAAAGCACGGTAAGCCTTTGGTCCCGGCTGTCATTCCTGGATCTTTGACAGTCGTTACGGGTCGTCAGAAGCCCGAAAGTCTGACAACCAGTCTTACCAAGGGGTATCGTGTTACCCAGTAACTGGGTCAGTTATGCAGTCGCTCCATGTAAAAAATACTAGTATTCAGCTGCATCCGGTTAGACTGGAAGCCGACCCCAACATAGTTATATGAAGGACTGATGCAACATGTTACACACAGTTCTATTGATTAACTGACAAACGAGGGTTAATCTAGCTGAAAAAATCGATTTTTTGTCTTCATAAGTTTGTATTTGCAATTATGCAAGACATTTTCCTCCTTCCTCCATCAGTCTTTTATCGAGCAAAATCGAAACCTAATCCTAACTATTCATTATAAATGCGAAAGTGAGTTTGTTTCTGGCAGCAATAATTTTCAGAATGCTGTTGTCACTACCATGCAGGCACAAACCATGTTCTATCTCCCTCTAGCATCGACCTTCACATTGAAATATACGAGGCAATGTTTTCACCTCGTTATTCTTTATGAACCATTGAAACGGCCATTATGCTTTTTATTAATAAATAGTTCCAGCATATTGGATATTGGTAGAAAGGGAATATTCTGAGTATTTGGTAGGTTAGTATTAAAATATCGAACATTCAGATTGTTATACGGCTAGCAACAAAAGTCGATTAAAACTTCAGTATTTATCAAAACAGAATTTTGAGCACTATTTTTTAAATATAAATGGAACAGATGTTAAATTCAGATACATTTATATTATAAATTCTCGTAGCCATTACGTCAAATGCTGAACGTGTATCATCTCATAAATCACATGTAATGTAAAAGTAAGTGTTAACCTTAACGAGTTTTGTCGACGGAAGAATAGACAAAATGTCAAATACACAATCACTATTTGTCATTTTGTCTATTCTTCCGTCGACAAACCCCGTTTCTATGGTGGTCATGCTACGCGTGCTGTTGCTGGCTGTACTGAGTTTATTTATATTTTTGGTTTGAAAAGTGCTGATATAATTTCTAGGTAAGAACACAATTTAGATTCTGAAAATCGGTTCCTATTCAAATATCTATAATAGATTCCTCGAAATCTTTTGAAGCGAAACTTGTTTATTAGTATTCCAATAATGGATATCAAATTATAACATTTCCAGATACCTTGAAAGTGTCTGATTTCTACCAATGAAAAGACCTCTTTCCTCTTTATCCGAGGACAAAACTCCGTTTCGGAAATAAAATATTAAATTGCAAAAAAATATAATTGAAAAACAGGATGATGTGCTTCAAAAAGGTTAGGTGCGCACTAATGCATCACCAGCGGCGTATTTGCTTAACAGACTTAGAACGATAATGCAATTAATGAAAATTAACAATGAAAATTAACAACGCAATTAATGAAGAAAAAAAAATGAAAATTCCACCACAATCATTCATTCGCATGATTTACGTTGTCGAACAGGTGAATTTTTCAAACATAAATGAATTAATGGATTAGCAATTTGTATGAAAAACCGACAGTTTGTGATTAAAAGTATTACGCAACTGGGGTGCTGATGAGTGAACGTGAACGAAGACATATGAGTAGGTAAGTAAGAATCACGAGTAGTTCAGTAGATTCTGCCGATCTCTATGGGAAAACCAACGCAAGTTCTAGTATATTTCACTTATTTGAATTTTGTTTGTGTTTATTTTTTTGATGACCAATATTTTGTGATTAATATAATTGAATGTGTTGTTTTTTTTTAAAATTTTTGTATGTTTGTATTGTTATTGAATTGTGTGCTTAATAATCTGTATGAGTCTATTGTTACTTGATTATGAATAAATAATAATAATAAAAAACACCAAGATCTCTTTAACAGATAAAAATGTCCGTTAACACAACGCTAACCAAGAATCGTTTGCCACCTCGCTAATTCTGGTGCAAGCAATTTTCATGCTCATTGAGAACCACGTAATACTAAAAGCGTGTTAACTGTTATCATTGGTATGCAAATTGTGAGCCAATGGAAGGAAATGGGTCACGCCTTGCAGAAGAACCTGACATTATAGGAGAGAGATAAGAATCAAAGTGACAGTGATAAGGGAATTAGAATATTATATTATTTTCATTTACATTATGATCGTTGGAACTGTTTTTGATTTTAGGTGGTAGTAAGTCTGCCAGGGTTGCGGTAAAGTCCGAAAGGGATACCCGGAACCCTTGGCAACAGGCAACTGAAGGAACACGGGTGCGTTTTAGTCAGTAAAGTCTGAAACGCCTTCCCGCTCCGCCCAGAGCGGGAGAAGTCATGAAGATACCCCAACATCAAAAAAAAAAAAATATGTGTTAGTATGTCCCATGTAATTGGGATAAATCTTTTGTATTTTTTATAGGTTTTCTAACAGGACGCGTAGCTTGACCAACGTAAAAACGGGTTTCGTTGACGGAAGAATAGACAAAATGACAGATAAACAATCACGATCTGTCATTTTGTCTATTCCTCCGTCGAGAAAACCCGTGTCTATAGTGGTCAAGCTACGCGTCCTGGTAGAAATACAGTGTAAGCTAATGTTAAAATATTAGCTTACACTGTATTTTGATTGACTCAGATGACGTAGCCCTGAATTGACTACCAAACTGAACTTCGATAAACGGAAATACGCCAAGATTTTATATCGACATTTCGGAACTACGAAACCTCTTTATTTCGTCATCGTGTCTGAGATGCTTCACGTTGATTTAAGATATTTTCGAAGAGCATGTCGAAGTAGTGTACCTACGTCGAAATCAAATCATGTCGAACTAGCATTATTGTCGAACTAATATGTTGTCGAAGCCACATCATTTCGTAGAAGTCATGTCTAAGAAACGTTTTGTCGGAGTACAGTATTGTCGGACTTAAGGTATGTCGAATTAAACTATTGTCGAAATAAAGTCGTGTTGGAGTTCCGTAATGTCGAAATAAAATCACTTCCTCTATAATACCGATGTAAAGTTAGTTAAACCAACTGTGTCAATCCTTCAGCCTTCAGATAATCAAAGATGTACCTCCTAAAATAAAGCCAGTTCAAATTAGTTCCTATCGGCAACCCGTCACCGCTGCCTGCGGCGGTCATTGTGGCTCAGTCCCAGACGATGTCACTGGACTGTATTGACAAGTTTATTTTCACCTGGGTCACGCGGCCAGCGTTAACACGATATACTCGTACTAGGCGATAAAGTTAGCTCGAAGAATATTTTGGCAAAATGTTTATTCAAATTCAAATCATTTAATTCGAGTAACATTAGAGTCATAGAATGGGCATATAATAATTTACAGCAGTTTATGGTACTGTAGAGTTTAGGATGTCTATGTGCGTTTGTAGGGTGTAATCCTCAGAACTATTGGTATTCAGCTGCATCCGGTTAGACTGGAAGCCGACCCCAACATAATCGGGAAAAGGCTAGGTAGATTGATTGAATTGTTTGATTAGTTTGAAATATTTATTTATTCACAAGGCAACTACAACAGGTAACAATCACAATATATCACTAGGTTCACATTATAGGTTTCGATCTGATTATCACCCGAAGCGTAATCGCACATCACGACTAGCAACAACACAATAATGATGACAACTACCAGTAAAAGCTTAGTTCACAAGATTCTCCGACACTCTTCTACTTAGACAGGGAAAGTGTAGGAGAACAAACATGCGGTAAAGTACATAAAGTTAAAGCATTTAAAGAGAGCAGTATTTAAATAGAAAGAGTACATACATGTCTTTTGAAAGCTGCGGCACGAGAATCGAAGATGTCAATAGACGTAGGTAATTAACTGAATTATTCAAAGATTGTGGATTGGATCGTTTTAGCAGAACTAAGTACTTTTGTATGAATAAATCGCTTTACATATTATACTGCTTAACTTTTTTATGCTTTCCAATAATTATTTCCAAAACTAGTTTCTCTAGTAGATTTTATTGTTTACTAGCTTTTGCCGTTGAAATCGAAATGAAATGAAATGAAATGAAATTGTTTATTCTGTAAATAGGATATTGGAATCACTTTTACACGTCATATTAAAAAGTTGTAAAAATAAGCTAGATGAGGTCGGCGTTTCCTATCTGACTACTCTGAGAAGAAAGGCCGAAACAAACTCAGAGGTCACCGTCTCCTTTAAAGTCCAGACATAATCTTGGTCAGGCCATATGAGGACCATGTAGATAAGAGTCTGAAATGGTCTTTTGAGGAAAATAGTTCCATGAGAACGCATAACCAGGATAAAAGTATGTCTTAACCCAGGGTCATGGTCTAACCAGCCAAAATTTCATCCAAATCCGTTCAGCCGTTTTAACGTGAAAGCTTAACAAAAGAAAAAAAACTCACTTTCGCATTTATAATATTAGTTAGGATGCTCCTAGAACTTGAAAGTAATTTAATTGCCTCGGTTCAAGTTACAGTGAATAGTAAAGTTCACAAGTAAAAAAAAATATTTGCCAGTCTGACTGCTTTTACATAATTTTCTATGAATATTTCATCACGTAAACATGTTGGTAGGTAGGTAAACATGTTGTTATGTAGATACACAATATACAGCGTGTTTCAGACATGTGTGGTCATATTTAAGAGCGTTTACGCTGAAAGTTGGCAACGACAAAAATAACTGTCAAATATTTTACTTACCTGTTTTGATTAATTTGGCAATATTACTGTATGGAAATATGAAATATGGCTAGACAACTGTCTAAAATATTGATTATGAATTGCAATTATAACACTTAATTTAAGTAGTGACCGGTTTTAGTTGTAAAAAAGGCATTTGGAAATTTCTAAATCCTTTTTTTACAACTAAAACTAAATATTCGGTGTATATTTCATGGTCATTTTGATGATCTGGGGGCTTAAAACACTCACTTTGGCAGAATCATAATAGGAAAATATAATGAATCATCGTAAAATGTCACAAACTGACAATTCAATATGATCTGCGTGCGATTCAATAACAAAATAATTCATCTGTTTGACAGTTTTCTATGGAGATTTGTAAAATGGTCCACACATTATGAATTGCTTTTGTGTCAAATTCTAGGAATTGCTAATGACAGCTGGAAATTCAGGAAATTAATTTCTTTTAGAGGAATTGCTAATATCAGGCCCCCTTTTATTTTTTTATTTTTTTTTGAGGGTGGGAAATCATCCAATGACTTCTCCCGCTCTGGGTGGAGCGGAAGGGCGTGTCAGACTTTTACTGACTAAAACCCACCCGTGTTCCTTCAGTTGCCTGTTGCCTGTTGCCAAGGTCCCGGTATCCCTTTCGGACTAACCCGCAACCCTGGCAGGCATCGGTCCTAGCGGACCCCGCCAATTGTGCTGACATCTCTTTGAGGCGCGCGTGGAACACGACGCGCCATCGACCCGGGCCTGGTCCTGATCGGACGGCGAGCTACCCATTGCTCGCCGTCCGCAAGCCCGCGCCTATGGTGGCCGGGAATCCGCCTGGGATTCCCGACGCCCAGGGCGTCTCCAGCGGCGGCGGCGGTTAGGGGCGTGAGGGCGCAAACTTTGCCTCTCCCTCACGCGTTCCGCCTCCTCCTTCGCGAGCATTACTGCTACGCAGAAGGAGGTGACTGCTTCCCATGCCCTCTCGCTCCGTACCATGGCCTGGACCAGAGCCGGACGCGAGAGGTCACCGCCGCCAATCGCCTCCAAGAGGACACGGCGGGGCTCCGCCCAAGCGGGGCAGACCTCCACCGTATGCTCCACCGTGTCCTCCGGGCGATCCACACAGTGGTGACACCCGGGCGTTTCCTCCCGCCTTATACGAAACAGGAACCTCCGTGTCGAAAGCAACCGTGTCCGGTGAGGACCTGCGTCAGGCGGAAGGTGAGGACGCCGTGGCGCCTCTCTAGCCACTCCTCAAAGAGGGGACTTATCGCCGCAATTGTGGCGTGCCCAAACCCCCTAACCTTTAAATATGACGCATTTCTGAAATGAAATTGTTTATTCTGTAAATAATTTCATTTCATTGATACATACTGTATGGTCCTACTTCCACAAAAAAAACTGAAAACCATCTAAAATCTAAATAATCAAAATGACATAACATGGCCTCCTAGCAAGAACTAACCAACCAATTACTGTCGTATTTTTACAAATAGAATTTTCAGAATCTCACGACTCTATTAGCATATTTAATTCCGAAATGTTATTTCACATAATAACAACCGTCGGGGAGCAAACTCCACCATTTTATTTACAATATTTACGGGGCGTAATTATAAAATAACAAGTTTTTAATTAAGCAAACCGCCTCTTATATTCCAACTGTAATTTGTAGGACTATAACTATGTTTTCTGTGCGTTGAGTTTGTGGTATACGGGTTTAGAATTTGTACAACAATAGTTTGAATTTGTTTTAGCTTTTAGTCGAAACTTTGGTCACGATGTTCTAATACAATTCAAATCAAATCAAATCAAATAATTGATTTGCTTGAATATAGGTACATGAGGTGATACATACAACAAAGTTCTTTAACCGTATTCTACCTAAACAGGTGTGCAAATATCTTTTATAATTATTTAGTACATTATTCGTTAATTTAAAGAATATTAATATTAGATTATTTATGAAATTTATTAATTACAAATATAATTCTATTACTAACCCATACAAAAAAAAAAAAAAAATAATAATAATTACATTTGTCATTTAAATAATAATTAACTTTATAATAAGCTTTATTGACTAGTTATATCTTTGATTAATTAAGCTTTGTGATAGTTGAAGTCTTTAAAAACGTTTGCTCACTATTTAATGATCGGAATCGAAAGGCGCTGGTTCTTGGTAGTAAAAACCGTGATAAAAAATATACAATAAATAACAGTGCATTAATGAAAAACTGTGCAATAATAAGATTTCCTATACTGTTTTGGTTCTGAGCAAAAAATACGTCCATTATGATCGGTTTTGTAGTGATTATTGATAACATTACTACGTAGTTGAAAGAAATAGTATTTTATGTCAATCATAAATAATAATCAAAAAGTAGCAAACACAGACAAAAAGTATAAAAAAGTAAGATACCATAAAAAAGCTAAGTTCAGATTTGCAGACTCACTATTTTCTTGCAGAACTTAAAACAAAAGATTGCAAAATATATTTTTTTACTTTACTTAAGTCTAAGTAAAACGATGTTGTATTTCTGAATATCCTGCCATTATAATGTTGAGTATTTGGCATTAATGTAGTTGTGTATTCTCGTCAGAACTAAATTGGAGAGAATTTAATTCAATCTTTTCGGAATATGAGTGATCAGTTCACAAGAATTGACTTTTAATTATAATGAGTAAGAATCGAACATAACCTAACGCCTGTATTCCCGGAAGGGTTAGACAGAGGTGTACAGCCACATTCCGCCAGTTATGTTTAATTTCCATGTAAAAGGAGGCGAGAATATGGCCATCAACTGGGCACAAATCCAGACTGCGTGCTGCCACTGAAATATTCCAGATGAAAATCTCAATAAAAAATTGCCCAACCCGGGAATCAAATCCAGAACCTCCTGCTCATCTGAAATGCTTGCGACCACTAGACTAACGAGGCAATCTAAATCGTTTTGCTCGGATACCACGTTCGTGTTTACTCTATCGCAATACTATTACCAATTACATTCCATTGTTGAAAGATGGAGCAAGTTGTACATAGGGTTACCGTCTTTCCGGATTTGTTCGGACATATCCGGCTCTTTGCCGCCCAGACTTTGACCGGTATTGTCCTTTATCCAGATTTTGACATACGGTTTTTTGTTTAGAAAAAGCTAAATGAGTTCTCTCACAATCACTATATTTTAAATGACACCATGGGAATGACGAGAAAAACCATCAACACATTACGAGGAGGGGAGGAGGTACGCTAAAAAAATTTGTTTCATTATATTATTTTACCGCTTTGTTGGCGTGATTTATAATGTATACCTATACAAATTACAGCTTTCTAGTACTAAGAGTCTCTGAGCTAAGCCACGGACAGACAGACAGACAAACGGACACGGCGAAACTATAAAATATGAGTTCCTTGTTGACAACGGAACCTTAAAAAAGAAAGGCTAATAAATAGTAAAATATTCGGACTTTCTTACAAAAATGTCCGGCTTTTGACTAGAAATTTCGTAACCCTAGTTGTACAAGACGTACTTCCACACTCGCCCACAGCTCTCGAGCCCTGACCTATCACTTAATTAGACATGTAACTTACTCGAGGTAAGCACTATCGTATAGTCCAACCGCAAACACTGCATGATAATTTGTTGGTAGTACCTACCGAAATTCTGTTAACATAATTGGTATTTCTGTTTTTTAAGCGACTTCTTCAAAAAGGAGGACGTTCTCAATTTGTCTGTATGTTTTTTTTTTTTGTATGTGTGTTACTCGATTACTCCGCCAATTATGAATCGATTTTGATGATTCTTTTTTTGTTTGGTAGGTCATGCTTCAGAGGTGGTCCCATATAAATTTTATTAATTTTGCTTGCGTAGTTTTTGAGTTAGCTTCAATATTACGTATTTTTCCCACTTTGCGTATGTTGATGACATGTTAATTGACTCCGTCACATAGCAGACAACGGTATACGAATTTGTGTGGGGTACTTACCACAACTAAAAAGAGAAAAATAAAAACTTTTACAAAAAAAAAACAACCGACTTCAAAAAAAAACAAAAAAAAGTGAAAAATAACTTTAATTTCGGAATTCGGTGGCAAAAAACGAAACTTGAAAAGCAAAGACTTCCAAAATTAAAGTTATTTTTAATTTTTTTAGTGTTTTTTTTGGAAGTCGGTTGTTTTTTTTTTTTGTAAAAGTTTTTATTTTTTGTATGATCTATGGTTAAGGATAGCCTAGTGATAACTTATATCTACCTGGTATTTGTTGAAAGGCCTACACTGTCCTTCTATACCTATAAACAGTGTAATTCGAAAATATAATAAAAGCCAATTATTTTTAAAAGAGTAACTGTGGAGTTTCTTGCCGGCTCTTCTCCATAGGAAACGACCAATTGGAACCGTGCACCGCTTCTAACGTTTCATAAGTGCCCATGTAGGTTTATATGATTTAAAAAAATATATATATTTGATTTGATTTGATTTGATAAGTTTATTAAGGTACTGGCAAAAAATAATAATAAGAGCTTAGCAGGATATATTATGGACTAGAAAGTGAAAAAAATGTATAAGGAAAAATATTGTTTGAAGGTAAATTTTTGTAATAATAATATTTCCTGTAGCTGTCTACAGGAAATATTTCAGTTCTGGATTATGATTATTATATTCAAAACTGGATTTTGTTAAACTAGTTGAAAGTAAAGCCGCAGGAATCCGATGAATGCGAGAAGGGCGAAGTGCCGGTGCTTGATGGGACGCCTATGTCCAGCAGTGGACGTCTTTCGGCTAAAATGATGATGATGAAGTTCAGTGTTACTGTTTGCTGTTCATTTCAATGAAAATAAAATACACATGAAATAAAAGCTGTCTTTTACAGCAGTGTGTCCCAATAATGTGCTTAATTTCTCTAAAATTTCGTTTATTTATAGTTGTTAGGAATAAATTGGTATTGTCAAGATACATAACATACGAAATTGTAGTGTCTAATGCGTCGTATATTTAACTAGCCACCCGCTGCGGCTTCGCACGGTTTATACGACTTGACAAAACATCGAGAATTCTGTATTATGTGAGTTAAATAACTGACGTCATGTGGGTGTACTATAGGTGCACTTCTGCCTTACCTTTTGGGGAATACAGGCGTGATGTTATTTATAAATATATATACACATAAACGTTCCGGAAGAAAATTCTCTAAATTATGGTTTTCTTCTTTTCGAGCCTCTGACTTGGCTTCACATGCCGTCAAGAAATATCTCTCAAATATGCAGGATTGCGGGAAAGTCCGAAAGGGACCGGGACCTTTGGCAACAGGCAACTGATGGAACACGGATGGGTTTTAATCAGTAAAAGTCTGATTCGCCCTCCCGCTCCGCCCAGAGCGGGAGAAGCGATTCGAGGATTTCCCACCCTCAATAAAAAAAAGGCTTGCCGGTTTCTTTCCGATGTTTTCCTTCACCGTTTTTGAAGTAAGTGATAATTATACAATACGCACATGAATCCGAAAAGTCAGAGATGCGTGGCTTGGGTTCGAACTCGAAAACTTGGCAGTCTGACGGTCACACCTAGGGTATCAGTGCTCACTGCTGCTGTTAAATGATGGTGAAAACCGCATAGAAATCCGTTGCGTAGTTTAGAAGAACAACGCGGTCACACAAACAGACACGAAAAGCGACTTTTATAATATTATGTGTAGTTATAGATGATTTATGCAGTTCATTATCGAGTTTGTAATATAGTTGGGAGACAATAGAGGTCGAAGGTTCATTGTGGTGCTAACATAATACAGATGTATGAGGTCATTTTGAATGGAAGGTATTCGTACTATTCTATTCATGCTCGTAATGTGAAAACGTGTAGGTGTTTCGTAAAGTTTGTGTTAGATTTAAATTAATCATATTTTTCACTGATAATCTAGATCTATTTTTATCTATTTCGATCCCTGGAAATTGCTTTTATTATATAAAAATATACAGGCTGTAAGGGTAAACAGTCTTGTCATGCAAACCATGGGTAGTTGACTTAAATATAAAAATAAATTACCGAAAACAACAAAAAAAAAACGTTATTTTCATTAAAAGATTTTAAAAAGTTTCTATCCGACACCGTGTTCGCTAGCGAAACAGCTGACTAACTTAGGGAGTTGTCGCGCTCGCGGCCGGTCAGTTCGCGTCCCGCACCCCCCACCCGTGTTGAGACGCCAGTTCGTTGCCCTAGCACATAGGGCAACGAACTTGCGTCTTTTGTGGAAAAATGTAGTTTAAAAAAAAAAGAAAACAAAAGTGTAATTTTCCATTGATTTTACGTTCTGTAAATGAAACCAAACCACTGGTTGCAAGGATAACGGTGTTTACCCTAACAACCTGTATAGGTAGTCGTTTTGGGGGACCGTTTTATGTCATTTTAATGTACAAAAAAACCTGATTCTTAACCTAATTTCAGTAAATGACTTCTGATTTTTTTTTAAGGTTAGATACCCAGGCTATTGGTTTTATCCATCAGGAATTTCTCAGCAGCAGCCCGGAATCTGTATTTGTGCCCGGTTGATGGTAATAGGCTCGCTCCCTATTACAAGGGACTTAAACATAACTGGCGAAATGTGGGTGTACTAAATGTACTTCATAGAAGAATAAAAAATTATGTAACTGTTATATAGGGGTATTAAAACACGAATGTGGGTTTATCACATGAGTGTTTTAATATCTAATTATTTACAGTTGCATACAAGACTTTATCTACACTCATGATATGAATCCTCTATAAAAAATACTTTGCAATACTAATATCGAACAAAAATGGAGGGATACGACATACGACACACGTGAATTTGAATTTTTAGAATTCGAATAACGTCCTAAGTTTTTTTTTTTTAAATACGGTGCGTTGTTAGTGAAACGCGCCTGCATGACAATGTTATTTTTTTAAATTAGTTGCATTATGAAATTTAGTATAACATTATAACACCCGTTTGGATGATAATATTATTATGGTTGCTAATGTTGCTATGACACTAGTTGTTATAATAAGCTGACTGTTTCAGAAACTTTTCTATAGGATTTATAGCATGGGTGTAGATAAAATATTTAAATAAACAAATACTATAAAGATAAAAGATTCCGCCCTTTATTTGTATAGTAACAACGAGATTCAATACCAAACATGCATTTTAACAAGCTGGTATGCTCCGCATGTTGGTCTTCCTTGAAACTCATAGAGGTCGGATTCACGTCTGAAACTTAAATCCATAGTGTATGTTTATCTATAATACTTCTATACTTAATATTATAAAGCTGAAGAGTTTGTTTGTTTGTTTGAACGCGCTAATCTCAGGAACTACTGGTTGGAATTGAACAGTTCTTTTTGTGTTGGATAGTCCATTTATCGAAGAAGGCTATAGGCTATATAACATTACGCTACAACCAATAGGAGCGGAGCATAAATGAAAAATGTTGCAAAATCGGGAAAAAATATTCCTTTTTGAGAGCTTCTGTTGCGTGCGCTGCGTAACTGGTTTAAGTTACGCAAATATCATGTATGATGGAATTGTTTCTCTTTAAAAATTCTAAAAAAAAGTCCGCGACAGCATATGTCTATCTTTTAAGATTGACTCACTATAACCATTTTTTATAGTAATCAAATTTGTTCTAAAATAATGCATTATTTGCGAAGTAGTTTTATCAACATATTATCAATTCTTATTCAAACAAATAGTTTTAACATCAAGGGTACTTATGTAGCAGCAGAATACTTCGAAATTATATAATAAAATTTTCGAAAAATAATTTTCGAATTATATAATTATATATTCGAAATTAAATGTCCGATTCGAATGAATTTTTAATTCATTCGAATCGGACATTTAATTTAAAAGTAATCATGAATATAAAAATGCAATACGCGAACAGTTCGACGCCGGCGCGACGTTCCCTATGTTCGCGAGGAGAGGATGGGCACACGGGTAGACCATGAACTGGAATAGGACATAGGATACGTTTTATCCCTATCGATGGGATCGAGACCTACGCGGGTGAAACCGCGGGGCACAGCTAGTCTTGAATAAAGCTTAAAGGTACTTATAGGTACATAGAATCCTAACTAATATTATAAATGCGAACGGGAGTTTGTTTGTTTCGCTTTCGCGCTAAAACGGCTGAACGGATTGGGATTTTTGGCACAGGATACTTTTTTTCGCGATATTCCCACGGGATCGAGACTTACACGACACTTAAACCGCGGGGCGCGGTTAGTATAATAATATAAATGTGAAAGTTTGTAAATTTGTGTGTTTAGATGTTTTTGCCGATTAATTTGTTAGTTGATAATTATTATTGTGAAAAAATAATCTTAACTGCTGGTGTAACGTCTGTGACGAACTTTCTATTTAAAATTCATTTTGAGCATTGTTCTCATGTAAGTGACTCATTGTCTTTTTTTTGAATATCATTGTCTGCCTAGCCGTTTCGCAACCAATTTGGGCCGGCTTCCAGTCTAACCGGATGCAGCTGAATACCAGTATTTTACATGGAGCGACTGCCTATCTGACCTCCACAACCCAGTTACTGGGTAATACGATACCCCTTGGCAAGACTGGTTGTCAGACTTTCGGGCTCCTGACGACCCGTAACGACTGTCAAAGATCCACAAATGATAGCCAGGACCAACGGCTTAACGTGCTTTCCGAGGCACGGAGGAGTCTCGATATGCAAAGATGGTCACCCATCCACGGACCAGCCCCGGCAAGCGTAGCTTAACCTGATGGATCAACCCGTGCGGCAGTTATTACTTAGCCACGAGCTCCTCTTTTTTTAGAATATAATATCTTTAAACGTATAATGAAGTAAAGTGACAACTAACGGAAGAATTCAGATAACTATGGGTACGCTATAATGAAGATAGCTGATATAATGAAGTCCATGCGGCAGATACCGTCCCTTAATTTCCGGTAACGGTCCTATGAACGATATGGGGTGTCCCATTCTTAGTTCCGTATCAGATGACATACATAAATCATTGTAGAGGGTGGAAACGTCAACAGCTGATTATTTTATCAATATTGTTATAGAAATGAAAGCTGTTAACTGATATTAAAATTAGGGTGAATGACTCATTGTTTTACTAGTACATGTAGTTCAGTTCAGAGTAGTGGTAGCCCAGTGAGCTGCAGAGATGGCCCAGTAAGCATTGGTGGCCCAGTGACCAGTGATGGCCCAGTGACCAGTGATGGCCCAGTGAGCAGAGGTAACGGCCACGACGGAAAAAAATAAACTGAAAGTCAATTTTACTTTAACATTTTATTTAAATTAAATGTCATGTCTTTAGCTCATAATTACGTTACTACAAAACCTTATTATCATAATTACTACGTTTGGATAATAAAATTGGCTATCACAACAGGAAAATGCTGGAAAGTAGCTACTAATTATCCCTCGTAAACTAATTATCCCTTGGGACGATATCCATTGAAAGAATAAAGTGGGGCATTTTCTCTACCAGAACTTAATCAGCCTGCTGCTGGTGATTATTCGCGCCCGCGATGTCGCGCCCGCGATGTCGCGCCCGCGATGTTGATTTTCTGGGCACGCTCGTTCCATCATTGATAAACCTCAACCATCGCTTTACATCGCGGGCGCGACATCGCGAGCGCAACAGGCAGCGCGAACCTTGTCTCGCCCGCGATATCACGCCAGCGCGAATAATCACCAGCAGCAGGCTGATTAAGTTCTGGTAGAGAAAATGAAAATGAGAAATGTCGCGCCCGCGATGTCGCGCCCGCGATGTCCCGCCCGCTGTGACGCGCCCGCGATGTCGCGCCCGCGATGTCCCGCCCGCTGTGACGCGCCCGCGATGTCGCGCCCGCTATGTCGCGCCCTCTATGTCGCGCCCGCCATTTTGCGCCCGCTATGTCGCGCCCGCAATGTCGCGCCCGCCATGTTGCGCCCGCGATGTCATAATCTGTACGTACATGTGTAACATAAGGTATATGGGTAACATGAGGTTCTCCCATGGATTATTCGTGGTTGAAACGCCTCCAGGGAAATACCTCTATGGTCATTATGTGTTTGGTGAATTGGTGCTAACATTATGTTTTATTTTTCGATACATATTGAAGGCCGGCCCAGTAACTGGGTAATACGATACCTCTTGGTAAGACTGGTTGTAGGTGATTGGTTGGTAGGTAAAATAATCAGTCCAACATTCAAACCGGGTTCAAGTTAGTAAGCAGTCTATAAGTAAATTCAAATCTCGATAGTTTCTCATACAATCGAGACTGAAGACTAGATAGAACCTATCACGGGCGAGGAGTCGCGGGCGCGTAATGGCGGCCGCGAAATAGCGGGCGCGACATAGCGGGCGCAAAATGGCGGCCGCGAAATAGCGGGCTCGAAATGGCGGGCGTGACAAAGCGGGCGCGGTATCACGGGCGCGGTATCGCGGGCGCGACGTCGATGCGACATCGCGCCCGCGATGTCGCGCCCGCGATGTCGCGTCCGTGATGCCGCGCCCGCTATGTCGCGCCCGCGATGTTGATTTTCTGGGCACGCTCGTTCCATCATTGATAAACCTCAACCGTCGCTTTCCATCGGGCGAGATTGAGGTAAAGAGGGGACCGATTCAGAAAAAAAAAACGACCTCAACTCGGGAAAAGCCGAGGAGAATGGGCAAAAGCTAGTTCTATATAAACCGATCATTGCCACTACCAACCGCTCATAAATGAAAACAGTGTGAGCATACAAAATCCCAATTATCCCCGAATAGCTGAAAATCACTATCCGTAAATAGGAATCGATTGAATCCAATCAAATCACTCGGAACACTTTGTTGAATAGGTTCTAATCTTCAGTCTCGATTGTATGAAAACTATCGAGATTTGAATTTACTTATAGACTGCTTACTAACTTGAATGTTGGACTGATTGTTTTACCTACCAACCAATCACCTACAACCAGTCTTACCAAGGGGTATCGTATTACCCAGTTACTGGGTTGTGGAGGTCAGATAGGCAGTAGCTCCATTTAAAATACTGGTATTTAACTGCATCCGGTTAGACTGGAAGCCGACCCCCCAAATTGGTTGGGAAAAGGCTAGGCAGATGATGATTTACCTACTATTATACTACTACTATAGTATTTTATATTCAATTAAATATGTCAACAAATATATTGCAATTGGGTTGCCTAAAAGATTTCAGTCCAGAATCTGATTAATTAACAATTATTTTTTTATTTATTTCTTAATATTTCACTGGTTTGTTTAATAGACAAATTCCATAGCAATCGAAAGAATGAAGCCCATAGACTATGCAAACGTTAGGTTGACTATTTTTTTCCCGTCATAATATTGACTAATAGATCCTAGCGTTTCATCAGATAGTTCCATAGCCATAATGTTGTTCCACTGTTAAATTTAAGCAGTAGACGAATTATGTACCGTCATCACATTCGGAGGAGCCAACATTACGGCATAGGAACTATTTGATAAAACGCACTCTAGAATCGACTAAACACATGGTCAATAAAAACAAAAAACAAGCCCTTGACTGAATACGTGGTTGTAATGATTAAAGTCGAGGTCAAAAGAAAAAAACAGGCCACGGCCTTCAATATGTATCGAAAAATAAAACATAATGTTAGCACCAATTCACCCGACACGTAATGACCATAGAGGTATTTCCCTGGAGGCGTTTCAACCACGAATAATCCATGGGAGAACCTCATGTTACCCATATACCTTATGTTACACATGTACGTACAGATTACCATAAATAATTTAATCCGAACTTGAACCCCGAACTTCAAAGGATCAGTATTTCAACGAAATTGCAAAACTACAACACGCAAGGAACTATAATTATACACAATAACACGACCAAAAATGTCATTAACTTTGAATTTACTTTACAACGTACAGTAATTCCTAGTCATCACAATAACAGCAAACACGCCAATTCATATTAGCTTCAATGGAGCCTTTGTGTTCACGTCAGACTATTAAAATCACAAGTTGTCTGAGGGCAACGCAAACAATGTAGAAAAATTCGCGTACAGCTCACAAGTCGAAAAAATACCTACGAAATAGAATGGTAGGCAGCCGCTATGGTTCCGTTACGCTATAAAAACCTACCCGAGCAAACTCTGTAATTCCGCTTCGTCCCGACCGATATAAAATATGAAAGACTGAGCGAAATTCGCCTCGGCTCCCCCTGCGCTGGCTCGGCTCTTTCCGACGACTTTCGGCTAACTTCGTACCGCCGTAGCGGCAGTTTCGTAGCACCAGCCGCGCGTAGTCCACGTAGCGGCTACGTCACGTAGCCTGTACTGTTCATTTTTCGGTGTATGTGGTTTATTTGGTGTCATAGTTCGTAACGAATGTGTGAATAATTTGGTGTAGTACTCAAATGATGTGTGTGTTGGATACCAGTAGTTACGTGGTTGCCGATAAGCCTGTTTGATGGTTCGGAAAAATGGTATGGATACTTTTTAATGATAAGTGTGATTAGTTAATGGCAGCGCTTAACGTCTTTATGGACGAAAATTTTCTTTTACGATTCTCTGAAAGCCTTTAATTAATTTGGCAAGTTTAAAATTTTGTGAAGATCTTAAATAAGGTTTGATGTTGTTTCATAAAATATTATGGAGATTTTTTCTCGCTATTATTCTTAAAACAGTCTTTTAAGTCTTTTTTCCTTTTTATATGTTAATGATATTGCGTCGGAATTTTAAGAGGATATTTGCGGTTTCATTAGCGGATTAATTAAAATGCAAACGTAAAATATATTTTACCTGTTCATAATTAAAACTTAGAACGTTATATTTTGCCTCGTGTCTTAAAAATGTTATCTACATTCCTATACTCGAGTAATTTCCATTAAACCCAAAATCTACTGAAAACTGCGCCTCTCGTCTCACAGAGATGTTCTCCAATTGTCTTTCGTGACTCTTCACATTACTGTGTCAATATCTCTGCGTTCGATTCAGTTTCGGTACGCTTCTTATTTATTTTCGACAGTACAATTCTGATTTGATGCAGTGACAGAGATTGTTCTCGAGAAAATTACTTTGAGGACAAAACACAGAAGCGAAAAATGGTATTGAATAGAAGGAAAAAATGTGCTTTATGATATTATTTTAGTCACCGATGTATTTAAGTAAAATGTTCAAAGTTCTCTTGAGGAAAAGGTGGGTTTTATATCCGACTTTGACAATTAAAAAAAAAGAGAATTATGATTTACTTATGATGACAACGTTAAAGAAATTGTATAATAAAGGAAAATTATATTTGAACATAAAAGTAATAGTACATAGTAAAAGAAAAATAACATTAATTTTCAAATTCATTCATAATATTTATTACGATGATAAATTACTTGCCACGCGAAATAGACTCTTGGCCTTTCAAAAAGCTAACTGCACAGAATCTATCCCAGATTCCAGTCTTTATAAGTCCTTCTGCGTCTTGAACCGAACTTTGCTAATGACATTTAAACTACGTCACAGCTTAAAGCTAACTATTGCAGTGAGATTAGAGCAAAGATCGGGCCGTTGTGAGCGGAGTAGCTTTCAAACAGCAGGACTTAGCCGTCGACTGCGAAAGGGTAGATGTTATTGTGCATTTGAAGGGAATTAGTTCGTTTTCTTGTAATACTATGTGAGTAGTGGCGGCCCAGTTTTAACGGCCCCGACTTGTTATAGGTCGTGGGTTCGAACCCAACCAGGCACTTTACTTTTTGTAAATAATTTCATCACTACTGCTCTCAAAACCGTGATGGAAATATCGTGAGGAAACCGGCATGTACTTGAACCATTTCGAAGACATGTGATATCGACCAACCCGCACTGGGCCTGCATGGTAGTATAGCTAACTCTCTTTCGAAAAGAAGAGGCCTGTGTCCCAGCAAAATTTTAAGCTGATTATGCTGTTGTAATACTAGCGGACGAGTGCAATGGTGACATTTCAAACCATCTAGATTTCTTTGCTAAATCTAAGTCAATGTCGATTGGCCTTCTAATGGCCGATAGCAATTAAAATTCTATTGTGTCTCGTTAATGACAATTGGAGGTTACACCAAAAACTTCCGGAATAAATTTTCTAAATGATGGTGAAAATTTAATTTCTACATACATACATTAAACCTACGTAACTTAAGTCACTTATGTTCTAGTTTATTCATAACTAGATGATGCACGCTGGTTCACCCGCGTGGATGTCGGTTATTATATACTAAAATCTTCCTCGAGAACCACTCTATCCATTGGTGAAAACAGCATGAAAATCGGTGCAGGAGTTTTTGAGTTTATCGCGAACAGGACGACAGACAGACGCGGTTGAAGACTTTGTTTTATAATATGTAAGGAAGATTAACTGGTACACAGGTAAAGTGAACCACATAATTATTGGTCAGGTAGAACTTGACATGGACAACGCCCTTATTTCGTAACAATATGGGCGATTTTCGTAGCTCAAGTTTTACTACGCCATACTAATATTCTTGCCAACACTTACTAAGCTGTACTTATGCCAAGCGTACCACATTAATAGTGGCTGGAGATCAAACTCATGACCTCTCACTTGTTAGTCCACGGTTTAACCGTAGAGCTTGTAGTACTAAAATTGTGCGTAAACTGCCTCATTGGTCTATTTCTCGCAAGTGCTACAGCTGAACAGGTCTGGGGTTCGATTCCAAGGTCAGGTAAAGTGTTATTGGGTTTTTCCATCTGGAATTTCTCAGTAGCAGCCCGGAGTCTGGATTTGAAATGAAATGAAATGAAATTGTTTATTCTGTAAATAGGATATTGGAATCACTTTTACACGTCATATTAAAAGAGTTGTAAAAATAAGCTAGATGAGGTCGGCGTTTCCTATCTGACTACTCTGAGAAGAAAGGCCGAAACAAACTCAGAGGTCACCGTCTCTTTTATGGTCCAGACATAATCTTGGTCAGGCCATTATGAGGACCATGTAGAGTAGCGTCTGAAATGGTCTTTTGAGGAAAGAACCACACAGATTTGAGTGGACCTGTCCAGTCATTTGTGCCTGGTTGATGGCAATAGGCTCATTCCCTATTACATGGGACGTCAGCGTAACTGGCGAAATGTGGGTGTACTATAAGTACAACTCTGCCCAAACCTACGGGGTAATAACGCGTGATGTTATGTTGCGTAGACGACTTTAGTTCATAGTCCTGGTAGCTCGTAAAATAGTTCTTTTTATAGGTTCTTAGGCCTTATATTCTCATATTATTACGTATATGAATTCAAACGTTTGCGTGGTTCTAGTAAACGTTTTGCTTCGACTGTAGTAATGGCCCATATACTTTTAGGCTCAAGTTTTTAGGTATATGATAACAATTGTTTCGCATGACTACATGAGTTGGTGAATACAATTTTCCTTTACTGTAGTAATATTATCGAATATTTAAGCCATTTTTATAGAGCCACATTTATACCGAGGCGAAGATGTCAGAAGCCCGAAAGTCTGACAAATTACAAACGGGTATCGTGTTAACCAGTAAACTGCGTTGCGTAGTCAGATAGGCAGTTGCTTCATGTTGTACCGGGAGACCCCTCTGCCCTCCGCTAGCTCGCTTAGTGAGGGTCTCACCGGACAACGTTGAATAATAAGGTAAACACAGTAGACGATAGGAGGAACGGTTTATTACTGGTTTATTACTGGTGGTACACGACACACATGATTATATAAGTATAGTAATATTATCACAGTATTTAGAATGATGGTTATATAAAAATTACAGACAGTAACACGCTCGGTCAAGTCCAAAGATGAAGTGTGGAGAAGACTGGAAAAATACTGCACGGGAGTTTGTGGCGTTCTGAATTCAAATTGAAAATGGAATGATGATGTGGCCAGCCATAAAGGATTGCCAGTAATAAATGATAGGATGAGTATGGATGAGAAGGACTTCGTCACAATGTAAAATACTGATATTCGGCTGTAACCGCTGGAAGCCGACCCCAACATACATAGTTGGGATAAGGCTAGGCAGATGATGACCGATATCAAATAGATTTATACTATATTTACTGTTTCCAAAGCTTTACTCAAGGAGTAATACATACAAAATCTTGTCAAAGGTCGTAATCTATGGGAAAAAAAAAACGTAAATCGGATTCGATTTTTCTCGAGTTGGCACACAGACAGACAGACAGATGTTGTGTCTTAAAATAATGTAATAATTAATTATTGCCATGACCTAATGAACCCACAGCCTCATCCATGAGAGGCAGGTGAGTGCCATATATACCCGTCACTCATGCATGAGGGTTCGAAACCAGCGAAGTATGAAAGTTTTCAAATCACATCTAACATAGTTTTTAAGTGTACTAACATAAATATGGATCACTGTGTCTGATATAAATAAAAAAATAAAATATAATACTTTACAAGTTTATCTTGAACATCACTGACATCGGTGAAGGTAAACATCGTGAGGAAACCTGAACGTAATATAATTCTGAAATCGGGAATCCACGACCACCGTCTATTTTCGCTTAAGATTTAGTGTACAATAAAGAGTAATCTATCTACCTAAAGTTATGAAGGTTAGCTGAAATATTGAAACAAAGTCTCGGAATCGGTTAAAAAATACCGGTTAATACCGGTTTATTTCAATTTTCCTCTGAACATGTCGAAAGAACGCGAACGTTTAGAAAACTTTATTTTAACCTCAATTAACCGGTTTATTCGACGAGCGGCATGTCGGTAAAAGCGTTGCAACTTGTGACTACTTGTGAGGATGCCGCGCTGAATAAAAACTGAAGTATTAATCGGTTTTTATTGGTCTAAATCTTTATCTATTACTCTTCTAAATAGCGGTTTAAAAAAAACGTTATATGCGAACGAAACCAAATGTAAAGGTGTTTTTATCAAGTACATCATACCGGTTTCGAGCCTTGATTGAAACCTACGTCTAGCGAAGTTGCTGCTTTCGAGCAGCATAATCTCTTAGGCGCTCTCATTATACTCTACGAAGAATGGGCTGTTTGTCTCAGGACTGGCGACTGAGATTATGGGAGGGGCAACTTGTGTATAGCGCAGTTTTTTGCAAGGATTTTATACAGGAGATACGAAATTGTTGATCTAAAAAGGTTTAGACATTTTTTAGAAGCTAGGGATTCATAAATAAATCGCGGTAGAAAATTAAATCATCTTTATGTTATTCTGGTGCTGCCACTAGTCAGCACACATATTGCTGATCTAAAGATTAGTGATAGGTAGGTTTGTATTGAGATCTCAACTTTAACATTTATATTTATTTCAATATTAATGCTGCTGTATTTTCGGCATAACGGAGGATCATGCTAAGCAATTTGGGGTAGGGTAGGGCCTTAAACTTGGGGCCGATAGGTATATCTACATTCTGAACAAATGCAAGCGTTTCTCCCGCGTATCTTACGCGCGAGAAGGCTCTCAGAGTATCTGGAAATACTCGGATACCCTTTTGTCGTCTCACGCGCGTAAACGTCTTATTAGGACGTGCACTAAGGATAAGTTCAGCGACCTTTCTTACTGACTGTAATGCCTTGGCACTGTCTCGCCACGTACCCAAAGTCAAAGTCAAATCATATATTATAAGGTAGTTTTGAACGGCAATATTTACAAAGTCAAAGTCAAATCATATTATAAAAAGAGTTAGTTTTGAACGTCAATATTTTCAGAGAAAAATGATACTTTTTTAAGATGATGTTTGTATCCAGGTACAGTGGCGAGATAGTGCTAAGACTCACTAGGCCGAGTGCACGGTTAGTGTAATCAAGGCATAAGTTCGTTTACAACCAGGTACAACCAATTATAAGGATGATAAATTATTATAATTATATTTATTATTCTTATGGTCTTCTTCTTTTCGTGTGGTTAGTGACTAACCTGGTGTTAGAGTTTCAAAGCCGCCCCAGGGCCTCTCACTTGGCTTCACATGTTGTCGAGAAATATCTCTCAGGCATGCCGGTTTCCTCACGATGTTTTCCTTCTCCGTTTTTAAAGTATGTGATAATTATACAATACGCAAATGAATCCGAAAAGTCAGAGGTGCGTGTCTTGGGTTCGAACTCGAGACCTGTGACTTGGCAGTCCGACGGTCACACCACTAGGCTATCACTGCTACCTTGCTTTCTTATGGGTACAAGATGCTGCCACGGATTTGACTCGTTTATAATTCCACGTTGTAGGTTTATGAAATAGATATACCTAATCGTTGATCTATATTTAAAAGCCTAGAATTTTAATTTTAGTATGTGTTTCAAAACAGTCCGATACCTATCATTTTAGACACCTGCTTCATGTAGTTATTTTGTATTCAAACTAATAGGTTTGCGACTAAAAATTTCCGTGTCGAGTTATTTTAATATTGATAGGTTTCAGTTATTACAATTTTTCTGTTTCTAGGTGTTGAAAGAACCTACCCTGTTTCTATGTCAACAAGGAATCGTTAAAATACCAACTTCGACTGGAAATGAAATGAAATTGTTTATAAATTCTGTAAATAGGATATTGGAATCACTTTTACACGTCATATTAAAAAGTTGTAAAAATAAGCTAGATGAGGTCGGCGTTTCCTATCTGACTACTCTGAGAAGAAAGGCCGAAACAAACTCAGAGGTCACCGTCCAGACATAATCTTGGTCAGGCCATGTGACGACCATGTAGATATGAGTCTGAAAAGGTCTTTTGAGGAAAGAACCACACAGATTTGAGTGGACCTGTCCAGTCAGTGCAAGCATTTGTCAGCAATAGTGGAGCTCAACTCAGAACTTAAAGAAACTTACACTGGATTTTCTCTTTAAAAAAAGACAAATTGGAACCGTGCACCTATTTTTGAATTTTCATAAGTGGCCAACCCGTGCATCTACTTCTGAAGTTTCATAAGTGGCCATGTAGGTTTATGTAAAATAATAGTTTTTTATGCAACTATTATATAATAAGGGGTATTAAGTATCACATTAGTGTTTTAATACCTAATTATTTACAGTTGCATACAAGATTTTATCTACACCCATGATATGAATCTTCTATAAAAGTTTCTTTGCAATACCAATATCGAACAAAAATGGCGCGGTACAACGTGAATTCGAATGTGTTTTGTTTTTAAATTACGGTGCTTTGTTAGTAAAATGGTCGAGAATGCCAGTGTTCTTTTTTTAAATGAGTTGCATTATAAAATTCAGTACAACATTATAACACCCGTTTGGATGATATTATGGTTACTATGACACTGGTTTTTTTAATGTTGGTAATAAACTAACTGTTTCAGAAACTTTTATAGAGGATTTATAGCATGGGTGTAGATAAATTATTTTAAACAAGCTTTTATCCTCTTTATGAATGAAATTTTCCAAGTTGATCCCTTTCAGGACATAAGGACCTCTTTTGCAAAATTTCATGCGGCGCGGTGTGTTGTCTGTCAGTGAATGAATAAATGAATTTAAGATTTTTAGTATATAGATTTGAATTTAATTAGAATGATGAGTTTATCTTGGACATTAGGTACTGTTTTCGGTGAAGGAAAACATTGTGTGGAAATCTGGATTTATATTTTATTTAAATGTGGCCAATCAAGTGCTCAAAAAATGTTTTTGTTTCTTAAACATTCCTTGGATTCACCAAAACGCAACTTATGTTCCACGAAAATCAGTAGTTTTAAAGTTGTCATGTAAATCTCTCGAATCTAGATTGAAAGTGATTCCATTGGTAGCCCAGTGGTAACGGCCCCGACTTACGAGTTGCAGGTCGTTGGTTCGAACTCAGACAGGCGCTTTACTTTGTGCAAATTATTTCTTCACCACTGCTCTCAAAACGGTGAAGGAAAACATCGTGAGGAAACTGGCATGTCCTAGAACCAAAAAGTTGAAGCCATATGACATCTACTAACCCGCACTGGGCCCGCGTGGTAGATTATAGCCCTCCCTTTCTCGGAGAGAGGAGGCTTGTGTCCCAGCAGTGGGAACATTATAGGCTGATAATGATTATGCTTAATTTGGAGTCTGGATTTCTGCCTGGACTCATCACACGAAACTAAAGCATATTGGCGAAAATGTATGTCATTTGTTTTTTTTATTCTCGATTATCTACAACAAAATCCCGAACAAAACCAGCAGTACTCTTCAGTATGCCAAAAATCCGGAAACACATTCTGTTATCAGAGTTTATTTGCTAAAACAGTCGTCTTATCAAAATAGGAATCTATTTGCTTAGGGCCCTAGCAATTACCATTTCATAGTGAAATTATTACGAATAAATATTCATTGGATTTTGTAATAATTATTCATAACCTAGTGGTGATATTAAGGTTGGTTTGTTAAGCAAGAAGGTGGTAGTATAGTGTTTTCATTTGGTGCAACATTGAGACACACACCGCACTTAGTATGTTTCGTTATTTTTTAAAGTGTGTCATAGACAATAATTGTCATCACTGTGTCTAGTTTTCTTTCACTGTTTTTTTTTTTTTTTTTGTATTTGGTCCCTTGTAGCTTATTTTTTTTTTTTTAATTATTAATGTAATTAGTTATTATTTAACATTATAACACCCGTTTGGATGATATTATGGTTACTATGACACTGGTTTTTTTAATGTTGGTAATAAACTAACTGTTTCAGAAACTTTTATAGAGGATTTATAGCATGGGTGTAGATAAATTATTTTAAACAAGCTTTTATCCTCTTTATGAATGAAATTTTCCAAGTTGATCCCTTTCAGGACATAAGGACCTCTTTTGCAAAATTTCATGCGGCGCGGTGTGTTGTCTGTCAGTGAATGAATAAATGAATTTAAGATTTTTAGTATATAGATTTGAATTTAATTAGAATGATGAGTTTATCTTGGACATTAGGTACTGTTTTCGGTGAAGGAAAACATTGTGTGGAAATCTGGATTTATATTTTATTTAAATGTGGCCAATCAAGTGCTCAAAAAATGTTTTTGTTTCTTAAACATTCCTTGGATTCACCAAAACGCAACTTATGTTCCACGAAAATCAGTAGTTTTAAAGTTGTCATGTAAATCTCTCGAATCTAGATTGAAAGTGATTCCATTGGTAGCCCAGTGGTAACGGCCCCGACTTACGAGTTGCAGGTCGTTGGTTCGAACTCAGACAGGCGCTTTACTTTGTGCAAATTATTTCTTCACCACTGCTCTCAAAACGGTGAAGGAAAACATCGTGAGGAAACTGGCATGTCCTAGAACCAAAAAGTTGAAGCCATATGACATCTACTAACCCGCACTGGGCCCGCGTGGTAGATTATAGCCCTCCCTTTCTCGGAGAGAGGAGGCTTGTGTCCCAGCAGTGGGAACATTATAGGCTGATAATGATTATGCTTAATTTGGAGTCTGGATTTCTGCCTGGACTCATCACACGAAACTAAAGCATATTGGCGAAAATGTATGTCATTTGTTTTTTTTATTCTCGATTATCTACAACAAAATCCCGAACAAAACCAGCAGTACTCTTCAGTATGCCAAAAATCCGGAAACACATTCTGTTATCAGAGTTTATTTGCTAAAACAGTCGTCTTATCAAAATAGGAATCTATTTGCTTAGGGCCCTAGCAATTACCATTTCATAGTGAAATTATTACGAATAAATATTCATTGGATTTTGTAATAATTATTCATAACCTAGTGGTGATATTAAGGTTGGTTTGTTAAGCAAGAAGGTGGTAGTATAGTGTTTTCATTTGGTGCAACATTGAGACACACACCGCACTTAGTATGTTTCGTTATTTTTTAAAGTGTGTCATAGACAATAATTGTCATCACTGTGTCTAGTTTTCTTTCACTGTTTTTTTTTTTTTTTTGTATTTGGTCTCTTGTAGCTTATTTTTTTTTTTTAATTATTAATGTAATTAGTTATTATTTAACCGCGCTTTTGTAAGTTGTGCTGTCTTTTGTGTGCACCAAATAAACGTCTTATCTATCTATTCCATCTATCAAGATAGATAGATGGAATAGATAGATAAGACGTTTATTTAGTTCTAGATAGTTCTACTATCTTTTGTTTAGTTTTAGAAGGATGTGTGGTGTTACACGAATGGATAGAATAAGAAATGAGTAAATAAGAGGAAGTCTGAAAGTGGCACCGGTGACTGAAAAGTTGCGGAAATCGGCTGTCGTAGTATGAGCAAGTGATGCTGAGGAATGAGAAAAATATCGTGAGGAAACTGTTGATTAAAAATGTCGATGGCTTGTAGGGGAAGACCAAAGAAACGATGGATTGTGGCAAAGATAATAATGACTGTGGCAAAGATAATAATGACCAGTAATGGGGTCACTACCGAGATGACGACTAATAGAGCATAGGCATGTTGCGCCGACCACAAATAAATTGGGATAAGGACAGGAGACTTTGACAGTCATTACGGGTCGTCAGAAGCCTGAAAGACTGACAACCAGTCTTAAAAAGGGGTATCGTGTTACCCAGTTACTGGGTTGTGGAGGTCAGATAGGCAGTCGCTCCATGTAAAATACTGTTAATCAGCTGCATCTGATTAGACTATCTATAGACTAGATATACCTCCAATTTAATTTCAACTCTTAGTGGCTTCTGTGGACTTGATATTTATTCAATTTGTACGGTTGTAATACCAATCAAGTCATTTGGTTTAAATAGGTTTTTTTAATTATTTGTCTTTTATATAGATTCTTTTCTATTTTGTGAATTTGAGAACGTTGTAGGCTTATTGGACTGTAGATTTATTGAACATCTTCTATTTTGTTAAGTACCTGGAACTTACTTGTTAAAGGCCTACATTGTCCTCCCGTGCCTACTAACACTGTAATTTGAATTTTTTGTAAAAGCCAATTATTATGAGAAACCGCGGAGTTTCTTGTCGGCTCTTCTCCATAGGAAACGACCATTTGGAACCGTGCACCTAGCTTCTGACTTACATAAGTGCCCATGTAGGATTATGTGATTTTTTTTTTTTTGATTTTTTGGTTTTGAAAAGGCTCGGCAGAATGATGATAAATCTTTGTTTCCTCACAATGTTTTCTTTCAACGCCAGTTATCCATACTTCCATACTAATATTATAAATTCGAAAGTAACTCTTTTCGTATTCTGTCTATCTATCTATCGATCCAAAATCACCATCCTGCATTAAGCAAGAGTGACTACTTTTATTCTTGTTTCATCTATCTTTGCGAAGATACACTGGGACTATTTCAGACCGGTACAGGTAAAGCTATACAGACTCAATTCGTGTTCACATCGTTACAACCCGTATCAGACTGTATAAATCTTTTAGTACCGATCTGCATACTCACTGCAGTGCGCTGTACGATACTGTACCTAAAGCCTTTTTAGCCTTTTTCGGGAAGCCTCCGTGCTCTGGTTTTAAGACCTTAGAAACAAGTTTCTTTGGGTAGTTCAGTATGCTGGGGGAAATTGGAGACAAGGTAATATGGTTCTTGTATGTATGGGAAAACGTTCTTAGAAGGTGTCTGTAATTTTTGATGATTTCTACGACGAGGATGTGTCTTGCACATTGCTAATACTCCTCAGAATCATTTTAAGAAATGGGTTCCTGAGGATGCTCGTTGAGAGGTGAAACACGTGTAGATTTCTTACAGGGTTTTTTATGACTCTTGAAGAATAGAGGGTGTTAGGGTAAACACCGTTATCCTTGAAACCAGCGGTTTAGTTTCACGTATAGAACGTAAAATCAATGGAAAATGAGAACTTTATTTTTTAAAGAAAATCTACCTTTTACCACAAGATTATTTCACCCTTTCACCCTAGGAAGCTAGGGCAACTAACTTGCGTCTCAACACGGGTGCGGGGGGCACGGGACTTAACCTGACCGGCCGCGAGCGCGACCCCTCCCTCAGTCAGCTGTTTCGCTAGCGAGCACGGTGTCGGATAGAAACTTTTTGTATCTTTTAATGAAAAAAACCTTTTTTTTTATTGTTACTCGGTCATTTATTTTTATATTTAAGTCAACTTCCCATAGTTTCAGTGACAACGGAGTGTAAGGGTAAACATAACCTTACACTCTGTAGTTAAGCGGAATAGGTTACTAAATATATCTACGTCTATTGTATTTGAGTTCTCGTCAATAGCGCTGTGTTGGTGCAGTGGAGTGAGTTCGAAGACACTTTGTTTGGTAAACTACACCCTAACTTTTGGGCTTTTTATTATTGGGTTGTAGTTTTACGGACCAAATTATAGTCAATGAGACATGGATATATCACTAAATTGCCAGTAAAATTATTAGGTACCCATTGACTGTCATGAAAAGAGTATCTAAATGAACAAAAACAAACTTACAATACCAAGTAATTGTGTAAAAGTGTTCCATTTCTTAAATATTCACTTGAGACATCTTCAATTGTGTCTCTAGGAAGCCACCCAGTCACTTCCCTACTATCTATCAGCAGGCAAACTTTTCAAACAGCCATTTAGTTCAAACTAATAAAAAATCTTAAATTAGGTAGGCCAGCATTTAGCCCACAGACAATTGAAAAAATAAGCTGCTGAAAACTTATTAAAAAGTTGAATGAACTTTATGTCTTAAATATATATTTTACATTCAAGGAAGCCTTGTCGTGTCAGTTAGCGCCTTTGTCTTTGATATTTATTGTTATAGGAACCCACGTAAATTGTTCTTGCTACTTTGTAATTTGTAGAACATTTTTGGTTACTTATTTCGTTGCTTTATTATTTGATAGTACTCTAGAGGTGTATAGGTAGCTATATTTTATTATGCAAATGAATTGATGTTCCTTGCGTTAATTAAAAGTTTCTTGACGCTTTCATGTTTGTTTGAGGACTTTGGTGAACTCGTTGCAAATCATGACTGCGCGTCATGTAACTTTTATGTGCTTAAGAAGTTTAAATTACAATAATTGGGCTCCTTACCTTGGAAAAAGAAGTAACTAATAAATGAATGCAGCCATCCGTAGGTAGGAAGGTACACGTTTTCGGATTGTCCAACTCAAATCAATCTGCCTAGCCTTTAACCAACTATATTGGGGTCGGCTTTCAGTCTAACCGGATGCAGCTGAATACCAGTATTTTACATGGAGCGACTGCCTATCTGACCTCCACAACCCAGTAAATGGGTAATACGATACCCCTTGGCAAGACTGGTTGTCTGACTTTCGGGGTTCTGACGACCCGTAACGACTGTCTTAGATCCACAAAAAGTGACAGTCGGGACCAACGGCTTAACGTGCTTTCCGAGGCACGGAGGAGTCTCGTTATATAAAGATGGTCACCCATCCATGGACCAACACAGGCAAGCGTAGCTTAACCAGTTTGAATCGACCGGTGCGGCTGTTATTACTTAGCCACGAGCTTCTCCATTGCCCAACTCATTACATTTAAATTGCTGTTCGTGTAGAAACCGCCTTTTAACTCAGTCTTAACTGTTGAAGTTTACTAACAAAAGGCCAAACAGGAGATGAATTTATTTAATAATTTAAGCACACAAATGTACAGAGGCGGACATAGTGCCATAGGCATTTTCTACCAGTCAACCTCTGGGTGCTGCAGAGACAAACAGTGGTAGGTGTACTATCGAAAATTGTGGAATAAATACTTATTTAATTAAGTAAACTATTAAAATAAAATTTAAATTATATTTGCCATCGAGACACTAAGAAAAAGAAGATTTATTGACGATTTATGATGATTAATGGAACTTTAAGATGAACTGAGAAGAAATCGATTGCAATAACTCGCGATAAAAAAATGAGCTTGTCTTATGTTATGTAATGAAATCTTACTAAAAAGATTTACGGTTTTCTTAAAAAAGATTTATGGCCGATTAATCTTACGCCATTCTTCAACTCAACATCAGAAACGTAACATCTGCCCACTGTAGTAATTAAACAAAACTTTACATTGAATTAGCTCTACGATCTCAATTAGGAACGGTATTCGAAATCTTATCTAAAAACTTTGAGTGAAACGACTGCAGTTTAACTTTTCACTAATTTAACTTTTTTGAAAGAATATAACTTCTATTGTATCGAACTGTAGCTCTATTTGAATTATTCGTAACGAATTTCGTTTCTATGTTGATTTAGTCTAGACTTTATTTTAGATTTAGTAGCAGCTTGGAGTCTGGAATAGTAGTCAAGAAGTTAATGACTTTTTATTTAAAAAAAAGAACATGTTGAAATGATTTTGGATTTTTTCATTAGCAGACCAGTCTGGATTTGTGCCCAATTGATGGCAATAGTCTCGCCCCCTATTACATGGGAATTAAACATTTCTGGCGAAATGTAGGTGCACTATAGGTACCTATACCCCTGCTCACCCCTTCGGGGAAACAAGGCGTGATGTTATGTGACGTTAATTTAGATGGAATTTATAATAAGCAGTTAGTAATTTGCGTAAAATCAGCAATGTCTTAGGATTCTTCTTCTGATTGTGTCGAATAACTACAATAATTCTAACTAAGGTCATTACCTCTCACTTCTTTCATAACAAAATAACAGAGAAAGCATTGATGATAATTTATAAAATTAAATGCTAATTACATATAATTTAATTAGTAGTGTTTCTGATGGGTTTATTAACCCTGTAGGTATGTTTAAATTATAATTAGGCGAAATAATTATTACAACACAAACCCATAAATTATACAACGGGTCATTAACCTTTACCCACTTCTCAAGAAGTTATAATCACAAGTAAGCACCAAACTGGTTACATGGACTAAGTTAAAGTTACAGGTACTAAGTTCATATACCTACATGAACTAAGCACAATATTATACATGAGCACTGAGTCACTTGGCTTACCGCCTGGAAGTTGCGACCCAGCACCTTACTATTGCATGGTTTGGAGCCGTATTATCATACTTAAATACTTGTAATACTTAACTGGATTATTTTGTGAGTAGATATTACACAATTTAAGTACATAGTATCTCAAAGGATTTTGAAGTAATTTTTTATTACCTACTGGTAATAAACTAGTCTCACCAGTATCTTAGAGGAGCTCGTGGCTACGTAATAACAGCCGCACGGGACGATCCATCACGTTAAGCTACGCTTGCCGGGGTTGGTCCATGGATGTGTGATCATCTTTACTTATCGAGACTCCTCCGTGCCTCGGAAAGCACGCTAAGCCGTTGGTCCCGGCTGTCATTTGTGGATCTTTGACTGTCGTTACGGGTCGTCAGAAGTCTGACTACCAGTCTTACCAAGGGGTTTCGTATTGCCCAGTTACTGGGTTGTGGAGGTTGGATAGGCAGTCGCTCCATGTAAAATACTGGTATTCAGCTGCATCCAGTTAGACTGGAAGCCGACCCCAACATAGTTGAGAAAAGTCTAGACAGATGATGATCTCACAAGAGCGGATCCAGATCCATTCCAGCAGGCGTAGCATGGCGCTTTCTATCTCTACGAAGATCAGACATAGCTTTTTCTATACAAAGTGACAGTTCGTTTCTTCATTTTTGACATCGCCGTAGAAATCCTTCCACAATCTGTCATTTTGTCTTTCATTTCTAACGATCTTTGTCTAGGCCTTTTTATATGTAGAATATTTCGGAAGAAAGTTTCGATTGTCGGTTGTCGTGTTGTCGGTTGTCACACTGACAACCGACATTTGTCTAAGGTAGTGAAAACAAAACAAAGAATTCTGAGTTGAATTATGTAAAAGAGTGATTTTCGTAAAAAGTGCAGTTAACTCTTTCTACTTTGCAGCCGTCGTACTGTCTACACGAAACGTCATTTTTGTCTACTGTTCCGTCACAAAACGATGCTCATGCTACGCCTGCTGGGAGGAGCACATGGGCTAGACAGTTAAGAAGTGTCTACCATATCTTGTATTGCAGCTGTTTTTAGGATTCATTCTTTTTCAACGAAGATTTATAGTAGCCTACTTCTTCAGCTTTCATCATTGAAGCAATGTCTTGACAGATATTACGCATTTAGGCCAGTCCATTCAGATGATTCGATTTTATTTTACATAAACCGTTTGGCGCAAACTGGATCCGGCCTAGGTATCTCATTATACCTCGCCTGCGGTTAGTTAGATGTACCTACTGTAAAACCTATCTTTCATCCGCTTTGATAATATCAAAGTTACATAAGTGTGTTTCATGTCAGGGGTCTACAAAAACAAAAACATATTTGATTATTTTACTACTGGGTAAGTTTAACCTCGAACCTGAAATAAATTCTCGAACATAATAATTACCCTCAATTTCGTTAGTGTCAATGGTTTATTACCCAAAAAATAATAGCAAAAATAATAATCAAACAATATTTTATTGTACAAAAATTTACCCGAAGTAGTTATTATTTCGGTTTGTCAATAACATATTGACCTCGTCTAGACATTATTAAGTTATGTAGTATTAAGCGTGACGCACACTCGACAGTCGCGACCACAGAAATCGAATTACGGTAATAGAATTGAAATGGTGTTGAAAGGGTACTAAGACCGGTGTCGATAAATTCAATCAATAACTATGGCAATTGAATAGTACACTTCAAAAGATAATAGATATTAAATTACTGAATTTTCCAGCAGGCGTAGCATGGCGCTTTCTATCTCTACGAAGAATAGACATAGCTTTTTCTATACAAAGTGACATTTCGTTTCTTCATTTTTGACATCGCACCGTAGAAATCCTTCTACAATCTGTCATTTTGTCTTTCGTTTCTAACTCTTTGTCTAGGTCATTTTATATGTAGACAATTTCGGAAGAAAGTTTTCTATTACAACTGTCAAAATCACCATCAGAAAAAAATACTATGACAAAACAAAGAATTCTGAGTCGAATTATGTAGAAGAGTGAATTTCGTACAAAATGCAATTGGCTCTTTCTAATTTGCTGCTATTGTACTGTCTACACGGAACGTCATTTTTGTCTACTTTTCTATCGACAAAACGGTGCTCATGCTACGCCTGCAGTTGGTAGGTATATGCTTATTATTTAAGAAAAAAAAATATTTTGAATTGATATTGGATTTTTACGTTTGAAGTTTCTCAGCCTGAAGTCTGGATTTGTGCCCGGTTAGTGGCAATAGGCTTGCCCATAATTATATCGGACTAAAACAAAACTGGCAAAATGTGGATAAACTATAAGGTAAACCTCTGCCTAACTGTTCGGGAATACAGGCGGGATGTTATTTATTTATTTATTTTATTTAACCATTTATGCACACACATATAAATACAGAAAAGAAGAAACGAACAGAAAAAATCGTACAAAAAAAATACTAATACTATGTTATATTCATTTTGCTATTTTATTTTGTCATATTTCAATGGTAATCGAATTATTGTGATTGAGTGTGTGCCTTCTAGAGCACAAATGATTATGATGACACGATTTATTAATTCAGATTTCTGTGGTCGCAATTAATTTGCGACTCAAGATGGCTGCGACCAAATTAATATTAATGCCTGATGAGATTTTCATGTTAATACTAAATTATATCAGTAAGTGTAAAACTTTGAACCTTTATTGTAATACAGAACATTAATTTGTGGAGTTTTAATAGGAGTTTGCTTAATAACTGCTAGTTGGAAAACAATTTACATAAGTTTTAAGATTAGGTACTGTGTCTGTGATTTCTTGAAGTTAGTAGCACAAAAATGGCTTAGAACCATATGCATAACCATGAGCAATACCTAGTAATAAAAATATAATATCTAATAACGTTAGTAACATTTGTCAAAACCAAGCAATTAAACCAAATAATAATGTCACCACTAAAATGTAATATTTTATTTATATTCACCCCGTTTATCTAAGCATCTTTCCTCGACTATATTTTTCTGCGACCAAGGTCGCAATAATACAATATGTAAGTTCCCTTATAATATGAGCTGTCGGTAAATATTGTTCGTATAAAGAAATAACAGTGTTTCCCAATCTTTGATTACATTTTGCGAATAATAAACTTTCTGATTCAACTCTATGTACTAGATTTATTTGAAATGAACTAGTGGTTAAGTGGATATTATTCTATTGTGTTGAAAACTGACGAAATTGCCTTTTACTTTTAATTTAACAATTTTCTAATAAAACGTGTTCCAGATGGGATTTCTCATCGCTAAAAATAACGAATTTACATACAATCCTTCATCCCCTTTAGGGGGTGAATTTTCAATAATCCTCACTTTCGTTATAATAAGTAGGTACCTCTTTTGCAAAATTGCATGCTTCTAGACTTAGCGGATGAGGCTGTGTGTTGCCTGTCAGTAAATGAATTTAAGGTGGACCGATGAATCCCGCTCGAGCACGAAACTGGTCCAAGTGGCAATGCTTGGGGGGATGCTATGTCCAGGATAGACGTCTTTCGGCTGAAATGAGAATGATGACTTTATTTACAAATAAATGCATATTTACACTGTCACAATTTCGTATTATGCCTGCAATATTGATAGATTTGCGAAATATGCTACAGTGGTCATAAAAATGCTAGTCTACATTCTAAAAAAATATCGCGTGTTGCCTGGGCGTCAATGTTCTTATAAAGGTTCCATGTTTATTAATTAAAAATCGTTCTTACGACTAATGTGAACAGTGGTTATGTTTCATAAATAATGCAAACATGACAGTTTCATTATAAAATAAATTTGAATGTCACTCAAAATCCTTTGTATTAAATTGTATGCTTTAAAACATTGGATGGTTATTAACTCTTAAAATAAGATCCATGAATGAATACAAAACTCGTTGGAGGCGCTCGTGGCTAAGTAATAACAGCCCAGGATCCATCAGATAAAGCTACGCTTGCCGGGGTTTGTCCGTGTGTGGGTGACCACCTTTACATACCAAGACTCCTCCGTGCCTTGAAAAGCACGTTAAGCCGTTGGTCCCAGCTGTCATTCGTAGATCTTTGACAGTCGTTACTGGTCGTCAGAAGCCCGAAAGTCTGACAACCAGTCTTACCAAGGGGTATCGTGTTGCCCAGGCATTGTGGAGGTTAGATAGGCAGTTGCTCCATGCAAAATACTGGTATTCAGCTGCATCTGGTTAGACTGGAATCCGACCGCAACAAAGATGAGAAAAGGCTAGGCAGATTGATTGAATGAATACAAAACTCAACTTAAAAGCCGTAATAAAAACCTCGTTGGTCTAGTGTTTGAAAGCGCTACTGATGAGCATCAGGTCCTGGGTTCCCTTGCCTGGTTGGGGAAAGATTTATTGGGTTTTTCCATCTGGAATATCTCTGTAGCTGGCCGGAGTCAGGATTTGTGCCCGATTGATGACAAAAAAACTCGCCCCCGATTACATGGGACATAAAAATAACTGGTGAAATGTGGGTGTACTATAGGTACCCTCTGCCTAACCCTTCAGGGAACAGAAGCGTGATGTTATATTATGTGGAGAAAAACCTACGTTTCAAAACGGTTTGTAGATTTTTTTTTAATTTTCAATAATAACTTACTGTTATTTAGTCTTGCATAAAGGGCGAATTCGACCAAACTTTTATCCCTAGTATAAGTCTATTCCAGCGAATAAATATTAAATTTTTGACAGATTTTCTATACAAAAACTATCAGACGTCAATTTTATTCCCCGAATAAAAATATATCGATAGGCTTTGGTTAAATCAGCCCCTATTACTAGCATAGACCCCACTTCTATTATTCCTAAATCATTTGGAAAGCTAAACTTTCGAGTATTATTAGTGCCCGGGGGTGTAAATTTAAGAAATTCTGTGAATAGTTTAAATACCTACCTTACGGTTCGTTGCGGCAACCTTGAGGCAGAAAAAAATATGTACAGAAGGTTAGTTCCCATCAATCAATCTGCCTAGCCTTTTCCCAAATATATGTTGGGGTCGGCTTCCAGTCTAACCGGATGAGGCTGAATACCAGTATTTTAAATGGAGCGACTGCATATCTGACCTCCACAACCCCTAACTGGTAAGGTTAGTTCTATTTAATGAGCTAAATAAAATAGACGTACGCAGACATAGCTAGTACGCTTGCACTCGCTGTACGTGAACCTTGTCTATGTGTGCGTGCGTTTCTGTAGGTTGAATGGAGCCGACCTTCTGTACCTAACTATTTTCGTGACTTAAGGCTCTTACATACTGGCGCGATTCGTCGCGCGACGCGACGCCGCCGCATTGTTCGCCATGAAGTTTTCTCAGAAATTGTTTTGTTAAAATTCGCGTCGCGCGGCGAATCGCACCAGTATGTAAGAGCCTTAAGTACCGTTAAGGGGTGGAGACTTACAGAGGGGTGAACCGTCGCTTTCAGTGTAGGTATTGTGTTACGAAAATACACGCGAAATAATATTTGCGTGTATTTTCGTAAGATTATTATTGCTTTTAATTAGGTTAACGGTTATGGTAATAAGAGCTAGAGACGCGCTGTCTTTTTGACTTTAAAAGGTCTTGGTGAAAACGACCGTTTGGTAGTAGTGTTTGGGCTTGAAATGAACTTCTTTAATTATTGGAAAACTAGCTGCGGCCCGCGATTTCACCTGCATCAGTCTCGATCCCTTAAAAATCGATAGTAAAAGTATCGTATTTCCCAACTTAGGTCATGGTCTACCTATTTGCCAAATTTCATTAAAATCCGTTTAGCCGTTTTAGCGTAAAAGCGTGACAAATAATATTTTTAGAACCCAGTAAAATGCCATCCTACAATTTATATATTCCACGTTAACATCACACGACCAAATAAAAACAAAACAGCTTTCTACCCCAATCAGCATGCAAATTCACCCCCTTTCAACCCAAGTATCAATAACATAAAATTTCGGCATCTACTGACATACTTCATTTTATTCGACATCCAAGGGTCAAAACTCATTTTATTTAGCAACTTGAAGGGTCAACACTCATTTTATTTTGTTACAACCAAGGGTCACGGGTCATTTGCTTTTGTTGAAGAGTAATTATTCATGCTAACGAATATCTGTTTAATTTTGTCGGGAATTCGTAGAGTGACGATGGAATAGAAGTAGGTATTAGGGGAAAGGGTTAGTGCTAACGAACGAACTCATAACTATAAGAACTTAGTACAGGGCACACCCTGTACTGTGTTCTTATAGTTATGAGTTCATTTG
Source organism: Lithophane semibrunnea (assembly GCA_947363905.1). Taxonomy (NCBI): domain Eukaryota; kingdom Metazoa; phylum Arthropoda; class Insecta; order Lepidoptera; family Noctuidae; genus Lithophane; species Lithophane semibrunnea. The sequence goes on from OX376205.1 coordinate 3,532,302, forward strand.
TAATAAGTTGGGCCGTATTTTCTCATATGATGTGTAGAGGAGAGAATGTTGTGATTAGTTAGTGTAAAGGGTGTTTTAGAAGTGTTGCTTGAATATTGACTGAGTCAGTCTAATATTGTTATATGTTTTTATTGATATTATTCAAAGGGTCAGTTCACACCGAGACGCGACGCGGTGCGCACTTTTTTATGATCCGATACAATATCGAATTTATTTACTACACAATAAGTTACACGCGCTGCGCAGCCCCGCGCATCTCAGCGTACTTTGACACGTGTCAACACTGGCACTGAAATTATACTTTATTACAATACATAAATAATTTAATGCACGTTGAAATACTAATTTCCTAGAGGATAAAATATAATTATGTATTAATACCGTCAGGAAACACATTTATTTTATTCGACAGACTATAGTAGGTAAAGAAACACCTAGATTCGAATCCTAACTATTATTAATAATAATTATAAATGTGAAAGTGACTTTGTCTGTTACGCTTTCATGCTAAAACAGCTGAACGGATTTGGATCAAAGTGGCACATGGGTAGACCATGACCTGGATTAGGACAATACGATACTTTTTCTCCCGATATTCCCACGGAATCGAGACTTATGCGGGTGAAACCGCGGGGTGCAGCTAGTAAAAGAATAAAACTTTAACAGTGACACATTTCAAGACTGCGGAGTTTTTATATTTTCTATCTGATTTCCTTTCCCTTGACATTATCTTTGATTATTTTCCGATCTAGAATCTTAATGACTCCATGCCTTTTTCATGCAAATAAAGGAGGATACAATTACCATATTTTTTATGCTTTGCTTTAACTTATTGTGGGGTTATGAAAATGAAATTCTAGGGGTGCTCTTGTATTATTGTCTGAACATGACTTGTTTTTTATGTGTACCATCTTTCCTCTCGCTTTCCTGCAATCTGTGGGAAAGATTTCGTGAAAAGGGACGGAAGTGTGTAACAGTAAGCCGGTGAAGCGAACGCTATTTGATTTGCCCAATGAGCGTGCGCTGTGCGAGAGTTAGCCGTCAGATGGTACCAACCCATTTTCCGAGAGGTTGGTACTAACAACCAATCAGTATGCGACTACTGCACAGCATCATGCTGAGTGGAAGCCTTCTTGTCACAGTCCTGACGTGCAGCTGCCGATTATTTATGTTTATACTGGTGATCTCATATTTGTACTTAGATCTATTTTGTTTAATATTGCTGATTACTGTTATCTTTCTTTCTTTTCTTTTAATGTAACGCTCGCTCTTTTTTTAAAGTGATGTTGAATAAAGCTAACTTTAATAAAGCTAACTGAGGAGCTCGTAGCTAGGTAATAACAGCCGCACGGGTCGATCCATCAGGTTAAGCTATGCTTGCCGGGGTTGGTCCGTGGATGGGTGACCATCTTTTCATACCGAGACTCCTCCGTGCCTCGGAAAGCACGTTAAGCCGTTGGTCCCGGCTGTCATTTGTGGATCGTTGACAGTCGTTACGGGTCGTCAGAAGCTCGAAAGTCTGACAACCAGTCTTACCAAGGGGTATCGTATTACCCAATTACTGAGTTGTGGAGGTCAGATAGGCAGTCGCTCCATGTAAAATACTGATATTCAGCTGCATCCGGTTAGACTGGAAGCCGACCCCAACCTAGTTGGGAAAAGGCTAGGCAGATGATAATGATGTAACTATTCTATAAAGTTATCTTTATGAAACGCTATTAAAGTGACCCAGTACACAAAAATCGAATGCAGATGGATATTTTATTGTTAAGCAGTACATGATTTTACAGAGTGAACTATCTGTAATTATCTGTGGCCTACTAAAGGTCTAGAAACCTAATAAAATCTAATTGTAATTCCACTCAACGTGAACCCAGTCAGACGTGACACCTGTATATGATTTCCCCTGGCTGATTTGACGTCATATCCTATATTAAAATGGGATTATTAAATTCTGTTTTGCATATTGGAAAAACGGTAATAATTTTATATCAATATTGGATTTGATCAGGGGCTCATCGTTAAATAATAACAGCCGCAGGGCTCGATCGAAGGTTAAGCTACACTTATCAAGGCCGGTTCGTGGATGGGTGACCATCCATTTCATATCAAGACTCCTCCCTACCTTGGAAAGCACGTTAATGCTTGGTTCCTATAAACAAAAACAAATCGTTTTTTCTATCAATGGTAGCATTTTTTATTACCAAACTGGGCATACAAATAGATTCGTGGGAAAATTTTACCTGTGAGAGCTACTTCCATATGTGAGGGTCTACTATACAAAGTTATGAGGTATTTGCATCATTATTGGTAAAGATACAAAATTCTTAATTTTAACCAATAACGGGCCGTAAATTATAGAATTAAGCCATAAGCCGTTAGTTCCGGCTGCAATTCGAAGATATTTGATAGTCGTTACGGGTAGTCAGAAGCCCAAAAGTCTGACAATCAGTCTTACCCAGGGGTATCGTGTTACCCATGTTCTTCAGAAAGGTCAATACCTTCTTACATTAAAGCATGAACTACTGACTCATATACAATTTTAAATAATATTTGGAATCTAAAACAACTCTGAACTATCGTTCTATACGAAAACATTTACGAGCACTATTGCTAAAGCGCCAAAGCGCTAAATAAAACAGAAACGACTTTTGCTAAACTGCCACACAAGTAATAATGTAGTTCAGGCAAAACTAACTAATAAGGTATTTATACATGAAATAGAGAAACGCAAAAATGCTAAAATATTGTCAAACATGAATGTACAGTGAGCACAATCACTAAAGCGACATAAACTTCAGAATCATCAAAAAAACGTCGCTTTACACCATGACTACATGAAACAAGCAACAAAATTTGTACTGCTAAAGCGCCAAAAAAGTGCTCAAATCGACGCGAAAGGTAGACCAATCGACGCAGAAAAAAAAATCCAGTTCAGTGATATATATAACTCAATATCGACCAAAATGGCGCTTTAGCCATTTTACCTTTCCACCGTCGATATATGTATATATTACGATATGTATACAAATCTTTGCATAACCCACCATATTCCCACCTCTATCTTACAACACACTGGATAAATGCCATTAAGTGCATGAAAAAACATAAAAAACCGTTCCGTTTCGTAACCGCTGCCGGACCGTTCCCACCCCATTTTATATTTTTCCATTCCATTTTCTGTGTGCATGCTCTAATTGCTAGGAATTTATTTGAAATTCTCATACTTCCCAGTAATTCAGGATTCCAGCGGTATTTGCCTTTACATTCCTGACCAAAGGAATGTAAACGGTATTTTTCGAGTGTAAAACATCGGTTTAAGAGTTAGTATAGCGGCGATCTAGGAATAATTATATCATGTCCAGATTTTGTATGATTATTACATATAGGGGTAGGATGGTGATCTGCCTAGCCTTTTCCCAACTATGTTGGGGTCGGCTTCCAGTCTAACCAGATGCAGCTGAATACCAATAAATACATATGATAGATACTGTAATATTCACATTATTATCACCAAGGACCATAATATTCATAAATTGCCTGTGTTATTGGTTCAATGTATTTCATAAATTATTTATTTTCTTCATTTTGATTGATCTTGCCAGTATCAATAATGCAGATATATTAGAATATTTTCTTGTGCAAGGCTTTATAACCATAGCTATGAATGGAATCGAGCGGTTAAAGAGAAATCTATAAACGAATGTAAGAATATTAATATTAAAATTTGTAAAAAAAAAAAAATATTTATATTTGTAAGAATATCGTTATTAAAATAATTCATTCCTTCAAAAATATATATCTTTTCGGGCTTTTAATTTAAAAAACCGAACAAACTTAATTTAAAAATAAAATACCCAATTTAACGATTCCATAAATCCGAGAATTACTTTGAAACCCTAAATAACATTATATAAACACCCCAGGAACAGGGAAAACGGGTAAAAAACAGGTAAAACCAACACTTAGGAGTAATTTTAAGGGGAATATAAACAGCATGAACAACGAATCAGATATCAGGGTGACCTTGACACGATCCCGGGTGACCTCGATTTGTACATTTTACTAAGTAAATTACCCTTGTAAGGTCTTTTTCCGTTTTGTAGATTTTAGAAGGAAATAATCATACAAACACAGACCTATTTTCTGTAGGGGTAGGCAGAGAGCAAGAACCACGTGCTATGATAATTCCTTTCTCCTCAAAGAAAAACGGAATATTTTGTACATTTGTAAGGAAAACGTTTAAAGATGGGATGGTTTGGATTACTAAAAAAAATATAGGTCAACATGGTTTATTTTTGTTTTTTTCGAGTGTCGTTTTTTGTTTTGTATTCTTAAATTGGAGCTGGAATCTCCACCGTTGAACATTTTACTGGGCGTAGATGAGTGTTGCGGGCGAGAAAATAGTCTGCAGTTGATTTTTAGGTTATACCTATTTGGATACCACAGGGCCATCACTGCTCGTCGTCGTATAACAAATTATAAAATCTTTATTTAGTTTTACATAAAGATCGAGGTGTAGCCAATCTTGTCTCAATGATTGTAATGCACCAATTCCTTCATCGTCGAGCTGCAGTATTGTAAAGTACACTTGCGCAAGTTTATTATTTAATAGGTACTTAGGTCTATTCTCAAATATGCTTGGAAATTCGAACATTATTTTGACAACCTTCTTCAAAATAAATCGAAATTGCAGTACTGGTCGAATACATGCGAGCGCCCGGCCGGCAATGTTTGAATGAAAATCGATAATCATCGTGTTTAGCGGCCAAATAAATTACTATGAAAACTCATAATCTATCAGGTTATTTAAAAATGGAACGAACTTTTTACTTCTACAGATGGCAACCAAGGAGGTAACTTATTTATCAAAGATTTTATTTAAATTTCGATTTGGCTTACAAATAGAGTAAAGAAGAAACAAATGAACATTATTGGCGCGTGAAAAATTATCGTTGTTTGTCATTAATTCTGGAATTTATAAGAATTAGGGTGCGTTCGTGACTGTAACCCGTAATGCTGTATGAAAACACTTCACTCAAAAACAAGATCTAGGCTCATCCGATAACCTGAACAAATAAACTCACTCACACTAAATTCTAGGCTTTCAAACAATAAAATCGTACAATTCAGAGAATGGTTAACAAAATAGCGTAATTTAGTTACCTATACAAATTCTGTTTGGCGGCATGGCAATAAAGCTGAAACATTTAACTTTAAAAAGGCGTGGCATAATACTATGTAATCTGTGAGTGTCGCTGTAATCAGCGGGGATGTTTCGCTTCAAGCGCTGAAAGGTGGGAATGTATTGAGCCTAATATTGAATTTTCTCAGGGTTGCTACTTCAGATATAAATGACTGTTATTTGTATATTGATTTTACTCTTGACTCTTAGAGGAGGCACGGGTTGATCCATCAGGTTAAGCTTTACTTGCCGGGGTTGGTCTGTAGATGGGGGACCATCTTTACATATCGAGACTCCTCCGTCCCTCGGTAAGCACGTTAAGCCGTTGGTCCCGGTTGTCATTCGTGAATCTTTGACAGTCGTTACGGGTCGTTAGAAACCCGAAATTCTGACAACCAGTCTTACCAAGGGGTATCGTATTACCCAGTTACTTGGTTGTGGAGATCAGATAGGCAGTCGCTCCATGTAAAATACTGGTATTCAGCTGCATCCGGTTAGACTGGAAGCTGATACCAACATAGTTGGAAAAAGGCTAGGCAGATTGATTTCTTTTTTTCTTTCTTTCAGTTCAGTTTTTAAAGCAAAGGACTTCGTGTACTGAACCACCCCTTAATCTAGAAGTACAGAACCCCTCATCCGATATTCTCATTTATTTGGCTGTCAAGTTGTAAATGGTAGAACAAAACCTTTGATCCTTGCTTCAGGCACCTAAATAACGATCCTTGTCAATTCAACGACTCTTTGGCACATTTCAGTGGAGTTTGACCTGGATATTACTGTTGGAGTTTATTGACCTATAAGTGCCCGAACAGCTGTGTTGTTGTTCCAAGCATTTGTAGAAATTTTTCTCAGATTACGGCCATTTTGGCTAGTCTTATGGTCTTAAAACCGTCACTTTGGCAGAATCATAATAGGAAAATCTTTTGAGTCATCGTAAAATGTCGAAAACTGACAATCCATACTAATATTATAAATTCGAAAGTAACTCTGTCTGTCTGTTTCGATAAAATTTGGCAAGGAGATAGATGGCATGGGGAAGGACATAGGCTACTTTTATCGACATACCACGCGGGCGAAGCCGGGGGCGGACGCTAGTTCATAATAATATTGTCTGCGTGCGATTCATATTACGAAATAATTCATCTATTTGTCAGTTTTTTATGGAGATTGGTAAAATGGTTCACACAATATGATTTGCTTTTGTGTCAAAGTAGAGGAATTGCTAATGACAGCTGGAAATTCAGGAAATGAATTGCTTTTAGAGATAACCAATGATAAGCTCATAATTATAAACTTTCGATTTGACAAAGTTGAGGGATAGTGACTAAATAACAGTCACACGGGTCGTTTTTTAAGGTTGAGCAACGCTTGCCGAGGTTAGTCCATGGATGGGTTCATTACATACCGAGACCGTTCCGTGCTCTGAAAGCACGTTAAGATGGATCTGTAGTGGTAGCAAGTGAAATTCAAATTTTCTTACGTTTTTTGCAATTTGCAGGTCAGTGTCAGGTTGTAACTTGATCAAAATAAATGATTCGCAACCATAACAAAATATGTATTTATAGAATTTTATTGTAATATATTAGAGTCAAGGTACATTTATTACAAAAGAACATTTCTATAAAAGACTTTTTTCTTTTTTTCTGCCTACGCCCATGGGAAGAAGGCTTGAGTTTATGCGTAGATATGTAATACTATGGTTCTTTGAAAAACATGGTAGACATTGGTATTAAATTATAATTTATTTTTTGCTTATAAAGCATGCGAACTTAAATAACATTATTTTATTTATTTAAAATACATACAACTATCATTACAGGATTACCTAATACAATAGTGTAGTTATGTTTAAAGATTAGACTTACGATTATTTATTACTAGCAACCCGCTCCTGCATCTGACTGAACATCGTCATCGTCATATTTATAATTTAACATATTTAATATGCACCATACGCAAAATACGCGCTTTGTCGTGGAGTTGCGGATACCAGCCCGTATTACCTATTACCTATTTAATATGCACTCTATCATGCTCTCTCTCTCTCTCTCTCTTACAAACATTTCATCATCTCATCTCATATTACTATGTAAACATTACAATTTTGTTCTGGGAATTCTTTTGAAATACATCCGGTTACATACATCTGAGTACATTCCCAGGCAATAAATTTCCATGAATTTATTAATTAAGGCGTAATTAATGACGGTTAAATGTTTAATCATTTATCTCTTATTCAGTTTTGCGATTGCCACTCGTTAATTACGGTACTTAATTTCATTTAAATAATATTGAAAGTCGTTTATTTCCCGGTTAAATTGTAGGTAAGTACGTAATAATAATTATAATATTAAAATTGGTAAAGGATTAATATACAGTGTACCGGGAGCCTCCTCTGCCCTCCGCTACCTCGCTTAGTGAGGGTCTCACCGGACAACGTTGATAGATGAGGTAATCAAAGTAGACGTAGATAGGAGGAACGGTTTATTACTTGTTACTTATTAAATACGACACAACATGATTATGGGAATTTATCAATATTATCACAGTACTTAGAAGAATGATGGTTATAATAATTACAGACAGTAACACGCTTCGGTCAAGTCCAAAGATGAAGTGTCCAGCAGACTGGAAAAAGACTGCACGGGAGTTTGTGGCGTTCTGAATTCAAATTGAAAATGGAATGATGATGTGGCCAGCCATAAAGGATTGCCAGTAATAAATGATAGGATGAGTATGGATGAGAAGGACTTCGTCACAACAGGATAACTTTATCCGGCTATATTGACTACCTACTACAAAACACAGCAGACTGTCATTCTTTATCCGTTGATTGAAATAATTCAATCTATTGCAATCTGCCTAGCCTTTTGCCATCTATGTTGGGGTCAGCTTCAAGTCTAAGGGGCGGGACATACAGAAAAGACGCAAGACGAGGTCGCGTCGCAGACGTCTGTGCCCTGTCTCGTCGTCAGGTCGCGGTTAAAGTATATGAAAGAGACAGGGCGTGGTAGAGACGCGAAGACAAGTGAGAGACGACCCTTCATTTCTCACAATTATCTTTGCGTTTAAGCGTCTGCTTTTGAGACAAAAACATGTCTTCTTTAGAAGACGAGGATATTTTGGCTTTGGTTAAACGCGCGCGGGTGGTACGTGTTCAAAGTAAACCCCCGCGCACCCCTTTCTACCGCGTCCTGTCTGCGCCCTGCTTCTTCTATATGTTTTCGAATAGGGCGCAGTCGTCGAAGCGTCGGGACCGCATTTCGTTCGCGCCGTCTTTTCTGTTTATTTTGTGTCGCGACGCTTCTATACATTTTGTATGAAAAAATATTGAAGGGGCGCCGCATCTGCGATGCGTCCTCGTCTTACGTCTTTTCTGTGTCCCGCCCCTAACTGGATGCAGCTGAATACCAGTATTTTACATGGTGCGACTGCCTATCTGACGTCCACAACCCAGTAACTGGGTAATACGTTACTCCTTGTTAAGACTGGGTTGTCGGACTTTCGGGTTTCTGACGATCCATAACGACTGTCAAAGATCTACGAATGACAGCCGGGACCTTAACGCTTAACGTGCTTTCCCAGGCATACCGCCAACTTCCAAATTCCGGGCTTTTACTGGGAAATTCCTAGTGGAAAACCCAATTACCCCACGCTCAGCAGTCATGATTACGACCTTGACACCAACGGGGCCAATAAAACCCGAGAATAAACCAAACTTAGATGGTACAGAGAATTTCTAACTCGGAAAAGCTGCATATTTGTAGTAAATTACTGAACTGTATGTAAAAAGGGATTGTTTAAAATAACTGTATTTTAAACTCCAAAACAAACAATCATTTTGCATCAATAAATAGAAAAAAAATCTCTAAAAAATATTTCACTAAAATACCAAACATGAGTAAAGTGAAAACTCATGTTACTCGCAACAAATTCGAGTATTTTCAAACAAACTTTGTATAAAACTCGGTGCAAATAACCGTGGTAACAAATGCAATTTGTTAGGGCACGAATAACACTGGACATTGTAATTGAATTAAAAAGTTTCCTCTAGAGATCGCGTGCTGAGCGTGGACATGGACAAAGCTCATATCTTTTCCCTTGTCATTTTTCCACGTGGACAGGGCACAAATAATTGTGATTTTGTCGATACTGGTAAAAACCAAGGGGGAAATTCCTATTTATTTTGTTTTGATTTGGAAAAACTATTAAAGCATTCGTGTTGACACACGAGGTGGGTTCGCGTTAATAGTGCAATGGGTGGGATCAAAGTCACGAGATCTCTTTAACCATAAGTGCTTTCATGCTAAAACGGCTGAACGGATTTAGATGAAAATTTGGCGTAGGTAGACCATGACCTGGAATAGGATATAGGATACTTTTTATCCCGATATTCCCACGGGATCGAGACTTACGTGGGTGAAATAGCGGGGTGCAGCTAGTAAAATAACCTTAAAATATCCTTATCCTTACATATTATGAAACAAAGTCCTCTGCCGCGTTTGTCTGTCGTCCTGATACCGAGAAACTCAAAAACTACTGCACCGATTTTATATTGTATAACCTGTTAACCTGCTGACTGTATTACCTGGACAATAAACAATTTTTTCTCATTTCTATTTCTAATTTCCGACATGTACGTGGACGAAGTCGCGAAAAAGCCAGTTCCATATTTTTTCTTTTGTCTTTTATTATCTGGATCAGATATACGCTGACTTTCCAAATTGTTTAACATGGAACACTGACTGCATACCAACCAGCCAACCATCTGATTCCACATTTTATTTGTATAGCAAAGACAGAGCGAATTTATTACGAAACAGATAACGTACGACATTGTAACTGAATTAAAAGTTGCCCGAGAGAACTCCCATTGCAATGCAACATATGGAAATAATGTTTATTTATTTCGTGAAGTAATGTATGAATGCGAAATATTGTCATGGCTCGGTGGATATGGGCCCGAACTATAGTCCGATATCCGTGGCCCGAACACACAGAACGTATCTTACGCGGGTAGTTTTTTAGGCTCCGTACTCAAAAGGTGCCAAAGGCCCGTTGGCACCTTTTGAGTACGGAAACTATTTTTTTTTCCTAAAAAATTAAAACCTTTTCTACTTTTAATAAGTTTATTACGAAGGCTCGGTTGTCCGCTCGTCCGTCTGTCACAGGGCTATATCTTTTGAACCGTAATAGACACTAGAAATTTTCACAGAATGTGTTACTATGGCCGCTTTCAACAAATAATAAAAATAAATTAAAGTAAAAAATACCTCTTTATAATATGAGTAGGTATAGATTGATAGTACCTGGTCGACCGAGCCCTGCTCGGGTGAAAATAGATAAAAATATCATCCAGGTATACCAACGTTGTACCACATTCCCGAGGCTGTGAAAATAGAGAAAACAAATTTTCCCAGATATGAGAATTTCTCATAACTGGGAAAATTTGTTTTATGTATTTTATCCTAGCTAAATCGATTACAAATATAGTTAGGTATATATTTGTAATCACGATAAATATGCAGGGTTATTGGTTATATTCCAGCAATCCATTAAGGGGTTGTAGGAGAGGTCATTTACTATCAAAAATTTCGAGTCATTTGACATTTATACAGTATGCAAGGATAAACACCGTTGTCACTCAAACCATGGGTAGTTGACTTAAATATAAAAATAAATGACCCAGTAACAACAAAAAAAAACCTTATTTTCATTAAAAGATTTTAAAAACTAAATATTCGTCACTGTCCCGATACTCATGGATACGCGCTCGAGAGAGCTGCGAAACAACTGACGGCCGGTCATGTAACGCTCCGCGCGCCCCGCCCGCCCCCGCCAGCCGTCGCCCGCCGTGTTAAGACGCAAATTCGTTGCCCTTGCGTATAGGGTGAAATATTCTTGTGGAAAAAGTTAGATTTCTTAAAAAAAAGGTGTTTTTTTCCATTGATTTTACGTTCTATAAATGAAACCAAACCACTGGTTTCAAGGATAACGGTGTTTACACTTACACCCTGTATTTATAATAAAATTCATACATTTTAAAATATAAAATGTCAAATGACTCGAAAATGGTTGACAATGGCGGTCTGGGGTCATTTGGTTACAAATGACCTCTCCTACATCCCCCTTAACGGATTGCCGACGTATAACCAATAACTCTTTATACATTTATACAAATAAGTATTGCTTAATTAATAGTATACGATAAAGGAGGTCTTAATAAAGTGATTTCGTAGCTTTGTATTTGTACGTCAATTTAGACTTAGGTACTTTAAAATACCCGTTGTGTCTGTAGTTATTAGTCTTTTGTAAAACGCTCTAATGATTAAATATTGATACATCGTCACGGCCGTTTCGACCTAAAGTTACCTATGTTGAAAAAAAAATCAACTTTGAACTATGATTGATGATGGCAGCAATACCTTTTAAAAACGTGTATCAATTTACGTATATCCATGCATAATATTAAACATGAAAAACTCCGCAAAGTCAAATAATTTATTTCAAATAGGCACATGAAAGGCATTTTTGAACGTCAAAACTTAAATAAATAACTTTTTTTCAAAAAAAAAACAATAGTCTTCCAAAAAAACACTACAAAGTGAAAAATAACTTTAATCTCGGAAGTCAGTGTCTTTGGTTTTGAATTTTCGGTTTTTATCACCGACTTTAGAAATTAAAGCTGGTTCTTTTTGGAAAGAAGTTTTTATTTATCACTCTTTAGTGGGTCAGTTTGTAATTTATCTAAGTTACAATAGCCTAAAGTCAACTGGTCATCACCTTAACATGATACCCCTTGGTAAGAATTGTTGTCAAACTTCTTACTTTTGCGCTTCTTACTGGCCGTTACGACTGTCAGAGATGCACGAGTGAGAGCCGGGACCAAGGGCTTTACGTGCATTCCGAGGCACGGAGGAGTCTCAATATGATGTAATGGATGGTTAGGGTCATCCATCCACGATATATAAGCTATCCACGAACAGATCACGGCAAGCGTAGCTTAACCATTTGATCGACCCGTTTATATTATTTATATTACTAGCTGCACCCCGCGGTTTCAACCACGCAAGTCTTGATCCCGTGGGAATATTATTTATTTATTTATTTATTTATTTAGGATCTCCAACAAAGGATACACATACACAATATAAAATACAATAACAAAAACGGTTCTTTCAAGTGTGCTCCTTCAATTACAGGAGACCACAGCATGCACATGTAACTAGGTGTAAACAAGATGAAAATAAAAATAGGGAAAATAAATTAGTGACAAAGTTGCAAAAAAAAAAACAAAAATAAAAATTAACATGTCGATATTGAGCATTCTTAGTACAATTAAATTGTTCAGTAAACCTAATAATAATTATTTCACATTTGCTGACTATGTATTGGAGGGACCAGACACATAATTAATACATAATATAATATAATATAATTTAATTTAGTTATCTTGCAATGGTTATATTTTTTTTGTATTTTGAAATGGGGAGGGTTATGTCCAAATTACAACGTTTTGACAATTCATTGTATTGCCTACAGAGTCTCGGGAGGACGGCGAAATGTCCCAGATTAGTTTTAGATCCTGAGACGTAAAATAGATTGTAGCTGCTTTTTCGCGGCAGACGAGATGGCGCATTCATGTGTAGTTTGCCTAGTAGTTCGCTGCAGTCTAGGACTCCATTGAATAGTTTATGCAGTAGTACCAGATCTGCCGTTTTCCGTCTGTCTGCAAGTGAGACCATTTTGTAATGCCCTAATCTGTCTTTGTAGCTGGTAATTTTTTTAGCTAAACGATCCTTATAGCATAGATGATAAAGGAAACGTCTTTGGACACTTTGCAGGTGCTTGATGTATATGTCGTAGTGAGGGTTCCAAATCTGGCTGCTATATTCGAGTATTGGCCGGACCAGTGTGTTAAACAGTTTTATTCTGGTTGACGCCTTTTTAAAGTCTTTGCTGTTACGTAGGATAAATCCAAGGATTTTGAACCCCTTCGAAGACATGTTTAAGATATGTTTGTCAAACTTAAGTTGTTTATCTAGTGTGACTCCCAAGTCACGTATTTCCTCTACTTGTTGTAGTTTTTGTTGGCTAATCGTGTAATTATTAGGTTTGACAGTTTTGTTGCGGCTAAATTGCATATAGTAACACTTAGAGATGTTAAGATGCATTTTGTTCGTTCTGCACCAGTTCGTCAGTCTGTCCAGATCGTCTTGCAATAAGGCAGAGTCAGATTCAGTTACCATTGGTTTCATTATTTTCATGTCATCTGCAAAAAGATAGAATTTTGAATACCTGAAGCAGTGCGTGATGTCGTTTATGAAAATGTTGAAGAGAATTGGGCCTAAATGTGAACCTTGTGGAACACCTGATGTAGCTTTAAAAGACTTTGAATGATGGCCACTCATAACAACTTTTGAAGACCGGTCACTGAGGTAAGACTGAAACCACTTTAGCATTGATCCTGCTATACCTAAGTGCTGAAGTTTAGCTATAAGAAAAGAATGATCTACCCTATCGAACGCCTTACTAAAGTCAGTGTATATGGTGTCGACAGGAATACGTTTATCTAAAGATTCTGACAGAGACGACACGTAGCACATAAGATTAGTGGTCGTAGATCTAGATTTGATAAAGCCGTGTTGGTGGCTCGTGAGAAGGTGCTTGACATGCGATGAAAGACGCTCGGTAATGAGCTTCTCAAATACTTTTCCAAAGACAACTAAAATAGAAATGGGTCTGTAATTGGATACCGAGTTCCTTTCTCCTGCTTTGAAAATAGGCACCACCAGTGCTTTTTTCCATTGCTCAGGGAAAACACCGTTTTCAAGAGACCTGTTATAAATAAGACTGAGGGGTAAAGCTAGCGCTTTCGCACATCTTTTTATAAACACGGGTGGAATACCGTCGTCGCCTACGCTTTTCTGTTCATCTAAGGATGTTAAGGTTCGGTATATTACACCAGGATTGAGTTCGAGTTTACAGAGAGTCGGCGCATTGTTATCGATGTAAGCATTTGACAGCTGCGAGGACGCTGTAGTGTTATAGACACCTGCGAAGTTTTCAGCAAACAGGTTACATATGTCGTGGCCAGTTGATGCGGTTTTAGTATTGTGACACATTACTGCAGGGTAAGTACTGCTAGATTTCTTTTTATTTCTAATAAAAGACCAGAAGGTTTTAGGGTTTTTTAAAACCGCATTTTCTAGTCTTTCGATATAATTTTTGTAGCAAATTGCTCTTAACTTACCACAGTCAGCGCGCAGTGTATCAAAGAATACAACGTCAAGGGGATTGTTATATTTTTTTATTCTAACGCGAAATTTGTTTTTTTCTTTAAAAAGTCGCTTAAGCTTATACGTGTACCATGCCGGGTACTCTTTCCTGGATACCGTTTTCAATGGTACGTGTTGCTTGATAACGTCATGCAAAATATCATATAAAATATTGACCATCCCGCCAACCGAGGAACAACCTCCCATCGAACTTTCCCACTCAATGGATAGAAGTGAAGTTAGTATTTTGTCGTAGTCTGCTTTAAAGAAATTAGGTTTAGTGGTCGGTTTAGTTTGTAGGCAATTTGTATTGTTAACCGTAGGTATGGTGACCTCGAGCGGGGGGTGTAATGGATCTTCTTGTGTCAGATGTGCGTGACAACGTGTTAGCTTTTGTACTGTAGTGTTACAAAGAACTAGATCTAATGTTCTAGATTTATTGTTTGTAAGATAATTGTACTGGCTTAAGTCGTTCATAGAAATGTAATCTAAGAAGTGTTTGGTAACATCATTGTTATTGACTGGGCAAGGGATGGTGTGACGCGTCTGGCTTTCCTCATTGGTTGTCCACGTTATTGTACTAAGATTAAAGTCACCGATGATAACAGTACGTTCGTTTTTGTCCAGAGCAATTTGAGCTGAGTCTAGGAAGGTTTGGATGGTATCATAAGTTATAGGGGGAGGTAGGTAGACGCAACAGATGTATATTTTGTTTTTCTTATTCCAGGGTGAGTCTGAGTCAACGGAGATCCACAAATCCTCGCACTGACTTTCTAAGTGAGGCATTCTACATGAATTTAAGTGCCTAGCTACGGCTATCAAAACGCCGCCTCCGTTTTTACGTGCTCTGTATCTACTGGACTCGCGATCTCGCCTGTAAATTACGTATCTGTCGTCAAATAGTTCCGAGTCGTAGATGCCACCGTTCAGCCAAGTCTCCGAAAGCACGACAATGTCGTAGTCTTGAAGAGACATGTTATGATAAAAAGTTTCTGTTTTAGTTCTTAAACCGCGTACATTCTGATAGTATATCTTAAGTGTGTTACTGAATGTGAACAGAAGGCCAATTCTCGTGCTTAAAAAACGTTCAAATTCAAGTCGCAGTGCCGCAAAAGTTCCAAAACGTCAAAAAAGGTATTCTGCTAAACCAAAAAACTAAGTCAAAGGTGGCGTTTGGTGCGATGATATTGCGAATTGAATGAAAATAAGAAATGTACTGAAACGGTATTCTGCTAAATTGTCGAGTAGCGAATGAAAATAAAATCGATATCCGTGGGTATTCCCGTACCTAAGCAACCGTCAAAACTGACGTAAGCATGAGATTATTTGTTGACTGAACTGTCACGAAAAATTTTAGCTTCTGCAGTTTCAATTTCTCATTTTATTTTCATTTTGTCCTTGAAATCATCTTGAAATCCAATATTCATGAAATAAAAACATATACAGGAACAGTGTTGTAAATACTTTTGTGTTTGTGTGGTGAAATAATACAAAACGAGTGGGTTCGCCAGTGGAAGTTATTTTCATTCCTCGCACAACGTGCAGACGCCGAATCGTCGGCGCAACAACGTAGAGAGCACAGCAGTAGCTGTTCTCAGCATCGCCGGCATCGCCGGGGTCACACATCAGGCGCATTTTCCATAAGCGACCGTGCGTTTTTAAAACTTAGTCTTACGAACTGAAGCCGCATTTCCTACAGGATAAGCGAAGAAATGGACTGGGTGTTGCAGCCAAGGTTGGTCTACAAGTACAAATTATAATACTTATATCAAAACTAGCTTCCGCCCGCGTGGTATGTCGATAAAAAGTAGCCTATGTCCTTCCCCAGTATGCCATCTATCTCCTTGCCAAATTTTGTCGAAATCCGTTCCATGGTTTAGGCGTGAAAAAGTAACATACGGAGTTACTTTCGAATTTATAATATTAGTATGGATATATTAATAGGGATATTATCGATTGATATGCAACAAGGCAGCTATATTCTAAGCATCTTCATCACCGCATCTACTTATCAGCCACAGGGTCGAAACTCTATTCCTTCAGGTTCACAGTTGTGTAGAAAGGCTGGAAGTGTAACCGTGATTTTAAAATCTATGCGAAATGAATAAGTAATAGAATTTGTTTGTCTATTCACTATTTATTATACCTTTTATGTCTCCTTTTTAGATTCCTTACATTAAGAAGTCCCGACCTATTTGCGGTCATGGCAGCCAATTTAAACGGAGATAGCCAAGTATACAGGAGATACTATAGAAAACGAGGCTGTGCGCACACACAACATGTACACAACCTCTTCCCTCACTCTCATAGTCCGATGGGTCGGCAATACGACGTAACCGGGAAGAGATTAGTACCAACGGCTGTACGTGCTTTCCTAGGCACGGGGTTGTCACACTATTACATTACTATTTGGAGGAATCACGCGGACGACACATGGCGGGAAAAATGAGCAGGACGGTCGTTCTGATTGCCGTTGTTCGACCTAGATAAGAGCGAAAAGGACGGTCCACGTCTGATAAAAAACCGTTTAAAAGCGCCCTAATACACAGTGTTACTTATGTTGTTTTGCGTAATATTTTTTTGTTTGTATAAATAGTTACCTGCCTATTTAATAATAAATATTCACTTCAGTAGGGTAGTCATTTTATTTTTCTACAGTCACTCCACTTCTGTGAAGCACAGGGTCCGTCGATGTGGCGACGCTTGAGAGAGGCCTATGTTTAACAGTGGACGTCTTTCGGCTGAAATGATGACAATGACTCCACTTCTATAGGGCTGACTTTATATTAAGTAAGCACTTCGCCTGCAACTGCATCACGGCACGTTTGCTCTTTCACTATGCTCGTGAGAGATGGTCACAGTTCCAAACATAATACATATTTATATAGATTTGTATAAATGTATTACATTAATTTCCTCCAGCCTCTTTGTCTGAATGTATGCCCAAGCTTCTGAATAAATACTACTTGATAGATTAAGTATGTACGATTCTTGCAAAAATAATCTTTAAGGTCGGACCAAAACCATATGCTGCATCCGGTTAGACTGGAAGCCGACCCCAACTTGGTTGGGAAAAGGCTAGGCAGATGATGAAGGTCGGACCAACACACAGGTTAGATCATCATCATCATTTCTGACAGCCTTGTTCCGCTCACTGCTGAGTAAGTATATGCTACACATTATTACGCTATTTCCTATGGAGGGAAGATGAATATTCTATTTTGTTCCTGTTCTTCGATAGTTTACTGCGGGATTGTACAAGACAGGATTTGACAAGCTTTACAAGGAGCTATGTTGGAAAATAGTAAGAACGCAAACAGCCTTGTGGAATCTTCTTAGCAAGTGTTTGCCTCATAAGGTAATTGGCGTTTGACATATTAGTACGAGAGCCCACGACCAAAACCATGTCGCATCGCTTTACGGCCAAAACCGTATAAAATCATTAGTTCGTTGAAGTTGTTGTTGACAAATTTTTCAACACGTTCAAAATCCTTCGTTCGTATTCTTTCTATTTAATTTTATTTGTAAATCTAAAATCTATCGTTCAAAATCAGACAGATTGTTAAAAAATAGATCGGTACTTTTTTTGGCATAATATTTGAAAATTGGGTCAGCTCAGACGTGATTGAGAAATTCTGATTGTGAAAAATTCTGAAAGGAGATCATTTATTTTGAGTCCAAAACCCAAAGTTTTAGTTTTATATTTAAAAAAAATGAAGGTATACGTAGAATAGACTTGAAGAAAACAGCTGAAGGAATAGTCTTTGAGATTCAGCGCCATGGTATAAAATGATTAGGAGGACTTCTCCGACCAAGGTACCTCATTTTTTTTTCGCACTCTGCACTTTGTGCTTTTGGCCCAACTTTGTATGAGACGTGAATGGTCCTCAGGATTTTGGATTCAGATCTATCAATTTTATAGGGTTTTGGTCGAAAAACGACAAGGCAAAAATGTTGGTCATGGGCTCTCATACTATAAGAAAGTGTCATGTGTCATGTGTGTCTTTTCAAAGTTAGCTTTTGTATAATAACTACTTGATACCCTATATTTGATTGTTCATAAATAGTATTCAAACTGCTGAAAGTCCATCATTTCTTCGGTTTATGGGCTCAGGCCGCTTCCACTGCGCAAGTGACACAGTCAATTACGACATATAGATATAAGAAAGGCTATTTTCATCACATGTCAAAGAATCGTACAGTCGAAGCGATTCGACGTCTGCCTCGCATGACCTAGGTTGTGAGTTCGATCCTCAACTATTGTTATTTTTTTTTGTTTTTTTGTAATTCATTTTTGTACTATTTTGATACATCAAGATTTCCATATTAATAATAATAAAATAACTGCATGCTTTTTAGGGTTCCGTACCGAAAGGGTGTAAATTATTTGTTATTATCAAAGGAACAGACCGATCGTTTGATCTTGCGAAAATGAGCAAAAGTTCATAATAAAGAAATGAAAAAGGCAAATGAAAACTATACTTTGATTTATTTTGCTACATTTGTATGCAGTAACTAGTACCTTGTATAAATTATTTTTTACAATATAGTATACTTGTAATATTTTTACAAGGTAGCTTGGCACTTTCATCTGTAAAGGATTTTAAATCCGCTGCAAAACTTCATCTCCCGTCAGGATATCGAAAAATCTGCTATTGATGCTAACAACAAACCCTTGTGTTTGTTGTAGAGGGTACGGAAGTTTTTTATCATAACGGCACTTCTATATCTGTATGATTTTCCCTGCAACTCTTCACTCAACGCACTAGAACGACTACAACAGTAGGTATCTATCCTGGATGCTATGCTCGGGTTTTGTTTCGAAATACGATGATATTCCTCACTCGGACCAAATAAAAAACCTTCCTCATGGATAATATAGTTATGTAGGAACTAAACAATTTTTTGATGGCTATTTCGGCACCATATTCGACAAATCTCTTTCTTGCTGTGATAGTGCTATATAGTTACAGTTATTTCACTCATAAACCAAGAATTTAATAAATAAAAAAGATATAATACTATACTTTGACATTCAATATAATGACGTCTCTTCTTGACATCTTAAACCATCGCGCTTGCGCGTCGCGATTTCAATACGTTCCAAATTATCTTTCTATCTGAATATTTATTTTAATGATTTTGTATTCTCAAAGATATATAATAACAAACGGGAAATGAAAATACTAAAACTATGTACTTATCCAAGCAAACTAATTAATACATTTAAAAAATCATAAAATAAGGTTGCTAAAAATTGAAGTATCACTAATTATCACAATATCGTCTGCGTGCATTGAACCAACATGAAAATATATTTATTTTCGTAAACGAAAACATACTCGACCGCCGTGAGACTCGACTGCGAAGATATTGCGATCGGAATGTGAATAAACCGAATATTAAGGTTAGCAGAATACCATTTTTTGATCTATTCACAATGTCATCGCATTCCGGTCGCATGATTTTCAATTTGCCCGTTAAATAGCAGAATTGGCCTTCTGGTTAAACACATAAACATGCAAAGTAAGTACAATAAAAAACAACCAAAAAAGATTAATCTAGCTGATAGTTTGTAAGACCTCCTTACAAGTGACCACAATACGCTCAGATTGGTCGTTCTTCTTCATAAAGATTCTGCCGTTACGCACCCATATAAATTTATAACCAAGTTCTTTGCCTCGAAGTCTTGCCGCTGCGTGCAGGGCTTTGTTGTCTGCTGATAGGTGTTCCACAACATAGATTGGTGTTGGCTTATCTGTTGCGATACCGAGGTGGCTTGTGTTCAGCTTGTTGTTGGTGTTATTTTTGTTGAAGTTTATGGCTGTAGCGAGGAAAGAGTCCCTTATGCGTGGAGTGTTGAATTTTACGAGAGTTGATCTGGGCCGGGCAGTCTGGGTGTCCTTTTTAGCAGTCCTAGTGCAATAGGCTATGTCAGCTTCCTTAATTTGGCATTTAGTAATGTTACTGAGTTGCAATATGGTGCTAACTATGTTTTCCGAGCGGTTTTCTGGTACGTTTTGTAGTTCGATGTTGGTGGATCTGTTGTGTTGTTCCATTAGATTGACGCGCTTGTTGAGCTCATGAATGGAAGATTGCAGCTTGCTATTGTCTCTTTCCAGCACTTGCAGCTTAGAGGAGTATTGCTCAAGAGTAACTTTCATTTCCTCGTATTTCTCGTTGTAGAAGTCTAGTGAGGTACGAAAACCCAATATCAAGTCGCTGATTTGTTTGAACTGTTCCGCCACCGCTTCTTTGAGTGCGTTCGCGATTTCTTGTCTGACTATTTCTCTGAAAGAGCTCTTTGTTAAATCTAGGACAGTGTCGTCATTAGCGATTATCGGGCTCAACGTCGAGTTCACAGATTTTTGTCTGGTCGACGTGTTGCGAGGGTTGAGGGTTGGTAAAATCCTACTGTGTTGAGAAGTATTATCGGAGACACTTTTGTCGGCTTCTATTTGTCTTAAAGGTGAGCTCTGGAGGCGTTTGTTTCGAGTGGTGATGTTAGTAGCTGCTGATGTCATCGGGCTTTGTTTGGAATCCTCCGGTGGACTTGTAGGGCTATCGGTTCTCGTTGATCTTACTGGTGTGTCGGTGTTGTTTGTTTTCGGTAACCCGCTTACACAAACTTGACACTGCCAGATCGCCTTGTCCGCAACTTTCATTGCTTTAAATATCTTGACGGTAGTGTTGGAGCAAAGCAAATCGTATCGCAAATTGCAAGTTGAACATTGGAGGTATTCTCTAGCGTTTAGTATGTTCATACAACCAGCGCATTTATTTTTACTTGCCATGTCGAAAGAAAACGTTTTTTAGATCCTTTAAAATACAAAAATTATCACGGCCAGCTAGGATCGAACTCGGGGCACTTAGTGCGTGCGCTCTTCTAAGTTAGGTGTGTGATACTATGCGCCACTTGAACCTAATGATACCAATCGAATTAAGTGTTCTTGTGTTACTGTAGTTAGTTTTTAAATAATAAAAATCGTTAGGAACTTGAGTCATTCAACTGACATTCCACACATTTTTGCACAAATGATTGACGTATTTTGCAGTACTTCGTAAGTTTCTTGCAATAAATTGTTATATTCGTACACTATAATCGTGATAGCTGTTTAGTGCACTATTAACTATTAGCCTATTAGTTTAAATTATGACAAATCACTGCCAATTTCAATACTTATTGGTTTTGAGTTTTTCACACATTTAAGGCACATCTATCTTGGATAACACTTTCACTTGTTAGTTGTCCCTGTAGCCGCACTTTGATGATAGAAATCTGCAGAAATTCCCGTAGATGTATTTTTAATCACTTTTTTAATACGGAGCTTTAATACTGAGGTGTTCACCTAGTGGCGCCATCTAGTGACGTTATTATCAGGATAAGCAGTATCCTATGTCCTATTCCAGGTCATGGTCTACCCGTATGCCAAATTTCATCTAAATCCGTTCAGCCGTTTTAGCGTAAAAGCGTAACAAACGAACTCACTTTCGCATTTATAATATTAATTAGGATTTTATGTGGCTACGAAACCCTTTTCTATTTGCTAGACAAGTTAGCGCTTAAAAGCCCTAAATGGCCCTATAAAATTCAGTTTCAGGTTTATTGACACAAAAAAACACTTAACTCGATTTTCATCGCATACATAAATGCGTAATAGGTGTTCACGCGCAAAGATCAAAGCATTAGTTATTGTGATAAATAGTTTCGGGAGCAAGATCCCCTTTGAAAGACAATTTATTAGAAACTCGCTGCGCCCCGCGGTTTCACCGGCGTAAGTCTCAATCCCGTAGGAATATCGTATTAAAAAGTATCCTATGTCTTATTCTAGGGCATGGTCTACCCATGTTCCAAATTTCATCCAAATCCATTCAGCCGTTTTAACGTGAAAGTGTAACAAACAAAAAAACTCACTTTCCCATTTATAATATTAATTAGGATTAGGATAGAATGTAGAATATAGTTTCTTATTTACAATATTTTTCTTAGTAGGTACCACAGAATAGTACAGAAGGCGCACTCCGCATTTTAGGTATGAAGCTACAAGTACGCATTGGGCTCGTCGCCAATTTAGTGAGTGTAACATACTCAGAAGATATTATAACGAGTTACGCGATAGAAAGAGAGGCAACTTCT
The DNA here is from genome assembly GCA_947363905.1 of Lithophane semibrunnea. Classification (NCBI taxonomy): domain Eukaryota; kingdom Metazoa; phylum Arthropoda; class Insecta; order Lepidoptera; family Noctuidae; genus Lithophane; species Lithophane semibrunnea. The sequence continues at coordinate 3,554,902 of OX376205.1, forward strand.
AGGTGAATATAACTGTAGGTAATTAGCGCTGTCCGACCTCAATTGCACTTTATTGTGTCGAAGCAAGAGTCGCTTTTTGTTTAAATGGTTTTGCAGAGTGAATTTTTCTGCACTATTGTGTTAGTACCTAGATTTTTCTTTTTCTAGTAACTTTGAGTCTGGATTTGTGCATGGTAATAACCCGCACAGACCAGGGCATGGCGCAAAGGGAGGAGGCTTATACCTACTCTGTAGTGGATGGAAGAAGGCTGCCAATGATGATGAGGATAATAATAATTATTATTTCATGGGACGGCGAGCAATAAGTAGCTCGCCGTCCGATAAGGACCAGGCCCGGGTCGATGGCGCGTCGTCCCGCACCTCAAAGAGAGGGAATATGCATGTGATTCAAATATGGGTCAAATATTTTTTTCTATAAACTATGTTACTTCAGAATTATGCCTCCATCAATATTTTTGAATAAAATTTCTTTTTGAGCGAGAAATTAATTTTTAAAAAGTCCCAAAAAACTGTGGGTAATTCAAATACTTGAAAAAGCTAAGAGCGGATGTGACGTAACAATCCGGGATAACAATCAAAGTGTCAATGTCAAGTCAATCAATAAGTGTCAAGTCAATGTCAAACGCTCATAGAAAAAGGAGTGTTTGACGTTGACTTGACAGTTGCTTGTCTGTTTTCACGGTCTGTGACGTCACCACACCAAGCGCGCCAAATGGAGGGCGTTTAAATAGCCCGGATCGGTTGGATATTTTTAAACATTTTTTTTAACTACTTTAATTTGCGTTTTTGCCGTCGAATTTTTTTTTCACTATTATTTGACGATGTAAACTATCGAATAAAAATATTAAAAAAATACATGCATATTCCCTATTGGTGGGGTCCGCTAGGACTGATGCCTGCCAGGGTTGCGGGTTAGTCCGAAAGGAATATCGGGACCTTGGCAACAGGCAACTGAAGGAACACGGGTGGGTTTTAGTCAGTAAAAGTCTGACACACCCTTCCGCTCCGCCCAGAGCGGGAGAAGTCATTGGATGATTTCCCATCCTCAAAAAAAAAAAAGCCAGAAATCACAAAACTCCACCTGCTACGATCCTTACATCATATTTCTTTTACCTCGTTTACGTTCATACATCTGGGGGCTGACTATGAAGTATTAGTGCCATCATTATTCCACTGCGCAAAAAGGATGGTGCTAGCGGCCTTGTATAGCTCCATCTCTCACTAACACTGGAAAAATTGTGGCATTAGGTGCAGGTCATACACGCACGCCGGTTGCGAGTACTACGCACCTGACCTTTCTGAAGAACATCTCCAATAAGGTCGCTAAATGTCCTTCTAGAGCGTCCCTCTCGGCTTTTCCACTTAAGTACCTTTTGTTTATTGCCTTTCAATAGTCCCTTTAACATGAAACCATCTAAGTATACTCTTTTAAATTTTCGTCTGTAAGTAATTAAACTTTCTCCTGAAACCCAAGAGGCGAAGGATGCGGGCGAGGCGACGGCAATGGTACGGCGAGGGCGTTGCGCCGCGCTTTTCATATTTCATACAAAATGTATAGGAGCGACGATCCGCACCCCGCCCGTGTCTCACCCGCGCCCCGCCGCCTGTTTGTATCCCGCGGCTCGTCGCTTCTATACATTTTGTATGAAATATGAAAGGTGCGGCGCAACGCCCGCGCTGCACCATCGCCTCACCCGTGCCCCTCGTCTCTTGTGTATGTCCCACGTCTAACGTACTTATACATAATTTTGATTTGCCATTGACTCATAGTGTACCTACTCAGATAATTTAACGCACCTTCGCAATATCGCCATTTTAATTAGATTTAATATAACCGTATTACGTCTACCAATTAATAATAATGTGACATTGATGAACACATTAAAGATAATTTTATTTCAATTAATTATTTCAAGTATCTACGCATTATTTTATATGCAGACTGTAGTCTCTGAGTAGTACCTATTGAAATTTTAATTAAGATCTGATAATGTTCATTCATAATAGTTATTATTCTACTCGTTATTCCAAAATTAACTTAATTGAATTTACTTGAAAGTCTGTTCTTAGAGTTTTTTCTTAAGAACATTTATAATACCTTCCTATAATTGCCTCTATAAGGCTAAGATCCTTTCTCGCGTTGGTAGATAGACTACGGGGTTTGATTGAACCCACATTAAATTGCATGTAAGATTGTGTAATTATGCGTACTAAATATGTACACCTCTGCCTAACATTTCGGGTAAACACGCGTAATGTTATGTTACGTTTAAGGTTCTATGTACATTTCTTTACGATTCATCTTCACCGTCAGTCGCGTCAAAGGTACACATGTTTAAATTGTTTCAAAGAATGTTAGTCACACAAAGATATGACGCCGTGTTTTCCCCGAAGGGTTAAACAGAGGTGTACCTAAATAGTACATCCACATTTCGCCAGTTATGTAATGGGGCGGGCTACTGAGAAATTCCTAATGAAATAACCCAATAAAACTTGACCTCATGCTCAATTAGCACTTGCGCCAATAATGTTTGTAGTCTTTTAGATAGATTATTTTCTATTTTGTGAATGTGAGAACGTTGTAGCTTATTGGACTGTAGATTTATTGAACATCTTCTATTTTTGTTAAGTACCTGGTACTTACTTGTTGAAAGGCCTACATTGTCCCCCCATGCCTACCAACACTGTAATTTGAAAGTATTGTAAAAGCCAATTATTTTTAAAAGAGTAACCATGGAGTTTCTTGCCGGCTCTTCTCCATAGGAAACGACCAATTGGAACCGTGCACCTAGCTTCTGACGTTTCATAAGTGCCCATGTAGGTTTATGTGAAATAAAAAATTTTGATTTTGATTTTGATTGAGTTAGTACTGAAAATGCTTTGGTCGTGTACTGTTTAATAATACATAGAATTTCCTTCAGTCATGCTTTTATGACACGTGTCCTATGACATGACATGAGTGTGACATGACGTGTCCTATGACGATGGTTAATTCTCTGAATTCGATCCATCATCCTCATAATTAAGAAGCCTATGTATTTACCACTAGCTGCGCTCCGCGGTTTCACCCGCGTTAGTCTCGATTCCGTGGGAATATCGGGATAAAAAGATAAATATCCTGTCCTATTCCATGGTCTACCCCTGTGTCAAATTATTAATTATATAAACAAACATATAAACTCACTTTCGCATTTATAATATTAGTTAGTATAGCTAGGATTAAAATACGTAAGGTTCAATGATTACATAAAAAACCTCGTCATGTTTATTCCGGGAGCCACCACAACACTGCGGCTGATCATCTAATTATCCATGCAACGTGCGAAAATGCACGCGATGCGTAATTATGGTAATAGCCCCGTAGTTTGGTTATATTGCGTAGTTACTGATGAGTTCATGTTTTTCGAGCCTCGGGAAACTGCTAAAGTACCTACAGTTAGCGGTAAAAATCGTTTGACACTTCAGTTTTTAGGGTTCCGTACCTAAAGGGTAAAACGGGACCCTATTACTAAGACTCCGCTGTCTGTTACCAGGCTGTACCTCATGAACCGTGATAGTTAGACAGTTGAAATTTTCACAGATGATGTATTTCTGTGAAAATTCATCACATTTAACAAAAAATAATAAAAAATAGAATAAAATAAATTTGGAGGCTCCCATACAACAAACGTGATTTTTTTGCCGTTTTTATAGATAACGGTACGGAACCCTTCTCGCGCGAGTCCGACTCGCACTTGGCCGTTGTAAATCTTAGTTTTTATAACATAACATGTCATCACACCTGGTGATCCCTGAAGAGTTAGGCAGAGGTTATAGTACCTACACCCAAATTTCCCCAGTAATATAATATAATATAATATAGCTCCCACAGCATCCTGAGTGTATTGTGTGATAGGTGGGACAGCCCCATGCTGGCTCACTGGATACGGCTGCACACGTAGGTGTCAGTCGTTGCAATTTTTGTATGTAGTGTGGTTTTTTACTAACATTAGATTAAGACCTTTACTAACAACGTATGGATCATGTGATCTGATATAAATAAATAAATTTAAAAAATTAAGTCCAATATAATAGAGGGCGAGCCTATTGCCACCAACCGTGCACAAATCCAGTCTCCGGGCTGCTGCTGAGAAATTCCTGTTGAAAAAACCCAATAACAAACGAAGCAAACTTCGTACAAGAACACAGTTTTCTAAGAGCTGTGTCCACAAGTACGATGACACTGACAGCTCTTGAACGCGGTTTATGATGTGCTGATCGCGTTCAGTTTCTTTGGCGAAATCCGCCTTGAGTATACCGACTCCTTTAGCGCGCAGAGAAGTGTCACAACTTTCCTACATTCAAACACATCGCATGCTTAATGGAATACTGACCCATTAATAGATAGGTCAGAATTGAGTTACGTACAGATACAGGCTTCTTTTAGGGCCATCTACCGGCGTCCGTTCGAATAACGTTGAGATTAAGCACTATTGCCACCCAAATGATTTATCGGTCTCTTTCACTCTTGTGGGATCTCTCATCGTGTTTTCGTCGAATAGCGACTCATGCCAGTTTGTTTCCGACATCTGTGTAGTGAGGCTATTATTATTTCATAGAAGGAAGACCCAATCGTCGTTGAGTGTGTTTACGACTAAATTCAATTTGAATAAAGTGACCCAATCTCTAAATGTGTTCTAATAAAGCAATCATATACAGACTAAATACTGAATTAGTCATTATAATTAATACCTTATTCAAACTGAAACAGGCTTAAAACTTAATGGAACATTTGCATTTTAAAATATTTGCTTTAATTTTTATAAAAAACTGACTTAACTTTGAATGAACTTTTCAAAATATTTTTAAAAAATAGATAGATATTATTTCTCGTGTTTTTTTTAACTCACATCTCATCAATAGTTAATGATAGAAGTTCAAAATACAAGCATTTATAATTAATATAAATCAGTTTTATTTTTATGCATCATTATGTAGGATAAGTACTCATAGCAAGATCTTCTTTTGCGATTTCCCAAAAATCGTCTTTTTTGAGTTAAGTCAGTATTCCATTAAGCATATAATACATCCAAAAATCAAGTAAAAGCGTGAATGAATGGTGTGGTTTCCTAAAACCGCGTGGCATGTTTGACGCCAGTAACATTAACATTACAACTTTATGGGCGCATATTAACGTTCGCGTCAACGTTAACGTGACGTCATCATAGCTTCATGTAATATGATGAGGTGCAGAAGGTCTACTCCGTGCACCTTCGTTAAACTTAGCATGGTTGTACACTTGCACATTGACGCTGAACCGAGCGAACTCGAAGGTACTATCGTTCGAATGGAATTCCTTTTAATTTTTAATATTTTTATTTCTTTTAAGTTTTTATAGACGTTTGAATTAAAATAATACGTTTTCTAGAAATGTCAGTAAATACGCATTTTTGTTTATAGGGAGCAACTATCAAAACAGGTAACCATTACCAAAGTAAGGCATTCTATGTGGTACTAGTTTTTGAGTAATTTTTTTTATGCAGCCGCTGTTTTTGACGTGAAAGTGTAATTTCACTGACTTTGCCTACCTTTGGTAGCTAATTAGTCTTTTATTATTTTTGTTTTTAAAAGGATTCCTCGGGAGTTTGCCTTCTTACACATTACTATGTGTTTGTCACCACAGAGGTACGTATTATGTACAACGCAAACAAAATGGGGCTCCCATAAAATATTCGTGACTTCGTTCGATACACCATTAGTCCCTTCAATAATAAAAGATAATTAGTATGGCGTTACAGTTTCGTGAAGAACGGTTTTTTTTTTTCCAAAATAATAATTAATCTCTTTGGATGGGTTTTTGGGGTCAGAAAAGTGTTATTGGTTTATACAGCGTGTAAAAAAAACATTGTCCGATCCGTGAGGGTGTTGTTAAGAATGATACAGGGAGTCTATATACGTGTTTTTAGTTTTAAAAAGAAAAAAAATATTGCCGCATTTTGTTCAATGGGGTATTTTACCGGTTTATTACATGGGGCGCGGACGGCCATCGTCTAGCGGGTGTCTACAAGTCATACATAACAAATGACTTCTGCAGAAAATTTGTAATTTATTATGAAATTGGGGTAATTTAGGTACCGTAAAGTGGGGTGACATTTGAATAGCGGGGTGTCTTTGATGATTACTTTTTTTCGTTGATTTTTTAATAAAATCTCGGAGTCTATGGACTGCAGTAGTTTGTTTTATTTTGGGTTGGCAACATTGACAGTTTGGCCATATTTCTTAAAAATGGCTGCGGTTTAGGCTGTGACATTCCATGACAAAAATGTTTTAAAATTAATAGTGCGACAATTAGCAAAATAGTGTGCTGGAGAACTTCAGTGGTACAAGGGTAAGTATTATTATTGTAGTTTCAGACCTTATATTTCATAATTATACGGTTTCTTTAGAGTAATATAAATCTGATAACTTCGATTGATGACGACCATTTTGTTTTCTGTGTTGAGTTTTATTCCTTGGGGTTAAATTGATTAACGGTACGAGGCGACATTGATAGTTATCAAAGTCACCCCAAGGAACAAAATTTGTGTGTATTCATATTAAAAGTACTGGTTATCAAAGTCATCCTTTTTAAAGGTAAAATGGTGCGAAACTACAAGAAGACGCCGGGTACCCGCCACTACAGGAACTATACGGATGAAACCCTCGAAGAAGCTCTGCAAAAAGTTACAGATGGGGATTTGTTTGCATGGTTGAAGAAAATGTCGGAGACAAACTCGTTGTTCTAGGATTCAAATCTCATAAGAAAAATAAAACAATATTTCATGCAGTAGAGAATGATGTCTCCATTATAGATCAGTCTGATGTCATCGCTTATCTTCCCAAACCTAAACAGGAAAGTGACTTATACATATTCCCACAAAATATAGAAGTAAAAGAGCTGTAAGCTATAATTTCTTATTTTCTTGTATTAAAATTAAGTAAAATGTTGATCTCAATGTTTAAATTAAAAGACTATAAGTGATACTTACCGTAGTTAAATACAATTTTAAAATTTATTACTACTTTAGACGTACACGTTGATTTTGACGATTTTTCTAGTATTTTTTGTAAGCACTAAAATGCAATTATAAAGCAGAAGGCTGATTATTCGTAAGGAATCTGTTGTTTTGTTAGAAGGCTGATTATTTGTAAGAAATCTGTTGTTTTTTTACTAACATTTTGTCTATTTTATAATATTATATTTGATTATACTACAAAACGTGTTTTTTTACCATAATATAGCTCTAAAATCAATTATCAATGTTACCCCTGTAATCAAACACACCCAAGTGAACTTTGAAGTGTTTTAATTCAAAAACGAATGAGTGAACAATTTTTTTAATTTTTGTTTTTATTTCCTGTTACATACAAAAAACGGGGGCAATCAAAGCGACCCCATATCAAGTATGAAGATGATAAGCCACTTAATGTTTTTTTTCTCGGAAACTACAGGGCGTAAAAATTAAATAAATAATTTTATCAATAAAAAACCATGAGTCGCCATTACAGTATTTTTTTAGTATTTTTTTATAAATAACTGAAGAAGTTACAGTCAGTTTTATTTTAAAACTAATCAATGTAACCCCAATATGAATTTTAAATTGCAATAACTTTTTTATTTTCATTAAAAAAAAATATATATTATGTTGCGGCGCCGCATCGCAACGCTATGATTTCGCCTAATTAGCGGTCACACGGGCGTTGCGGTGCCGTAACGTAACTTTGTTACGCCGCAGCTGCGCCGCACCGCTAAGATTTAGCCGCATTGGTCAGACCCCTCCCCGCCTCGTCTCACGGGTTGCAAGTACGTGCGGTGCGCGTGCGACGCCGGAACGCATCATGTGACATATCATGAATATTTTTATCTACGGCGCTTCAGCGACACAAATCCGGCACCGCGCCGACGCCGCAACGCATCATTAGGCAACGGCCCTAAAGTAGCAGGGATTTGTTTATTATTTTTTACTGAACGACCTTTAAAAATAAAAGTTAAAACATTAATTCATAAATTAAACATAGTTAAAATAAATTTAATTTAACAACAGTGCTCGTAAAGTTAGAACGTTATTATAATTGTGAGTAGACATGGCATGTAGATGTAGTAATAACATTAATAGAGACATGAATACTCGTGCTTTTCGCAATTTATGGGAAGTACTTGAGTAGTGATAATCTCGGAGCTCGGAAGGAGCTCGTGGCTATGTAATAACAGCAGCGGGAGTCGATCCATCAGGTTAAGCTACGCTTGCCGGGGTTGGTTCATGGATGGGTGACCATCTTTACATACCGAGACTCCTCCGTGCATCGGAAGCACGTTAAGCCGTTGATCCCGGCTGTCATTCGTGGATCTTTGACAGTCGTAACGGGTCGTCAGATAAGCCCCAAAGTCTGACAACCAGGCTTACCAAGGGGTATACTATTACCCAGTTCTGGGTTGTGGAGGTCTGATAGGCAGTCGCTCCATGTAAAATACTGGTATTCAGCTGCATCCGGCTAGACTGGAAGCCAACCCCAACATAGATGGGAAAAGGCTAGGCAGATTGACTTGAGTTGTGGTAATATTTAATTACTGATAATTGAATATTGAAGAAGATGGTGGTTATAAACCTGAATAATCTATATTAATCCTACCTTCGATTTTGATGAAATTGGGACATAGGTAGACCATGCCCTGAGTTATAGAACATAGGATACTCGGCGCTTAAATATTTGTATTTCTAAATACGATTGAATTTTCTGTAAACAAACATGCTTATAGATAAATACATTAAGTGTTTTGTCTTCTTTTGCGAGAAAAATTCACGAAATTATTTTCTTACAGAAAAAAAAGGCTCATATACAGGTATCACACCCTGTATGAGGAAAATTCTAATCCTAACTTAATATTATGTGTGTAGTGAGTTTGTTTGTTTGTTACGCTTTAACGCTAAAACGGCTAAACGGATTTAGATGAAATTTGGCACATGGGTAGACCATAATCTGGAGTATAACATAGGATACTTTTTATCCCAATATTCTAAAGGGATCGAGACTTACGCGGGTGAATTCCCATTGAATCGAGACTTACGCGGGTAAAACCGTGGGGTACAGCTAGTTTTTAGTATAACAAAACAAAATAAATTATTGGCAACCAACACGTCCATAAATCTACTTTTTAATATATACAAGAGCTCCGAGCCTATATGTTTTGTTGATATGTGTACCTGAATAAAATACTCAGCAAAGCCCTTAGGTACGTGCTACTATCTAGAAGTACATAAATCAGCGTCGAAAAAGGTTTCCAGTTTATCTCTTGAACCTTGAGATCGTTTACTTAAATGGTATGTTAAAGGCGGTGGGTTCTGTATTTATTAAAAATTTAAAGTTATAACATTCATGAAAACCCTAACCTAACAGTTGATCGGATGTGATCTATTCAAATTCGAATCTTGATTGCATATCTCATGTGAATCTATTAGAAATGTGTCAGAATGGTCAGAATGGTTAGGTTATATTTAAGGGTGTGAACCACCAAATTGAACCGCTTTCTCTATTTTTTTAAATGTTTTTATTTATAAATATATTAAAGTAATATATTTTGATTAAAAAAAAATATTTTTGTATTTTTTTTTATAAAAAAAATTGATTTAATTTTCGATTTCCACTCGATTTTCCCGTCATTTGGGTCGAGTAGGTATTAGGTAGGTAGGTAGATTGAAGTTTTGTATGGGACAGTTAATATTTTTTCGCCGATATGGTCCCGCGGAGAAAGTTCAGTTTGGTGGTCTGTCACACCCTTAGGTATGATCACATAATTATTTATGTTTAATTTTTGGCTAATTTGTACTAATTTGGCTGATTTTTGGCTAATTTGGCTAATTTGTAATCTGTTTAATTTTTTGGCTAATTTGTACTTATAATAGAATGCCATTCTTTATTTTGTAATGTGCGTTTAGTTAGTGCAGACTAAGCAAATTTTCTTTCTTTTTTTTTATACTGTATTTAAGTTGTGTTTTTATTACATTTCGACTTAATCTATTTATCAAAACTAACTTTTATGTCACCACACCCTTTTTACCCGACTGCCCCAGAAGGAGGGTAATGTTTTTGACCACACCTTTCTGATACAAATCAATCAATCTGCCTAGCCTTTTCCAACTATATTGGGGTCGGCTTCCATAACTTTTTGATACATCATGTCGTATTCAAAACGGTAACTATACAACGGCTATCAAAAATATGTGGTCATACTTAAGGGTGTGGTAGGTGGGGTAGGGAGGAGCTCGTGGCTAAGTAACAGCCGCACGGGTCGATCCATTAGGTTAAGCTACGCTTGCTGGGGTTGTTCCGTGGATGGGTGACCATCTTTACATACCGAGACTCCTCCGTGCCTCGGAAAGCACCTTTAAGCCGTTTGTCCCGGCTGTCATTTGTGGATCTTTGACAGTCGTTACGGGTCGTCAGAAGCTCGAAAGTCTGACAACCAGTCTTACCAAGGGGTATCGTATTACCCAGTTACTGGGTTGTGGAGGTCAGATAGGCAGTCGCTCCATGTAAAATACTGGTATTCAGCTCCGGTTAGACTGGAAGCCGACCCCAACATAGTTGGGAAAAGTCAAAGTCAAAGTCAAATAATTTATTTCAAATAGGCACATATATAGCACTTTTGAACGTCAAACAAAGAAATAGAATTGATTCTAGTTGCCCCTTCCAAAAGGTAGTTTTCGTATGGAGAAGAATGGGCAAGAAACTCCACCGTTACTCTTTTAAAAATGTTTTACAATATTTTGTTTACATTAATTATACAACGTGCCGCTACAATGGCGACATTAATTTAACACACGGGTAGGGCTAGTGGCCAGTAAACATAAAAATTATAATAAAATAAAATAATTCGTAAGTTGAAAAATTTTAATTTTCTAACAAACTAAATAATAAAAACATAACGAAAATTGAGATCACACTGTGTAAAACATTCATTCATGAAGCTACCTACCAGCTGGCCGGTAAGTTCCTTCGTCGGCATAATTTCTAAGAAATTGCGCGGCTTTCCTTTTATTCGCCCCCATATGAACCGTGACCCCGGCAAATGACCTCTGATTCTTTTTTGACGATATTAGTTACCGTATGTATCGAGTTCGGGTAACAGTTACAATTAATTAAGTTAGTGACATTATCATAAATAATGATAAGAGGAAAAAAAAGGTCTGCTACATTTATTTTTATGAATGGATAACGCCCAAAAGCAGCAGTGGTAGCCAAGTGGTAACGGCCGTGACTTACGAGTTTTAGGTTCGAACCCAAGCAGGCGCTTTACTTTGTGTAAATAATTTCTTCACCACTGCTCTCAAAACGGTGAAGGAAAACATCGTGAGGAAACCGGCAAGTCTTAGAACCAAAAAAATCGAGGACATGTGACATCTACCAACCCGAAACAGAGAGGTAGCCTGTGTCCCAGCGGGGGGAACATTATAGGCTGATTATGCTATGCTATGCTTATGCCCAAAAGCGTTCAAGAATGTTTCAACGCAATTTGGCTTTTATAAAAATCCCTATAATATAAAAACACAATGCAAATATTCAATTTAAAAAAAGTACCTTTAATACCAACCAAACAGCGATTAACCCAACAGCGCACCTTTTCGCCTCAGCGGCTAAAGAGCGGAAGGAAGGCATTACCCAGCGCCTTTAGCTATTCAAACGGCCAATTATAGTGCGAATACACCGTAACAATTCTATGCATTCTAAACGAGAAGCCCCCATTCGATGGGGGACGTGAACCCTTTGCCCCCTCACGTAGGGTTCGAAGTCCCCATACCTGAAATTTGGAACTTTCTTATTGACTTAAAGTTTATTTTTGGGTGCGTAGTTTTGTTTTTGAGTGGGCGGGTAGTGATCCTAAAATAGTGGACTGGATCCTTTATTTACAACTAGCGGCGCCCTGCGGTTTCACCCGCCTACGTCTCTATTTCTTGGGAATATCGGGTGTATTTTAGTTACACCTCTGCCTAACCCTTCGGGGAATACAGGCGTGATAATAATATGTTATCCATACTAATATTATGAATTCGAAAGTAACTCTGTCTGTCTGTCTATATGTTACCTTTTCACGCCTAAATCACTGAACGGATTTCGACAGAATTTGGCAAGGAGATGGCATCCTGGGGAAGGACATAGGCTACTTTTTATCGACATACCACGCGGGCGAAGCCGCGGACGGAAGCTAGTGTGTTTTATATGTGCAAACTGCGCCACTGGGAAATGCACAAATATTGAGATTGTTAAAAGTTAGTGAATTTTCCTACTTGCAAAGTGTCAAAGCTAACTTACTACCCTCCGTGCATTGTAATCGATTTTTCACCTATTTTTCGATATTTATTTTATAAAATACCCATTTTCCTACACCAAGATGTCTCCTGTACCCGGTATTTATCGAAGCTATGTAGTGTAATGGTATATTTGAATGTAACTTTTTTTCTTTAAAAAGTCATTCAGTGGAATCCTATTCGATGGAAATTGTCGGTAAATATTCACCCTCGCCCTTAGCTTTACGTAAGGGTGGTCCTACCTGTAACTTTTTCCAACTTCGCTATACGTCTGTGGGGATTTTGAATGTGTATTTTTATATCAAATTGCTACCGTTGTACTCTACTTATTGTCTGTGGCAATCATTTTCAACAGCAGATTTTTTATCTCCCTCTTATGGTGAACAACGACGTTTTCATGCAAAATTATAGCTAATTTAGTATGCGGAACCCTAAAATACGAAGGGTCTATGCGGATTAAGCACACACACATTCATAATAATCCTAGGTACTTATCCTAAGAAAACTTTCTCTACCGTACATACATTAGGCAACATCTGCGTAGAAGAGCTACGCCGTAGGTGATGCCGACCGCTACGCGCTACGATAAATTACCGTAGCAACGTGGCTACAATTGCTACGCTCTACGACTGACTTAGCGAAACTTATTTAACCCTTCCGTTGGCACGTGATTTAGTATGTTTTTGTTTTTGTCTTATTTTCTTCCTTGTTGATTCTGGTCCGCAAGATAAATATGTTTCAGACGCTTAGGATACTGTTATTGCTGTACTTTATCAAATCATATTAGGCTATAAAAATACGAAGAATATGGGCGACATAAAATCAATGATTGTGAAAGATCTATGTGGAATAAAGTCAATTTAATAACAAACCTAGCCCAGTTTCATAAAGTCTCATCTACAATGGAGGAAAATTGCACAGTACAATAGAATTTTTATTTCTACCCGTAAATCAAGTTACAGCTGTACTATATCCGAAAGCCCGCCAGTTCTCTGTCAGACTAAAAAAAAACACTTAAACCTAATGGACCATTTCAGCTCAGTTCCGTGCCTAGAATATGTTTCTAAGCTCGCCAATAACTTGAAAAAAATTCAGCTAAACAATCTAAAAGCAACAAGTTACAAGTAACTTTTTGAATTTTTCATCGACTCCATAATACGTATGAAAAAAACCTCTATCGTACAACATAAAAAACATATCAAAATCAATGATAACTAACAAAAACAGGTTTTGGTAATAAAACTTGGGCGATAAAACTCCGTGCGGCCCCATGAGAGCACAAAGGAAGGCCATAAAAGAGAATATTGTCGATATGAAGTTGCCATTGTATGAAAAATATGATAATCTCGCGTTCAATTACTATGATGACGTCTCGCGTTGATGGGTTTCTAACTGATTTCGGGCGAGCCATTAAGCTGTTTTGTTTCGTTGTCAAAATAACATTAATCTTGATTATAGTTAATGTAAATAGAAATTCGTGGATTGTTACATTAAATACACATCCGTGTTTCCTTAAAGCTGTACGTAGAGATATTATGTTGTACATCCATATGTATTTTCCAACGGTATTAAATCCCGTAACGACAGGCTTATTTCTAAATCAGGCTCAGTTAAAACTTTGGCTTCTCTGGATAAATTATTTACGAAAAAATCCTTGTTACGCTTTCGCTATATGAAACGAACTGAGGTCATTGTTCTTAGCAGCGGAGTCTTACGGCCTCATTACCGTAATATTTATTCGAATTTAAAGACTTTGGAAACAAAATGGTATGCATTAGATTTGGTACAACATACTGCAAAAATTAGACAGCGTAGCAATATAGGGTTAAATTCAAATTTGAAATACATAGAAATGCTATAAAAACGCAGACGATAAGCCTTTTGACTTTTAATTGGATTGTAGAATATAAATAAAAATACAGACATAAATAAAAAAATCCACTGAAACTGGTAAAAAAGCAATATTTGAAGATAAGTGAGAAATATTATGCTTTCTTTTGAAGTGCCTAAATTTTAGGTTTATTTAATTTTAAATATGTTTTTAGTAAAAACCTTATGAAACTTTACGCGAAAATTCATAGTTTTCAAAATCGACTCTCGAAACTTATTACAGCAAAAACTCCATGAATTTCATCAGTGACTAACACGATATCACATTATTCGAACTACCACATAATGTACCTTGAATAGTAGATAAATCATCCCCTCCCTTACACATTAAGGAGGGCACAAAGAGGGCTCGAAAATATTTGGGTTACGTGAAATGTAATATTAGGAAGTGACGGAACTTTGATCTTTTTTCACACCCTTTCAAAATGTACAGTCGAAAAACCTATTTGGTATCCAGGTAGCCAACTAGCAACTACTTTGTTGTGAGTGTGCTGAGTAGCCAAATCTTTCACATCACTCTTACAAGATTATGTTAAGTGTAAAAAGCACCTACACAGACATTAAAAAATGAACATTGGTAGTGTAGCGGACAAATTAATACAGTGTGTCAAGTTAAACGAGAGACATACTTTGAGGATTTCTTATGAAAATTAACAAGTTTTAATATGGGACCAAACCTTTTTTGTTTTTGTTTTGAGGGTGGTAAATCATCAAATGATTTCTCCGGAGGGCGTGTCAGACTTTTACTGACTAAAAGCCACCCGTGTTCCTTCAGTTGCCTGTTGCCAAGGGCCCCGGTATCCCTTGATTTTGATTTTGATTGACTTTCCCGCAACCCTGCCAGAACACGGGACCAAACCATTAATCGCGAAAAAAAAATAATCAGCTGATCTATATGCATTAGTGTTTGCATACTCTTTAATATGTACACCATAAATGTAGGGCACAGCTATTTTTTTTCACATATTGATACACTCGCTTGTATTATGACTCTCGTAACATACTGTATTTTCGCTTGTATACCAAAGTCTTTGTTCCTCTGTACCTAATAACGCACGTCGAGGGGGTGAAGTGGGGGCGATCATCTGTTCTTGCGGAAGGTTATAGGTTTAGCGGGTTGATTTTATAGACTTCTTTGCTAGGGTTACATACTAAGCCGATAAGTCTCAATCATTTCACATGCGGCTGAATTCTCAAACGCAATTCAATATTAGGTCTTAGGTCAACGCTGTTTGTGTCACATAAAGGGGTATTGTGGTGATAGTTAGTTATTAATTAATAGTAATAATAAATTATCAGTTGAGAGTTTGAGGAATAGTTATAATAAAGTCCGATTCAAACTTAATGGCGGCTGGGAATATGAGGCGAGTCGCTGCGCAGTAACGAATTCATGTATCAACGGGGGTGAAGGGTGGGGTACTACACAGCGAGTAGCTAACTTCAAAGCCGCCATTAATTTTTAATCGAACTGTAATTAACGTTTAAATAAGTATAGATTTGGAATCGCACGCTATTATATACACTGATGTCACGGAAAAACCTGCATTGCGTTAGCAGAGTTTTCTGCGTAACTAGCATAATGCTAGTCGTCATAGCAATCGTAGGGTAGTTCCCCTCCAGACACAACACCCGTCTGGTCGCAGGATCCTCCCTTTTCTAAGGAGGATGAGTGAACTTTACACCCTAAACCTCAAACCTCTTTGTCTATAGTTCTTTAGTTAGACTGCAGTAATGATTGTGGTTGACTGTCATTCTACGCCCAACTAATTAACCTTTATGTTAATGGTTGTATAAAACTTTCGCATTAAAGTTTTCTTCAACAGTTTAACATCTTTCATTTACAGCAGCAAGAAATGTACTGGCGACTTGGGTAACTTGAACGTTAAACTTCAATGTACAGGATTAATTTTCCAAGTGTGGTGGTTGACAAAATGTGATAAGAGTAATTTTTAAGGTTTCAATCTTAAGGGGGAGTAGTTTGACAGCAAAAAATCATATTTCACCCGCGCAACCCTTACCTACCCCTTTCATTAAACACGACGAAAACAAAACACAATGCCTTCCCGCCAGCAGAAACTTTTCGTCTGGCGTTTATAGAATTCGAATTTCAATCTTCTGTAGTTTATTTTGCTTATACGATACGCTAAGCTTGAATTCAGAACTATAGATCATGTTCATGTTTTGGAACTAGAAACTCAATGTTGACGTGAAAAAGTTCAAATTTAAATGTTACCAAATTTTATTTAGGACCTTGTACAATTTGTACCTAATGACGTCTTTGTGGAAAACTGTGTTACCAAGTAATAAATATAATGCTATATCGTGGATTTCTCTCTTTGGAGGATCGTGCAAAGTGATACCCAAGTAAAAAATAATATTCGTATAATGAATTTTGGACTGTATTGTGCAACGAATATGGCATGTGTCATGAAAACCTTTCCTGCGCCAAACGCGAACAATCCCCTTCGAAAACATTTGAAACATGTGAAAAAGAGGCCGAGTTCTGTACAAAAGAAATAAATGTAGGATTTTCGGCTTCACCACTAAAAGAATTGACATCTATTCATCTATGTAAATGGGTGCCAAAGTACCAAAGGGACTAATTATAACAAAGGCCCGAGGTACGCTCTCAGTACCGGCGCTGTGTTTTGGGCGCGCGCCCGGCGCGTTTTGGACGCTCGTCAAACGCAACAAGATTTCCACATTTTGTTGTAACTTTTGAACCGTGTTTCTTTTAAGTTTATTACTAATACGGAGAAAATGACAAGGAAAAATAGTGAAAAAGGAACTCGCGTCCAAGCGTTAAGGGCACGGTTAGGCTTCATTTACGGAGACGCGAGGAGTCGCGTGTGGCTTTGGGCGGCGCGGCTCGCACTGAATTCAAACATATGGCGTTGTATGAGTGCGTTTACGGAGACGCGATTTTACACGCGTTTGTTTGAAATGGAGCGTTTTTGCGGCGGAGCCCGCGAATGGCATAGCCGCGTCATACGCGGCGTTTCATCACGGCGGCGCACGTAGCAGCAATGCCCGCGGCATATTTTCTCCCAGTCTTATTTGTAAATCGCACAACGGAGATGCAAGTTGAGAGTGGCAAGTTGCGACATGTGCAGGCCTAACGGCGCCCGGCATGGGCGCTCGCTTAGACTGCAGCGCTTGATATAATTCGTTACATAGGAATTCATACAATTTTATTGAGCGCCCGAAACGCAGCGTACAAAATGCGCGTCTCGGGCGCTTGTTATAACTAGTCCCTTAGTAGAAAGTTTAGTATGGTCCCTCTTTGTAACTGTTGAAATTGTAGCTTTGAAAACATGCCAAGTTGCATTATAACTTTAGGCCTCATTTACGGAGACGCGGGGCGTGGCGCGTCGCGTGCAGTGTGGCGTCACGCGGCGCGTCTGACGTTTTTTCTGTTTACGGTGCGGCGGCGCGTGAAGCGGCAGTTATCATCCCACGCGTTAACATAAACATATGGCAATATACGTCTTGATTGTCGCGGTTTTTTTTGGGGTTATAATATATATTTCTGAAATGTGCTAATTAAAATCTTTCATTTGATACCCAACATGGTATGATTAAAAAATATTTTTTGTTGTTCATGATATGTCACCTAGAGGGTGCCATTTTCAATTTAATGTGTCTTCATATAGCCGATGACCAGCGGACGATCAAGAAGCTTCCAACGATACCTCATTTGTCAAATTGTGATGAGTCTTTTAGAAGATAATATGTGGGAACAGACATAGATAAATACATAGAAACCGGTCAAAATTATAACCCTCCTTTTTGCTTCGCCGTAGTCAGGTAAAAACTAAAACCCAACTACGACAAAAAAGTCAACTAAAGAGATATAAACAAGACATCACGGACAGACAAATTAAAAATCCGGAGTCATACGGAATCTGTTCGAGTTCGTTCGTTATACCAATAACCGAAGAATAAAGGTATTATTCTAAACAAGTTATTTAGGGGCGGTCAGTCGCTCCAATTGTTCGTCTAAGGGTCACCTTACAAGAAGTTTGTCAAAAAAAGTGGGAGTAAACGAATTTGGATCCTGAGTATGTCGCAATAAGATTTAATCTCCAGTGCGAACTTTCAAATGAACGTGGAATGGGCTCGTTGGCTATGTTGTAAATTTTCTCCGCAAGAAAATTCACCGCAATACAGAGCAATGGCGCTAGTTGTACCTACTTCTTTCTATACTCCGTGCTACTATACCAGTCAAAAATCTGTCAAATAAAATGTATGTCATCTTGAGTTTTCAAATATCAACATTGAATTTTATATGTTTATTTAGACTCGGTATTTATTTATTTATCAATCAATAACACTTGTAATATTCGTTTTGGAAGTGGTTTTAGTGTTTTTTTCATGTTTTCTATGTCTCAGTTTCTTTTGTGGAATGTGATAAATTACGAAAATATTATTTACGAAAATAAATAATATCTCAGCGCAAAAAATTCACCCTGGATTAAGGTCACGCAATATAATAACCTTTTGGGTTTACGAGCAATTTTATTGGTCACACTATTTATTTTTATGTACACTATTAAGTCAATGTATAAAATTGTAAAATAAATAACTTTTTAAGTGTTTCCAATTTGTTATTTTATGACAATATTCTTATGCTATAATTTACAATATTTGATTTTGTAATTTTCTTGGATATGGAGGTACCCAATCTATACGTATTTAGAGGTATGAAGAACAGGGTATAAAGTTCATTCATCCTGTATAGAAAAGGGAGGATCCTCCAACCAGGCGGGTGTTGTGACTGGCGGGCAACTGGTCAACGATTGATGTAAGAATTATGTATATAAATGTTGATCGCGCGGTAAACTTTAATTGCGCGATTCAGGTTTTTGATGCGTAGTTCACATGTGGCGATGTAGATACCGCCACATGTACATAATTATAATTATAAACTTCTGTCATCAAAAATCTGTCAAATAAAATGTATGTCATCTTGAGTTTTCAAATATCAACATTGAATTTTATATGTTTATTTAGACTCGGTATTTATTTATTTATCAATCAATAACACTTGTAATATTCGTTTTGGAAGTGGTTTTAGTGTTTTTTTCATGTTTTCTATGTCTCAGTTTCTTTTGTGGAATGTGATAAATTACGAAAATATTATTTACGAAAATAAATAATATCTCAGCGCAACTAAAAATTTGAGCGTAGTCCTCTCGTCTCAACAGAGCGACGCCGACTGATTTGTGAAACAAAAATATGCTTGAAGTTCCCGTAATGTGCGACGGAAGATGGCTTCTTCCACGAACTAAGAACGTCGTAAGTCCTACAAGCTTTGATTCGTAATAAAACCAAAAATAAAAGGATTAAAAAAAAAAGCCTACACAATTTTTTTTGCCTTGTTTTAATACATATAATCATCTAATTTTTATTATAATAGGCATTAGCATTTTAAGTACAAATCGAAAATACGTGAAAATTAGAGGTAACTTCGTGATATTTATTTATCGAGAAAATTTTAATATTTTGTGTTTCTGTTCCACAAAAAGTTTGGAAATATCATGTAGTTACTCATACTATTTTTATTTTACACCTAAGTCTTATCAATTTCATAAAAAATCAAATTGAAGACAGGCAATTTTGCTTCCTACCGGCCCTTAAAATAGGAATACGAAACCTTTATAAGATCACTTGTTTGGCCGTCTGTCACAGAGATTTTTCTTGAGATTTTAGGCATTGCAGGAATTTGAATTTTGGCATAATTGTGGTCTCGATGACGCACACACAGATCGATATTCGAAAATCGAATAGTTCTTTTTTTGGATTTAGTATAGCTGTCAGTTCCTACCTCCCAAAAAATAGTTTGAATTAAGAACATGAAATTTATGTCGAGTTATCATTTTGATAGAGCTCTTTAAAGAAATTGTAAAAAAAAAATTTTCAAGTACCTAGTTGATGACCCCGATTTAGTTTTCATCTAAATCGGCCCCGAAACTCCTTAGATATTTTTTCATTATTACTTATAGTTGGGTATTAGGGCATTGACCCACACTTGTAAAATTCACCCTGGATTAAGGTCACGCAATATAATAACCTTTTGGGTTTACGAGCAATTTTATTGGTCACACTATTTATTTTTATGTACACTATTAAGTCAATGTATAAAATTGTAAAATAAATAACTTTTTAAGTGTTTCCAATTTGTTATTTTATGACAATATTCTTATGCTATAATTTACAATATTTGATTTTGTAATTTTCTTGGATATGGAGGTACCCAATCTATACGTATTTAGAGGTATGAAGAACAGGGTATAAAGTTCATTCATCCTGTATAGAAAAGGGAGGATCCTCCAACCAGGCGGGTGTTGTGACTGGCGGGCAACTGGTCAACGATTGATGTAAGAATTATGTATATAAATGTTGATCGCGCGGTAAACTTTAATTGCGCGATTCAGGTTTTTGATGCGTAGTTCACATGTGGCGATGTAGATACCGCCACATGTACATAATTATAATTATAAACTTAGTTTGTCAGAAGATCGCTTTTTTAATTTAAATGTTAAGATTTATTTGATAGTTCCTAAATACTCTACCCAATATTGCCAGTGTTTTTATTTATTGGCGCATTGTTATCTCCATATTGTATAAGGTTGCCATAGTATTGTTATAAGTGTTCACTCTTGCCTGAGACGTGAAAGGGCAATTTCACATTTATTTAAATACTAGCTTCCGCCAGCGGCTTCGCCCGCGTGATATTTTTATAAATTATAGCCTATGTTAACTCAGTGAACTTTTTCTTTTCGTGTGGTTAGTGACTGTTTTACAGCCGCCCATGTGCCTCTGGCTTCACATGCCGTCGAGAAATATGTCTCAGGCATGCCGGTTTCTTCACGATATAGCACTCAGTGTCACTCAGTGATAATATAGCATTCTACTGGTGAAAGAATGTTTTAAATCGGTCTAGTACTTTTTGAGTTTATTTATTATTAAAAACTTTTTTGAAAAAAAAAAACAACTGACTTCCAAAAAAAACACATAAAAACATAAATATGAAAGTTATTTTTCACTTTTTTAGTGTTTTTTTAGGAAGTCGGTTATTTTTTTTTTTGTAAAACGTTTTTATTTTTCACTTTTTAGTTGTGGTTCCTACCCCACTCCACACAAATTCGAATATCACTACCTGCTATGTAAACAACAGTGACGGAGTCAAATAATATGTCGTCTACATAAACTCACTTAGTTTATGTAGACGACATATTATTTATTAGGAAAAGCACGAACTACCAAACAAAAAAAGAATCATCAAAATCAATTCATTATTGGCGGAGTAATCGCGTAACACAATAAAAAAAAATTAAAAAAAACATGCAGACGAATTGAGAACCTCCTCCTTTTTGAAGAAGTCGGTTAAAAACTATAATACAAATCTTATCTCCGTATAATATCGGTGTAGATTTAGATAAACAAGATGAGGTATAAACCATATATAAACCATTGTACCTACTCCTTTTTATGCAAATTGTACCAAGGTTATATACAAATATACCTTAGTACAATCAGAGGAGGAGCTCGTGGCTAAGTAATAACAGCCGCTCGGGTCGATCCATCAGGTTAAGCTACGCTTGCCGGGGTTGGTCTGTGGATGGGTGACCATTTTCACATATCGAGACTCCTCCGTGCCTCGGAAAGCACATTAAGCCGTTGGTCCCGGCTGTCATTTGTGGATCTTTGACAGTCGTTACGAATCGTCAGAAGCACGAAAGTCTGACAACCAGTCTAACCAAGGGGTATCGTATTACCCAGTTACTGGGTTGTGGAGGTCAGGTAGGCAGTCGCTCCATGTAAAATACTGGTATTCAGCTGCATCCGGTTAGACTGGAAGCCGACCCCAACATAGTTGGGAAAAGGCTAGGCAGATGATGATGACCTTAGTACAATCAGAGCTAAATAGCTCTTGAGTTATTTATTATTTTCTTTCAACCCGAAACCATACGATTCCTTTCAAAGCATCAGCCATTTTTCTTTCAACCAACAATCATACGCAGTAATCTTATATGAGAACGTTTTCTTAGTAAACAAAGATGAATGCCGAGCTAAAATGTATTTTTTTAGGGTGAAGTACCCTATACATGGAAAAGGAGGGGAGCGAAGCGTTCTTATAAAGGATTTACTGTGTTCCGATAAGAAGGAGTTTTTATTTTGCCACCCTTGTCTGATCACTATTGTGTGTAAGTGATTGCTGACATGTTATATTTCGTGTGATGATGACACACAAAAAAAGTGTCGGTCAATATTTTTTCATTATATAACATTTTCAAAAATGTTTGTTCACGACTTACCTACATTTTTTATTGGGAAGCACTAACAATAATAGAGGTTTATCTACGGTTGACAATACTTAAGTATCCCTGGGGTACCCTGAGCAGTCAGCCTTGCTTTCAATTGTGCCGACTTTGTATCTTCATAAAGATTTCTTAAGCTAAAAGCTAAGAAATGGGGCCTAAAACGGCCGCGTTAGCAATTCCTGTAAAAAAAAATATTCATTTCCTGAATTCCCAGCTGTCATTAGCAATTCCTCTAATTTGACACAAAAGCCATTCATAATTTGTGGACCATTTTATGAATCTCCATAGAAAACTGTCAAACCGATGAATTATTTCGTAATATGAATTGCACGCAGATGATATTATGAATTGTCAGTTTGTGACATTTTACGATGATTCTGCCAAAGTGAATTAAGCCCCCAGAGGTGTACAGTACACCCACAATTCGCCAGTTATGTTTAAGTCCCGTTAGGGGATGAGTCTATTGCCTTCAACCGGGCACAAATCCGGACTCCGGGCTGCTACTAAGAAATTCCTAACGGACTAACTCAAGAACACTACTCATCTGCTAAAAAATACTCATCATCATTTCCTTTTACCAATATCCATTGCAGAATATTCTCCTGCGTTTTCCGCCATTCTTTTCCTTTTACTAATCTTTAAATGGGCTACATTACCTCAGAAGTTATTTCCAAAGTATTAAATAAATGGAGCCCTCATTAACAAAATTCAATTTCATCTGCAAACACGTATGTAAGTATTCAAGCATACGCCTAAGTAATATTAATAGTGAAAATCATATTACTGAATATCTTCATACTGGAATATCTTTAATTCCTTACTTTCTATAAAAGTATGACTTAAGACAAAACTGTTCAGGAATTCAAACTCCGTACCTTTAAAATTACCATCGGCAAACGCAAAAAAAAAGTCAACAAAAATTTGTTTGGGAGTCAGCCATTATCCTTTATTTCTAAGGTGAATAATAGAATCGGTCAATAGCCTGCGTAGTCAGATACAGTGACTTTAACTTTAACTTAAATAACTTAGACTTTTCAACAGTCTAAGGCACATAACTTGCTTTGAACAGAGAGACTACGTTATGAGATCCTACGGTTTCGGCTAAGCTGCATAAAGCTGTTGTCTGCAAAGGCAATGCCAAGACAAATTAAGCGTAGTTATTGGTTGAATTAAGAATGTTTTGGCCTTTTTCTGAT
The DNA here is from genome assembly GCA_947363905.1 of Lithophane semibrunnea. Lineage (NCBI taxonomy): Eukaryota > Metazoa > Arthropoda > Insecta > Lepidoptera > Noctuidae > Lithophane > Lithophane semibrunnea. Next base: position 3,578,638 of record OX376205.1, read on the forward strand.
AACTTTTCACGTCTCTGGGCATCATAATCAGCCTATAATGTTCCCACTGCTGGAACACAGGCCTCCTCTCAGTGAGAGTGGGCCGGAATCCACCACGTGGGCCAAGTGCGAGTTGGTAGATGTCACATATCTTCACGATTCTTTTCTACACCATTTTGAGAGCAGTGGTGATTAAATCTATAACAACAAACAACAAAGTAAAGCGCCTGTCTGTATGGGTTCGAACGTACAACCTACAACTCGTAAATTGCGGCCGTTACCTCTGGGCCACCACTGACATGACCTGTATTTTTATCCTAGTATCACTACATATTATAAAACAAAGTCCTCCGCTGCATCTGTCGGTCTGTCTGTTCGCGATAAACTCAAAAACTACTAGTACTACTACTACTGGTACCGATTTTCATGCTGTTTTCACCAATGGGTACGAAGGTTTTAGTATATAATATCTGACATCCACGGGGGCGAAGCCGCGGGCATCTATAATAATCCGTTGAAGTGGCTGACTCAGCAAATCTTTTAGTTTTAGCCTTTTGAGGTCCATGTTTAAAAAAACAACTGTTTTCAAGTTATAACCAGACGAATCTATTCACGTTCCTAACAAATTTCCAATTTAAAAGTTTTCACAAAATCAAGAGGATTTATGTCTCAACCAAATAATCAGGCTCAAGCTATATACAAACATGTTCAACTCATACATAACATGAAATATTCAATGCTTTTCTTTATTAATGGCTCCATTTATACAATGTAATACAGTCATTTCAAATAAATTTTCTTTGACATCAACATTTTGACATTCATGAATTTAATCTATGTAAAGGTTCTAGCTTACAAAGAATAGAATATAAAAACAAGAACAGAAAAAGAAAACAAGAACAAAACAAGTTTTAAATACGTAATTTGTTATTTTGTTTGCGTAAATTGTTTCTTAAATAGTAACCTGGATAAACACATAATATATTTTTCCGTCAACAGAATTTGTTAGTGGGTTAAAGTCAATGTTGCACAAAATTAAATCACGTCGAGGTTATGTGTATATTTGATTTTTATTACGGGCGACAATTGCAAAACAAAGCAAAACAAAATCTAAGCAAAAGCAAGACAAAGCATAGCTAAATCTATTGGCCTTTGGTATGCCACCATCTACGCCTTTCAGAGTTACCACACTTCAATCTGCCTAGCCTTTTCCCAACTATGTTGGGGTCGGCTTCCAGTCCAACCGGATGCAGCTGAATAGGTACTAGTATTTTGCATGGGCATGTTGCTCAATCCGATTCCGTGTCGAAAAGTGTGGTCAATCCCTCCTCCTATTTTAGGACTGCTTAAATTATTATTTATAAAGCAATTATCTAAACATATTAAAACGAAAAAAAAATGTTGAATTTTTTTTTTAGGTTGACGACTGTATTTTTTATCTATGGCTTATATAGTTATTTGAACTTTAATCGTGTCTATATATCGATTCCCAAAAGTCTGCAAAGAACAGGGTGTAAGGGACAGCCCTCCGCAAATTAACAGGGGGCATTCAGCTCCTTATTTTTAAGCATATTCCACCGTTGCTCAGGAAAGTTTACATTTTTTTTCAATCGTTTTCTTCAGTTATATTCCTTAATTTCAATGTAAAATGACATTCTCTGAACGCAGCACTCCATTTATTTAAATAAAACAGCTAAAATAAAAAAAAAACAGCATTGGATGTTAACATACTCGAGCGCGCCCCCCAGACACGGGGAGTGCGGCTACGCGGGTTTTGCCACGGTAACGATACATTGCGCATGGGGTAATAATAGAAATCAGGTTTATTGGATTCCCATAACGTTCCTGAAATAATTTTATGTACCGATCGTCTTGCTGAATTCACCCTATCAGTCTGCGGAGGGCTGTTCCTTACACCCTGTATACAAAAAAAAAACAGATTTTTAACGACTAGTTAAAAATCTGTTTTTTTTACTACGGTCGTTGACCTCAAAATAGAACAATAACATTTTTATTTATCATGTTTAGGTACCGATACCCATCACGTTTACGGAGTTTCACTAACTAATTTAATATGACAGACATACCAAAACGCCGAGGCTGCGCTGTCCACCGTAATGAAATGTTTGGCCGATAACTTGCTCACCTTAAATGTTGATAAAACGCAATACGTTCCCTTTGCCATTCGGTCAAATCAGTGTCCCTCAAACTCCCTTACCCTAAAAGCACACGCTTGCGGTTCCTTAACGCAGTGTACCTGCATCCTCCTCGCCAAATCCACTTGTGTAAGGTATCTAGGAGTACTTATCGATCAGCATCTCAACTGGCACCCACATATAGTTAAAGTCACGTCCCGCATACGAAAGCTAATATATGTTTTCAAGAAGCTACGAAACTCAGCCGATTACGAAACACTAAAACTCGTATATTTTGCCCTATATTCTGTCCTAACATACTGCTTGCCCGTCTGGGGTGGTGCCACCCAAAATGTATTTATCCGCCTTGAGAGGGCCCAGAGAGCTGTCCTTAAGGTTATGCTTTCTCTTCCGCGCAGGTACCCCACTGAACAGCTCTATTCCGAGTGCAAAGTACTCACAGTCAGGCAACTTTATGTGCTCCTGTCGACCCTACGCAAACACTCTGCCCGCCCTCCAAAGGAACCGACTGGCAGACTCAAGCATGATGTTTTCCCCCGCGAACGGCATAGAACTGCTTTTGCCAAGCGCCAATTCTACGTTAGTAGCATTAAAATATATAATTTCCTTAATAAAAAGATAAAAATCTATTCGTGCCCTAAATATCAATGCAAAAACTTACTTAGAGATTATCTCCAAACACTAAGCTATGACAATACTGAGGATCTTCTGCTGGGTAATTTGCAATGATAATGAACTATAAATATAAATCTAAACAAATACAACCATAATCGGATAATTATGTACTTGTTACTCCCTATTCTTCATCACTGCACACATCCCACACCTACTCACCACATACGCACACACCACACTCATTCCACACATACATCCTACACTCACTCACAACACACATCCAAACCCCACTATTTGCACCTCACCATGAAGTTAAACGCTCTTCATTATATTTTTTATTTTATATAAATTAAATCCAGTTTTCTTTTACACCATTTGCTAATATTTAAACGTCCTATTTTTGGTTTTGCTTTTGTTTTTGTATAATAAGGCCTTGTTTGTTACCAAGAATCACTGACTCCTAAGACACAGGCACATACACCTAGTTTAGGAGTCAGAGTGTTAAAATGATTGTGACCTAGATATAAGCCTTATTTGCTCATAGTTTTTGGCAATTGTTTTATGTGATGGCTATCGGTGAAATAAATAAATAATGACCCTGTATAATCGTTCCAACATGAAAGAGGAATAATATCCGATGTCAGTTTACCTCAATTCGTACGAATGTCATTCGGGACTTTATTCCAAACAGTCGTAAAATCCACATTCATTTAAATTTTAAGTACACATACGATTTTATTGTTCATAATTTATTTATTGATATTACCATCTGTCCCTTGAAATATGGCAATATTTTTTATGAGGTGACATAAAACTAGTTTTAATATTTTGTGAGAATGAGAAAAATTCTAAGAGCTTCAGGTTTATAGGTCTTAAACTATTCTTGTATCTTGTGTCATATGTCATCATGTACATTTCAGAATTTTTTTTCAGCGTTTCTTTCCTCGATCTTAATACGGTACGGAACTCTTCCTGTGCATGTCCGACTCGCACTTGGCTAGTTTTGACTAGTAAATTATTGTGAGTAAATCTCCTTAGTTTTAAATGCTTAAGATAAATTAACATGAACTAGGATAGACACCTATATATAATTTATTTTTCAGTTGCCATAATGTGTTTTAAATATAATTTAAGATAAAATAACCTTGATAACTATTAGATTTATACAGATAACTTATTTTTCGGTTGCTCCTTTCATTTAAAATTAACACTAGAAACGACCTTTATCTAAAATAAACCCAGTCTAATCCACATCATCTAAATGCCACGAACCTAAAAAATAGACCCATTATAATATAAATAAACTTACCAATTAATATCAAAAAGCTCTTCAATGTCCCAGATAATTACTGAACGCGAGAAAATAAAACTGAATTAGAATAAGGCCGTGTACTAATAGAAGCGATCGTGGTGCATCATTTATGTCTCAGTAAGCAATGATAGCCTAGTGGTGTGACCGTCGGACTGCCAAGTCATAGGTCTCGAGTTCGTACCCAAGACACGCACCTCTGACTTTTCGGATAAATGTGCGTATTGTATAATTATCACATGCTTCAAAAATGATGAAGGAAATCATCATGAGGAAACCGGCAATCGGCATGCCTTTTTTTTTGAGGTTGTAAAATCATCAAATGACTTCTCTCGCTCTGGGCGGAGCGGGAGCGTGTTAGACTTTTACTGACTAAAACCCACCCGTGTTCCTTCAGTTGCCTGTTGCCAAGGGTCCCGGTATACCTTTCGGAATTTCCCGCAACACTGGCAGGAAATCGGACTGCCTGAGAGATATTTAGCGACGGCATGTGAAGCCAAGTCACATTACGTAAAAATTCTAACATTCTTCACACAAACTTCTTTATTTTTCGTGTGGTTAGTGACTCAGGTTAGTCACAAACCACACGAAAAAGCTAGAATTTGTCTCATTTGTTCGGAAATCTGGAAAGCGCCCTTTGTCCGTACGGCGAAGTGACGATGGCTTACAGCATGTACTGGAATCGTGTGATGGCAAAGACCACAAAACTGAACAACTTTCTCCGTGTAACCAACATCATAATCGCGAAACAATAATCTCTCTCTCCCTCGCCTAGACAAAGTGTCATTCTATCAGCAATAACGATGATGGAAAAGGCAAAAATGTATAGGACTGACATAAGCTATCGAAAAGCTTATGTCAATCCTGTTGAAAGTCGTTGTAGAAATACGAAACGCTTTGGAAGCGATTGTCACTTGTCTAGGCCCTCAGCTGTCTCATACATTTGCGTCGAAGATGTATTGAAGTTTTGTATGGGACATTTGATAATAATTGTATTTGTTCAGTTTGGTGGTATGTATGTAGCTTTATGACCACACCTTTCTGACATTCAGAATAACGTCATATTTGTGGATAAAACGCATTAAGATAATTATTGCACTCATCTAAATATTCAAAATGTCAACGAGACACTCACCACAAAGTGTCTAATGTTGTTTAAGTTTATGTCATAAAAGACCTTTCAGGCCCTTTTTTAATTGAGGGCCCTCTCGCGATGACCTTTGAGATGTAAAGGTGGACCCTAATCCGTGGTTAATGTCTGCAAACGTCTGAAAATATTAGGGACTTTTTTATGAATAAAGTTACCTACGTTTGTGTAGGTCGTATAGATGATAAGTACACTGCTAGAAGGATCTTTTGGCGCTCGAATGACGTTAATATGGGGGCGCTGTTGGTAATAAACATACAAGAACGTATTGTAAAACAAGATGGCGCCGTTAGTTCCGATTTTAGCCACGCACCAAAGATCCTTGTGCAGCTATAAGCGAAGATCGAGTAAATGACTTTTGATTGAAGAGACACACCGGTCGAAGTGTCGGTGTTTGGTGGACGCCTAAGTCCAGCAGTGGACGTCTTTCAGCTGAAATGATGGAGAGGCCTATGCCAGTAGTGGACTGCTATGGGCAGATGATAATTAGGTAAGAGTGCAAACGAAGAGAACTTGGTAGTTACGATTTTGTGTGTGTGGTGTTGTGTACACCAAAAAGTGAGGAACATTTCTTTAATAAATATCATCATCATAAAAAAAAATCATCATCATAAAATGGAACATCACGCCGGTATACCGCGAAGGTCTAGGCAGAGGTGTACCTATAGTACTCGTACACCCACGTTTCGCCAGTTAACTTTAAAAGTCGTTCAACGAAAACGGTCTTAATATAATATTCCTAATTTAATCCCACTGATTTAATCTGACATTGACACCTGCCAAAAGTAATTCAGTAATTTTTTGAAAGTTGACACTTTGTTTTTGACATAATGCCTGCGGCAGTGCGGGTTAGAATTTATAGGTTAGTTCATATTGTTGTTCATAAAATAGGGTACCTATTACAGTATCGGTTTTCAGTTATTAATTTATGCATTAAACATTGGTGTTTATACTGGGCTAACATTTTAGGTGGTAACATGAGTTATGAATTTTGTTTTAGGTTATGAATAACCAAACTTTTAAATAACAGCGGTTTTGCCTGAATTTTACATCATGGTCGCCGTCGTAAGTAGATATTTAACGTTATATTTTATGAACTTTAATATTCCATAAATGTTTCCATTTACCAGATTTTAAACGCTGGACTCATTAAGAGTCAGTTAATAGCTGTTACAATAAAAAAAAAAAAAATTATTCACTTATTTCAAGCAACAGTAGTGGTAGTCTGTAAATAACTCACCGTGAAAACTTAGGTGAAGTGAGGTTAAAGTGAGCTGTCACTCCACCTGACGCTAAGGATTGACAGCTCACTTCACGTAAGTTTTGACGGTGAGGTGTTTACAGAATAGACCGGCAGGACTCATAGTGTTAGTAAAATATGTTAGTAAAACACAACAAGATGACAGGCCTAGCCGATACCATAGACAGGATGCTATTGGTGCTGCCCCTCACCCTACTAACCAGGGATGCGAACTGCTTCCGCATCACAGTGTAGAAGCAGTCAACGCGAGCTTCAGCAAACATCCCTGATGCGCTGCAGTATTGAGGCAAACCCATTACCACCCTGAATAATGGGGTATGTATGTGGGTAATCTTCGGAAATTGTATCAGTAGATCCGATTTCAATATATATTTTATGTTAAAACAAGAAATTAGCCGTGGTCAAAGTCGCGGGCAGATGCTAGTATCTTGTAACGAAACACAACTTACATAACGATCACCACGGGACGGGACCAACAATTTAACATAATTCTTTTGAAAGTCTCCCAGACTCTCGACCATGGCTTTGAAACTTATTTTCATTTTTCAAATACCTACCAAAATGTGTCATGAATAATAAAAAACACATACAAAAAACTTCCGAGAGGCAGCCCTAACCGCTAAACCGTAGCGGTATGATTGATCGCTGTTTACGTCGCGCCCGACCGCTCCATCTGTACCAAGGATGTCACACTGTCGCGCTCGCTATTAAATCTCCATAAACGAACGAAATTATATAGTGGGAGCTATAAATCGCTCTAATCAGCGGAAAAATCGTGGTTTCAGCGCTCTGTTTTAGTAGTTACTTTGGTTTACGTCAGATGAAAGTTGACAGGTGATGACAGGGTGCGGATGTCAGCAAATAATTTGCCGTTTGATTTCTCTTGATTTTGTTCGGACACTTCTAAGTTAGATTATTAATTTGTTACAAATGATTTAGTTATTTACGTACTTAAAAAAAACCTTTTCTGAATCACTTTTTTATCTAGCATAGAATAAATTAGACGGTTAGAAGTGCACATAAATACTGGTATTCAGCTGCATCCGATTAGACTGGAAGCAGACCCCAATATAGTTGGGAAAAGGCTAGGCAGATGATGATTAGAAAGAAAGAAAAAAAATCAAGTAATAAAAACTAAAACCCAACTACGACTTAAAAGGTATAAACAAGAGACCACAGACAGACAAATTAAAAATCCGGAGTCACATAAATAAGTCATATAGTCGCATAAATTGAACAGATTACGTGTAACTCCGGATTTTTAATTTGTCTGTCTGTGGTCTCTTGTTTATACCTTTTAAGTCGTAGTTGGGTTTTAGTTTTAATTACTTGATTTTTTTTTTAATTCTTTTGGGGTTATAATATATATATTTTTGAAATGTGCTCATTAAGCCCTTTCATTTGATACCCAACATGGTACGATTAAACCATATTTTTTTTTAAGTTCCTCACTTTATGTCCTCTAGAGGGCGCCATTTTTAATTTAATGTGACTAGACATAGCCTATAACCAGCGGACAATCAGGACGCTTCTAACGATACCTCATTTGTCAAATTATGATAAGTGGTTTGGAAGATAGGAGGGAACAGATGAACATACATACATACATACATACGTCAAAATCATAACCCTCCTTTTTTCTTCGCCGTAGTCGGGTAAAAATAGGTTTATTTGTCACAGAAACACGTGCATACAAAAAGATAACACTAATCAGCAATATTAAACAAAATAGATCTAAATATAATTTAAAAAAAAAAAACAATATGAGATCACGAGTACTGCACGTCATGACTGTGACAAGAAGGCTTCCACTCAGCATGATGCTGCGCTATGGGGACCCACAGCACAGCGCTGATTTTCAGTGGTCACCCGAAAAAGACGTATGGAAATCAAGTCAGGTTCAACGATTTGTACATTTAATAAATAGGTAATAAAATAAACAGTACTTAGAATATAATATGACTTTAAGCAAAGCGAAATAGATGAATAAATATTATTAAATAGGTAACGTGAAAATTAATTAGAAGTGCATATAAATAATGACAGCTAGAAGTTATACATATCAGGCGAATTATTCTCTAAACGTTCTTCAAAAATGTTCAAATTCATGTCGCAATCTCATCTCAGCGACAATCAATGCGAAACACTTGTCAAAAATGTGAGTAAATTAGAGGTATTTTTGACAGATTGAGACTGAGAATACAAACGTTCTTATTTGGAATTTACCCTCTGATAATTTGCAAACACAACGTTATTTTATTAACTCTCCTAGATTCCATAAATCATAAAGTAAAAAGCACCTTGAATCTATGGAACACATGCGTATGGTTGTGTGTGTGAGTGGTCAATACCTTTTTCCTTATGGGATGGGTTCGGCCCCCATCCCTGCTAAGTAAGCCATCGCTCAGCTGACTGTTCCAACTGACGTGGGACAAAAAGCCGTTAATTCTCTATAATCTTTCCGAAGCTCTTGGTTTAGAGGAATCGAACATGGCCGTACATAATACGACGGATAGATAAAGATAGAATTGTCTTTATTAAGAACTCTATAATAAATTGTATACTTAAACAGTATGTTATCTAACGAAGGGCGTTTCCATTAACCTGCATTAGTATTGCATATATACATGCAAAAAAAAAATACTATAAAAAAAAAGTAATTTAATTTTTTTATAGTAAAGAGAGAACCAAAAAAAGAATTAAGTATGGAAAGAAAAGAAACACTCGGTACACGCACATTTGTATATACATGTGTGCGTGTACAGTCATGTGTGTTTCAATCGATTTGTTTTACTCCACTGAATGCCCTTCTTCCAATTTACAATTAAACAGTCAATCACAACACTCAAAACACCTAGATAATATTTGTTGTACCACTTTCTTGCCATAGTACCTGGTTGTTTTATTCGTATTAATGCGTAGTGTAGTCTAAACAGAACATTAATAGAAGTGGTAGCGTATTTCACGTATTGTTTTTCCATATTTTACTTCTTTGATTACAATTACAACATGCCACTTTGACAGCTAAATCCACCGCAGATTCGGAATGCGTGAATCGTGAATGCGCCCGCGGCGCGCGGCGTCTCTTTGCTCGTCTGGCGTGTTTCATGCACAAATTAACGTTTATAGTTACGGTTTTTATTAATGTATTATTTTTTATTGTTTTATTATTTATTTTATTTTTATGTTGTAACCCATAAGGTAAGATTTATATATTGTGTCTGTAGGCGAGTCCGTGACATCACAGCGGGCCCTATCAGAATACCAGCGCTGCGGTATTTATTTATCTAAATATCGCAGCATTATGCTGAGGTAGGAGCCTTTTTGGCCTCGCACAGGTAGCTTAAGTATTTTTGTTAGTTTTAATTTTTCTTTTAATTTAATTTAGTACCTACTTACTTTATATTACTGATTGTTTTTCCTGTGCGTGTCCCAAATAAAATATTTTTCTTTCTTTTCTTTCTTTCTTTTTCTACAGTGTTTCTTTTACGTATCAATTTAATAGTTTTGTGAATATTACACTACTTATATTATTTTAAAAAAGAAATGTTTTTCTTAGTGGCAATATTTTTTTTGGTGGTAATTTTTTTTTAACTTGGGACGCTATTATATTGCGGGTTAACGGAAACGCTCTTTGTTAGTTAATATACTGTATAAGATCCCTCGTTGGTCCAGTAGCGCTTGCAATTAAGCGCTACTGCTGAGCATGAGGTCCTGGGTTCTATTCCCAGGTCTGGCAAAGTCATATCGGGTTCTTCTATTAGGAGTTTCTCAGTGCCAAGCCCGGAGTCTGGATTTGTACTCGGTTGACGGCAATAGGCTCGCCCCTATTACATGAAACTTAAACGTAACTGGCGAAATGCGGGTGTACCTACTATGCCTAACCCTTCGGGGAAACAAAGCGAGAACTTATGTATATTATTATAGGGTGATACAATGGATCTTACCGCTAAAAGCGATTTTTAAAGACTATCCTTTTTATGTATTTATACCATGCCCCCTCTAAAAAGCTTATTTTATTCACTGAAAACAGTGAATAAAAAGCACTTTTAATCACTGTTTTGGTGTTTGAATTTAGAACACCAATTTGTTCGAACTCCATCTCAATGATATACAAACTCCTATTTGATTTGATTTTCGAACAGGAGTTTAGCATTAGAATTAAAACTGTTTTGTGTTCTTTGCTGTCATTAGTAAGTGGGCGGTATTTTAAATATTGTAAGTTTTACGAACAAAAAGTTTAGGGGTTACCTAATAATAAATCGATTGAAAATGTTTTCAAGTGATGAAGATGTGTTAACACCTGAGTTTATGAAAGAGGGGGCGGCCGATAAAGTAGAAAGCTTGCTAACCAACAAATCACGGCTGGTTTACATCAAAGCCTACGATGAGTTTGAGTGTGAGTTTGTTTGTTTGAGTAAATGGAAAAATGAGCTAACCACCTTTTCAGAGTCTGTTTTCCTAACTTATTTTAATGAGTTGTCGAAGAAAAAGAAGTCATCGACCTTATGGAGTATGTATTCTATGCTACGGTGTAGGTACTAGAAGAACAAGGCATAAAATTGACATAAAAACATACTCGAAGTTACATGTTCTTTTTCTCGTAGTCATGGTATAAAGTATAGTATGCAACTCTTGAATAAAACGGATTTATATCGAGGGCCATGAACCGCTCGCGTCGTTCAGGATTCTAAAACTTGAATGGATCAGGATTCTAACACAGGATTCTAACACTCCCTACGGTCGTGATTGAATCATCATGAATTACTCCCTACGGTCGTGATTCAGTCGTTAGAATCCTTCACTTGCTCGTGATTCACCTATGGCCCTCGCTTTAAATCCGTCCTTTATTCAATAATTGCTTACTATTAAATGAGAAGGAGAGACAATACTGGAGGTAGTCTGAGTCTACCATTTAGGATATGCTTACCTACTTTTTCTATCCTTAATATTATAAATGCGAAAATGAGTTTGTTTGTTACGCTTTCACGCTAAAACGGCTGAACGGATTTGGATGAAATTTGGCACAGGGGTAGACCATGACTTGGAATACGTCATAATATACTTTTTATCTCGATATTCCCACGGAATCGAGACTTATGCGGATGAAACCGCGGGGCGCAGCTAAACTGTGCTTAGTTTTCTTTTTATTTGATAGCTAAAGAAAAAAAATGGGATATAAATAAATAATAAATAAATAAATAATAATTTATTTCAAAAAACATTTGTAGTACATTTTTTACATAGTGATGCTGTAACTAATCAAAAGTTGTTAATGTTCTAATCATTCGTTTGTAAATCCCTTCTGGTATAACGAGAATTGCCCAATAATTTCGGACGTGAACAGTCAAAGGTGAAATCGCAATAATCACGCTTGTCTGAACGATTGGTGTTTGCAGTTTGCTATTAGCAGACAGGAGATGCTACCCAATATGCTGAGGTTAACCCTAATTTTAAATTCATCACACCCGCAGAGCTGGATAAGAGCCGTAATATATTCTATAACCGTTGAGGAGCTCGTGGCTAAGTAATAGCAGCTGCACGGGTCGATACGTCAGGTTAAAGAGTGAAAAACATGTAACATAATCAAAACTTTGACAGGAATGTTCCCGAAACAAATATGGTTGCCAGGGTTGGTCCGTGGATGGGTGACCATTTTTACATATCGAGACTTCTCCGTGCCTCGGAAAGCACGTTAAGCCGTTGGTACTGGCTGTTATTCGTGGATCTTTGACAGTCGTTACGGGTCGTCAGAAGCCCGACAGTCTGACAACCAGTCTTACCAAGGGGTATCGTATTACCCAGGTACTGGGTTGTGGAGGTCATATAGGCAGTCGCTCCATGTAAAATACTGGTAATCAGCTGCATCCGGTTAGACTGGAAGCCAACCCCAATATAGTTGGGAAGAGGCTAAGCAGATTGATTGATTGATATTTTATAACCGTACCGAGATTCAAGCAGAACGAAATATAGAGATCCTACCATCGTGCATCCTACACTACCTGCACCTCTATTCAATCTTATGAGATACTAAAACCTGACATTTACGTTATCACCTTCCACTCTACGCTCCAAACATTCATAAAAAGAAATTAAAATAAAAAGGAAAAAAGTTCTACTAAATTAGCAACCACGTTCCAGCCTTAATAATCTCCAGGAAGACAAAACTAATCTACAATCCCCATCGTTCGAACAATAAAAGGGCAATTTCTTCAAAATTTAATAGAAACTCAACACCCTCAGACCTCTTGAAATATTCGCAAAGAAAATGTAAGAAATCTCATCAAAATCTGGGGGCACCGAACAACAAAAGAGGAGGAAGTAGGCGAATGAATCTTTTTTTTTTCTTCTAAAACTCGTAACAATTGAAACAAAAGTAAATTATGGGTACCAGCCTGGTCCGGGGAATTATGAAAAATGGTCGGTCTCCTTAATATTATTTTATTATATATGGTGACGGCAAAGGCTAACTCGATTTCGTTCGGAGATTTTTTTTCCGAATTTGAATTTTTTTTAGATTCCCTTTTTTAGCCAGATTTATTTTCTGCATTTGATGGATCGCTTTTGGAGCGAGTTTTAACTATTTTTCGTAGGTTTTAGTTTTGAATGTTGATAAACGGCTTCACAGAACATGCTGGTTTACTTTTGTGTAAAATAAGCGTAGAATTATTTGTCATTCGGGGTTTTGATTAACCGTTTTTTAAATATGTAAAAATATGGGTCTGTTTTTTTTACTGAAGTTATTTATTTGCTTCAATGCCTTATTATTTAACACATATAAGTAGACATTAAAGTGCCTCTGTCTAACCCTTCGGAAAAAAACAGTGACTCAAATACTTTTATATCTACAACAACTAAACTGGCTGTATTCACTTCATAACCGTATAAAATATATCAACCCCCAACTGACTCCCAATACCAACATCCCACTGAACGAATAAATATCATGCATGTTTACGATGCTTCATAAGTGAGAAAAATACTACCGAGATACGATCACGCGTTTATTGGGGCAAAGGGTACAAGGTCGCTTTTCAAAAGGACAAGTGAAACGCAAATATAACATGGAAGTGTGGAATGACGGGCATTCATTAAATTCAGTGTCATTTGGCGCCCTGGTAGGACAGGCGGTGAGGAATGTAAAAGGTACGATGTTTGTTTAGGGTTAAATTTGGTTTAAGGGTGTCCCTTTTTTAGTTCTAAACAACACAGTAAAATGTTGTGTCTGTCTTTTTTTTGTTTCTTTCTCTTATTTTTTGTCTCTATCGTTGACTGACTTCTCCAGCTCTGAGCGGCTCGGACTTTCCCGCAACCCTGGCAGGCATCGGTCCTAGCGGACCCTAATAATTGTACTGACATCTCATTGAGGCGCGCGTGGAACACAACGCGCCATCGACCCGGGCCTGGCCCTTATCTGATTCCCGACGCCCAGGACGTCTCCTGCGACGGAGTCTTACTTACATCTGAAGTTATAATCCCCGTTTTCAATTTAAATTTCTTTACACACTTGATTCTGTCCCATGTGTAAGATCGTAGATATAAAGAGAAGAAAAATAAAGAACACGTACGAACGTAAACAATAATAATTTATGTTTTTATAAAAATATTTAAAAATATAATCTTTAAGGACAAAAATTAAATAAAGTAGATAATAATAAAACCGTTTATTTCAGGCGACACATGCCTTTATCATTTTTATAACAAAAATATTATTATAAAAATGATATTAGTACACGAAGTGAGGCTGTGTCGGCGTCGTGTTGCGCTGTGTGGTGTCGGGTAACGTCATATATTATATATAAAACGTCGGTACGCCACACCTTCCGGCCAAAACTCTTCCTTCATGAAGGTTTCTAGATATGAGTTATGTGTTGTCACATACAATTGTGTAAGAAATGGATACCTAGCCGCTCAATAGGTATACAAAAATCTTCTTTTTTTGTACTTATAATATCTTACTTCTGAACGAAATCCGTCATCATCAGTACAATGACAAATCAGTAATATTTGTACATGTAATCGTAAATAGGAATCCAAGATTTTTTTTATGATCGGGCTTTTAGCAGTAGGTAACAATACTAAAATAACTCCTACACCCATATCAAAACACAACCAACAATAAAAACCAACCAACCAACAATAAAAACTTTACAGTTAAACCCGAATCCATAAACAATCAACATTTTCAATAAAAAATTACCACCAAAGAGTTTCAATCAACTTTGATTTAAACGAAAACGGTTTCTTTATCCGTCGTGCAATTTTAATCAAGCGGCCACCTGGTTACCGCAGAATAGATAGAGATACAGAAAGCTGACTCCATACAACGAGCGAAAAAAGGCCCCGTGACCCATATCCCGTGTCCATAAATAGGTGTAAAGTTCACTCATCCTCCATAGAAAAGGGAGGATCCTCCGACCAGACGGGTGTTGTGTCTGGTGGGCAACGCTTGATGTCGGGACGTTCTATAAATGCTAGTCGCGCGGTAAACTCTGCTTGCGCGATTCAGGATTTTGCGTGACGTCAGTGTGATGCGTGGTTTAAATGTGGTGATGTAGATGGCCGCCACATCATATTCAAAAGCGATCGTTGCGTTCAAATGCAACTTTTTGTTCTGCGAACCCATACGCATGGTCGCGCCAACCGACAATCCTTCGAATGGAGTAATTGCTAACATATATACAGTCACAATATCTTTCATTTTGACAATTCAACAACATTCATTGCGTGATTTAAGTTAGCGAGCAGACGAATTTTTCAAACATATGAAGCAATGGATAAGCGAAATCCATCGGATTGTGATTGAAAGTTTGTGGCATACGAACAGCAATCTCAAACAAATGACAGTCGCGAGTGCGCTTGTACTCGCTGTACGTAAACGTGTGTCTTTGATAAATGCGTATCCTTTTATCAAGTATATTTAAATCGACTTTCAGACACACTTCCTTCCGGCTAGAAGATGGAATACTACTTTATAAATAATACTAGTATTTTACATAGTGCGACTGCCAATCTAACTTCCAAAACTCAGTAACTGAATGCGTTTCAAGTGTGCGTGCGTTTTTGCTCGATAGATTTTGATTTGTTTGTGGAATAATTTAATTGAATTGGATTTTGAATTGTCAGAATTTATAAAACTATATGAGAAGAATGTTATGTGTGAGTGTAATTAATAAAAATATGGAATTGGCCTTCTGTGCCTACCTATTTTGTGTGGTTACCTGACTACCCGCAGCATTTTAATGAAGATTAATAATTACGAGTTTAAAGCAGCTTAGAAATTTGAATCCAATCCATTTCAGAAGTTTTAGCTTTGTGTTCGTTCATTAATTTCGGTAAAGTTTGAAAAGGTCCTCGCGTTTGGTGAGTTGTGGAACACAAGATGCATTTTGCACTATTTAGAGGTTATTATTTAGGAGTTTGGTACAAGAATAATTATTGTGAACTAGCTTTCGCCCGCGGCTTCGCCCGCGTGGTATGTCGATAAAAAGTATATATGCCTTCCCCGGGATGCTATCTACCTCCTTGCCAAATTTTATCGAAATCGGTTTAGCCGTTCACGCGTGATGGAGTGACAAGGGAAATAGGGATTTATTTTTATATAAATAGATGTATCTACAATGTTCAGTTGTTGAAAGAGAATCAATATGAAACGTAGGGCACCTCTTTTTTTTTGGGTGGGTAATTTTTAAATAACTTCTCCCGATCTGGGCGGAGCGGGAGGGCGAGTCAGACTCTTACTGACTAAAACACACCCGTGTTCCTTTAGTTGCCTGTAAGTTGCCAGAGGCCATGGTATCCCTTTCGGACTTTCCCGCGACCCCGGCAGGCACCCGTCCTAGCGGACCCCGTAAGTTTTACTGACATTTCTTTGAGGCGCGCGTGGAACACAACGCGCCGTCGACCCGGGCCTAGTCCTTATCGGACGGCGAGCTGCCCATTGCTCACCGTCCGCAAGTCCACGCCTACGGTGGCCGGGAATCCGCCTGGGATTGCCGACGCCCAGGGCGTCTTCTGCAATTCCCGTATTTTTATAAACGTTCGCATTCAGCTCCTCATTCAAACGGACACTCTAATCTCAGTATCAATATGTCAAGAATACCTTTATTATACTATGTAAAATACTGGTATTCAGCTGCATCCGGTTAGACTGAAAGGCGACCCCAACATAGTTGGGGAAAGGCTAGGCAGATAGATAGATAGATAGATAGATAGATAAAACATTTATTCAGTACAAACATAGAAGACACAACACAAAAGCATAGATGCTGATAGATGATGATGACCTTTACTTTTAATACATTTTTGACAAGTTTTTTACATTGATTGTCGCTGAGATGAGATTGCGACTAGATTTTGATCGTTTTTAATTACGGGAATTGGCCTTCTGATATTTCTTTTGCTCACAACCCTTTGAACTGTTTGATACATAACAATTTGAGCCCTTTAGATTGCGTCTAGTGTCACCTTTACAAAGCCTTCACAAGGCGTACCAGTAACCAAGTTTTGTGTATGAATGTAGATGGCTATTAGAGAGTAGAGGATGACTGAAGAAACGATGGATGGACTGTGTGGAAGATGATAGGATGGCTAGAAAGGGAGTGACTACCGAGATGACGATTAATTATGTATCTGCAGGGATCCGGCAGAATATCAGCATCAGGTATATTTGCCTGACACATGCTGAGCTGGGCTCCCATTTGGTGCAACATTGAGACGCACACCGCACCTTGATTCGTTATTTGATTTGAACTATGTCATTACGTCACTACAGTTTGTTCTCTTTTTTGTATATTGGCAACTTGGTTTTTTTTTGTCTTATTTTTTAAATTCATGTATTTTTTTATTGTTTAATTTTATTTTTGTGTCTTTTATGCAAAACTCTGAATAAATATTTTATCTATCTATCTATCTATCTAATAGAGAAGTATGGAATAAAAATAGATGTTGCGCCGACTTCAATGAAATTGGGATAGGTAAGAGCCAGAAAATGATATAACTAGCAACCAAGAGTGAACCTCTACCACATGAAGAAAAAGCCTGTTAGAAACTGGTAAAAACTTAACCTAACCCCTGAAAATATTTAGGCAGCTTTTCACAATCGTTGATATTTTTTATCGAAAACCAATTTCTTTACGGTTTTCAGCACTTTTTTATGAGAAACTACGTAATTTATATAAATAATGTAAAGGAATGAAAATAAAAGCTCGTTCACGTACTTAATAGCTATCGCGTGGTGCTCTGAATTGGCTCTTAGCATTTGCGCAAGGCGATAAAACACTCACGAGTTTGTACGTAGGAACTAGTATTTTTCCATTGCAATAAAAATATTGGAGAAAAGAGCTTTGTCTGCGTAAAATTTCTTGTTTTAATATAAATAATAGTTATTTATGCAACTGTTATATAATAAGGGGTATTAAAACACTCATGTGATAATATTATTACACTCGGCTTCGCCTCGTGT
Organism: Lithophane semibrunnea; assembly: GCA_947363905.1. Lineage (NCBI taxonomy): Eukaryota > Metazoa > Arthropoda > Insecta > Lepidoptera > Noctuidae > Lithophane > Lithophane semibrunnea. Next base: position 3,596,569 of record OX376205.1, read on the forward strand.
GATAAACCCACATTCGTGTTTTAATACCTAATTATTTACAGTTGCATACAAGATTTTATCTACAGCCATTATAATGAATCTTCTATAAAAGTTTCTTTGCAATACCAATATCGAACAAAAATGGCGCGGTACGACATGAATTCGAATTTTTCGAATTCGAATGTGTTTTGTTTTTAAATTACGGTGCTTTGTTAGTGAAACGCTCGTGACAGTGTTCGTTTTTTGAAATGAGTTGCATTATGAAATTCAGTACAACATTATAATACCCGTTTGGATGAGGTTACTATGACATTGGATGTTTTAATGTTGGCAATAAGCTAACTGTTTCAGAAACTTTTATAGAGGATTTATAGCATGGGTGTAGATAAAATATCTTAAGACACTCGGCAATATTGTAGCTTCCCTTCTACTGTAGCCTCCTTCTTATTTAGTGAAACAATTTCCGGAATCGGATCAGGGGGCCTAAACCGGCCACATTAGCAATTCCTCTAAAAGCAGTTCATTTCCAAAATTGCCCAGCTGTCATTAGCAATTCCTCTAATTTGACATAAAAGAAATTCATAATTTGTGGACCATTTTACGAATCTCCATAGAAAACTGTCAAACAGATGAATTATTTCGTAATATGATTTACACGCAGATCATATAATTATGAATTGTCAGTTAGTGACATTTTACGATGAATCATTTATACAGCATGTAAGAAAAACCTTGTCCGATCCGAAAGGGGCACATAGGTATTGCAATAACATAACAAGAAAAAAAAAATATGTTCATTGAAAATGAAAAAGTTATTGCAATTTGAAAATCACATTTTTAGTAACAAAATTACCGTAGTACTGCAGAGGTCATAATGGTATGACTTGTAGACACCCGCTAGACGACGCGACGGCCGCCCGCGCCCCATGTGTACTAGGGTGGAGCGTCAATTTTTTTAATTCTTTTTCAATATTGTATAGCACTAGAATGCTGCATTGCACCCTCAATTACATAAAAAAAAATCAAAAAAATATTGGAAACTATTTTTAGCCCTCTACTGCCGCTTGAAGATTATGAAAAATCAATCAATTGAGCAATTTATAAAACATCACATAATAAAAAATAAACTTTTTTTTAATTGTTATTGTAACCCTTAATACCCTAAATATGAATAATTTTATATAAAAAGGTCAATTTACTGATAAACGGCACACAAACTTATGTTAATACGGACATCAATGTGAAGAAAATGAACAAATATTGCGGGTATCTTTCTAAGTTGAGTTTTAGATTTTAATTCATAAAATTAGTGTTTTAGTGTTAATTTTACGCTGAAATATAATAGTATTTTTATTTTTATACCATTCTGTATTTATAATTAAAGATATGCCTAATTTCCTTAAATTATGGAAACTTTGAGCTAAAGTAGAGGGCTAAAATAGATGTCCAAAAAAATAAATTTAAATATATTCGCTTAAAATTTAGCCAAATGCAACTTTGTGCAGGAATTCAAAATCGATTCGATGTCTTTTTTTTTCTCCATACATTGACGCTCCACCCTAATGTTTACCCGGTAATATTCCCGATTGACAATAAATGCGGCGATTTTTTTTCTATTTTCAAATAAAAAACATAAATAGATTCTCATCACGTTCTCGAAAACGGTAACGGAATAAAAAACAAACTATATTATTATTGATACTTATAGGCTAAGTAATAACAGCCGCGCGAGTCGATCCATCAGGTTAAGCTACGCTTGCCGGGGTTTATCCGTGGATCCATCTTTACATACTGAGACTCGTCCGTGCCTCCCGGCTGTCATTCGTGGATCTTTGATATCCGTTACGGGTCGTCAGAAGCCCGAAAATAATAAATAAAAATAGTTTATTTGGTAACCTTAAACGTACAACAAATTTGAGATTGGAGCCTCCTTTTAAGCAAATGATGCCTGTATTAGGAGACTCCGCTCTTTCAAAAACAAGAAGTGTAAACTATACAATACGAGTACATAATAAAAAACAAAGTGATTTGAGTGAATGATGTGTGTAAGTGTGGGTGTGAGGGTGTGTGTGGGGGTAAGTGTGTTTGTGCGGAGTATAGTGTTAGTGTAGTGTTAGTGTATCTGTTGTAGAAGTGATTCAGTCTCACTATAGGTTAGCTTTTTTATCCATTCCGTTATTTTTTTTTTGCATTCATAACAATTCTTAGGGTAGATGTAAATGTGTTTGTTAATAGCATTATAAAGCTGAGCAGATCGTTTACAAAGTTGAATACTGGCAAATAGAGTTCTTGTTTGTGGTATTTTTAATATGATATCTTTTCTTCTTCTAGCCAATATTCTGGGATCATAGGTTAGTGTTTTATGTTTTGTGAGAACAACTTGAGTAATGTAAAACATCCGGACCGTTAAGAGGTTACTGATATGATAGAGTTTTTCAGTACAATATCTCCTTTTTTTAAAATACATGCACTTGATAAGAGCTCGTTGTGCTCGCTCTAATTCTAAAAATTTTGTTTTTGAAGCCCCCCCCAAATAGGGATGCAGTATAGCAATACTGATTGTGCAAGCGCTAAATATATGATATTTAGGAAGTTTTTGTCCCTGCCTGCAGGAGTACAAACATTAATAGGTATTATATGTCTAAGCGTCCTGAAAATCCAGCTTAGTTTTCTGACTCTACTAGCAACTTGATCAATGTGGGGGTACCAAGACAATCTCTGGTCGATGATAATACCCAAATATCTGATATGAGTTACTCTGTTTATAGTTGAGCAGCTGCAGTGTGAGTGATTTCCAGCGTCGCATAGGTGAACTTTAAGATTAAAGTCAGTACTGGGTTGTGTACGATTGCATACACTGAAACATATGTAGTTAGTTTTAGATATGTTTAGTGTAAGCAAATTCTGTCCCAGCCATTTAGCAATCTCAGATAATCCCAATTCTGCGCTAAGCTGAACGTCTCGCCAAGAGCTACCCGTGAACACTACTGCAGTGTCGTCAGCGTACGAAATAATTCTTGCATTTGCAATACGCATGTTACAGAGTTCGTTCACATAAATAAGGAACAAGGTGGGCCCCAATACGCTCCCTTGGGGGACTCCGTAAGACACTGCCGTGTCCTGACTAATACACTGACCCACTCTAACCCTTTGCTTTCGATTGCTGAAATAATCTTTGAGGAGATTTAACGGCAGCCCACGAACTCCAATAGCTTCTAGCTTATTTGTTAAGAGTGGGACAGAGACGGTGTCGAAGGCCTTTTTTAAAATCTGACACCAGTCTTAACAAGGGGTATCGTATTGCCCAGGTTGTGGAGGTCAGATAGTCGGTCGCTCCATGTAAAATACTTGTATTCAGCGGGATCCCGTTAGACTGGAAGCCGACCCCAACATAGTTGAGAAAAGGTTAGCCAGATTGATAGGTAACGTGATATCTATGTGTCGGAAATACGTCAGGATTTATTCCATTAGAATCATCAGAAAACATCATGTGGGCAGAAGGTGGGTTTCGTGCAATGAAAACACACTGGGCGCGATACACGGCGTTTATTAGAATTACAATTTGACACTATAACCTCAAATTACAATTAATCACAATAACTTAAAACCAAACGAAACGTAGGACAGTTCCTAGACTAGACTGGAGGTTCTGTTCTCCAGGACGGTCAGCAGGCAAGAACTCGCCCTGGCGCCCCTCCAACAGCTAAGCTCCGTCGTAGCATGAAGTAAGCCGCGTGTAATTGTGCCACCGCTCGCGTCACGTGCCGCGCTTCGTTTAGCGACCGTACTGATGACCGTCTCCGACATATGCATCTTTCCTTATACTAGCTGTAGCATCCGACTGACTTATTTTTAGGTCCAGACGAGGTCAATATGAAATCAAAATACCAAAGGGTTAGTTTGGATGTGCGATAAAATATGGCTGGACTATTTATAATTTTGGGAAACAAACCTTCAATATAAAGCCTGAAAACCTGAAAGCCAACGTAACATAACATCACGCCTGTATTTCCCGAAGGGTTAGGCAGGTATACCCACATTTCGCCAGTTATGTTTAAGTCCCATGTAATAGGGGGCGAACCTATTGCCATCAACCCGGTACAGATCTAAACTACGGGCTGTTACTGTGAAATTCCAGTTGGAAAAACCCAATAACTTTATCCGACCCGGGAATCCTACCTAGGGCTTTATGCCCAGCAGTAACGCTTGCTTCCACTAAACCAAGGAGGCAGTCAAAGAGCACCAATGTTTAGTGAACAAGGTTATGTGTGATCAATCAATCTACCTTTTCCCAACTATGTTGGGGTCAGCTTCCAAATTATACGTTTAAACCTTCCTCATGAATCACTCAGTCCATTGGTGAAAACCGTATGCAAATCCGTTGGTTGTTTTTGAGTTTATTGCGTTCAGACAGACAGAGTTTGTTTTATATTATTTTATTGTTATTTTATAACATTAAAAGATACACAAATATTAAGTACAATCTAACACTATTTTTTTATTGAAAATATTTTTTCCCTTTGTACATAATGTTAGTGTTAGATCTAATACTTAAATATAATATATTATGTATAAGTAGGTATATAAGGAGAAAAAAAAAGGGAAGAGCTCATGGGGCATCAATAAATTCGTCCACATGGGAATAGTGCCCAAAAGTCTGGCAATGTTAATTCTTCGACCAAAAAATTGGTCAGTTAACAAATAGTATTTATACTACTAGAAGTTCTAATTCCTTCAATCGATCAACCAGAAAAAATAAACGAAAAAGCCTTTTCAAAATCAAAACATAATATCGATATCCCAAATGATAAACGTAAGTAAAATAGACAGTAAGAGGGTTGTCTTTATCTTATACGCAAGTAGAAGCTTGATGTATAGATTTGTACCCGATTCAGGAGTTCTCTCAGAAAATAAAAGCCTTCTCTTATATCCCTAGAAAGTTTAGGGAATCGGAAGCACAGTGTTGCTTTAACAGTAGCTCAACTAGGACATACCCTTGGAATAACAGCTGAAACTTGATCAGAGCCTGCACTCTAAATCCACTTAGATCTTTTTTAAATCGTTGCCGTTGAACAAGGATTGAGAGGACTTGCCTGTCGTGCAAACGACATGCAGCAAGTTTGTAAGTGTCTAATTTTTTCTTCCCAGAACTGCTTTTATTTCTAATCCGAAATTAAATCGAGACTAATGAAGTTTTAGTAACAAAACGATACTAAATAATAATTTATTTAGGTATAACTAGCGACCCGCTAATGCTTCATACGATTTTTACGGCTTGAAAAATCATCAAGATTTTTAATTATTTATGAAAATTTAAAATAAACATAAACCTTCCGGAAAAAACTTCTAGATAATGGTGGAAAACCACCTCAAAATCTGTTGCGTAGTTTAAAAGAACAACGCGGTCCCACGAAAAGACATGAAACACAATTTTAATTTTATGGATCTACATAAAAATAGCCCCGCTATGTATATGAAAGCCTTTTTTTTTTTTGTGGATGGGAACCCTGGCAGGCATCGGTCCTAGCGGACCTCGCCAATTGTGCTGACATCTCTTTGAGGCGCGCGTGGAACACGACGCGCCATCGACCCGGGCCTGGTCCTAATCGGACGGCGAGCTACCCATTGCTCGCCGTCCGCAAGCCCGCGCCTTTGGTGGCCGGGAATCCGCCTGGGATTTCCGACGCCCAGGGCGTCTCCAACGGCGGCGGTTAGGGGCGTGAGGGCGCAAACTTTGCCTCTCCCTCACGCGTTCCGCCTCCTCCTTCGCGAGCATTACTGCTTCGCAGAAGGAGGTGACTGCTTCCCATGCCCTCTCGCTCCGTACCATGGCCTGGACCAGAGCCGGACGCAAGACGTCACCGCCGCCAATCGCCTCCAAGAGGACACGGCGGGGCTCCACCCAAGCAGGGCAGACCTCCACCGTATGCTCCACCGTGTCCTCCGGGCGATCCACACAGTGGTGACACCCGGGCGGTTCCTCCCACCTTATCCGAAACAGGAACCTCCCGAAGCAATGAAAGCCTAACATTTATTTACGTTAACTTCACTGCTTGATCACACTTATTCTACTGTTTACAATTTACTGTGACAGAAGGCTGAAAATAATTCCCTTTCAATTACCCTACTTACGTTTACGTCAGCCTGCCTATCTGCCAATTGTAGCTTTTGCTCGAGATTTTCTTGTTTCGTGCCTTTTCTGTGATGTTGTGCGAGATATTTATCTCTATAAGGCCCTTTTTACCTGACGAAGACGGGGAAACGTTGAGTATCATTGCTGCCAGGTACGGTTTATAGTCAATTTAAAAGAGAAGATCTTTTGATGAAAGAACTAGTTAAACCCGCGGATTATAAAGTTTGTATAAAAAAAATTGAGATTTTTTTGTTTATTTCCTCTCATGCACATCACCATTTTACATAGATTAGTTGTTGGAGTTTTTGTTGTTATTGTTATTTTCTTTTTGACTATTATTATAATTATGTAACAATGATGATCGATCGAATATTAAAGCAGGCCATTTTTTAAAGCATCTTTCATTTTTTTCCGTGGCTGGAATAACAAACGTCTCTTTTAATTATGTATAACCTTCTTTCTCCTCCAATTTTGCTGGTTTTAAAAATTACAAAAACAGAAATATAATTTTATATAGCATGTTTAGGTACCTATGAAATATCTTAGACATTGAGAAAAAAAGCGGCCATGTGCAAGTCGAATTCGCACACGAAGGGTTCCGTATCACCGTAGGTATAATAAATGTTATAAAAATACGGGGAAAAATACACGTTTATTCTATGTAGACCCCTTCAATATAAAACTTTATTTTAATTTTATTATTATGTTGTTATAGCGGACATTACAGTAAAAATTCTGTGAAAATTTCAAGTGTTTACCTATTACGATTCAAAAGATGCAGCTATGTGACAGACGGACGGACAACGGAACCTTAGTAATAGGGTCCCGTTGGCACTTTTTTGTATGGAACCCTAAAAATAATTTATCCCGAAGCTAACTAGAAACGCGTAAACCGAATCGAATCGTTAGTTATGATTTCAGCAAAAAAATTAATAGATTCAATAAAAAAACATGCATAATAATGAGAGATTCGTATTGAATTCGATACTGCCGGGAATGGCCGCCATATTGCGGGCCTTAGGGTTGCCAAGCAAAAAATTTTAGGTCAGAAATTATGGAAATATTGTTATAGATTTCTTTTTTGTTAGAAATCTTATTCAATAAGATTTGGGAAACTTTTTGTGGTTGATAAAGAAGTCAAATCATTCCGATAAAAAAACTAACTTAGGAAAATTTTGTCGAAGATGTAACTTGTTGAATAAATGTGCTATAATGGTCATTAAATTTATTATAAAGATAATTATACATTATAAAACTAGTCTGACTAGACTGACTCGTTGGTCTAGTGGTTGCAAGTTGCTGAGGATGAGGTTAATTTTTTTTTTCGGGTTTATTGTGGGAAATCATCCACTGACTTCTCCCACTCTGGGCGGAGCGGTAGGGCGTGTCAGACTTTTACCGACTAAAACCCACCCGTGTTCCTTCAGTTGCCTGTTATCAAGGTCCCGGTATCCCTTTCGGACTTTCCCGCAACTAGGATGAGGTCCTGGGTTCGATTCCCAGGTCGGGCAGTGTTACTAGGTTTTTCCGTCTGGAACTTCTTTGTAGTCTGGATTTGTGCCCGGTTAATGGCGATAGGATCGCCCCCTGTTACATATGGACTTAAGACATCTGGTGAAATGTGGGTGTACTATAGGTACCACTGCTCAACCCTTCGGGGAATACAAGCGTGATGTTATTTTATGTTATAAAAACTAGTTTTCAAAAACGCCTGACTGACAAAAAGCAGTAATAATTAACTTTGCCTTTAATAACAGCTGAACCCAGGACCTTACCCTGTAGAAGTCAAGAAACTAGTAATTTAAAACCGAAATGCAAAACCTTCATTTTACACACCGACACTCCTCCGTGCCTCGGAAAGCACGGGACCAACGGCTTACCGTTGGTCCCGGCTGTCATTTGTGGATCTTTGACAGTCTTTACGGGTCGTCAGAAGCCCGAACAACCAGTCTTACCAAGGGGAATCGTGTTGCCCAGTTACTGGATTGTGGAGGTCAGATATGCAGTCGCTCCATGTAAAATAGTAGTTGTCTCGTAGTCTAGTATTCAGCTGCATCCGGTTAGACTGGAAGCAAACCCCAACATAGTTGTAAAAGGCTAGGCAGATTGAACGTAAATCCTTCATTTTCTTTGTCCTTATAAGTAAGTACTTTTTGTCAGAATAAAGTTAATTTTTTTATCTTAAATAAAATTCTAGCTCTCACAAACAACCGTTTGTTTTATCATCTGATATCAGCTTTCTTTAAGAGAACGTGCTTCTCTGGAAGTCTAGGTTTTACTGGAATAAAGTTTCGTTTGAGCTCATAGATCCGATGAATTTAATACTTTAATCGCATTACTAGGAAAATGCGGAGCGTTTATAAAAAAAGTTCGTTTTGTTATGTAATTATTTTTACCCGACTACGGCGAAGAAAAAGGAGGGTTATGATTTTGACCGGTATGTATGTATGTTCATCTGTTCCCTCCTATCTTCCAAACCACTTATCACAATTTGACAAATGAGGTATCGTTGGAAGCGTCGTGATTGTCCGCTGGTTATAGGCTATGTGAAGTTACATTAAATTAAAAATGGCGCCCTCTATAGGGCATAAAGTGAGGAACTTAAAAAAATATATGGTTTAATCGTACCATGTTGGGTATCAAATGAAAGGGCTTTATGAGCACATTTCAAAAATATAAATATTATAACACCAAAATATTTTTTTTTTAAATCAAGTAATAAAAACTAAAACCCAACTACGACTTAAAAGGTATAAACAAGACACAGACAGACAAATTAAAAATCCGGAGTCACACGTAATCTGTTCGATTTATGCCCTGATACGTGTGACTCCGGATTTTTAATTTGTCTGTCTGTGTCTTGTTTATACCTTTTAAGTCGTAGTAGGGTTTTAGTTTTTATTACTTGATTTTTTTGTAAATAGATTAAGTCTAGAAACTTAATAAAACTACGACATATGGATGTAAATACAGTGTGTATCAGAAATGGGTGGTTATACATTAGGCTGTGGTAAACTATCAAACCGGATAACTTTCTCGAAGGCACCAACATCGAAATCACGAAAAAGTAATCAGCCGTTTCATACATTTGGGTCGAATAAGTATTCAAGTTTTGTATGAAACATTCATTATACACGCTGTATATGACGTTTGTTACAGTGGTGAATATATATTATTTATTTATTTAAACTTTTCGCACTCAAAACAGAGGTACAAAGGCGGACTTATGCCTTAGGCATTCTCTACCAGTCAACCAAGGAGGAGATTAGATGGCAGGTGCTCTGATTGTGACGAACAAAGAGAAAAAAAAAATATATATATATATCATAATGCATAGATAAGAAAGGTTTTACAGTATGAGAAGCTTTAAACTTATGATACATTTACTTACATACATTTACTTATATTCTTTCAAAAGAGCTGTAAGGCCGCTTGTACACGCTAAAAAAAGTCGCCGGGCCTATGCAAGAATTCGCGTCGTTTCTACACATGAACTGTGTACACTGGTTCGGCGCTGACCAAGAAAAAACCTTGTCTTCGCTAGACCCGAAGCCCGGGTTTTCGTGCCTAGATCCGACAAAATTCTTGTCGTGTACATGATGAATTAATTGGTCCTACCTGCAGCAGACACGGTTAAATTTCTAAGCGTGTCTAAGGTCTTATCTAGGGTCCAAGATAGATCATTTTAATTGAAAAATTTTCACTACTTAAACTAGATAAAACGCTGTGTTAGCTATTCAACTCTAGGCTGAGCAACAAAAGTTGAAAATCCAATAGTGCGTTGTTATCTAGGCATTTAAGGCTCTTACATACTGGGGCGATTCGTCGCGCGACGCGACCACGCTGCATTGTTCGCCGTGAAGTTATCTCAGAAATTGTTTTGTTAAAATTCGCGTCGCGCGGCGAATCGCGCCAGTATGTAAGAGCCTTTATTTAGATGTCGTGTTGTGTTAGTGAAAACGGGTATTACAATTAGTTTGAATGAATGAATAAATTGAATGAATGTAAACGTTTATTTCTTACTAGCTGTGCCCCGCGGTTTAACTTACATAAGTCTGTACAATTGAACTACTGCGGTTTCGCTGCTATGGTTTCGCGACCGAGGTGTGCTACGGCGTCTATGTTTTTCTAGAGGCGTACAAATTCATAACTAATTTAGATTGAATAGCAATTTTTTGTATTTTGCTTAAATTCATAATCTCCGTAAATAACTTTAAGTATACATTATGTAACTTAGCACTGAATTTATTAATGCCACTCTAAAATAAAACAACACTAGTTACATAAATTAACACTAATATTACTATGTACCTACATCATTTGCATTTCATTTAAATAAACGTAAAACAAACTGAATCAGAAACATTTTATGAATATAAATATTTATTTTCAGGTCCTATAAATCTTTTGTTGACATGTTGAAGATTCATAATACATATCTTCATGTATTTTCATATTTATGTTTGTCAAGTAATAATGGATTATTACTTTATTACGGCGGGACTCGTAGCTAAATAACGCAGTCACACGGGTCGATCTTCAAGGCGAAGCAATGCTTGCCGAGGTCAGTCTGTGGATGGGTGACCATCCACAACATACCATGGCCTCCATACCTCGGAAAGCATGTTAAGTACTTGATCCCGGCTGACATTCTTAGATCTTTGCCCAAACGTCTTACCAAGACGTATCGTGTTACCCAGTAACTGGATTGTGTAGGTCAGATAGGCAGTCACTCTATGTAGAATACTGGTATCCAGCTGCATCCGGTTAGACAGAAAGCTGACCCCAACATAGTTGGAAAAAGGCTAGGCAGAATGGAGTGTTACTTTGCCTTTTATGGAAAAGATATTATAAATGACCTCCTAATGTAATTTCGCACTCATTTCCATTTTTATGCAAAGCGACCAGAATTTAAAATGGTTTTACACAAAGAGCGTTGATGGCTTCCAAAGAAATACATGTTCGTATACCGCTACTAAAAATATAAAAGCGAAAGTTTTTGCTGTTTTAAATGTAAAAAAAACACTTAGGCACCGCTCAAATTAAATGAACATAGTAGACTCAAAGTTTTTGAAAGTCGTATTCGTAGGCGCAAAAAAAAATTAAAACTACTGAAAAAGCATTGCCAGACGATATCTGCCCATAATAATGAATACTGTATTAGAGTTATTGGCTTTTTCCATCTGGAATTTCTCAGTAGCAGCCTCACTTCTTATGGCAGTATTATTTTAATAGATATTATTTTACAGTAAGAACGAGACAGAGCTATTTGTCCTGCATATCTCCATCGTCTTCCCACTGTGAAGTAATATTAAAATAATACTGCTATAAGCAGTGGTGAAGGGCCTTTTGTTTTTTGTCGAGCGTTGGAAATCATTAATTAACTTCTCCCGCTCTGGGCGGAGGGCGTGGAGACTTTTACTGACTAAAACCCACCCGTGTTCCTTCAGTTACCTGTTGCTAAGGGCTCCGGTATCCCTTTCGGACTTTCCCGGTACCCGGACAGGCATCGGCCATAGCGGACCCCGTCAATTGTGCTGACATCTCTTTGAGGCGCGCGTGGAACACAACGCGCCATCGACCCGGGCCTGCGAGCTACCCATTGCTCGCAGCCCGCAAGCCCGCGCCTGGCTACGGTGGCCGGGTATCCGCCTGGGATTCCCGACGCCCAGGGCGTCTCCTGCGGCTGCTAGGGGCGCGAGGGCGCTCTCCCTCACGCGTTCCGTCTCCTCCTTCGCGAGCATTACTGCTTCGCAGAAGGAAGTGACGGCTTCCCATGCCCTCTCGCTCCGTACCATGGCCTGAACCAGGGCCGGACGCGAGAGGTCATCGCCGCCACGAGATGTGGTGGGCCTGGAGTCTGGATTTGCACCCGGTTGATGGCAATAGGCTCGTTCCCTATTACATGGGGCAAAATATAAGTGTACTATAGGTACATCTCTGCCTAATTCTTCGGGGAGACAAGGCGTGATGTTATGTAACGTTACTAAATTAATCTCGTCTAGACTGAGTGCCTGAGAGCAGAATCAATCAAAATTAGGAGCAAAGTCAATAAGTTAAAGGTACTTATCTGAATATTATCATAATATCTATTATGTAAATCTAACAGCATATCTACGCAATAATTAAGCAAATTAGCATCTACAGACTATTCAAAACTTGTAAGACATAATGTGAACTTCTATGAAATCGAATCGAGCGCTCGGTGTGGCAACACGTCGTGTTCTGGTTTGCAACTGGTCAATCGTCATCCTGAGGATGCCTCGTTGAGAGGTAAAACACGTGTCGATTTCTTACAGGGCTTTTTATGACTCTTGAAGAATAGTTGAGCACAATATGTTACTAAATATATCTACGTTTATTGTATTTTTTTTTAAATCGACTCATTCATTTATACATCAGTTGAAATATTTTTCACTGAATGTTGTAAAAGACTTTCATCCTTGCCACCCCTGATCCAGCATATTGCGGGCGCCATTTTAATTGAGAGAATCGTCGCATTCATCGCAAACGTGTTAGTCATGTTTCCATTCGATTTCCATCAGCTTTCGACCCCAGGGATCGCCGCTGTTTGCTTCTGCATACAGTTTTTTATTCTGTTTTGTGTATGGCTAAAAAAAGGATTGGGTAGGTAGATAATACTGGCTAAAAGTGTGAGAGTTGTAAATGAATGTTCTAAAATGGCTGGCGCTTGTAAAATGTTTATGTTGTACCTATGTAACATATGAAGTTAGTTTTCTGTGTCTAGTAATGTTTATGTATTTTACAGTAATTAGAGAAAAACCACTAAAAAGAAAATTATAACTGCTTCGGATCGATTATTTACTGGGAGATTTAATAAACTGTAAAGTGTCAACTTAAACTCATCATTGACTTTATTGATCCACACGCGACCTGCGGGAGTTGCGCAACAAAGGTCTTATTAGCCAAAGGTTAAAAACTCTTGAAGTAAACAATTACCTTTACATTCTATATTAATCAGTAATTTCAACTTTAAAAGAAACTAAAATTTAACCTGTTTTTTAAAGTAATTAATCACTGTCATAGTTAACGCCCCGTCGTAGAATTTCATGACCTTTCACGGCTGAAACGGCTGAAATATGAGGCATGTAAAAGTCTCAAATATTTTGCCTTCGATTATGAAAGATTTATACCTATTCATAATTGTTTAAAAAAAAAAAGCGGCCAAGTGCGAGTCGAACTCACACACGAAGAGTCCCGTAGCACCGTACAATATTTAACACTAGGCATATTTATTTGAGTAAAAACGCCTAATTAAGCAAGTTTCTTATATGGGAACCCCTTTTATTTTTTATCTTTATTTTATTACTAGCTGCGCCCCGTGGTTTCACCCGCGCAAGTCTCGATCCCATGGGAATATCGAGATCAAAATTATCCTAGGTCCTATTCCTGGTCATAGTCTACCCCTATGTTAAATTTCATCTAAATCTGTTCAGCCATTTTAGCGTGAAAGCGTAACAAACAAACAAACTCACTTTCGCATTTATAAATAATAATATCAGTTAGGATTAGGATTTAATTTTTTTGTTATAGTGAAACACTGTGAAAATTTCAAGCGTCTACCTATTACAGTACTAAAGATACAGCCCTGTGACAGACGGACAGCGGAGTATAATAAGGGTCCCGTTGGCACCCTTTAGGTACCGAACCCTAAAAACATTCTTGTTTTTAGAACCTAAATACCACCTGAATTTAGAAAGACCTAATTTAGGTAACTGCCTCTGTAGCCTATACTGGAATTTCAAGGTTAAAAGCCTGAAAGTTTTACTGAAGTTTGCTAGACCTTGTACGTTAGGCACTTAGAGAAGATATTAAAAACTTTGACTGGCTTTTGTGTTTTTCATTCCGCATTTTTCCGTGGCTGTCATTCATAAAACGTGATCGTAATCTTTGTAATTAAGAGGAATATTACTCATCCATCACGAAATTTTCGGGAATATTTATACAGTTTGGTAACAGCTGTATTTTTTTCACAATGTAGATTATTCTTAGCGTCTTTTGTTTTTTGCTTTGTTTTTTTTGTCGGCATTCTCTCTCTTTGAATTAGAAGAAGACAGTTGCACGTATTTTGACATTTTCTGCCAGTTTACAAGCCGCGTAAAAGAACTTCGTTCCAAAATCTTTTCAATTAGTTCTTCCAAATTAAAAATTTCTACTAAATTTTCCAACACCTTTTAAAATGAAATAGCAATTTAATCGTCCCATATACTCTGATAATTAAATATAAGTTTGCAAGCAAAAGTTAATTTCCCTGTACAATTATCTGCTTCGAAATTGTGTCGAAAATTTCACGGAACCAAGCGTGTATCGAAACGTTACTCAGTGCAATATTAAATTACATGGCGAATGTGCTGTTAAACATTATTAAAAATGGCGGAAATATGGAGGAAAGTTTGAAGATTTCAGTAAGAGAATGAAATGTGCCCTTAGCAAGATAAAAATATGATTTAGAATTAACTTTATTTATAATATTTTTAAATCGTACATTATAAACATGTAAAATGCAAACCAATTACAATATAGATCACTATGAACGTCTTTGTAAGCCAATTTCAAAATATTGTACAATAATTTAGCTTTTTCAGACAGCGGGTACGCCGAAACACTATAATAATACCACCAATCATTATTAGATATAGTTAAAGGACCTACCCCAAATATTTTCCTCTCACACATAAAATATCTAAAATCCATTGTAAAATTGCAAAACAAAGAAAAATTAACACTTCAATACGGCTTGGATGTTCGCCAAAGTGCTGTTAAACTGTACCTCGCCTGGCAGGCAGGTTCACAAAGAAAATCCTTTCCGCTGCCGACAAATGAAATCGTGAACTATAAGTGAAAGATACAAGAAAGACTGGGGGCTGCTTAACCCCGGGATACATTTTGATAGATGAGTTTAGAGTCTTATGTGTCGATAGGGGTTAGAAAATAGTTAATATCTTGTGTATTTATAAGGGTGATGCTTGGGAGAATTGTTGGTATCAATAGAGGTAGAGTAGTGTGGAGGGGTGAGAGAGAGGTGGGTAACGGTGGGTTTACACGGGTCGATTTTTGTCGTGCGGCTAGTCACTTCACAAATTGCCTCACAAAGCCGCTTTAGCTTTAGTCACTTGCGACCTAGCCGAATTGCCATTTAGACGGTCGATTTACGCCGCGTGGCAATAATCGTGCGGCTTTAGTCACCCGTGTAAACCTCACTTAAGTAATAACAGCCGCACAGGTCGATCCATCGGGTAAGCTTGCTGGATGTGGTCCGTGGATGGGTGACCATCTTTACATACCGAGAGTTCTCCGTGCCTCCGAAAGCACGGTTAAGCCGTTGTCGGCTGTCATTCGTGGATCTTTGACAGTCGTTACGGGTTTGCCCGAAAGTCTGACAACCAGTCTTACCAAGGGGTGTCATATTACCCAGTTACTGGGTTGTGGACGTCTGATAGGATACTCTGAAATGACGCGCCTACTAGGCAGTGGGGCGCGTCATTTTATAGTGGAGTGCAAAATGCGGTAGGTACCGCATTTTACGTACACGGCGCTGCGCCGGGGCGTGTAAGTAAAATACTGTAGGTCGCGGGCGCGTCATTTAAGAGTGGACAAGTTATACCTTAAGTAAGATGCTGTTAGCTCAAAATAACGATTCTAATTTACCTATTTGTACTACCTTGAATAGAAAAATAAAATTTGAAAGCTCCAGCGAACATTGTACAGTCACGGACTTTAATTGATGAGCCACCTTCAAACTTTCAATTTTGCAGTTTCATACATTCACGAGATTACACGATTCAACGCGAACTCAAATCGCACGCTTGTAAACAAGACGACAAATGAATGACTTTTAATCGAAAATAGTCTTATCCATAGAGGTTGACTAATATTAAGTTTTCAATGATAAAAATAAATACGATGTTGCATTAAGTTTATCCAATCTATTTGATACCGACCTCTTTTGAATCATAGCTCATTAACTCGTAATTCTGAAAACAAAAGACACTGACAGTTGAAATATAGATGTCAGAGACGTTACTTTCGCACATGTCGAAATGACTATTATTATTTTTTCGTACGCTAACGTTACTATCGCAACAGTAACCTAGCAACGATAAACAATCGTTACTAGGCCTGCTAGACCTGCAATTGGTTGACTTTAGGAGTCACTCTGCTGTCAAGTTTGTAGTTCTGGCTCTCAGGTTAGCCAACCGGTAAAGATATGAAATATCTTCTTCTAATACGAAGACATAATATGACTTTGCGTGTCGGGAACCGAATAAACCCGATTTGCATTACACGGCTAAAATACGAACAGTGCCAGGTGGCTCATCAATTAAAGTCCGTGACTGTACCTACTTAATAATTCTGTAAAAAAAGACCTTTCCAATCCCGTTTTTACGATTCGTTACTCCCTACCTGCAAGTTTCTCGACCATTAATCCATTATAGAAACGCAATCGAATGTGAAAATAAAATTCTGAACTTCGTGTAATTTCGTTAATTTTTTTACTAGAAAACCCGGGTAACCTACCAACCTTCTTTTATTCGTTTGTTTTCGTGAATTTTGTGTTCGAAAGATAAATTCCATATGTTAGATTTCTTACATCAATTTAAACTTTTGTCTTTTCACAAGGTTTATATTAGCTTGCTCTGTTCCGTTTACAAATCAATTTAGTGTAAAATAGTACTAAGTGACGCTTTTTTAAATAAACCAATTTCTTCAGAAAATTCCGAAAACGGACGTTTCTATTTATGACGAATGATTACACAGATAGTACTTAACTAAATATATTCACTATAATATACACTCTACCTATATACTGTTTTGAGTTTCAGCTTTTCAAACTTAAATTAGCTAAAACTCTCCTCCTGAATAATTGATAAATCTGTAATTAGTACGTTTGTCTTCTAGACCATCGATATTACCAACTGCATAAACTCCATTGCTAAGGTACTTACAGACAGGTACTCAAAGCGTTTATACCAAAAAATTCAATGAATACCTTGTGGCGGCATCTACATCGCCACATGCGAACTACGCATCAAAGACCTGACGTTACACAAAAATCATGACGTCACATAAATCCTGCATCACGCAATTAGAGTTTACCACACGATGAACAAGAACCCAACATCCATCGATGATGGCTCATCGACACAAGGGCAGTTGCCCGCCAGACACAACACTCGTCCTTCTTTTCTTCATCCTCCCTTTTCTATAGAGGATGAGTGAACTTTACACCCTGTTCCTGATACCCCTAAACGCCATTTAAACCTCATAATCACCTCTTACCGCACTCGAAGAAAGTGCCTTTATTTCATCCCGATCCACTCTCAAACGAGTTGGCAACATGCCAGAAAGGCGAAAGTATTAAGATACTAACATATCATTTAGACACGTTATCAACATCGTCTATAGACTAAACCCGAGTAACATGACAAGTAACTACTAGTACCTCTGTACTAATATACAAGGCAGCCTTTGAGCTTAAGGGGTTGGTCTCATAGAACGCGTTTTAGCGGGTATAAAAAAGAGGTGCCGTAGCTGATGTGATGTTTTGTAAGAGCAAAGCCATACTAAATACAGGTTGATTTGGTCCTAGTTTTCAAGATTAAAATTAGGGTGATACAGTAGTGTCAATAACAATGACGTGGAAAAATCATGATGACGAAATTGAGTTCCGTATAAAAAGCGAGTCAATGAACCGTATTATTATGGGTGCTCTATTCAAAACTCAATAGCCAAATCCAATCTTACTAAGAACATAATTTGGCAAAAGAATTGTTAGAAAAATTGTTAAAGCAGTGTTAATTTGAAAGCTACAAGTCACTTTTAAAACCCGCAGTGACGATTTATTTAATGAAACTGCGAGTTTAAAACGGGAACTAGTACTTGCAATAGGTAGCTATTTGGTTTTTTCCAAATATCCTAGCTAAAGCACAAGACCAATCCTAACTAATATTATAAATACGAAAGTGAATTTGTTTGTTACGCTTTCACGCTGGCTGAACCGATTTAGATGAAATTTGGCACATTGGTAGACCATTACCTGGAATATGACATAGTATACGTTTTATGCCGATAATCCCACGGGATCGCAACTTAGGTAGTCATAAATGAGTCATAATTTACACGAGCCTTGTAAAAATTACCATCGCTCCCCGCTCCCGCGCCGCTTGCTATAGAACAGAAGCTTTACCACATCGCTATTCGATATACTGAAGACAGACAGTAACCTTGTACGCTACCTTTGTATCGATAAATAAGGCTGTCAGACGCCCTCTCCATAGTACATCGAGTAAAGCCTATTTTTTAGTAAGGTGACCTAGAACTATAATGGAAAAACAATGTAGGTAGTTGCTGGGTAGTTCTAACGGTAGGGATAATACTACAGCAAATACTGAAATCCGATTTTACTTTTTTTTAGGGTGCCGTACCCAAAGGGGACTACTAAGACTCCGCTGTCCGCCCGTCTGTCTGTCTGTCTGTCTGTCTGTCCATCTGTCACCAGGCTGTATCTCATGAACTGTGATAGTTAGACAGTTGAAATTTACAGAGATGATAATTATGTATTTCTGTTGCCACCTATCAAACAGAATAAAATAAATATTTAAGGGGGCTCCCATTCAAAAACGTGATTTTTTGCCGTTTTTATAGATAATTGTACGGAACCCTTCGTGCGCAAGTCAGACTCGCACGTGGCCGGTTTTTTTTAAACTATATCACTATTTAATATGACTTTTCTTGAGTGGAAAATGTTTAGATTTTTTATAGGCTAATTTCATTCAGTTGATAACGATGGTCCTAATTGTATCGGATTCAATTAGACTCTGCGGCGAGACCGGGAACCAAATTACGGAAAAAACACGGCGGCCATTTTTGCTTGCCGCCTAGAAATGATCATATAACTGCCTTCTTTGAGAGAAAATAAATACTCATAATGGGCTAATTATTGTCCCACTGCTGGGCAAAGGGTTCTTCTTCTACTGAGAAGACACGAGCATTGATCACCACGCTTGCTCATGATGGGTTGATGATTTCAGGCTAATAATTACTATACTATTACTGACAAATGCTAGCACTGACTGGACAGGTCCACTCAAATCTGTGTGGTTCTTTCTTCAAAAGACCATTTCAGACGCTAATCTACATGGTCCTTATATGGCCTGACCAAGATTATGTCTGGACTTTAAAAGAGACTGCAACCTCTGAGTTTGTTTCGGCCTTTCTTCTCAGAGTAGTCAGATAGGAAACATCGATCTCATCTAGCTTATTATTAATATTTTATAATATGACGTGTAAAAGTGTTTCTAATATCTTATTTACAAAATAAACAATTTCATTTCATTTATAAGTCCAGGTTTTCTCTTGATGATTTTTCTTTCACCGATGTCAGTACATAATGTCTAATGCCGAGATCCGACGATCCGCGATTATGCGGACGGACACGCGTTAGATAGACTCTGGAATGCGTAAAATTGTATGGCGATCAAGCTGTCATACGGTCAGGTAAATTAATTATTAAGCAAACTGACACGCTACGTGAATTTGGCGTGTTATAGCCGTTGACAATTTAAGTTAGTACTTAACAAAATTTCCTTGCAAAACTTAACAAATAAAATAATATTATGTACGCTGTTAGCACCTTAATATTGCTCACGATTGCGTGAAATTGAATGGCAATCAAGCTGTCACGTACATTGTTTGTGAAAAATACATTTTAGTGGATACAAAACAACATCTACCTACCCATACTTGATCGAGCGCGAATCTATTGTGATTCGATAGCACAATCGCAGTGTCGATGTCATTGAACGCGCCGGGAAACTTGGGAGAATGCCCAAATGTCAGTTGGGGGCTTTCGTTGGTAAGACTAGAGGCTGATATAACCTAGGAGTATAGTATTCATGAAAATTTCTGGACTTAATAGGAAATAATCTACGTATACGCTTTCTTACTATTAAAAGTGGAAATACTCGTAAAACTTAATAGGTAGGAAAAATCCTAAACTGTTTAGTTTTTAACATCTTCTGCAAAAACTGAAATTAAGTATAATGGAGTGAGAGCAATCAATACACTTTAAATTGTTGCTGAACATGGGTCAAGATGAAGCAACAGAAAAAATGTTATTTCTTATATAATCTGTTCAAAAAGTATCTGACAAAGGTGTAAAAAAATCCTGTTCAGGTTAAATTCTCAAGCAATCACTGAAGGAATTCATAAAACATTAATCTGTTTATAGAAGGTTTCTCGAACAATTATTGTTTGACTAACATTATTAATTAAATTGTAATTGAATACATGTAATCATCAACAAATATTGAGTTTAAGAAATTAAACTCAATTGTTTAATGAAAAACATCTTTAAGAATTCATGATCAGCAGTAGCGTTTGCGACCACTACACCAACGAAACAGTCTTTCAAACTGTTTTTGTTTTGAACGCGATCAATATAATTATCTAAACCGCGTTCAAGAGCTGTCAGTGTCAATATTTCACAACAATGGTGACACTGACAGCTCTTGAACGTGGTTTAGATGTGCCGATTCACGTTCTATTTCATTCGTAAAATTCACCATCAGGCGTCATCATAGTTAGTACAAGCTGGTGATTTAAAATAGATTTTCGCGTTTTTGTACTCATATAATCAATTCCAACCATTCAATTTGAAAGTGGCAATACAAATTGGCATCTACAGGTATATTCTGTGATCCATTTGTTTACATTTTCGTTATAAACTTTTGGAACACATCGTAGAAACATCGTTGCCAATCAATATCAAACGGCAGATGGGATGGGTTCCAAGAATTTCCATTCTCTTGTCTACGAGTTTGAACAAGGTTTCAGAGATTCCTAGTTGTCGAAAGTGGTCAAATGGATTAGACTAAAACATTATTTTGAACACTCACGAGTATGTACTCGTATGTATGAAGTTTGGAAATAAAATTACTATTACTATTACTATGTACACAGACTAATAAATACATTGTTTTGAACACTCACAAGTACACATCAATCATTGTAATGCTAACATTAGGCTCTGAAATTAAATTGCGTATGACAGTTTCAAATAAATTAAAACATAACTGGGAGTCCCTCGTGGCAAATAGTCGTAACTCGTTGTAAGTCGTTTGTGTCAAATGTAGTCCTTGGAATAATGACCAGTGCTAAAAATGTTTCACGCGAGGATGAGATAATAAATGGGTTTAAAAGCAATTTGTAAAACTCGTCATGTACCTACAAATAAGTAAATCTTGAATAACATCATGCTGGTTTTTCCCAAAGGGTTAGGCAGAGGTGTTTATTTAGCCAGTTATGTTTAAGTCCCATGTAAGAGGAGGCGAGCTTATAGCCATCAACCGGGCACGAATCCTGGCCCAGGGCCACTGCGACTGGCGAAGTCTATCAAGACTTCGCCAGTCGCAGTGGCCCTGCAAAAAGCAAAAAAGCAAAGTGCTATTGAGTTTTTCCATCAGGAAAAACTCAATAGCACTTTGCTTTTTGGTAAATATTGCTTTAGCCAAGTAAATCTTGTTTTGTGACATCCCACAGCTGGTTAAAATCCTCCACTTTCTGGTTACTTCAGATAGTGTCAGCCATTGATTGTTTTTGCTATAGTTCATTCCGCCATCTTCTTTATGGTTTAGGTAGGTACCTAAGTAGATATATACAGAATGTGTAAAAAAATAGCTGTTTGAAGAGCTTGTTTTGTAAGTTAGTGCCTGTGACTGATAACATTATGTTTGATGAGTTTTTTTTGTTAGTAGGTTTACAACACGTCAATAATATTTTAAAAAGTAGATGAGGGAAGAGGAACAGGGTGTATCACTCATCCTCTATAGAAAAGGGAGGATCCTTCGACCAGATGGGTGTTGTGTCTGGCGGGCAATTGCCCAGCGATTGATATTGGAATCTTGTATATTATGTTGATCGCCTCGTAAACTCTAATTGCGCGATGCAGGATTTTGTGTGCCGCCACTTCTTTGTTGCGTAGTTCGCATGTGGAGATGTAGATGCCGCTACAAGGTCGCTGTTTCCTATCCGACTAGACTTCAAAGAAACACGAAAAATAAACTCAGAGATCTTAGTCAGATCATATGCGGACCATGTAAAATTAGTATCTGAAATGGTATTTTGGGGAAAAAACCGTACAGATTTGAGTGGACCTGTCCAGTCAGTGCAGCATGCATTTGTCATCAATCGCTCAACTCAGAACTTAAGGGTGCACCCAATCACAAATTGCTTAGCATGATCCTCTGTTATGCCGAAAATACTGCAGTATTAATTTTGAAATAAATATATGTTAAAGTTGAGGATTGATGCTAGGTCTTATGTGAAGCGAAAACACGATTACATAAAATTTTCTCTATAGAAAAAAAATCCAAAGTTACCTCTGCACAGAATTATAAACCGCTGGTATTCAAAAAATACTTCAAATTAGATCATGAAACTTTGCATGATAGCTGAAATAACTATAAAGCAAGTCTTATGTGTGTAATTTTTTTTTATTTACCATTATTTTCAACGTTAAAAGCAATTACCTAAACTTTTCGACGCTTTAGAGCCGCTACCGCCCCACTCCGTCTCTTTCTCACTCAGGTCGCGATTAGTATGGTGCGAGCGGGATACAATCTGAGGTAGGGTGCGCCCTTGAGTAGCTCAACGATCAAGTTGATACGTTGCATATACATAAACCAACATCAACTCGGACTATTTGCTTCCCAAAATCTTACCCTTCTCCCTATGTAACCAAATAGCCAAGGATTGCTTAGCTACCACGACTGGTCACTATTTACTTACTAAAACCTCAACCTTCCATATACTACCTACGTACCTATCTTGTTCTACACCCATATAACTCTTGGTTATTCTGACAAATGGGCACTACAATTCATTTATTATTTATTTATCTGCCCCTATTTTTCTTTTTCAACTTGTGGACTTACATAGAGTCAAGTTGACACTTTTTCCTCCGTACCGCCTTCAGAGATTTTGTTTGAAGATATACGCTTTTTCACATCATTCTTTGGGACATTTTTCAAGATTATTATGACGTGTCCTTAGTAAGGGTATTACCTAGTTTGGGAACTATGTGTTTGGATTATTTATTAGGACTGTAGCGGCCATTTTGATGTTGTTTTTGTTTTTTGATGAATGGTATTCAGCTGCGTCCGGTTGGGGTCGGCTTCAGACTGGAAGCCGACCAACATAGTTGGGAAAAGACTTGGCAGATGATGATGGTTTTGAGATATAGATTAGAATTCTATCGGTAGATTTTAACCCAGCAGCTTATGAAGGAAACAAATGTGATATGTACTTTTCCAAAATGTATTTTGAGCGTTAAAAACCGGCCAGGTGCGCGTCGGACTCGCACTCGAATAGTTCCGTACCACCAGATAATATTTAGCAAAAAACGCCGAAAAAAACACGTTTCTTGTCCTTTAACTTTATTTTATTTTTATTATTGTTTGTTTGGTAATAGAAAGAAACAATCTGTGATAATTTGAATTATCTACCTATTACGATTCATGAGATACCTATAGCCCGCTGACAGACAAAAGGACGGACGGTCGGACGGCGGAATATTAGTAAAAGGGTTCCTTTAGGCACACTTCAGGTACGGAACCTTAAAAATGATGTTTTCTCTAACTATAAGAATCGCGTATTACTTGCAAACGATCATTTATCATCAAAATTAAGCGATTTACTTAAATTATGCTTAGGTATTTTCCTAGAATCATAGTAAAGAAAACAAGAACTTGGAAAATAATATAAGTTGGGGGATGCGCCAAGGTAGCGCGCGGAATTCAAATTTTCTTACGTTTTTTTGCAATTTACTGGTCAGTGTAAGGTTTACTGGTCAGTGTAAGGTTTACTGGTCAGTGTAAGGTTTTATGTTAGTTAAAATATGCTTCGCGACCGTAACAAATAAGGCTTTACATAATTATAAACATTAGCATCAGCTATACAACTCTCAAAGTTCTTTTAAGTGTATTGAATGACTATTTCATGAAATCATGACATTTAATTGGCAGTTATTCTAACATAAGGAGTAGCAAATTGCAAAAAAACGTTAGAAAATTTGAATATCGCGGGCTACCTTGAAGTTTTCTCCTTAATAGAGCAAAAACTGTACATAAACATTGATAACAAAAAAAAACTATTATCCTATACGGAAAAGACTTTGTCAAGATTCCCTGTCAACATATAACAAGTAAATAGGTTCCTATAGAAATATGACGAGAGCTTGCTCGAGTTTTTTTATTATATGTTCAAGTCTCGCCCCTGGGGAGGCGTGTAGGACAGCATTTATCGCCGTGTGGGACGAATATGTTGTATTTATTTTTACAGGATAAAGTATTCCTTTAAAAGGGTGTATTGTGTGAACGTTTTTCGCGAGTGTGAATGAATGAATTTATTAGTTTCTTAGGTATACCTAGTTTTTGCGTGTTAGTCCGAAAGGGATACAGAGACCTTGGCAACAGGCAACTGAAGGTACACGGGTGGGTTTTAGTTAGTAAAAGTCTGACACGCCCTTCCGCTCTGCTTAGAGCGGGAGAAGTCATTGGATGATATTCCACCATCAAAAAAAATAAATAAAGTTATTCCTTGTCGGAGACGTAGATAAAAGCCTTCTTTTTAGGTATCATTGTTCTTACGGCCAGTTCCTTCAAAAGTAGCAGTCAACTGTTCTTCCACGCTGTTGGATTTACAACCCTCGCCTCAGCGCTGAGGATTGAAAATAGAACAGTGCAAAAGACCGGTCGACTGTTACTTTGGCTGTTACTTTTGACAAAGAAACTGGCCGTTAGACTTTTAAAATTAAATTCTGCGCATTAAATGAGTGATCTTTTGCACTAGGTACCAATCGTGATACCTGAAGCATAAAAATAAAATTTATATTCATAATATTAATTTTAAATAAAAGTAAAAGCTTCTTATTTCCATAACATAGGTAATCACAATGGTCTATGATGACAGCTACAAAAGTTAAAAACGGTGTCGCAGCTATCAACGCCCACATAAACACATTTTTCCACACTTAATTGTAACACGGGTACATTTAGCTAACTTTGTTAAATAAAAATAAAAAAATCGTATAATGGAACCTATAATGTATGTTATGTAAGATTAATCTGTAAGCACCCACAATACCTGATTTTTTTATGATCTTTACCTGCTTTTTATAAAATCTCCGTCTAGACTCTAGAGTTACTCCCACTAAATTTTATCTTTGTCAAAGTGGGATAAAAATTGCGACGTAAAACCTACCTACTTTACCATCCAATGATGGTGTAAAGGGTAAGGTTAGGTTAGAACTGTAAGCAACCGCGCGCGAGCCGAGCGAGCCGAGCGAGCGCTACTTCCAAGTTGCTTGCAGCCAGCCAGGCTATTTAGTATCAGCGCAAGGTCTGTTACGTCGCAAACTAGTTTGACAGTTTTTAATATTATATAACGGAAATAATACCGATATAAACTAACGAAGATCATAATTATACGATGACTTATTCAATAAGTATAATTATCACAACCAAACCAACTATTTATACCAAGTACAATTTTTTTTTTTTTTTTTATAACGAACTATCTAACTGTACAAATAAATACAAGCATAATTATCTATTTCAATTCTTGTAAAAAATAACCCCCACAGCATGCATTTGACATTCTTTATACAAGATGTAAGGGACAGCCCTCCGCAGACTGATGGGATGAATTCAGCATATCATACTAAGACGATCAGTACATGGAATTATTTCAGGAACGTTATGGGAATCCAATAAACTTGATTTGAATTATTACCTCACGCGCAATGTATCGTTACCGTGGCAAAACCCACGTAACCGCACTCCCCGTTTCGGGGGGGGCGCGCTCGAGTAACATCCATTGCTGTTTTTTATTATTTTAGCTGTTTTATTTACAAAAATGGAGTGCTGCGTACAGAGAATGTAATTTTACATTGAAATAAAGGAATAATAACTGAAAAAAACAAAAACGTTTGTTGTATAGGAGCCCCCCTTAAATATTTGTTTTATTTTAATATAATTATTTATTTTTAAAGTGAATATATAACTAAATATTCTAAGAATATTTCAAGCGTCTACCTGTTGCTGTTATCAATATCGAGCAAAAACGAGTAAAAAAATCACGTTGGTTGTATGGGAGCCCCCTTAAATATTTTTTTATTCTGGGCTTTAGTATTTGTTGTTATAGCGCCAACAGAAATACATCATCTATGAAAATTTCAAGTGTCTAACTATCACGGTTCATGAGATATAGTCTGGTGATAGACGGACAGACGGTCAGACAGACAGACAGACGGACAGACAGACAGCGTAGTCTTAGTAATAGGATTCCGTTTTCCCTTTGGGTACGGAACCCTACAAACGATAAAAAAAATGAAAACTTTCCTAAGACAATTTCCGGTGGAGTATGATTCATAATAAGGAACTGAATGTCCCCTGTTAATCTGCGGAGGGCTGTCACTTACACCCTCTATTTATCCATACAAAGGTTGTCTGTAAGAGAATTATGGTGACCTCTAAATGTAAAATAAACGCACTTTAAAAACAATTTATATCTGTCATTTATCCAGCTTCGAAAGATATAAATTATGATCGATAGAAGAAATAAATGATAGATCTGGGGGCACGGCAGTGCCTCCACCAAGTCGAGCAAAAACAAACAAACAAAGGCACAGCTATAGAAGAAATAAATGATAGATTGATATTTCGTCGCATTAATGCTAGATAAATTGATTGAAATCTCGCTTCGAAATTGGATTGAGATATAGATGGATTTGGATTGAGCAGCAATGCATTGAGGCATGATCGATAAATAAACATCTGTTAAGGTTATGTTTATGTATATCTAGGCAAACTTGACAAATCTTAAATACAATATACAATCTAACACTAATATATATTTATGTAATATGTTGTACAAGTATCGCCACTTCACGTGACCAGAGGGCTGGCTCGTTCTTTGGTCAAAGAATTAGCATTGCCATTCAACATGGCAATGCTGCCAGTTTTCTGGGCACATTTCCGAATGGCAGCGATGCGGACTAGTACTTCGACGCCTAAGTGTCCTTTTGTTTTTGTATAATCTATACTATTCTATACTAATATTATAAAGCTGTAGAGTTTATTTGTTTGTTTGTTTGAACGCGCTAATCTCGGGAACTTACTGATTGGAATTGAAAAATTATTTTTGTGTTGGATAGTCCATTTATCGAGGAAGGCCACGCTACGACCAATAGGAGCGGAGCATAAATGGAAAATGTTGCAAAAACGGGAAACATTATTCCAAATATAATGTATGACGGATTTGTTTCTCTTTAAAAGTTATAAAAAAAAATCCGCGACAGCATATATCTATCTTTTAAGATTGGCTCACTACAACCTTTTTTATGGTAATCAAATTTGTTCGAAATGAATACATTATTTGCGAAGGAGTTTTATCAGCATAATATTAATTCTTTTTCAAATAAATAGTTTTAACATCAAGAGTATTTATGTAGCAGTAAAATACTTTTTAATTCATTCAAATTGGACATTTAATTTAGAATAATTTAGCAATACGCGAACCGTTCGACGCCAGCGCCGCGCCGCCGCGAAGTTCCCTATTCTAGAGAGGAGAGGATGGGCACACGGGTAGACCATGACCTAGAATAGGACATAGGATACGTTTTATCCCTATATTCCCACGGGATCGAGACCTACGCGGGTGAAACCGCGGAGCACAGCTAGTTTATTATAAATTTAGTTAATTCGTTAGTCATTTAATTTAGTATCTAATGTAAATAGTTAGTTGTGTTAAAGATGAAAAGTAAAATGGTTCTAGCCCTTTCTAAGTTAATCTTTATTGATGAATGAGGCATGGAGGATGGATGAGGAGGCAAAAACATCGGGAGGAATCGGAACTTGTCAAATGCTGGGAGATACGGCACGCAATGAGAGACGCATGCTGAAATAAGAGCCTTTTTGGTCTCGCACAGGTCATACTTTTTTTTTATGGTCGTTTATTTGAAAACAACTTTTTACAAAAAAAAAACAACCGACTTTTTAAAAAAAACACAAAAAAAGTATTCTTGTTGTAAAAAGTTTTTATTTTTCCCTTTTTAGTTGTGGTACCTACCTCACACAAATTCGTATAGCGTTATCTGCTATGTAATTAACAGTCAACTAAGATAATAATATCGTCTACATACGCAAAGTGGGAAAAATACGTAATTATTGAAGCTAACTCAAAAACTACGCAAGCAAAATTAATAAAATTTATATGGGACCACCTCTGATGCATGACCTACCAAACAAAAAGAGAATCATCAAAATCGATTCATAATTGGTGGAATCATCGCGTAACATACACACAACGAAAAAATATGTCTAATTTATTAGTTTTAATGCTCCTTTTTTACTGTTGGTATATAATCTGGTGCGTGACCCAAATAAAATATTTTTCTTTTCTATTTCAATGAACTAGTGTGGCTATTGATAAATGCTCATTCATTATTTGGTCGACACAAGGATTTAGACTCACAGTGGGATAATTACAGGCTGGTATCAAATATCGTAGGTTCATTGGCTATAAATTCGTGATAATTTATTTGAATCTGAGGCGGCCTTATAGTTGCCGACTGATATAAATGGTCTTGTCCGCTGTCAGGCTTTGGGCGGGCGAACATCTCCATATAGAGATAATTCTGTGCTATTGGGGCACTGTGCACATTTAAACCTATCAGGGCCTTGCCCCAAAATCTTAGACACTTGTTCAACGCGTCTTTAATGTCAATTTTATGTCAAACTCCATACAGAAATGTCATGTTTCAAAATCAAAATCAAAAGTCATTTATTCAAACTAGGCTGAGAATCAGCACTTTTCGAACGTCAAAATTACATAAGACAGTCCCCCAAAACGCCCACCCTTCACCACTTCCTAGTGCTTTAGCTGGGAAGAAGAAGTGGCGCAACAAACTCCCCAGCAGCACAGCTGTCTGTTCAGTTAGAAAAAAATGATTCTATACAAAAGTTTGCAAAATCATTTACATTTCGCAACATAAAACATAAATCTAACAAAAGGCGTGCCCGCTTACATATAGCTATTTATAGCTGCAACTGGAAGTTATAAATGATAAATAAACTAGGACCAACGAAGTAAAATAAATAAAAAATGAATTACTAATAACATTAACAAAACCGAGATCAGCAAGACGACCAGTCACCACAAGCAGCACCCGTTCACGAGCATAACGCCATTACCCCCCTCGCCATATTTGAGGGAAGGAGACAACCCGACCCCCGACGCTACCGCAAGCAGTGACATCTAAGGGAACATGACGATTAAAAGGTGTTTAGGCTAAACATCTGATAAACACGGTTTTGTGGTAATAAGGTCTGTCTTGATAGATTTCACTCTCTGAACTCGTCATTATGAAGTCCAGGATGGTCCGTCTGGCTGGCTGTCACTGAAAACGAACCGCTGGGGCTCTGTCTAGCATAGGGTCGCAGCACTATGCTGAGCGAGGCCGTTTCGCGCGGATATGACGCAGATTTTCCTCGAACTTGGACTATTTTTTGTGTTCTTTCTTTGCGTCATGTTTACCGCAAATAAACGTATTTTTTTTCTTTCCTTTATTAGGTCATTCCAGAGTGGACAAGCTATCCTTACTAATATCACTACATATTATTAAAAAAATCAAGTAATAAAAACTAAAACCCAACTACGACTTAAAAGGTATAAACAAGATACCACAGACAGACAAATTAAAAATCCGGAGTCACACGAGTTAGGGCATAAATCGAACAGATTACGTGTGACTCCGGATTTTTAATTTGTCTGTCTGTAGTGTCTTGTTTATACCTTTTAATAGTTGGGTTTTAGTTTTTATTACTTGATTTTTTTTAAAATTCTTTTGGAGTTATAATATATATATTTTTGAAATGTGCTCATTAAGCCCTTTCATTTGATACCCAACATGGTACGATTAAACCATATTATTTTTTAAGTTCCTCACTTTATGTCCTCTAGAGGGCGCCATTTTTAATTTAATGTGACTTCACATAGCCTATAACCAGCGGACAATCACGACGCTTCTAACGATACCTCATTTGTCAAATTGTGATAAGTGGTTTGGAAGATAGGAGGGAACAGATGAACATACATACATACATACATACATACATACATACCGGTCAAAATCATAACCCTCCTTTTTTCTTCGCCGTAGTCGGGTAAAAAAAACACCTATTTTGTAAGAAGGTACATCTCTTATGTACATGATAACACGTCCAACATTTGGTATCTCCCTATAATTGAGTTAGGCAAGTCAGATGGCTGTCACTTCATATGAAATTCTATCGCACAAAAATTGAGAAAAGGCTTGATGAGTTGAGAAAAGAAAATCTAAAAGTTTTACTTTCAATCAAAGTTTGAAATATTTTTGTGAAATTAAAAAAAGTTTTTTTCTGTTAAATGAACTGGCAAACAGGTCGTTAGCCTAAGTTAAGAACATTTTATGAAATTGATTACGAAAGTTTTATTGTTGTCATTATAATATTTAACAGAATTAAAGAGTTCTTTAAGTAATTAAAATTGGTATCTAAAAGACTCATACTAATATATATAAAATAGGTATCCATACTGATATTATAAATGCGAATGTAACTCTGTCCGTCTCTTTTCACACATATACGCAGAACAGATTTGGATGTTTGGCATAGACCTGGGATTCACGATCAGACACACAACATCGGACACTTTTTATCACGGTGTAGTAAGTTCCGGATAATTTCCGTACCACACGCGGGCGAGGCCTTAAGAAAAACTAGTAACAACTTATGAAACTTTTGAAAAGATGGTTGCCGCCGCTTTTAAGCCACCAAAGGGCAGTCCATACATTGCTGAATAAAAATAAAAATAAACCGGTCAAGAGCATGTCGAACCACGCAAAATGAAGGGTTCCGTAGTTGGGATGAAGAACAAACTTAAAATTGTAGTTGAAAAACTTGTTCCCCCATAAAAAATGTATGGGAGAAAATGTTTTTTCATCTGCATCTGCAACTTACTTAGCTGTGATAGTTTTCTTTTTTATTTCATTATATTAAATACTTACTACTGCCTTGAATTTTTTCACATATCCAAACCCCACCATTTAGCTGGCCCCGACACTTGACTTTAACAGAAATTAGTAAAAATGGTTTTCACAAACTCACAATATTTTTGAATGACCTTTCCAACGACACCCCATGGGATACGCGAGAAAAAAAAAGCTCCCACTTTAAGTGTAGGTAGGGGAGGTAGGTACCCCAAAATATATTTTATACATGATTTTTTTTTTTTCGACCACTTTGTCGGCCTGATTTATAATTATGTATAACCATACCAAATTACAGCTTTCTAGTACGAACAGTCTCTAAGCTAAGCCACGGACAGATGGACAGACAGACAGCTGTCTGTGTGTCTGTCCATCTGTCCGTGGCTTAGACGCACATGGTGAAACAATAAGGGTTCCTTGTTGACTACGGAACCCTAAAATCGCAAATATAAACGTCTCATGTGTCTTTAAATATCAGTACGTAGATACACTTTATAATACTGTTGGTATATCAGTCAAGCGAGAGAGAGAAGTCGAAGCGTGTGTGTGCACTCAAAACCGCGAGGTTGCGGGTTCGAATCCGACCTCGATCAACATTGCGGCGAAACCTACAAACAGATAGTTTACCGGGAAAACGTTCATTAATTTATGTTAACATTCCGGTTTATTTCTAATTGCTTAGTTATCGTTGAATACTGATATTCAGGGGGCTTACAATAGTCACTTTGGCAGAATCATAATAGGAAAATTTTCTTTATCATCGTAAATATGTCAAAAACTGACAATACATAATACGACCTGCGTGCGATTCATATTACGAAATAATTCTTGACAGTTTTCTATGGAGATTCGTAAAATGGTCCACACATTATGAATTGCTTTTGTGTCAAATTAGAGGAATTGCTAATGACAGCTGGAACACAGAATAAATAAGAGCAGAATGAAAGCTTCCTAACAGAGCTCAAAATTCTTACCTACTTTCATAGGGCTGTCACTCGGTTATTGAAAATAAAATAAAACCGGGCAAGGTGGCAGTCGAGATTCCGCAATAAGCACAGATAGATGGAAAGACGGACGGATAGTCGGACGGACAGACGGGTAGACGGACGGACAAACGCAAACGGACGGACAGGCACTGATAAGTTTACCGTTTTCCAATTTTGGTGAGGAACATAAGAAAAATAGTGTAGCTTTGAAAGGCTAAATGGTTAATTATGTTAAGCCCAGGTACGCACGAGCGATTTTTTCCCGTGGTGATTTTTTTTCGCGCATTGATTTGTTCGATATTTGAAAATCCAACAGTGTGTTAAGTAAGTACCTATCTAATAGAAAAGGTCAAATGGCATCTTGCTAAGACCACGTGAACAACCCTCAGTTACTTCATGTGCTAAGACGGCCTATAAACATACTTTGTTACCTTGATACCCACTAAAACAAAAATACGAAACAAATTGGAGACGAAAAATAACACGCCAATTGATACAGGCGGTACCTACTTAAACCATAAGAATAATAAATATTATTTCTTATGGGAAAATCTCATCGCCATCCTAGTTATTTTGGATATTGGGTAGGTACCTAACACGTAACTAAATAATTGTGTAATAAGCATTAAAAATGTGTAAGGTTTGTGTAGTATACTAACAAAGGACAGGATCCTTTGGATATAAAAAACCTACTATTATTAATACGCACAGTACAGTAATTTGGCATTTTTTAAATAAAAAACTAAACTTCCGCGTCGTACCTATTGCTGCCGCTGGCACACGGCATACCCCTGCACTTAATCTTCGCACTGAGCCGGCTCAAACCGGTTTTTCTTCTAGCGGGTGCACCCCCCGCGCGCCTTGTCCGTGACAGGCCACGCACACATCGCTATGCAGTATGAAGCTTACAGTCAGCCTCTTATTTAGTCTTGTGGCTGGAAATTCAGGAAATTAATTGCTTTTAGAGGAATTGCTAATGTGGCCGGTTTAGGCCCCCAGGTGTTATTTGCGATGTGAGGGATAGTGTTACTGTTAACGTTAAACATCTCCAGTTTCAGAATTGTCTAATTATTATCAGGATTATTTCAGCATCTAATTACCTGGCTTACTGTCTAGTGGCCGCAAGTGTTACTGCTGAGCATGACGTCCTGGGTTCGTTTCCCGGGTCGGGCAGTGTTATTGAGTTTTCTATCGGGAATTGCTCAGTAGCAGCCCAGAGTCTGGATTTGTGCTAGGTTTATGGCAATCGTCTCCTAGTACATGGGACTTCAAAAACATAACTGGCGAAATGTGGTTGTACTATAGGTGCACCTCTGCCTAACCCTTCGGGGAATACAGGCGTGATTTTATGTCTAATTACCTACCATTTGTAAAAGTTTACCTCAAAAGGAGAATGCCAGGGCTTCCCAGAACCGACAAAGATGAACTATATTTCATAAAAAAGGAAAATAAATATAGAATTAGATAGTATAATTCGTTTTCTATTAGAACCACACCAAAAAAAGACACAGTTTTTTTTTAAGTTGACCACTTGACACTTCTGATTTTAACGATATCATGAAATAAACTATTAAATGAATTAATGACTTTTAGCATATTATCCTCAGTGTCAACAGCCAAGGTAGTCGTAAATGGTAGAAAAATCGGAGTCCAATAACACAGCAATATACAAACACAAAACTCAAAAATATACGGAAATACTTCGTTACTCGTGACACCACGCGGGAGAAGTCAAACTTTTTTGAACATGACAAATGCCAGTTAAAGTTTTACATCAAGTGCTGCCAGCACTATCATTACTTTATTAGGAATAAACTATTCTAAACGGTATCGATAATCGAATTAAAAATATTTTTAATTATTACATTACTATAAAATATAATAAACTTATTCAAAAATATAACTAAACGCTAATTATTAATATAATTACGAGTAACGATTATGTAAGCAATAAATTCACTTACGTATCTTCATATTGATATTATTGTAATCGATTCGCAAGTGCAATTTCGTATCGATATTGTTTTATTTTGGTATTGGCAACATTTCTAGTTGAAATTGTAGCTAGGTATGGAATGTGTTGTTAAATTGAATAACTATTTAAAATGACTTTTCAACGGTGTGGTTCTACAGATTTTATTTATATTGTATAATTCTTACTGTTTTTTATTATGAATTATCATTATTATAGAAATTCGGACGCTCCATACAATTCGAGCCGATTCCTGGCATTGTCCTTTGGGTACACCTAATAAGAAGTACTTTCAATCCGAAAATTAGTCACCTACTCTCAGGATTCAAAACCTACCTACTCTCAGGATTCGAAAATATGAACACTTTTCTAAGACAAACATAACCCAATTCATATCTAATGAATTTTCCAAATCAAGATTCTTATCTCACCCAGCACCTGAGACAAATCTCGAATCATAAACTGCTAGAGATCCCAAAAATGCAATCTGTAAAAGATGTGACTAGGTCATAGATCAAGTTGGGTGTCGCATACCGTATGCGGAACCCCAATATATCTTTAATAAGGGTTCTTCAATATCCTTCTACATATTAAATCTTTTCTGGAAACCCTTCATATCTGTTACGATGGTCTCGCCTGTTTTTTGGGAGTTATTTGGGTGAGGGCAATCCTTGGTGCTCCGTCATTAAAACTTCATAATAAGGTTAAAACCTAAAAAGGTATTTTTTATTTTGATGTGTTTTCATATCTTGGGATCATGGGGGCGTACGAGGGGCCGAAGCCTTTTTTAATTATTTTTTATATTGTTTTGTATTAGGTATTTTGTTGTGCTGCATTTCATTTACTGTTACTGTTAGCCTGTATCCTTCACTGCTGGGCAAAGACCTCTCCCCATAACTTCCAGTACTTGCGGTCTAGTGCTAAAATGTGAACCACTGGTCAAATCAATCAAATCAAAATATTTTATTTCACATAAACCTACATGGGCACTTATGGAACATCAGAAGCTAGGTGCACGGTTCCAATTGGTCGTTTCCTATGGAGAAGAGCCGGCAAGGTCGTTTGTTTTCATTAAAGGTAAATATTTATATTAGACTTGCATTCGTGCGCGCAGTCTGTAGCGAAACATCAGCGAGCCTATTCTTGTACTTAACACTTAAATACGTGTTAATTCACGTCGCAATCTCATATCAGCGACAATCAATGACAAAAACGTGAATTTGCGGAGAATTCTATTTTGAAATATTGATTTTGACAGATAGAGACTAAGATTAGAAGGTGAATGTTCTTAAAAATACTGGAATTGCCAGTGTGAACTTAGCGCAAAACCGCGCTAGAATGTACCGTTTTCTTCAATCAAGTCAACAACAATAAAATGTGTGTTTCAGCATAATATAATGCGCATACCATAGTGAAACTATCTCAGAGCTCCAATTTCCTCGCTTCTTTTCATTATTACAAGACTAGCAAGGTAGAAAATAGTGCAGTTTTCAACATTTCTTATAATAAACAGTAGCTATTCTAGCTACCTCACTATGATAACCCAATAACATCTCAGGAATCCCTGTGACCCGGGGCTGTTGCAAATTTAATTCACCAAAACTTCCTTAGTAGCTGTATTTAGCAAATGCAGAGTACCTCAGGAATCTCTCGTGTAATATGCACTGGTACTCTAAGATCCAAGCTCGTTAGGCACCTGTTCCACTGCCGATGGGAAGCGACTAGATACAACATACTAGACTAGATGCGACATTTCAACGCTTTTCTTGCTCAAGAAACATCATAAAGATTATAGGTCCCATATAAATGAAAGAGACACATATATTATTAGTAGTTGATCGGTGACTGTTCACACCGCCAGCGAGTGCTCGTCTGTCGGAGTGACAAGAGCTATCAAAAAGTTTACTCGCTCAGCGGCAGTCGCTTCGCGGACAGACCGCGAAGACTCGCTGAGACTCACGCTTGGCGCATACGCATACGCAGGTTGTTGCTCGCTAGCTCGTTTTTAATTTATTTTATTTTATTCTTTTCGAAAGGCCTATTGTCAAATAACATTACATTACCAATAATATTTAACTAAGTTGCTAATTACAAGCCCCCCCACAGATGAATACAAAGTGATTACTCCTTCATAGTCTAAGTTACATCTTATCTTTATACTTTTAAGCGAATAAATTATTGACATTCTGTTCTACTTAGTTGTTCCCTACAAGTTGGTTAGTTCTATTCGCCAATAAATTTTAGTAGCTAGCTCAATTCGCCTCTCGGGCGGTGGGATAGATGCCTTAGGCATGCACTGTGGCCTGGAAGTACCCACTACAGCATCTGAGCTACCACTAAATAATACATCAAAGTAAAACTAAAGTGCCATAAATAATTTATGTCAGAGGGACATGAATTTTGGTCTGAGCTCCTGTTTTAAGTTCCGAAACTGAATTACATAGGTTTCATCAAAGCTGTATTTATCAAAGCTGGAATACAGTTGAAACTGTGTCCAACTCAGCTTTTGCGTCAAGTGACAAACTTAGTTAGTGTTGGGCGCGTTTGGTTTAGGTGTTATATCCGACGTCGCTTCTTGGGTTTTGATTAAAAATACTGTGCAGTTCTGGTTTGATTGTTGTTTAATTATTTGGTATAAGACGTGAATACATAATCAGCCTATAATGTTCCCACTGCTGGGACACAGGCCTCCTCTCTATGAGTGGGAGTGGGCAGTAAGCACAAGCGGGTAGCACCAGTTGGTAGATGTCACATGTCTTCGAATTTTTGGTTCTAGGACATGCCGGTTTCCTCACGATGTTTTCCTTCACCGTTTTGAGAGCAGTGGTGATGAAATTATTTACACAAAGTAAAGCGCCTGACTGGGTTCGAACCTACGACCTACAACTCGTAAGTCGCGGCCGTTACCACTGGGTCACCACTGCTCTAGCCAAGCACACCCTGATAATTTCTATATTTTTTTATACCAATGCAACATCAACATTTACAAACACAGAACATTATTCAATCAGACTTCATTAGATCTCTGAAAGCTCTCTTCCATAATTCAATAGAAGATTCAAGTTACTCGTCTTCATAATCTATTGAAAATTCTCAGTAGCTTTCAAGTTCTATTGGTAACTACTTAAGCAAGTCTTATGAGTAACTTGATTCAAGTTAAGTTAGACTATACTACGCACTTATGTATGTTTTGTGCGCGATTGAAACTTTGATCGGCTTTAAAGACGTTCGTTTCTGGTTTATACAAACGTGAATTAATTATCTGTTTCACTGTTTGTTAACCGCACCGTGAAAACGTCAACGAGAAACGAGATTACGCGGCCATAGAAAATGTACCTACTGTCGATGTCGCCACTTCGGCGTCGTTAGCTCGTTCTCGTTGACGCCCCGTTCAAAGTGCGGTGGACAAACGGCCTTGTGGATGTTTGAGGTTATTTTATAAAATGGGGTGGGTAGACTGGGTAGGGTTATTTCAAGGGGCGTGGTTTCAAATT
Source organism: Lithophane semibrunnea (assembly GCA_947363905.1). Taxonomy (NCBI): domain Eukaryota; kingdom Metazoa; phylum Arthropoda; class Insecta; order Lepidoptera; family Noctuidae; genus Lithophane; species Lithophane semibrunnea. Next base: position 3,634,241 of record OX376205.1, read on the forward strand.
CATATTTTTATTTGCCATATTTTTATCTGCATATGTGCATACGTTAATATTTAATATTTAGAAAGTACGACTGACTCATGTAATGTCATTTAAGTGCAGCCTGATGGCTCATCAGGCTGCATGTTACCTGATACCTTATATTTTAATGTAATATTTTTTTCCAGTTTTATTTCGTTTTAGTATATTTTCAATGTTATATTTCAATTTAATTGTAATTTTAATTTATTTTCAATTATTTATTCCAATTTAATTTAGATTAATATTCAATAATTTATTTAGTTTTTTTTATATTAGATACTTAAATACATTAATTTGATCTCCTCATGACTAACATAATTTTAAGATAATTTAAGACTAACAAAATACTGACCTAATAGTCTGAATTAAACGAATTTTATTCTATTTTTTATTATTTCTCCATACGACAAAACTGCATTACCAAACCAGCCCATTTCTACTCGAAACTCCACCAAAATAACACACGCCTGCAATTTCTAGAACGTAAATAAGTAGAAGTGGCACATAAATACAATATAATGGAGCTTAGCTCCTACTTCGAGGAACGAATAGAATTATCTTTGAACTTACACACATTTTCATCATCTCAACAAAAGTTCAATGCAATGAATGTGTCCGTAGTGTTGTGCTTGACAAATGCTGCACAATTCCCGTAGTTCCATGTAGTCCCGTGGTTCCAGTCCCGTAATGCCGTATTATTAAAGTCTATTCACAGTACTTTATGATTCTGTTGTCAGTGGGATGGCAACATGATTGTGTCGTGCAATTGTGCAATTCTTAGCTAAAGAACATAATAATAATAATTATCTTTGTGTGAAGATAAAATAAATTAAGGTTCCATTGCAGGTACAGAAATTAGTTCCACAGCTGTTTACGTGTAGGTAATAATATGTTTTTTTTTAATTGTTGTTTTTATTATTTTCATGATTTTATTATTTTTAATGTTTCTTTCTTTGTTTTTTTTTCCTGTGCGTGTCCCAAATATTAATATTAATATTTTTCTTTCTTTCTTTCTAATATTATCATGTTTTGCCTAAAGTCTTCCCAACTGTGGTAACGGTTGAGTTCTAGTCCCACCATACCACGTGTTTTTACTGGACTGCGCCGTAGTTCAATAGTACCTAGGCTATTGGCACAGAAATCTACAGCTAGAACTTCATAAAAAGTAGCTCGATAATTATGAAGAATCGAAACCCTCATTTAACATGTCAAAGTTTGACATAATACAAAATGTTATACCTACACAAATCAAGAAAAGACATTCCCAGTTCATCAAAACTTAACAAACACTTAGATACCTACTACATCCCTAGTGCAAAACTTCTCAAACCGTGACAAATGTTCACGAGTCTTATGTTATTAAAGTCTGCTGACGGCACTATTAATAATGCTGCAGCTGCAATATGACAGCTCATTGTGTTCGTAAACCCTTGCGATGTAGATCGTTTAAGAGTTAATAGATATTTTAATCTAGGGTTTATTTTAATTAAGTATGTTTCGCATATAAGTTGTTAATTAATTTTGAGAATCTATACTATTCTATACTATACTATACTATATATACTATATAATATTATAAAGCTGAAGAGTTTGTTTTTTTGTTTGTTTGTTTGAACGCGCTAATCACAGGAACTACTGGTTGGACTTGAAAAAATCTTTTTGTGTTGAATAGTCCATTTATCGAGGAAGGCTATAGGTTATATAACATCACGCTACGACCAATAGGAGCGGAGCATAAATGAAATATGTTGCAAAAACGGGAAAAATTATTCCTTTTTGAGAGCTTTCGTTGCGTGCGCTGCGTAAACGGTTTATGTTACGTAAATATTATGTATTATGGAATTGTTTCTCTTAAAAAGTTCTAAAACGAAGTCCGCGACAGCACATGTCTATCTTTTAAGATTGACTCACTACCTATAACCTTTTTTTGGTAATCAAATTTGTTCGAAATTAATGCTTTATTTGCGAAGGAGTTTTATCAACATTATATTAAATCTTAATTCAAATAAATAATTTTAACATCAAGAGTATTTATGTAGCAGTAAAATACTTTTTAATTCATTCGAATCGGACATTTAATTTCGAAGTTATCACGAGTTTAAAAATACAATACGCGAACCGTTCGACGCCGGGCGCCGCGCCGCTGCGCCGTGACGACGTTCCCTACTCTAGAGAGGAGAGGATGGGCACACGGTTAGACCATGACCACGGGATAGAGACCTACGCGGGTGAAACCGCGGGGCACAGCTAGAATATAATATAAAGGCAGATATAAGTGGAGGGGACGCCCTAAAAGGACATCGTGACCTTATTAGCGATGTTCTTCAGAAAGGTCAGAGGCCCTAGACAAAGTGACATTCTATCAGCGATAACGATGATAGAAAAGGCAAAATGTATAGGACTGACATAAGCTATCGAAAAGCCCTAAGTCAATTTTGTTGAAAGTCGTTGTAGAAAAACGAAACGCTTTCGAAGCGATTGTCACTTGTCTAGGCCCTCAGGTGCGTAGTACTCGCAACCGGCGCGTGCGGCGTGTGGCGTGCGTGTATGAACGTAAACGATGCAAAAGGAGAATGCAAGGATGTGGGATCTGTGTGTGTGTGGGGGCGGGGGTGGTTGGTGGTGACAATATACAAGCTAAATTAATGCTAAAATTATAATAATTACTAGCTGCACCCCGCGGTTTCACCCGCGTAAGCCTCGATCGCGTGGGAATATCGGGATAAATCCTATGTGTTAATCCAGGTTATAATGCCAGAAAATCTGTTTGACAAATTTCATCCAAATCCATTTAGTAGTTTTTACGTGAAAGAGTAACAAACATCCATCCATCCATCTATCCATCCATACTTACAAACGTCGTGAGTTCGAACCCAGCCAGGCGCGTAAATAATTTCATCACCACTGCTCTCAAAACGGTGAAGGAAAAACTCGTGAGAAAACCGGCATGTCCTAGAACCAAAAATTCGAAGAGATGTGACATCTACCAACCCGCACTGGGCCGGCGTGGTAGATTACAGTCCACTCTCTCTCGAAGAGAGGAGGCCTGTGTCCCAGTAGTGGGAACTTTATAGTCTAATTATGTGACTAATTGTCCAAGTTTATAAAAAAAAGAGAGGAGCTCATTGGGCATAAAAAATAGTATTACAATGTTATAGGGCAATGCTGATTCTTTGCCCTAAAAACAGGCCAGCCCTCTGGTCACGTGATTCGTGAAAGGTATTGTTTTTATAATGACTTGATTCCAATGTACAAATTCCTTTACTAATAATAGCCTACGTTCTTTAACGTCTTTTTTAAAAGCTCTTCAGAAGTCTTACTCAAGTTTTAATTAAGTTAGTATAAGTGAGAGCATTAGAGGTGCAAAAAACACTATCGTGTCATTAGACTGTGTTGCTAAGTTAATGTGAGCTGTTGGAAACTGAGCCAAGTTAACTAAGTTAAGACTTTGTTACATACTTTAACTTAACTTCTAACATTACAGCGTAATTACATACAGCGTATTACATACAGCGTAATGGGAAATAGAAAAATGTATGATGAGATTCATAATGGAACAAAGCAGTTTTATGAGCAATGATGAATAATGTTTTTCGGCGTAATTACATTAGTTTAAAGAATATCAATCTGCCTTGCCTTTTTCCAACTATGTTGGGGTCGGCTTCCAATCTAACCGGATGCAGCTGAATACCAGTATTTTACATAAAGCGACTTCCTATCTGACCTCCATAACCCAGTCGCCGGCTGTCACTGAAAATCAGCGCTGGGGCTCTGTCTCGCATAGGGTCGCAGCATTATGCTGAGTGATGGCCGTTTTGCGTGAATGTGACGCATATTTTCCCGCAACTTGTTATTTTCGTATATTTGTCCTATCTTGGCGTCATGTTTGCCGCAAATAAACATATTTCTTTCTTTTCTTTTCGTCAGTAACTGGGTACGATACCCCTTGGTAAGACTGGTTGTCAGACTCTTGGGCTTCCGACGACCCGTAACGACTGTCAAAGATCCACGAATGACAGCCGGGACCAATGGCTTATTAGACTTTTTATCGAGATACCACGCGGGCGAAGCCACGGGTGGAAGCTAGTTATTTATATTTATCTAACTTTGAGGGTTCCATTGTTGTAAGCGGTAACAATGTCCTTCAAATTACAACTGCAGGTATTCGAGTGCACCTACACATTAAACATTGGCATGTATGTTTACGGAACATTGGAAATTCAAAGCGAAATTATCGAGAGCATTTGAGCATTGAGTACGAATCAGCAGCGCGAATACGTAATGACGTATTAAGTGAATTGGGTACGCCATTTACATTACATGAAATAATGCAGTCCACGTGTGTGTGAAGTCCTTCAAACTGATGCAGTATTGCAGTGCTCGATTCAATCGTCGATTTACGGGTTCCATTTAGTCTGAGACTGGTTGAGGTATGTCTGCAATGCGAGCATTCATTGTCAAGCATTTCGTTGCAAGCCAGAAGCTTGCAAATCAATTAAACTTAAGTGGCAGTGGGTGGGCAGCGCACATTGCTCGCCGAACATGAACGATGGCCGATAGGGCCGAGACGTTCTGGAGTGATGACCGTGTTCCGAAAGACGTAGTAGCGTTCAAAGGCCTCTCACAAGGTGGACCGGTGAAGCTTATGATCCCCGTGAGAATCCGCTGGATGTGAGAAGCACAGAACCGGTAGAAGTAGCGATGCTTGGGGCCTATGTCCAACTGTGGCCGTCTTTAGGCTGAAATGATGATGATGAATTTGAGAGGACGAAAGTTATTCCTCCTTATCAAATAAACTGTGTGCTCGAGTGCAACGCTCCGTTCATGCTTATGCATGTAGCCGAGTGCTTAGTAGGTACGTGGAAATGCTCGCAGTTTCAACGTAAGTTTGCATTTGTATGGACACTCACTGTCCCTAATGCCGGAACATAGCCGTAACCCGAAAATTACGATGGTTCATAAAGTCTCTAGCATTTAAAGTAAGTCTCGTTGATTTTTTCATGAGCTTGCCAACGCAAGACCATCCGGAAAGTCCCAGTAGATCACTTCCAGGCTAACAGCTGAATTTTATTTCGGAATATAATATTCACATTATATATTTTTATAAAGTTTTTTATAATCTTTTTTAAGAAATATTTAATCATGTGTATTTTAAAAAGTTTAATATACGAAGTAAGTGTTAAAAAGTTTAAGAAAGGAAATAATAATGTACATAAAAACAGGGAAAAAAATCACAGGGCATCAAAAACGTCGTCCGTATCGCTGTGAACAAATGATTTTCAGTTTCAGAACACTTTTTTTTGTTTTTACACTATTTTCTTCTCCATTTCAGAAACTGTCTATATGTTAAAGATTTCTTGAAGATTAGCCGACTCATTAATACGTGAAAGTAAGATAAACTTACAATACAATAATATTACGGGGCACCCACCAAGATTGTTTGTTCTGTATTGATCTGACTTGCTGATGTACGAGCGCTGGTAACTAAGTTAAGACTTCATTATGTTTCGCAGTTAACGTAATTTGCGACTCTCTGGGAAGATTGATTTCAGCACTGCGATGCTGTATTTCTTTTTGGTTCGATTTGTAAGACTTTGTCGATCGTTATTCGTGAATTCTGTTCGTCTCTTTTATATTATGTTGATTCTTTATTTTTATTATTCTGTTTAAAAAAAGATGTTTCCTAATGTTTATAAGCCAAGGTAAAGGCATAAATATATCTTACACTGACATCTAAATTCTGAATAATCTATCTGTAGCTGGTATAATTATTATATTATATTTAAAATATTATGTTTTGCGTAAAAAAATATAAATATTAAAATAGTTTAGTTATTGTTCAAAAATCAAGCAGTTAGTAACAATAATCATTAGTTATTTATAATATTAGAAGCCAAGTATAAATACGAGCATAACTCCTAGGTATAAAATCTATATTTCGCATGTGGCCTCGCTCCCCTGGTATATCCTACAGGAACTATGCACTTTTCTGCGAAAAAACGCAGGTCATGTCAATTTTATATTAGGTGTGTATCTTTTCATAGAAGAAATCACTTAGCTGAAATCGCGAAAAAAAATCAGCTGTTCCCTTTATTTTGACGAGATACGCGCTCATAAAATGTAGGGAACAGCAGATTTTTTTTTTCGCGATTCAGTTTTGGTCCCATAATAGAAATCCTACTATCCTACTAATATTATAAATGTAAAAAGTTTGTGTGTTTGTGTGTTTGTTTGTGTGTTTGGATGTTTGTTACTCAATCAGGCAAAAACGGCTGAATGGATTTGGATGAAATTTGGCAAACAGATAGCTTATAACCTGGATTAACACATAGGATACTTTTTATCCCGATATTCCCACGGGATCGAGACTTACGCGGGTGAAACCGCGGGGCGCAGCTAGTTGTTCATAATGATGAGTACAATGAACTCTTAAAATATTTCGTGTATGAAAAGATACACCCTATATACATGACTATCTCCGTTCAAAAAATCATGTCGATACGTAGCTCTGTTGCTGCGTGATAGAAGAACTAACAAACATTTTCTCATGATTTATAATATTATTAGTAGGGTATCTACCCCTCTCCTCATTAGCAGGGAGGAGTGGGGACTCCCCTATATTCCTTTAGCGAGGTGTCGACACAAACTGAGCGAGGTAACACAGTTACCGTCGTTAGTTACTTTAACTTAGTTTTAATTCCTGGTTTGGTTCAATTTACTGCGGTCGGTAATAGGCTTACATTGTTAGGTGCTCCGAGACGCTCTATTAGCGATGTTGGTTAATATAATGGTTGGTTTGTGGAACGTCCTTGGATTCAAAGATGGCTGATAGGTTTTTTTCGTTGAGACTATTACCTTTTGTAGAGTAACAGGTTGTGTGTCGATTTATATAAAACATCCGAAGATCCAAACACAAAATTTTTCCCATTTATAATATTACGCCCCGCGGTATCACCCGTATAAGTCTCGATTCTGTAAGAATATCAAGTTAAAAAGATTCTATGTTCTTCTCCAGGTCCAGGTCTACCTCTGTGCCAAATTTCATCTAAATCCGTTAAGCCGTTTTAGCGTAAAAGCGTAACAAATAAATCGACGGCTACGCTTATAAAACTAAGGACTATAAAACTAAGACGACTTAGGGCAAATTTCACCAAACCTAGTATAAGTCTTATCCTGCGAATAAATTTTGAATTTATGACAGTTTACCATACAAAAACTGTCAGATGACAATTGTATTCCACGGATAAAAGATGTCTGACTTTGATATAATCAGCCCTAAAACTTATAAAACATTATAGAAAAAAAAAATTATAATTGTACATAGACTTATTTCTAGAGTAGTTTGATCATAAATAACGCTTTCCTGTAAACCTCGGTTTTTTACATGTCTTTATGTACAGTCACGGACTTTAATTGATGAGCCACCTTCAAACTTTTGAATTTTGCAGTTGTCTTACATTCACGAGATTACACGCTTGAATACGAACTCAAATCGCATGCTCGTAAACAAGATGACAAATAAATTACTTTTAATCGGAAATAGTCTTATCCATAGAGGTTGACAATAAGTTCTCAATGATAAAAATAAATACAATGTTGCAGTAAGTTTATCCAATCTATTTGATACCGACCTCCTTCGAATCATAGCTCATTAACTCGATAATTCTGAAAACTTAACTGAAGACAGTGACAGTTGAAATATCGATGTCAGAGACGTTACTTTGGAACTTGTGAAACTGACTATTAATATTTCTCCGTACGCTAACGTTACTATCGCAACAGTAACTTAGCAACGATTGTTTATCGTTGCTAGGTTACTGTTGCTAGACCTGCAATTGGTTGACTTTGGGTAGTCACTCTGCTGTCAAGTTTGTAGTTCTGGCTCTCAGGTTAGCCAACCGGTAAAGATATGAAATATAATTTTCTTCTTCTAATACGAAGACATAATATATGACTTTGCGTGTCGGGAACAGAATAAGCCCGATTTGCATTACACGGCTAAAATACGAACAGTGCCAGGTGGCTTATCAATTAAAGTCCGTGACCGTACGTAGGGAACGTCGAAATACACTATCGCATTTATGTTTAAGCATATCTCGGGACCTTGGGGTCCCGGACCTTTGGAAGGCGTGAGAGGGGCCGAAGCCAACTCGCAGAGGCCCCTTAGACAATTTTAAATGGAATGAAACACCAACCGACGATTATCCCTGTTCGCACTATGCAAGTGCAGCCAAGGACAACCCCCGGTTGGTGTAGGACTATTTAACAATTTCGCATTTATATTATTATAAATAATAAAGTTAGGATACTAGTAAGGATTATAGTAGGATACATTTAATTAACTCCAGTGCTTTACGAGCTACGCTTAACTTCATCTAGTAACCCAACACACGCTTGTTAGTGAACACTACCATTCCACCATAAAGTTCAACACACTTTCTAACTTGGAAATCAATCCATTCTTGTTCATACATTAATAATATCGCTATCGACTTTCCTAGAATTACCATTAGTAATATTGTTCTAGAATCTACATAATTTATACAGTGTGGTTTCATTTTAATTAATTCCTGTAAGAAGAGCCAATCAATCTGCCTACCCTTTCCCAACTATGTTGGGGTCGGTTTCCAGTCTAACCAAATGGGGTGGCCTAGCAGTGGGAATACTATATTGATTTGCTTGCTTGCCAAAATCAATGAAGTCTCTTTCCTAGTTGTATTAAAAGGGACTCAATCAGACTGACTATTCACGTTCCCCTTTGCCTTTTGATGAACTAGTTTCATTGATGCTTGCTATTTTGTTGATAGCTTGATTGTCACTAGATCACCCTTCTATTTTCAATTTAACTTTTCACGAATGTTAATTATTCTTCTATGCATGGGCGTATCCAGCTTCTGGCCTAGGGGGGGGGCATGTCAGATTTTTTAGGTCGGATCGTCCGCGGTTGTTTTGTCATACACACTACACAAACACACCTACATGAAACCTTAGGTATATGTAGTGTAGTGTGTAGGGCAAACAGCCTACCGAAGACTCTCCCTACCGATTACCGAAGATTACCAAATACAATCGAGCGTTCGAACGCTCGGTTGTATTTTTTAGATTCGGTAATCTTCGTCCGCCATTGTCGCGCGCGGTTTTTTGGCAATTGCACCGTGCATTTGGCCAGTGTCTACTGCGCGGTTTATTTAAAATTCATACATCGCATGCTTAATGGAATACTGACTTTACTCAAAAAAGACGATTTTTGGGAAATCGCAAAAGAAGATCTTGCTATGAGGACTTATCCTACATGGATAAAAATAAAACTGATTAATTATAAATGCTTGTATTTTGAACTTCTATGATTAACTACTGACGAGATGTGAGTTAAAAAAAAACGGGAAATAATATCTATCTATTTTTTTAAAATATTTTAAAAAGCACATTCAAAGTTAAGTCAGTTTTTTATAAAAAGTAAAGCAAATACTTTAAAATGCAAATGTTCCATTAAGTTTTAAGCCTGTTTCAGTTTGAATAAGGTATTTATTATAATGACTAATTCAGTATTTAGTCTGTATATGATTGCTTTATTAAAACACATTTAGAGATTGGGTCACTTTATTCAAATTGAATTTAGTCGTAAACACACTCAACGACGATTGGGTCTTCGTTCTATGAAATAATAATAGCCTCACTACACAGATGTCGGACACGAACTGACATGAGTCGCTATTCGACGAAAACACGATGAGAGATCCCACAAGAGTGAAAGATATATCCGATAAATCATTTGGGTGGCAATAGTGCTTAATCTCAACGTTATTCGAACGGACGCCGGTAGATGGCCCTAAAAGAAGCCTGTATCTGTACGTAACTCAATTCTGACCTATCTATTATTGAGTCAGTATTCCATTAAGCATGCGACATGTTCTGCGAGATTTCCAGGGGGGGCAGCTGCCCCCCTGCCCTGCCGATACCTACCGATAGGGTCACTATGTTCTTGAAAGGCGTTTTCGCTCACATCTACCTTGTAAATACCATTTGTTAGTCGCCTTTAAATCCATCCAATTAAATCTCTATGATTTTAATTATCGTATTGCTCGGCAATCTCATTCTCTTGTCAGAAATCGTTTACGTTTCTTAATCAAGACATTTTGCATCGATGGGATCCCAGAGTGACCATTAGTCAATGTCGTTGTTGACAGAATTGGAAACAGAAAACCAATGAAGTAAATGGATGTAGGAGACTTTCAAATGATTAAATGTACCTTACAGATGGCCGAGGGGTTCAAGTTTTGTGCTATTTCGTGGTTCTGTGGTATTGCAAGACCAGAGGGCCTAGACAAGTGACAATCGCTTTCAAAGCAACGACTTTCAACAGGGATTGACATAAGCTTTTCGATAGCATACGTCAGTCCTATACATTTTTGCCTTTTCCATCATCATTATCGCTGATAGAATGTCAATTCGTCTAGGCCCCAAGGACTATACATTGTTTAACGATGGACGGCGCCGCAGAGGCCCAGTAAGAGGTGGCGAGATTACCTGGACGCATACCACGAGGACTGGTTCAAGGTGGTGCGGGAAAAGAGTCCCTGGAATGTCTTGGAGGAGGCCTTTGCCCACCAGTGGGACTGTATAGGCTACACAAAAGAAAAAATGTGTACAGCCAAGTTGGCAATGCTGCAGCTTGACAAACTGAATATAGAATCATCTAATCTGACAAACACATAAACCGGAATAAATTCTCTAAACGATGGTGAAAATTTCATCAAAATTTGTTGCGTGGAGAAGAACAAAGCGGTCATACATACAAACACGAAAAGTAACTTTAATTTATAATATTTTTAAATTATATAGATGTACGTTAAGGCTCTTACATACTGGGGCGATTCGTCGCGCGACGCGACGCCGCCGCATTTTTCGCCGTGTAGTATTCTCAGAAATTGTTTTGTTGAAATTCGCGTCGCGTGACGAATCGCCCCAGTATGTAAGAGCATTAATGCCACACCATTAGACATAATTTAGACACTTTACTTCTCAAGTCTAAGTCCAACTTCGTCCTCTATTTCATCTCTACAGTTGCTATTCAGTTATTTATAAATGGTGCTACTGGACTCGTCTTGTTAACTTTAGTTCAACAGTTCCGGGAACCGTAGCTACTTCAGTTTGGCAGTTTCTGAACTATGAAGGCTAGTTTGATGTTCCCAAAGATGCTTCAGTTAGATTGTCTGAAATTTTTAGTTTAGGTAGTTAGAATTTCACATTCACATTGGCTCACATTCATTTTACAGCGAGCCATAACAGAATACCAGCACTGCGACACTTGTTTTTTAATGTTTAAAGGTTTTTGGCCTCATGCAGGACTTTCTGATGTTCTTTATTTTAAAGTGAAAACTTCTTCAGGCGCGTTCAGCACTTTTTGGGTGAACAAAAATCATGGAACTCGCGTCATCGTCACCGCCACGCTTGAAGAAATGTTTTTAGCGCCATCTACCGTCTACCGTTTAAATTACTTTAAGGTTATGGATTGTTGCTTGGTTTTCACTTTATCAGCAGTCCCCAAAGCCCACATGTTTTTTTTTTTTTTATGGGTTCTTTGTTTTGATTTTTCTATGATCGTGTTTAGTTTAGTTTGTAATCTTCCTGTGCAAGTCCTGATAAATACTTTTTATTTCTAATTTTATTGCAATTTAGAAGTCGTTTGTCTGTGTCCCAATTTTCGAGAGAATATTGCAGCTTTGTGTGTTCTGGCAGTGTAGCAATGTAGTTTTATTGCACATAAATGTGTCGTGTCAATTTACTATGGAGTGATACTACCACTCGGAGCTTGTATAGCAACCATTCTATGTAATTCTTCAGGGTTTATTTATTGTTAATTGGTCAAGAATATTTTACATAAGCTGAAAAAATATACTAACTAGAGAGCGTATCGTCCTTTTCACACGCCTTAGTTAGATGATGTCACTTCCGTCACGTGAACTAGCCCCAGCGCCACCTATAGCCTAACCTGGAACTAACTGCACCACAGAGCAAGCCGCCATACCATTCTTCAGAAGATGCCTTTAAAAAACGTGCGGTCCTAGTCATAATTCTGTCCGTATTGTCTGAAATGAGCATTTTTAGGTATTTGCGTGCGCCAGAAGACTAAGTACACGCCGAGGGTGCAGTTGCTGGAATCGCACCGGAACGTCAACTTCAAGGCGTTCGTAGTGCGTGTACCAAATTGTTATCTGACCCTCGTCATGGAAGAAGACTTTTGGCCGCAGGTCGTAGTGTTCCGTCGCTTCCGCGGACAAGTACCACAGGACAGCACAAAGAGCTAGTACATAGTCTTAAGCCTTATTTATTAACACAAGTTTTATAAAAGTATGTATGTCTAGGTCTATGGGCCTGGGTCGCCTGAAATAAATGGTATATTATTATTATTTTTCCTTACGTATTTTTTAAGACCTAAGGTAGCAATACATGATTGATTATTTTCTTAATAACCTTAACTTCCAACACCCTTGAGCAATATTTTGTTCCAAATTCCGAACCGCAAGATGGATCGATTACTCTACATATTAGGTGAAATTAATACCTACCTACGCTTTTGTGCCATCCTTGTTGCTAGCCAGAACATAGTATAATCAGCCTATATCGTTCCCACTGCTGGGACACAGGCCTCCTCTCTGGGAGAGCGGGAGTGGGCCGTATCCGCATCCACCACGCGGGCCGTGGATGTTACTTATCATCGAACGTTTGGTTCTAGGATATACCGGTTTCCTCACGAGGTTTTCTTTTGCCATTTTGAGAGCAGTGGTGATGTAATTAAATACACAAAATAAAGTGCTTGCCTGGGTCTCGATCGAAATTACCTACAAACTCTTAAGTGCCTAACTCTGGGCCGATACCCCTGGGGCACCACTGCTCTCTACTAACCATAACGTTTTTGTATAAATATTCTAGAATACAAAATTGAGGTGGTATTATTCTAACAACCATTCAATTCGTAAATCGCTTGGGCAATAAACCCAGGCCGTACCGCGTCGTACATTTGCAAAACCAATATATGGAATATTCAGCAGTCGAGCGCTTTGAGACTAGGGGTGGCTCTTAATAGCTGATCGTTTTCATTTCTTTTTTTTTAATTTCCAGCTGTGCAAAGGAATTTATTATAGAGTATGAGAGTATTCTTCGTTTAATTTTTGTCTCAGTGTGTGTGGTAGGTTTTGGGTATTTTACCGGATCGTTTACGTGATTATAATGACGTAATTAGCAGGGTTTTACTCACTGAAAAATCTGCAGTTTATGATGATTTAAGCGACGACGTTCATAATAGAACCTATGGTTAATTTGGCGTTGATTAAAGGCGTGGAAGTGAGACGACCAATTACATATACATACGTTATTGTCATTCGAAATAGGAACTAGTATTGATTTACCTACATAATCGCATTCTGTCATAACAAGGTGAACTCAATTTTATAAAAAAAAACGCTTCCGTTCATTATAAATTCTTATTATTATTGCATCTACTAGTTACTCAGTCACGTGCAAAAACTTGGTAACTATTATAATTATCAGAATTGTGAAACGTCCCATTATATTCAAACTACAAAAAACTCAAAATCAAAAGTCACTTATTCAAATTACGCTGAGAGTCAACACTTTTTGACCGTCAAAATAACTTAGGACAGTCCCCCAAAACGTCCGTTCGTCGCCACTTCCTAGTACCTTAGCTGGGAAGAAAAAGTGGCGCAAAAAACTGCCAGCACAGCTGTCTGTTAAGTTAGAAGAACTCAAACATTTTATTCAGCACAACCCTACCAACTAGCTCATTAGGTTATCAATAAAACTGTTACATTTTACCGTTGCACGTGTTATGTCATACGAACGAGTTCTCTCACATGATAAATATTATTGTATTCTAGGGGTGGTACTGGTATTCTTGAGATGTTTGTGGTTTTAAATGTAGGTGTACGTAATATTATTTTTAAATAAGTTTAAGTTTACTGCAACCTGAACATTGGCAAAGAATAAAATTTAGTCTTTGAATATAAAGAACTTGTTAGTATTAAATAAATAATAATACCAGCCTATTTCTACCCTACTGCAGGGCAAAGGCTACCACGCTTGCTCAAGGTGGTTTTAAAAATACAATTGACGTAGATATATTTTAGTAACCTATTCCGCTAACTATTCCTCAAGAGTCATAAAAAACCCTGTAAGATATCGACACGTGTTTCACCTCACAACGATGCATCCTCAGGATGACGATTAACCAGTCGCAAACCAGAACACGACGTGTTGCCACGCCGAGCGATGGAAGCTCTTGGCGTGGCAACCGAGGATGCCTCGTAGAGAAGTGAAAGACGTGTCGATTTCTTACAGGGTTTTTTATGACTCTTGAGAAATAGTGAGCGGAATAGGTTACTAAATATATCTACGTCTATTGTATTTTATAATGGATTTTCGCAAAGTCACACCTGAGTCAATAAATTATCAAGGTGAATTGGCAAGTACAGGCTTATAAGGTATCTTTACGATATTTTCCTAGTTTTAACGGTTCCTAAAGATTAGGAAACGCCATAATTACATTGGTCTGAAGGTGAATAAATTATCGTATTTTTCAAAATATTTGTCTCTAAATACGAAACATTAATAAATAATATCAGCCGACACGTTAAAGTTCGCCTCGTCCCCAAGCCTCGGAAAAGCTTTTGAACTTTACCGTATAAATCGGGATTAAAGAAGATTATAACATTTCTGTTTATTTTTTGTTTCAGGTACATGCTCTAGCGAAATACACGACAACACTGCTAAGCTGTGTTCAACTTGCTACTTACATAACTTATGTACCTATCTTCATTCTTGGTCTTTTACATAATTATTATCTAAGTACTCAATACGTACGCCCAGTGATGCAAATGGGGGCGTCAACCTCTCTCAATCTGCAATCTGCCTAGCCTTTTCCCAACTATGTTGGGGTTGGCTTCCAGTCTAACCGGATGCAGCTGAATACCAGTATTTTACATGGAGCGACTGCCTATCTGACCTCCACAACACAGTAACTGGGTAATACGATACCCCTTGGTTAGACTGGTTGTCAGACTTTCGTGCTTCTGACAACTCGTACCGACTGTCAAAGATCCACAAATGACAGCCGGGACCAACGGCTTAACGTGCTTTCTGAGGCACGGAGGAGTCTCGATATATGAAAATGGTCACCCATCCACGGACTAACCCCGGCAAGCGTAGCTTAACCTAATGGATCGACCCGAGCGGCTGTCATTACTTAGCCACGAGCTCCTCCAACCGTCAACCTCTCTCTATAATCATTTTTTTTTACCAAAGCATCTGCCTTCTTCCTTACCTGCAGATTATCTTGTTAGCAATTATTATTTTGTTTAGGAATTGAAATAAATTTATTTAATTTTAGAAACATCTAGGTAGGTTCTCAATAAATGATAGTGATAAATGATATTTATAATTTCTGTAAATTGGTTAAAAAACCATTTTTACATGACGTCAAATTATATTTTAAAACTAAATGAATTCGGTGTTAAATAAAGTTAATTAGAAAACAGACGTGAATGATTGTGTCGTATTTGAACGGTTCTAAGATGAATGCAGGACCTGAGGTGCCTGAGGTAAGTACAAAGTGGATCGCATTAGTAAACAAAAATTGACACCATAAGTTAGGGTGAAAAATGTTCATCAACCCTTTTTGACTTTTTATAGAGTTTTTCAAAGACAAAAAATCCTTTGCCCATAACGTTATGTTTTGTGTCAGGGGTCAACCTACCTTACTAAAAAGAGGAACCCTGAAACAGTCGTGACATCCCTGCAGCATGACCTAATTAGCATGTCAGGTGCAAACTCCACTGAATTAATTTATTCTATTTATTAATTACAACCTTCTTTTGTCTTCCCTGCAATTGTTTCTGTAGCAAAATGGCGCATTGTTGGTGAAATAATTGAGAAATTTTCGCTTTGCTGCTGTCATGTCGACTGGGACGGCCTTTATTTGTTGTCTAAAGCTTGTTACTTTGCTTGTTTAATATTAATTAATAGTTAAATTTGAGAACACTGACTTTTAATGGGTTGAGTTACATAAGTCTCATGCAGAACAACAGATTTTGGGTCACAGAATCAATTCTATTTTGTTGTAAATTTTGACGTTCAAAAGTGCTTTTTACGAGCCTAGTTGACATAAATGATTTGACTTTGATACCTACAAACGTGTCTTTCATGCGGGACTCAGACTCGATTCTCAGCGTAAATGCCATATTGTTTTGCCAATGCGCCAATAGTACAAAAGTTTTTTGAGAAAGAGGCAATATTGCCAGCCTTTGCTTTAACACAGTACCATCGTAGGTAAGGTCCACCTAGTCATCATCTGCCTAGCCTTTTTCTAACTATGTTGGGTTCAGCTTCCAGTCTAACCAGATGCAAATGAATACCAGTATTTTATATTCAGCGACTGCCACGTTCACTAAGTATGTTGTCTCTCCAATTTTTTATCCAAATACCAAATTCTAATCGAAAATCAATTTGGTTTCAGAAAAAATAAATCGACCACTGTTGTGGTCGATTTATTTTTTCTGAAACAAGCTGTTGCTTGTTTTGCTCTATTAAAATTAATAACGAAAAGTCTTAATGATAAATTACCAATTGTATCCATTTTTCTAGATATGTCAAAGGCCTTTGATTTCGTGAACCATAAACTGTTAATTTATAAATTAGACCGTTATGGCATTAGGGGAAACGCGCTGAAATGGTTCGAGAGCTATCTTACACATCGACAGCAATGTGTTGAGATTTCGGGACAAATAGGAAATAAAAGCTCGCATATAGGTCTCAGTATCGTGGAAACAACTGCGGTGTTCCCCAAGGGACCATATTAGGGCCGCTCTTATTTTTGCTATATGCTAATGACTTACCTAGTGTAACTTCCCACAATTACATACTATACGCTGATGATACGACCCTCAGCATTATAAACGAAAATGACGACGTTGTTGAGTACCAAAATGAAATAAAGTTGACATTAAATAAAATTATCACTTGGCTTGAACATAATAATCTTCATATCAATATTAACAAAACCAAAATGATACAATTCCACACATATAACAGTACGCGTCCATGGCTTAAAATACAATACGGAAATGAGACGATAGAAGAGGTCGATTACGCAAAATTCTTAGGGGATAATTATTGACAAAAATTGTAACTGGAAATCTCATATTGATGATTTATCTAAGAAGATAGATTTGTATTCGTCTTATATAGACTAATACGTGTGGCTAGTGTAAATGCGGCACTATGCGCATACCATGGATATGTCTCATCAATTTTGCGCTATGGAATTATAATATGGGGTAATTCCGTTTAAATTAAAAGAGTGTTTCGAGCTCAGAAAAAATGCGTACGCTCAATTTATGGAGCGCACCCACTGGACAGTTGTGTTCCACTATTTAAAAATCTCAAAATACTGCCACTTCCAGCTCTATACATTATTGAAAGTATCTTTGTACACCAAAATAGACATGAATTTGATTTATTTAATGATGTTGTATCTAGACCCAGCCGCAAAGTGCATATGCTTAATGTTCCTAGGCGTAGAATCAAATTGTTTTCTAATAATGTATTCTGCATGTCCATTACTGTTTATAACAAATTACCTGATGGCTTCAAAACTCTCAGCCTCAGAACATTTAAATGTAAATTATTTAACTTTCTTTTAAGCAAATGTTATTACTCGACTGAAGATTTTATGAATGAAAAATTTACCTGATATTTGACATTATATCATATTTTATCTCCTTGATCTTATTGAAATTTGACTTATATAATTAATAATTATTTTACCACTATTGTTCAATTTATTTAAATTATTTGTAATAATTGATAATTCTAATTCCAATGATTAATAATTTAATTTTAATGTAATGATGACCCATAATTTTACAAACCATATTTGTACGCCGGAAACGGGAGAATATTATGATCGTAATACATAATGCACATAACAACTCTGTACAATATTCTGACAAATAAATGTATTCTATTCTATTCTATTCCATTCTTCTATTCTTAGGAATAGCGTAACATTTCGCCCATGGCCTAGAATCAAAGCTGAATCCCGACTAATATTATAAATCGCTTTCACGCTAAAACGGCTGAACTGATTTGGACAAAATTTGGCACATGGGTAGACCATGACCTGAGTTAGGGCATATGCTAATTTTTATCACGATATTCCCATGGAATCGAGACTTATGCGGGTGAAACTTCGGGGCGCAGCTAGTCATTCATAATTATGTGCTCGTAGTGTCACCGACTTCCATCTGCGGACCCGGGAACAGCTACCCGGCGGTAGACATAGCTATGATTGTAGTCGGTACCTACTTTCCCGGACAAACTTTTTAACAAGGAGCTCTACAATTGTCTTTGAATTCAGCTGAAAATTTTTAAAGTCACATCTATTTTTGTCCAACTGCAGAGCAAATGCCTCGTCTCATACATAGAAGTAACGAAAATTTATCACTACGATTGCTCAGTGTGGGTTTGCAATTTGAGACTATTATTAAGTCCATGTTTTCTCACTAGGCTTTCCTAATTCGGCATTCAGTAATGTCTAAGATTATCTTTACTTAGGAAAAACATAAATAAGTATAGAATTACTTAGTCATAAAAAGTGTCATAATTCTTTTTTCTGCTTATATAAGAACAACTCACACTCACCAGAAATTAATTCGATATTCAGTGATGTCTAAGATAAAAAAAAATACTTAGCCTTTAAGAATAGTTGCATTATCCTGTGTTCAGCTTATAAGAAATGAATCTGGGTCGGTTATAAAAGTGTTTATACTCGTACTAGCTGCGCTCCGTGGTTTCACCCGCGTAAGTCTCGATCCCGTAGGAATATCGGGATAAAAAGTATCCTATGTCCTATTCCGGGTCATGGTCTACCCATGACCCGGAATAGGACATAGGATATTTTTTTACCCTGTGCCAAAAATCCAAATCCGTTCAGCCGTTTTAGCGTGAAAATGTAACAAGCAAACAAACTCACTTTTGCATTTATAATTATTACTAGCCTCCGCCCGCCGCTTCGCACGCGTTGTATGTCGATAAAAAGTTCCCTATGTCATTCCCCAGGATGCCATGTACCTAATACCGGGACCTTGGCATTGATACCGGGACCTTGGCAACAGGCAACTGAGGGAACACGGGTGGGTTTTAGTCAGTAAAAGTCTGACACGCCCTTCCGCTCCCCCCAGAGCGGGAGAAGTCATTGGATGATTTCCCACCCTCAAAAAAAAAAAAAAAAGGATGCCATGTACCTCCTTGCCAAATTTCGGTGAAATCCGTTCAGAGGATACAGACAGATATATACAGACAGATAGACAGAGTTACTTTCAAATTTAATATTAGTATGGATGTCCGAAACCTTATAGGTATGCTGAATACTTAGTTTATTCTACATTTATATCAGTAATTCGTATAACAGTTATATTGAGATTCTTCGCTAGTTTATTCATTTTTTTTCCCAGATACAAAGCTGCGTTAAGCTATACAGGATAAATAATATCAGATTTACATTAATAGCGCCAGACTGTTTCCTTTTGTGTTACAGACAATTGTTTCTAAGTCACAAAGGGGTATTGTTAAGCGTAATAAAGATGTTTTCTCATTTTGTAAAAAGAGCTGTTACCGTTGATAAGATTTTATATTCTGTTTATTTTAGGAAGATTGGATAAGGAATTCATACATTTAGATTTAGTTAATTTAAAGAGAGTAAGGGTATATAAAACTCAACTAGTCTGTTTCATAATCTTGTAGACTAATTTGACAGGTGCAAATGTCAAACTACAAACTGAAAAAACAAACAACAATCACTTGAAATGTCAAATTGTCTGTAAAAGATCGCTTTTAGCGATAAGACCGAACATTATGTCAACCTATAATAAATTGATGTCTGTAATTTTTATGGTGTACATAATAAAGAGTATTCTATCTATCTTCTACATAATTAAGCTAGAAAAAATCCTATAATTGGAATAACCATTTCTTTTGTAAAATGAGAGTAGAATCAATAAATTAATTGAATTGACACTAATCTGAAATCAACTCTTACCAAGACGGAAAAATAAAAATAATGTATTATAATTTTCGTAGATCTATAATTGAATTATTCTTTTTTTTTTACACTTCTTCGATTTAATATTATTTTGTATTTGTCGAATACCTCCTTATTTCTTCTTTTCCTTATTTATATTTCTATATTAAATTATTTTAAAAATGGTTACTTCTTCTTGCTCGGTTGGAATAACGCAACAGCTGTGACCACTGAAAGAAAATGAATTTTGTTATTGAAAGCCTCGTTTTTTTTAAGTCTTTTAAACCAATAACCGTGTTCAAATAGGTTCCCTATCCATTTGCATAAAATGTTAAGACCTATTATAACTTAGCATAATTTTGTTTGGCATAATTATATTTTCGCATAATATAATTACGCATAACAGCTTACACATAATTTTCTTAAGCATAATTTCGCTAACCATAATAATGATTAAGCATAATATTCTAAAGCATAAATTTATTAAGCATAAAGTTCTAAAGCATAACTTTTTTAAGCATAATATCCTAAAGCATGAATTTATTTACGCATAATGATATTAAAACGGATCTCTGCCTTTTGGCCGAAAATTGTTTGCCAGATTTTCACTTGGCAACTAACGTTTCGCAGAATTTTATTTTGCCGAATAATCATTTGCCAACTTATCATATAATTTTGTTTTATTTCCCAACCTCACAGTTACCAACTGTACGTTTGGTTTGCTTTTCATAATGACACTTTTTTAAATACCAACTTTCAAGTAGAGTTCAATTAAAATGAGTGAGTGTATTGAAGAGTGCTCAGTGAGTGAGTGTTTTTTACTTTATCTTTAATGTGACCTAACCTAACTGTTTCTTTTTACAAAAGCAATTCGCTTCTAGCACTTCGCCGGCCGCTGCCGCGGCACGCTCGCTTCGCTCGCTCGGCTCGTGCGCTGTTTGTCATACTCTAACCTAACCTAACCTATTGTAACCTAAGATTGAAATGTTTGACAAATGATAAATGTCCCAAACGTTTTGTGTCATTATAATAATCAGCTTAACAATAATTCTACCAAATGAAACGTTGTCATACAAAAATTTGCTAATCGTTAGTTGTCAAAGTCAAACATCGGCGAAACGTTGGTTGGCAAGTGATAATCTGCCAAACAATTTTCGGCGAAAAGGCAGGATACCATATTAATTGTATGCCTAAATATTATTATGCTCATAGTCATTAGGCCTACTAACGTTATGCTAATAGTCATTAGGCCTACTAACGTTATGCGAATCAAATTTATGCCAAAACAAATTAGTCTTTAAGATGATTTTGCCAACATAAAATGTATGCCTAAAAAATTATGCCGAAGTATTATTATGCCAAAACAAATTGTGCCAAAATCGTTATGCCGAAGTACATTAGGACAAAGAACATTATGCGAAAAGAAGGGATCCCGTTCAAATAACCTCTTATTTTAAGGCGCGTTCACAACAAACGTAAAGTCGGCCGCAGACTATTTAGGTAGGTAGGTACAGTTACGGACTTTAATTGATGAGCCACCGGGCACTGTCCGTATTTTAGCCGTGTAATGCAAATCGGGTGTATTCGGTTCCCGACACGCAAAGTCATACGTCCTCGTATTAGAAGAAGAAAATTATATTTCATATATTTACCGGTTGGCTAACCTGAGAGCCAGAACTACAAACTTGACAGCAGAGTGACTGCCCAAAGTCAACCAATTGCAGGTCTAGCAACAGTAACCTAGCAACGATAAACAATTGTTGCTAGGTTACTGTTGCGATAGTAACGTTAGCGTACGGAGAAATATTAATAGTCATTTCGACAAGTTCGAAAGTAACGTCTCTGACATTGATATTTCAAAACTGTCACTGTCTTCAGTTAAGTTTTCAGAAATAACGAGTTAATGAGCTATGATTCAAAGGAGGTCGGTATCAAATAGATTTGACAATCTTAATGCAACATTGTATTTATTTATATTTTTTTATCATTGAGAACTTATTAGTCAACCTCTAAGGATAAGAAAATTTCTGATTAAAAGTAATTTATTTGTCATCTTGTTTACCAGCGTGCGATTTGAGTTCGTGTTTAATCGTGTAATCTCGTGAATGTATGAAACTGCAAAATTGAAAAGACTGTACATCAATTGGTTTGAACGCAGCTTATAACCAAATATAAAGCTTTGGTTTCCACAGAAAGCGGTTCCATCCGTCATATTATAATAGCCGTAATGAAAATCAGTAATTATCACAAAAAAAAAAGATTCTCTATCAGTCAGTCTGTCTATCTGTTACCTTTTCACGCCTTAACGGCTGTACAAAATTGGATGATATTTGGCACATGTATAGATCATGACCTAGGTTAGGACATTCCTATATCCTAACTCAAGACATGGTTTATGGGTAGGTACTTTTTATCCTGGTAGTACATTCCCGCGACGCGACAGCGCGACGCTACTCTAGTAGAACAATTTCTATGAAAACCTCGTAGAAGTTTTTCTACAAGAATCGCGTCGCACCGTCTCATGGCGTCTGTCTGCAGAAGCCTTAAAATTACATAAAAAGCTAGTTTTAAAATAAAATCAATACAAAAAACTATAAGGCATACTTACAAACCATACATCCAGAAATACTAAAGAATGGAATCGCACAGCCCATTTCCAACATTATAGGGAAGGCAATATTGCCCGACAAGGTACCAATGCGGCCAATTACCATTATGAAGGATATCGCCAGAGTCCTAGAAAAAAAAATCATGTTGTAACACTGCATGCTGCTCATTAATATACTGCGGTCACTGCAAGCTCTTCTGCCTTAGATAGGTTCCGACATTTTCATCAAGTACACTACCGCAACCCGTTCAAATACTTGAGCTTTTTTGGTATTAGAAATTGTTATATTTGAATAACTATTATCATTACAAAAATATTCTAGTTTTACATGATTTATTATATATTAGGTATTTATAATTACTTATCTATAATTTATCTTTTAGTAATTAATCGGTACCTACCAGTTAAAATAATGGCACCTAACTTTTTATCTTATACGTTTGTAAGTAACTACAGTATTAATGTAATCTACATTAGATAGTTAGGTAATAAAATTATTAGTTTATTAAATAAGTATTATGGGGGATGCACTAAGGTTGATGTTATAGTCTTGTTCAAATGGCTTATTGGGTGATTCGCCCGACTTTACTCGCCCTAAACGGGGGAAACGATACTTTAGAATCGATATTAACTTTTAAATATTTTTTTTTTCTTGAGGCGATTCGATTCGCAAGTTAATCTATTTGTTTGCGAATAGATTTATGGATTTGTCGACCGTTTATTACCCCCGTTTCGGACGTATCACTAATCACAATAATAATAACATAAGATAGTGTTATTATCTGACATTTTTTCAACGATGTTTAATATTTAAATTAAAAATAAAGCATGAGAGCGTTTATTCCCCAAAAATTTTTCTACAACTATCTTTATTGCAACAATATTTTTATAAAATTCGATAGTAATACCAATTTAAAATACCAAAGAGTCGAAGTAACTTATAAAATAATAACGATATTGCATAATATTATGATGGCAAAGAGCACTAAATGTTATTCCAACGGCAAAATGAAATACCAAGTGAAATATATTTTATTTTCAATGAAAACTGTCATTAAACATCTGGTACATTAGATAAATAACCGATACTCGATGCTTTTTATTAAAAATACATTATTTATTTTGCTGTGGAAGTTTTTACAAAACGGTTTTTTATGAAATTGTTTTTTAAGCTGTTTGTGTAAAATATTCATTAATAGGGACTTATAGTTTCCTACTCTTGAATAAGTATTTGGCCATTTTCAAAACTATGGACTTGAATAGGATACTAATTTATAGCACATAGATCAATTATTTATCTCTATTCACAAGTAGAAACGATCTAAATGTTATAGTGCATTATTTGGTTAAATAGTAACAGCCGCACGGACCGATCAAAGGTTAAGCTACGGTTGCCGAGGTCGGTCCGTGGATGGGTGACCATCCATTGCATATCGAGACATTGGTTCCGGCTGTCATTTGTAGTCCTTGACAGTCGATATTTGTAGTCAGAAGCCCGAAAGTCTGACAACAAGTCTCACCAAAGGGTATCATATTACCCAGTTACTGGGTTATGGAGGTCAGATAGGCAGTCGCTCCATGTAAAATACTGGTATTCAGCTGCATCTGGTTAGACTGGAAGCCGACAACATGGTTGGGAAAAACTAGGCACATGATGATTTTTGTTGAATAATGACGTCACACTTTTTTTTTTTTTTTTTTTTTTGATTAATAAGAACAAATGTTCAAATGTTCTTAGTAATGGATTACAATCTAGCCTAATAGGCTAATAAGCAATTTAACTCTAACTTAATATTTTACGAGATAGATTATGTTATAACTAAGAATAGTGTCAATTTGCACTTTTACACAATTTCGTAGCACTTTCTTAGAGTCTGATAATTGATGAAAACACTTTGTTCATGTGTTACATGTATAGCACAGCATTGTTACTATTTTTTATACACTACACTAACTCAAATGGTTTAGTTCTTTTTAGCCTACGCACTATGTCCGTGTTATCTAGCAGCTGGATTGCCTCGACATTCACATGTCGGTGAAGTCTGTGTTCGTGGGCCTCAGCAAATTTTTGGATGATTGTGGGGACAAGTTCCATTTTAAGATCTCGATGGAGGTTGTCATTTCTAATATACCATGGTGCATTTACAGCATCCCTGAGTACTTTATTCTGGAAGTTTTGTATTATTTTAGCGTTGCTTAGTTTAGTACAGCCCCAAAGTTGGATACCGTACGTCCAAATTGGCATAAGAATATGCTTGTATAATATCATTTTATTATGTATTGATAAACAGGATTTCCTTCCGAGTAACCAATACATACTTTTGTAACGTATGTCTAGTTCCTGTCTTTTCTTTTTGACGTGACATTTCCATCGCAGCTTGGCATCAAGAGTTATGCCAAGGTACTTGGCTGTATTAGCATATGGCACTTGCATACCGTTTATATAGATTGGGTGGTAATCGCAGTGTTTGTTAGTAAAGTCAATGTGTGACGTCACACTGATAATAAAAGTTGAATCGCAAATAAATAAGTTTAAAATGAACAATGGCTAGAAAATAATAGCCAAACAGAAACATTTCAACAACCATCCGTAATAATTCAAAATATTAAACTCAAATTAACGCCCGAATTATCTTCATCATCGAAACGTAACAATCTATCGTAAATAAACACAATAAATTATACAAATTCAACAATAAATTACTTAAGATCATAATTAAAATGGACCCGTAAACTTTGCTAAAATTAATTTCGAGTTTAAAGATTATCTTAATTTTCTATCAAAACAGTATGGGACCGTTTTGCTAAACAAGAACAACACAGATGGTATCTGGTCCTTATTGTGCCTATTTTGAGCCAGTTGAGGCCTATTGAATTCCCTCGACCCTCTGAACAATGGACCAATAGATATCTATTGTCTACCATTTAATACTTGCAAGATTGACAATGGGCTGAAATAGACTTGTTCATGTCATTGTCTGCAATAAGTGTGTGTTTCGGAGTATTTTTTATAAAATATCCGTTCAGAAAAATCTGATTTTGATAACAAAAGGTTTTATGGCTTATTGATCCAGACTCAGATAACATCACGCCTATATTCCCCGAGGGTTAGGCAGAGGTGTACCTATAATAATATTAATAATAAATAAATAAATTTTATTTCAGAATTACTTCCATATTTGTTAGTAGTAATGTTCTTAACCTAGTGTTAGTAAATCCTAATAAATTAATAACAATAATAACATTAAATTAGGCGCTTGCTCTCGCGTGTAGGCCTATCAAGTGCGCTGTTAGTGCGGAGTCCCATCTGCCGGCGCACGCGGTCAGGATGGCGCTGGGGCCGCCGCGAACCCGCGCCAGTAAAGACGCACTTCGCTTTCTTATGACAGCGTGAAAGCCGTCCACGCGCGCCTCCGCGAACATACCACTGGCGCTGCAGTACCGCGGCAACCCCATCAGCATCCTGAACGCGTTATTATACTGTACACGCAGGGCGTCGTATGTCCTCCGCGTGTATTTAGCCCACAAACTGCACGTGTAAGTACACCCACATTTCGTTAGTTACGTTGACATCCCATGTAACAGGCGAGCCTTTCCAATCAACTGGGCACACATCATGACTTCGGGCTGCTACTAAGAAATTCCAGATGGAAAAACCCAACAACACTTTAAGGCTCTTACATACTGGCGCGATTCGCCCCGCGACGCGAATTTTAACAAAACAATTTCTGAGAAAACTTCACGGCGAACAATGCGGCGGCGTCGCGGCGCGCGGCGAATCGCGCCAGTATGTAAGAGCCTTTATAGTTATAACTGGAATTTCCAGGTCGATTCTCAAGGCAGTAGCGCTTGCGACCACAAGACCAGGGAGGCACTCATAAACAATTAATCAATCAATCTGCTTAGCCTTTTCCCATCTATGTTGGGGTCGGTTTCCAGTCTAACCAGATGCAGCTGAATAGGTACCAGTATTTTACATGGAGCGATCTTACTGCCTATCTGACCTCCACAACCCAGTAACTGGGTAAGACGATAGCCCCTTGGTAAGACTGGTTGTCATTATTTCGGGCTTCTGACGACCAACGGCTTTATACATCCATTCAGTCACAAACACAAGACCATAATAATACTTAATTATTCAACAACCAACCTTGAAGTGGTGGGAAACATTTCCACAGTCATAGCCTGATTCAAACTCAGCATTGACTGTGCAATGGACACGGTTACTGAGAATAGAGCCACAACTAAAGTCTTGCTGTTAGCCCAGCGAAGGCCTAAGGAACTGGCCACTGAGATCAAGCCAGCCGCAATGAGGAGGGTCTTCTTGCCAACCCTGTTTACCAGCATAGCGGTGATGAAGTAGGGGATCACGCAGACCACGCCAAGGATGATGCTGTTTATGTAGGTCTCGTGGCCAGATTTTGTCTGAAATAAGGATATTTGGTTAGAATGTTGAAAAGGGCATTGATTTTGATGTTTGATAGAAGAAGATAATTATGATTTATCCTGTGGCGGTATCTACATTGCCACATGCGAAATACGCATCAAAGACCTGACGTCACATAAAATCCTGCTTCGCGCAATTAGAGTTTACCGCGCGATTGGTATATATACAAGATTCCAACATCAATCGTTGGGCAGTTGCCCGCCAACAACACCGGTCTGGTCGGAGGATCTTCCCTTTTCTATAGAGGATAAGTAAAGTTTACACCCTCTTCCTCATACCTCTAAAATCCTTTACCATGGGTCATTAGTTCAATGATACAGGTCATGGTGGCAGGGACATCGATGCACAACCTGTTAAATTACACTCTCTTACATCTTTTTGGTCTAATGATTTTATTAGTGTTGGAAACGTCCTAAAATATTAATGTTCAGCTTTTTGTATTTAATTCACTGTGGAAGAGCACTGAGTTCTGAGATACAGGTTTTACCTAGTTTGGAAGTTAGGAGTTCATATAGCTGCCTAATTATTATATTATAAACGTGTGCCTTAGTTTTAAGCAGATATTTTTGTATTAGGCTAAATAATAGGTCTTTACCTATGAAATTGCCGTTCTGCAGTGCTGGCCATTTCAAATCAAAATAATTTTTGTTTGGCTAAGAATTCTAATTTCAAATTAATTTTATTTTAAAAACATGGAATTCTTTTTTCAAAAGAAGTCATTTGTTTAATGATTAGTGTTACATTTTCATCGCATTTCAATCTTTTTCGTCATCATGGATACGTTAAAAATTCGAGTAATTATGGAATATGAGTACCGTCGTGGCAGCAACGCGGCACAAGCGGCACGCAACATCAACGACGTTTACGGAGCTAACACTACAAACCAACGCACCACCTGTTTATGGGGCTGCTCGCTTCCGTTCTGGAAATTTCGACCTGAAAAATGAACCTCGCGTTCGTCCGAAGACTTTGGTCGACAATGACGAATTAAAGGCGATTGTGGAAGCTGATGATACACAATCTACGGCTGAATTAGCAGCAGCTTTCGACGTTAGCGTCAAAACAATATTGGTCCATTTGTGTCAAATTGGCAAGGTAAAAAAGCTTGACAAATGGGTGCCCCACGAACTCAATGATCGCCAGCGCGAAGTACGCGTCGAGGCGTGCCTTGCACTGCTCAACAGACACACAAATGAAGGTGAACCGCATTGTTACCTGCGATGAAAAATGGATTCTGTTTGATAACCGCAAGCGCTCAGCAAGTTGGTTGGATCCCGGTTCAGTACCTAAACAATGCTCTAAACGAAAACTTACCCCTACAAAAGTGATGATTACTGTTTGGTGGTCTAGCGCCGGTGTGATTCATCACAGCTTCTTACCAAACGGGGTGAGCATTACTGCAGATGTGTACTGTGAAGAACTGAACACAATGATGGAGAAGCTGGCACATCTCCAACCAGCATTGGTCAATCGCTCGTCTCCGCCTGCTCCTGCACGACAACGCGCGACCTCATACTGCACAGCAGACGGTCTCCAAGTTGCAAGAACTGGGGTTGGAAGCTCTCCGTCATCCGCCCTACTCACCAGACCTTGCGCCTACAGACTACTACTTTTTCCAGAATTTGGATAACTTCTTGGCGGGAAAAAAATTCAATACCCGAGAGGCATTTGTTGCCTCCCGTCCAGCTGATTTCTTTAAGAAGGGCATCAATAGACTGCCACTGCGTTGGCAAAGATGCATTGATTGGATGGGTGATTACTTCGATTAATACAAATAAAAAATACATGAAAAAAATTCGTTTAATTTTTTTCATACAAGACGGCAATTTCATAGGTAAAGACCTAATATCATTTTAGTCCAAATAAACGTTATTATTATTAATTTAGTTCAATGTTTCATCGATTATAAAAAAAAATCGTTTGTTTCCTGCAAAAGTACCCTACCCGGTCAAAATATATGGAACAGCTAATATTTTATTTTAATAACCGACAAAAAATTCAGCTCACGGGGCTAGAGAGCCATGTACTGAATCCCTGGTAACAGGTCGCGTGGCGATGTCCGTGCCACCCTGTTTATAGAAGTGTCGTAAGAGAAAAATCGAATTAATCAGCTCAGTCTATATCATTCCACTGCTGGATATACCTAGGCCCCTACCCAGTTGCGCAACAATACCCGATAAATTCTACAGAAGAAACACAAGACTCGTGTTTCTATCTATTCTGCGTTCGCAATTTATTTGCCAAACATGTAAACATACACGAGTTTTATGAAAAACAACTGTAATGCCTACTTTACTTACACACATAA